>JACWFN010000005.1:0-600000 GCA_019775635.1 Cladosporium sp. VS III D KN 1
TAATAGTAATAATCTACTTAATAGTAATAAGTATAATAGTTTACTAAGTTTTAAGTTCTTTAAGTATAGTAGCTTACTTTACTTTAAAGACTTTAAAAATAGTAGAAACTATCTTTATATATTATAGATAATAGAGAAAGAAGTATTTAAGTTTGTATATAATAAGTATTATTATTAGAGCTTTAACTATTACTATAATTAGCTATATAACTTACTCTATTTTTACTATCTTACTTATTATCTTAAGTAATATATAAAGTATTATAGAGAGTATTAATATAACTAAATATAATATTATTAGCTCTATAGTAAACTATAGCTAATTTAATTAGAAGTTATTCTATTCTATATAGTAACTATAAACTAAATTATAGTACTTTCTAAAGCGAAGAATAGTAATAATATACTTCTTATCTTAATTTATAAAGCTATAAAGTATATTTATCTAACTCCTAACTATAATAATTAAATAGTATAGTAATAAGCTATAGTATAAATTATAAACTTAAAGATCTATAACTAATTATACCTCTTATATATTATTAGTAATTATAATTCTAAATTTCTTTCTAACTTCTTTAAAGCTATAATAAAAGCTCTAAAAATAAAAATACTTATAAGTATAGTATACTACTCTTAGATAAATAGCTAGTCTAAGAGAATAAACTAGATAGTCGAGATTATATTATACTATTACCTTATAGTAATAGATAAGAACTTTATAATTTACTTATCTTATCTCTAAGCTATACTTAATAATAGCTAAAATACTACTATAGGCTATACTTCTAATAAAGTAGTAATAAGTTTCTATATAAATCTTAATAGCTTTAATACTCTTAAAGACTTATTATCTATAGACTTTATAATAATATATAAAGTTATTTATAAGAAAGTTTAAGATATAGTTACTTTTACTAATACTAAAATAAAGTAGAAATATAATACTAAGTATAAACTACTCTTCTTTAAAATAGATAATAAGATAATACTCTAACTATATTATAAATATAAACTTCTTAGTTAGAATAACTATAAAGTCTCTTACTAATAAGAAGATCCCTTTAAGATTATAGAAAGAGTTAATAGTCTAGTATACTATTTAGAGCTACTATCTTTACTTAAAATTTACTTAGTTATTATAATTACTTAATTAGAGAAGGTTTTATAGAAAGTAGATTCCTATAACTACTTATATAATTATAAATCGGAATCTATAGTAATATATAATAATAATAGTAATAAACTTAATAAAGATAATAAGACTCTATTATATAAGATTAAATATATTCTAAGCTAGTATATCTATAATTAGTATAGTTAGTAGATTATTTAATATCTAATTAAGTAAATAGAATACTCTATAGCTTATAATACCTAGTATAATAAAGATAATCTAACTAATACTATAGATTTAATATATATATATAATAAGTTATATAATATTAATAACTTAGTTTAACTTCTTATAGCTATAAGCTAATTTTCTTAGTTAGTAATATAATTTCTATTTTACTATATAGGCTTTAGATTAGTATATAATACTACTAAAGAATTCTAAATACTATAATTTACTTATTCTTTCTTAGATATTATTCCTACTATATAATATAATACTATCTATCTAAGTCTAAAATACTAATATACTAATATTAGTATTTTATATATACTCTAATTTTATAATTTACTTAGTTACTAACTATTACTAAGAATTTTATATACATATACTATATACTAGGCTATAGTTCTTTAGATAACTATATACTTTTATTATTATTAATTAATAGCTTTACTTTTATATATATAGTTCTAAAAAGCCTCTTTCTTTATAATTCTCTTTTCTTTATTAACTTCTTCTACTTATATTTTCCTTTTATTCTTATATATTTACTAATAAGTATATTCTAATAATCTAAGAGTAGTATAATATAGCTATATATATTACTATAAGCCTATTACTAGATAATCTAATATAATAAACTTTAGTACTTTACTATTAAGATATTTAGACTAAATCTACTATAAGTATCTTTAAATAACTATATATAATTCTAATAACTAAGCTTTATCTATAGTTTATAGAGTATATTCTATAAGTTCTAGAGTTATTAAAAATAGAATTAATAGTAAATATATAAGACTACTATCTTAGTATAGACTATAATCTCTATATAGATATACTATAGATAGTCTATAATCTTTATAATTACTACTAGAATATAATTAGTATACTACTACTAGAATTTCTTATACTTACTTAATATAGTATAAATTAGTAAATCTTAGAAATATAGTAACTTCTTTAGTACTTTCTCTTTATTATAAATACTAAAATTAAGTATAAGCTAGAAGTACTAAAGGAGTTTTAAATTCTTATAAACTGTATTTAAGTCTATTTTAAGCTATATAATAGTTGCTTTTCTTTCTATTTATAGCTAGTAAAAGCATATAGTACCTACTTTAATACTCTAATAAACTACTATATTATAAGACTTTTAAATAGTTACTTTATAAATATTATAGTAATAAGATAACTAAATTATAGATTTATAAGTAATATTTTTCTTATCTATATAGTAGTATTAGTAATCTACTATATACTTTATCTAATAAAGGCCTTAAGAACTCTACTTATTATATAGTTATATTTTAGTACTTATATTTTCGTTTATATCTTTAACTATTAAAAGCGTAATTAGCTTTTAATTTATATATTACTTCTACTATCTTTTTAGATAGCTAAATAGCCTAAGTCTATATTACTTAATAAGACTAAGTAGACTTCTTCTATAAAACTCTAAGCTTTTTATAATTCGCTTCTAATAATAGTAGTTTCTTATAATCTACTATTAATATTATATAGTAAATAGAAGATTACTTATAGTAACTTATAGTATAGCTACTAATTCCTATCTAACTTAGTTAGAAATCTAATACTTATTTAAGCTTAAAAGAAACTATAAATTATAACTTAATATATATAATACCTTTATAATAATATTTAAAATCTTTAATAGAACTTCTACTATACTATTAACTACTATAAAATAGCTTTAGATAAAACTAAGTATTAAGAAGCTAAATTAGAAGTTAGTAAGCTAAAAGCTAAGCTAATAATAGTATCTAATAGATATTTTAAATATAAAGACAAATATTATAAGAAGATTATATAACTTTAATAAGAAGTTAATAAAGAGAATTATATATAGAGTTAATAAGTTTATAATCTATCTATACCTATATATTCTTAGAATAAAGTAGATAGCTAGTAGCTTTCTTAGAATTAGAATAAAGATAAAAGTAAGGCTATAGAACTATAGAATATTATTCTACTACTACTATCTATATAAACTACTCTAATTACTTCTCTAGAGAGTTAATATAGCTCTATTATACTAGTTAAATATAAAGGAGATAGTTACTCTCTAAAGAGTAGTAGAAGACTAGATATAGTAGCTTTTTTTTATAATCTGCTTTCTAAGAGTATAATACTCTCTAAAAACTATAATAATACTTTTATAGTCTTAATATAAACTATTAAAGATATTAAACTAACTTATACTCTTTAGTTAAATTACTTATATAATAATTACTTTATTTATAAAGTATAAGTTAATAAGCTAGATAAGCTATAGCTACTAAATCTTAATACTCTAGATTATATACTAAGATAGTTTACTATTTATAATCTAATAAATATAGTTACTAACTCTTTATAACTCTTTATTAAACTAGAAGATTATAATATCTATATACTACTATATATATAGCTAGAGAGCTATAATATGTAATTCCTTAGTTACTTTTAATAAAATAACTTTATATTAATAGAACTCTCTTACTACTATTAGTTAAATTTTAAATACTTAGTAGTAGTAGTCGAATAGAATAGTAAGGCTTACTATAAAGTAGTTAATAGAGCTTATATTCTATATAGTAATTAGTATCTAGTAGACTATATTTCTAAAGAGTATTTACTATATCTTTTAGTAGAAAGAAACTACTAAGACTAGTAGAAGACTCTCTTCTAATAAGTATTATTAAAGAAGTATAAAGAAGTAGATTCTAGTACTATAAAGTAGCTACTAGTACTCTATATCTACTCTAAATTCAGCTTAGTTAATCTAATATAGTAGTACTACTTAAGTCTAGTTAATTATAACTATACTAGTAATAACTTTATTAAGTTTCTATATAATAGTAAGTAAATACTACTAATTATTCTAGTAGTACTTAACTACTTTAATAATATACAGATTCTTAGTATATAGCTTAGTAACTACTATCTACTATAATATTAGAAATATAGCTTTAATAAACTAGCGAATTATAAGAATAATACTATATTAGATATAATACTATACTTCTAAATACTTAATAGTATTCTATATCTTCTAACTTTAGAAGGTATACTATATCTTATAATTAGTTAGATAGAAATAACCTTTCTATATTACTACTACTTATAGAATGCTAAATACTACTAATAGAATATTTAGATAAATAAGGCTAATTATAAAGATATACAAATTATTAATAGCTAATTAGAGAGAATATATAGACTACTATTACTTAAGCTATATAACTAAAAGAATAAGAAGATAATACTTATAAAATACTAAGTATTAGAGTAATAGTAGTACTAGATTACTACTTATAAGCTAGGAAAAGAGAATTCTAAAAGCAACTCTAATTTAGATAATAATAATAAAGAGAGTAGTATAGAAGAAGAAAATAAAGCTAATCTACTATCTATTTTATAATCTACTTTCTTAAGCTTATAATCTATTTTCTTAAACTTAGTTCTAAGCTAGCTAAAGAAAGCTTTAGATATAGAAGATAAAAATAAAGCTAATCTACTATTCGCTTTATAATTTACTTCCTTAAGCTTATAACTAGCTTTCTCGAACTTAATTCTAAACTAGATACTTCTACTCTTAGAGCTAAAGAAAGGCTTTAGCTCTCTATCTAATATAAACTCTAACTAAGTAATAGCCTTACTAAAGTCTAGCTCGAATAGTATATATTCGAAATTTAGTACTATATAATTCTTCTTATACTAATTATATCTAGTATAAGAGATAGATACTAATATTCTTAATTAAATCTAATCTTATAATAAGCTAAGTTAAGTCTATATTTAGAAGAGATTACTAAAGACCTAATAGTCTACTATAGATACTTAAGCTAATAATCTATATAAGCTCTCTTAAGATATACTTAATAAACTAGTACTTATCTCTATTAAATTATTACTACTCTAACTATTAATACTATAAAAGAAATAGATAGATCTAGTATTACTTTACTCTAACTTTATCTTACTATCTAATATTTTATAGATACTTCTTTTATAGAAGAATATCTATAGTTCTATTATACTAAGTTAAGAAGATAGAGATACTAGTATACTTATAGTAATAGCTAGTATACTAATTAAGCAAAGATAATACTTACTACTTTAATTATTACTAACTATAAAGCTAATAGAATAAGATTAATCTCCTATAATCTATTAGATTCTAACTATAGAGTATACCTTATAATATTCTAGTTTCTTACTACTCTATTAATCTAGTATTAGTATAGTTAATAACTACGGATTTAATATATTTAATAATCTACTAATACTAGATAGCTAGAAGCTAGAGAAGCTCTCTACTCTTAGAGATATTAGTATATAAACAGACAACTTAATTAATAATATACTAGCTAGTAATATAGTAATAAATATAATAAGAGAAAGTATAGTAGTAGTTAGTATATAAGTAGTAATAGCTACTTATACTATAGCTATAGCTTGCTTTATTACTAATAATCTATAAATACTATAGTAAACTTATTAAGATCTCTAGTAGCTAGCTATAGTAATAGAACTTTAAGTATTATATAAAGTTAACTATATATAATTAGCTATAGTAGTAATAGTTAATAATATAGTTATAAACTACTAGCTCTACTTGATTTTAAATCTACTAGTTATTACTCTTAACTAGATTATAGTACTTATAGAGCTATCTTTAGTAATATAGAAGAATCTAACTAGCTTAATTATCTATCTATACTACTATCTAGTAAATAACTAAATTGCCTATAATCTACTTTAGAGTATATAGTTCTCTAAGAGTATAATATAGAAAGTAAGTATAACTATTAAATACTTTAATATAATATTCGAGTATATAATACTAGTAGTTAAGCTATAATTTATAGTATTAATTACCTTTAGTAAGCTATTCTATCTTAATTAGATACTCTACTCTTTTTTTACTATCTTATAAGCCTAATTAAGAGCTATACTATTAAAGCTAATAATAAGTACTCGCCTATATAATATACTTTATAAACTCGTAAATAGACTTAAGAGTAAGAAGAATATCTAATTCCTATAATTAGTAATACTATAATAACTCTATAGCACTCTTTAGTTACTTCTTTCTCTTCTTAATACTCTTTACTCTATTTAGCTCTTCTATATTATTCGCTATTACTATATTAGTTATAAAGCAGAATATATAGTTAGCTAGTTTTTCTTTTTCTTACTTCTTATTTTAATTTGTTTGTTTTCTTATTTATTCTATACTCCTTTATAGACTAATATAGCTATTAGCTTTTATTTAGTAGAAGTAGATTATTATATAACTATAGAAGTAGTACTAGCTACTCTTTATTAGCTTTTAGAATAGTATTATAGATAGCTTCTTAATTAATTATCTTATTTACTATATTCTGCTTATATGTCTTAGAACTATATTTGTAGTATAAAGTCTTCTAAATCTAGTAAAAGTACTAGAGTAAGCTTAATTTTAGAGTTTAAGGTATATTACTTAAGCTAGTATACAAAATAGGCTATATCTATACAAATCTTAGATTACGAATAGAAAGATTTAAATGTACTTTATATACTTAGAGCTTTACTCTAGCTTATAAAAAGTTTAATTTTAATACGAGAGTAAGCTCTATACTCTATTTATAGTCGCTTCTGCCTATTATATTTAACTAGACTACTCTTACTATATAGAGTCTTTAACTACAAATAGATAGATTTAAATATACTCTATATACTTAGAGATATACTTTAGCTTATTCTTAGAGATACTATTATTCTAAAGTAAGCTTAAAGTTATAGTAGCTTAATTATATTTACTTTATTTAAGGATTTTCTACTATCTAATCCGATCTTACTAAATAGCTGCTTTAGAAATACTCTATATAGTAAGATATATATTCTAGCTTTACTTAAAAATAATTATAGTAGTAGAGTAAGCTTAGAGCAGCTTAATCGTATTTGCTATTATTTAAGGAGTTTTTACTATTAAGTTAATATTTCTAAATTCGATCTTCTCTATTAGCTGCTTTAAATACACTCTGTATAGAAGAGAATATACTCTAGCTTCTTCTAGATATAATAGAGGTAGTAGAGTAAGCTTAAAGCTCTTAATAGTAAGTTATAGCTATATAGTAAGACATAACTCTTTCTCCTAAATCTAATAACCTAAAGACGCTACTTTAAATACACTCTGAGTAACAAATTAGATTTTTTGTATCATTCTAAATAAAAGAGTAATAGCGAAGTATGCTCTGTGTATAGCTTTTAGTAACATACGCTAGTTAACTAAGTAACGTTTACTATAGTTAGTTTTACTACCAAGATCTAAAAACCTAAATAAGCTGTTTTGAATACACTCTAAGTAGTAGGGAATACACTTTGCCTTATTAGTAAAATAGGCTTAAAGAATCTGAATAATAGGTTATTAATATATCGTAAGACATGACTCTAGCACTAGGAGGTAAGCCTAGTAGCCTTAAGGAGCCAATTCAAACGCACTTTAAGTAACGGGCAAGATTATCTAGATGATTTTGAACGAGAGAGTGACAGCAGAGTATGTTCTTTGGTCCTTATTACACCGATTTATCGCGTACTATGGTTTCACTACCAAAATTATCACTAAGCCCGATAGCCTTAAGAGGCCGGTTTAAACACACTCTGAGAGGCGGGCAACATTCTCTTCATTATTTTGAAGAAAAGAGTGATAGTAGAGTGTGCTCTACAGCTATCATCACGCTAGTGCATCGCGTGACTTGCTCCGCCACCAGAATCCAAAACCCAATCAAGCTCTTTTGAGTGCACTCTGAGTACCAGGCAAGATTCTCTGCATGATTTTAAGTACGGGAGTGTCAATAGAGTGCATTCCGAGGCTAAAATCACGCTGGTGCATGGCATCCTAATGTTACGATTCCACGAAGTTAACTTAACGTTAAGTTACTAAAATTCGAAAAGATCCAAATTTTAAAAAAGCCATTTTGAATACACTCTGGATACTGAACAAGATTCTTTGCACAATTTCGAGTAAGAGACTGCTAGTGGAGTGCATTCTGAGGCCAGAGCTATACTGGTGTGTGGCTCTCTATGATTCCATAGCCATGATCCGCCACCGGCTTCCAATATTTGAGAGAGCCATTATGAACACACTCTGAGTGACAGGCAAGATTCCCTAAGTAATTCTAAGTAAGGTAGTGCTAGTGGAGTGTGTTCCGAGGCTAAGTTATTATGGTTATGCTGGTATATGGCACCCTATGATTCTGCTGCCAAAATCCGCTACTAAACTCCCAAATTTGAAAGAGCTATTTTGAATACACTCCAAGTACTAAACAGAATTTTCTGTGCAATTCTGAGTAAGGCAAAGTCAGTGGAGTGCATTCCAGAGCCACGGTCATGCTGGTGTAAGTTATGGCATCCTACGATTCTGTTGCTACAATCCGCCACTAAACTCCAAAACCTGGAAGAGCTGTTCTGAACACACTCTAAGTGCACAGCATTATTATCTGCATTATTTGAGTAAGGGAGTGTCATTAGAGTGTACTCCGGAGGTACAACTGACGTTAACTTACGACGGCACCTTAAGAATTCGCTGCCAAAATCCTCCTCCCAAACCAAGATCTGAGAGAGCCATTCTGACTAACTTACACTCTGATTATTAGGCAAGATTCCCCACGTGATCTCCCTCTCGTCTATTTTGTCTAGACCAGAGGCTATACGGATTCAACCTTTGTCAATGTTAGTGAGCTGCGTATTAATTTAACGTTAAACAAGATGAGTGATGATGATCACCTGAACTGTGTCGTCTTGCGTGACATTTCTTAGCACCTGTTTTAACTTACGTCAAGTTAGCTAGGTTTGACACTTGGACTGCATACGTTAGTGGCTACGTAACGTTAACTTAGGAAGTCTCCGAGTGCCGTGAACAGGCATGCCATGCGCGTGTAAGTTAATTCAACGCATGTAAGTTAAGTTATGCTTAATGTTATGCGTACAGGTCATTATGTCACTAAAACAGAATGTCAAGTTTTGGGAGCGTCAGGGTGGGATTGGATGAAAATCCACTCCTACAGCTTGCGGCATCTTCTTCGTCACCATAAGCGGTGCTTTGATAACATTCAACTTAAAATCGACTGAAACTTAAACCAGTAAGTTAACGTTAAGTCTGAGAATCACGAAGCTGACGCGTGATTCAACGTCAGCTCAGCAAATTCGTGGGACGCCCCCGTCAATCAAATTACAAAGTCGAGCACATTGCTTTCGGTTTGAAAAGCAATCAAACGCCGAGTTCATCCAGTCCTGTAAGAGCGAAATCTGCTAACATGCTGATCATGATGTTATTCAATTTTCATCTCAAGTTAAGTTACTTAATCAGACTCCCCGAAAAAATCAACGTTGAGTCACTAGAGAGCAGCATCGGTCCGAAGGTCTTTCAACGACAATTCGAAGTCCATCGTCACCCAGCTAAATGACATCAACGAGCGATTGAATGAAAGATCGCTCGGTTCTTCGTGAGCATAAAATCGGTCGTTTTGAGCTAACTTACTTTAACGTTCAAGTTAACTTTGATTTAGACTGCCTGATGATCAAACAACCAACTTGACTTGAATACTACCAGCCATCTATCATATCGACAAGCAAGTGGATCAAATGTCACGACACAGCCGACTGACAATCTCCTACTGACGGAAGTCTTAACTGCTCGATGAGATGCCCGTTCTGTTACGGTGACCGTTGGAGCGTCACTGACAATTCTTGGGTTGTAACAATCAAAGCGGTTTTATCAATCACGAAGCGCTGAGAGGGTTACGTTAACTTAATTAAGTTAACTAGTTATCCATTCGGGCGGACTTCTTATCGTGAGCAACGACGAGCTCAATAGTTTTGGAATTACACAGTACAAGGATTGCTTCCGACGGGTACAGACACCTGAAGCTGTCATAATGCACCCCCACCAGCAAACGTCGCCACACCGACTTTAACGTTATCGCAAACGACGTTGCATGGTTTCACTGGTCACTGTCAGAGAATCCAGGCATCAACAGCATGTGGCGTGTTACACAGCATTCCACAGGCTCAGTTGATTGGTGCTTGGCTGCCTGGACCTGGATATGTGCATGATGGACTTCCTCCGTAGCGTTTGGTCCTGGCCTTGAGGGCATGAACAGCCTGAGCTCTTACTGGATCGCTGCCTGCTCTCAGTTCTTCTTCACAGCCAGACCATCGGACAGATTCATCTGATTGGTGTTCCGCCCACAGGAAAAGCCTTACGTGCATGCATGAGTTGCTCTCGTTTACACAGAGCGTTTGTAGGTCCAGTATCGAGCTCCAATTGGTTGCTGCCTACTCTCACCTCTCTCTATAAAGATAAGTTAGCCATGATTGTCCGTTCACAGATCAATGCAATTCAATCTTTCTTCAACACGCCGTGAGGGCATCAAACCAATCCCATCAACAAGCAGACTGTTCACGACATGCCCGACCTACCAACCAAGACATCAAACACACCAGCTCAGACAGCCAAAGAAAAGAAGCAGGTAAAGTCTATTGCGCAAATGGCAGAAGCCAAGATCATCAAGGACCTTGAAACCTCTCTCAGGACACACGCTCGTTCGGCAACGTTCGCCTGCGGCGGCAGTGTCTCAATCGACGACGTTCAGATTCGCTTCGGTGCTTCTGGTGAAGGCATCACCGTCATCTTCGGACAAGATGGTCCCTCTTCGACCAAAGACTTCGAGCAACTCCTCAAGGCTTGTCAGCCTGCTTTTTTCGGTCGTGGAGGAGAAGCAGTGCTCGACGAGGAGTATCGTAAGGCAGGCAAGCTAGACACTTCCCAGTTTGCCACGAGCTTCTGTCCTTACGAGTCTGGCATCATCGATGTGGTCACACATTCGCTGGTACCTAACTCAGAGCATGGACGACACACTCGCAGCATCAAGGTAACGTTATGGTCTGGCTTTTGTCTCCGTTGATCTATATGGTGATGCTAATCATCGACATGGCAGGCGGAGCTTTACAAACTCAACGTCTACAGCGCACCAAACGGCAAGTTCAAGCCGCATGTGGACACTCCCAGGAGCGAGGATCAGATTGGCAGCTTGGTTGTGTCACTGCCGTCTGCCCACGAAGGTGGTCAGCTCTCTGTCAACAATGGTGGTACAATGGACCAGAGAGTCGTCTTCGACTGGTCGAACGCAGACAGCACTGAACCTGCAAAGATCAAGTGGGCAGCGTTCTACAGTGACTGCGCGCACGAGGTCCACGAGGTCACCTCGGGCCATCGCATCACTTTGACTTACAACCTCTTCCTCACCTGTGGAGCCGGCCACCTTGCTGAGGCTCCATCGGCGCTTGACTCCACGCAGTTGCCGCTGTACGAGGGTCTTCGAGACGCTCTGGACAATCCAGGCTTCTTTCGTCGTGGTAGGTGACACTCATTTATTCCGCATCCTGGCGATCCTGCGCCAGACTGACACATAATAGGCCGTGTGCTTGCATTGTACTTGAACCACTGCTACGCCCATACAAGCGATCACGTCAATTTCCTTCCAGACTCACTCAAGGGTGCAGACATGTCGTTGTGGAACACTGCCAAAGCACTTGATCTGAAGTGCGAAGTCGTTTCGGTCTCTGAGAAGGACGGAGGCACTCATGTCTACGGGTCGAGGTTCAGTGGTTTCGAAGCCTCGGACAATCTCTACGGCGACTGGGACGACGAGCGTGGGCCATCTTGGGGCACTAAGATACCAGCATCCAAGGTGACCTGGCTCATCCCGGGTGCCGATTCGTCGACAAGGAACTGGCTAGAGCAGAGCAAGAAGTCCAATTTCCAGGAGGTCCAGATGGCGTATATGACGGTGAGTCCGTTTGATTTCCAGTGAGGTCCTGCAAGTCACAGCAGCTAACATCACTGCCCTTACAGTACGGCAACCAGCCTGAGCTCGAAATCCGTTATTCTCGTGCTGCCATGCTCATTCGCATTCCGCCGTATCACGAGCGCGGTACCGGCAAAGCTGGGCCGAAGTCGATCTGGACAGGCATCAAACGTGATCCTTCCGAATTCAAGAGCTTTGGCGAAGACAGCGGCGAGTCCAATTCCTCGTCCTCCGATGGAATGGGAGACGAGGACAGCGAAGAGGAAGGAGAAGAGGGTGTGTATGAGGATGGAGACCAGGAAGGGGACCAGTACAGCGCTGAGGATATGGATGACATCGTGACCGAGGAAGGGATGCCGCGACTTGGATCTCTTTTTGAAGCTTGAAGGAATTTGGCAACTGGGAGCTTACATAGCTTAATACGAAAACAGCGTTTGTTCTTCCTGACTCTCATCCACACCTCTAAGGCCCATAACAATTTGCGCACTAATCATTCTTCCTCACTTGTCTCCATGTCCAAATCCACTCCAGCTAAACGATCTCGATATGTTACCTTCAAACCACGCATATTCCTTTGAGTCGCTCGAATCCGTGGGCCTTGAGGTTGGTGAAGCTCTCGGTCCCTCCCAGGCAGTTCAGGCGTTGTTCTGATCTGTCTACCAGACTGGGCGTCGTCAGCCTGGGCGTCGTCAGCCTGGGCGTCGTCAGCCTGGGCGTCGTCAGCCTGGGCGTCGTCAGCCTGGGCGTCGTCAGCTATCATAGCTTTCAGTCTGTCGGGCAAGGATGCCATACGTTGCGTCGAAAGCTCCAGTGCAGTCTTGTCAGAAGGAGCAGGTGTCGCGCTGGTAGTGCCGATGGCGCTATCTACCTTACATTCTGCTTCTTCGCCATCTGGATACGGTTGCAGCCAGATCTCGTGACAAAGGCGCACCTTGATCTGCTCAAACACATACAAGCGGAGAGAGTTGCTTAGTGAACTGCTCAGAGCAATCTGGCGCTGCACAGGGTCTTTCAGAGCCAGTGCTCCTGCTCTGCTATCGATCGCAAGCTCTTCACGCTCGAAATCATTCCAAGGTCGTCCTGCTCGATATGCCCGCTTGGCGCGCGAGATGAAATTGAGACCAATCGAAGACTTGAGTGGCAGATCAGAAAACAAGTCACTCTCAAGCCCACAGAAGTCATGCCAGTTGTCCAGCTCGGGATCAGTGTCAAGCTCTGCTTCTGCGGCATCGGTACGCGCTTTCGCAGCTTTCAAATCTTCGGGCAGATTGAGGAAGTCCTTGGGAATCGGGTGATCCCATCGGTAAATTTGGAGCTTTCCGGGCTGTAATATCGGATCGTCCGTCATGAAGCGCTGGATATTAGCCTTTGGCGTGGTTGCTCGCTTTCTTTTGGCTTGTGCATCGCCAGCAGGTCGTCTTTGGCGAGCTCTTTGTGGTTTGGTGACACGCTGCGGTTTTGCGGAGGGCTGTACCGAGTCTTTTTTCCTCTCGAATCGAGCTTCACCTTTCTCTTGCTTTATTGGTGGTTGGCTGGATGACTGCTTGGGCTGTGTGAAACCAGCAGGGACAGCATCGCTCGAAGCTGAGATTTTGGCATTCTGGTCTTGAGCTTCGATGCTAGCGAGCACCTGTTGCGTTATCGGATCGTTTGGCAGGATCCGTGTGTTCTCCCGGTCAGAAAGAGTGGGATTCGCACGATCAGCAGCATGCTGCTCTGTGCCTTCGTCCCGAGAAGCCATGGTGGGTGGCTTGTAGTAAATAAACTTCGATGGAGGAAATCTAGGGATAGAACGTGAAGCAGGCGATGTTGGAGCGGTATTTCGAGACAGAGAATTATCAGAAGTGCTGGCCAAAGTTGACCTTTGATCAGTAACAGCTTGTTGGGCCTCCTTTGCACGCCGAGTTCGACGAGTTTGTCGCATGCCACGGCCATAAGCTTCGTTGGGTAATTCCGATGCCATGGTAGCGTGCTTTCGTAGTAGTATACTGTCGACTTCCGTGCCTTGAGGATAGCTATTTTTATGCTTATTAAAGTTACATGTACATGCTCTTATGGTTGCACCCAATGGTCATGTGCCATGTGTGACTCGCGCGTCAGTGAATGGTCATCAAACCAAATCGACATGTTGACGTACACAGAAGGCAAGCGCATATTGCCGCATCGCAACGGCAAACAAGAGTCGTGCGAGCAGGAAGTCACGATCATGCGAAAGGGAAAGCATGCTCTTGGTCCTGTACGGACATCTTGTATGATGAAGAAAGAGTAGTAGGAAGAAATCACTTGCCGTGACATTTGTGGTTGGAAAGCATTGGCGATGCATTATGGCCAGCATTAGACTTCTAGGCTTCATTTAAAGCGAGGCTGAAGTCAGAAAGCATCATTAGGTAAGGTATATGTGAATACCTTATACAAGATGTAGAAGAGTTGTGGTCAGCATGTTATGTTACAGCCCAACGGCGCTTTCTTCTTCCGGTTAGCGCCTCCCCACAGCGATCTTGCATGAGGCCGATCCGATCTGCCTACACGATCGCGTTCGTGGCGTTTCAATCAACGCGTCGTGGTATCGGGGCTCGTGCGCAGAAATATGATGACATAGATTCCTTGCGCCTGGTACTGGTTTCGCGTTGGTATAGCTTTTCGTCGCTTTCTTCTTGAACTCGGCTATCGTCACATATAATATACGTCCTCTGGAACACACGCATTGGGAAGACCGCAAGACCCATCTTGGAAGGCACATTTTGAGTGCATCGCGATCATGTCTTCAGAACCTATCACACCGGCGGAGACGACACCACCAACATCGCCAGAAACGCGCGAAAATGGACCTACAGAAGCGATGCGGAAGGAGGAAGAGCAAATGGCTAAGGCCAGAGAAAAGGAGGATGCGAAGAGGGAGCGTAAGCTGGCTGCAGAGCGTCAAAAGGACCTGAAGGAGGGTGCGGGCGCGCTGGACACGAAGTACAAAGCATTGGAATACTTGCTAAATCAAAGCAAGCTATACTCGACTATCATGCTGCAGCAGATGACCCAGCAGGAAGATGCTGAGACGGCGAAGGACGAGAAAAGCAAGCTGCGCGCTGTCAAACGGGAGGAGAAAGCCGAACAAGCAGCAGTCGCTAGTCAAAAGCGCTCAACCAGGAGAGGAGCAGCTACTAGCCAGGCAGAAGAGAAGGATGACGAAGAGTTGCCTAAGCGTGGGCGTGGACGTCCAGCTAAGAACACAAAGACAGGAAAGTCAGGCAAGATTTCTGATTACCTTAAAAAAGAAGACCTCGAGGCAAAGGCTGGCCAGGCATCGATATCGGAAGCATTGGCAGAGGAGTCGAAAGACGACGTGAAGCCTAGCGATATTGGCATGCAGAACCTACGATCAGCCAAGCAACCAGATCTTGTCACAGGCGGCTTGATGCGCACCTATCAGCTGGAAGGACTAGAATGGCTCCAGTCGTTGTACGAGAATGGACTGAACGGAATCCTCGCAGACGAAATGGGTCTCGGAAAGACCATTCAAACAATCTCTTTCATTGCCTTTTTACGCGAGAAAGGCATCAATGGACCTTTCCTCATTGCTGCGCCTCTAAGCACGACCAGCAACTGGGTGGCCGAATTCAAAAAATGGACGCCGGGTATCCCGGTTGTACTGTACCACGGAAGCAAACAAGAGCGTGAGGAGATTCGCAGAAAGCGATTGCGAAACCCCAACAGCAAGGAATTTCCTGTGATTTGCACCAGCTACGAGATCTGCATGAACGATCGTAAACACCTGTCCCACTTTGGCTGGAAGTTTATCATCATTGATGAAGGACATCGCATCAAGAACATGAATTGCAAGCTTATTCGTGAGCTGCAGTCTTACCAGTCGGCCAATCGTCTGCTGATCACAGGTACGCCACTTCAAAACAATCTGGCTGAGTTGTGGGCACTTCTGCACTTTTTGATGCCCAGCATTTTCAACAACTTCGAATCTTTCGAATCATGGTTCGACTTCAGCGCTCTGAAAGAGAAAGGCGGTGCCGAACAGATCTTGTCTGAAGAACGACAGAAGACGCTGGTGACCAGCTTACACGCTGTGCTCAAACCTTTCTTGCTCCGAAGAATCAAGGCGGATGTCGAGACTTCATTACCCAAAAAACGCGAGTACGTTCTCTATGCGCCATTGACGCAGACACAACGAGATTTGTACCAAGAAATCCTAGACGGCAATAGTAGAGCTTTCTTGGAGAACAAATTTGTTGAGAGCATCAGCCGTGCTGGAACTCCAGGCAGTACACGAAGCAGCAGTCGTAAGCGCAAGGCGCTTAGTGAGGCTGCTACTCCGCAGAAAAGCACCAAGACTAGCCGTGCATCCACACCAGCTACCGCAGGTAGCAACGGTACTCGGTCACGGAAGGCAAAGAAGGGCCAAGGATACGAAGAACTGTCCGATACCAAGTACTTCCAACAGCTCGAAGAAGAGCCAGAGTCGCCAGAGGAAGACGAAGTCGAAGAAGACGAGGAAGAAACTGAACGTTCAAAGACACTGGCATTGGCTAAGCGTGAGATCGCGCAAAAGAAACTCCTCAACCCCGTGATGCAGTTAAGACAATGTTGCAACTCACCGCATAACTTCTACTACCCGTTCGACCTGGACGACAACACGCCAGTGGACGAGACGTTAGTCACAGAAAGCGGCAAGATGCTCCTACTAGACCGGCTACTACCCGAACTCCTGAAAAAGGGCCACAAAGTCCTCATCTTTTCTCAATTCAAGACCCAACTCGACCTTTTGGAGACCTATTGCGACGAACTTCGCAATTGGCCCACCTGCCGCATCGACGGCTCAATTGCACAGTCCGACCGGCAAGAGCAGATTCAAGACTTCAACGAGCCCGACAGCGAGACCAGGATTTTCCTTCTCTCCACACGAGCAGGCGGACAAGGCATCAACCTCGCCGCAGCGGACACAGTCCTTCTCTTCGACAGTGATTGGAACCCGCAACAAGACTTACAAGCTCAAGACCGCGCTCACCGTATCGGTCAAACACGCCCCGTCATCGTCTACCGCTTTGCCACAAAAGGCACGGTAGAGCAGATGCTGCTGGAGAAAGCGGACAGCAAGCGCCGGCTCGAGAAGCTGGTCATTTCTAAGGGACGATTCAAGTCTATGCGCAGCGACGGCGGCGGAGCAGACTTTGCTGAACTGCAAAGGCTTTTGGGGCAGGCTGATGGCGAGCGGATCGACATCGCTGAAGGCAAGAAGCTGTTGAGCGATGAGGATCTGGCGATTCTGACGGATCGGAGCGACGAGGCTTTCGATCGGGCGGAGAAGGGTGTGGATGTCGTCGGCGATGCTTTCAAGGCTGTGCAGACGAAGAAAGATGGGGAGGGCGGATTGTTGGAAAGCTTACAGAAGTAGGGAGTCCTTCGGTTGTGCATGTAACATTATGACTATTGTGTACCCTGTACCTCACGTACCGGCAATACCTTTGCGAACGTGTATTATTCACCTTATGGGCCGAATTCGATTCAGAATGACAGGTACGCATGGTCTTGTACATCGACACAAGTCGAAATCTGATACAACCTCAGATCCAGTGTACGAGGGGCGTCGACGTCAAGCTGAAAACACGCGATTCAATGTTCCATGATTGTCTATGTATCTACCGTGCTGCTTCATCGGTATCATCAAAGTCGTCATTTCTTATGTCCATGGTCCCTCTCATTCATCTTGCGTCATTTACTGGGTCTTGACCTCGCCGTCGTTCTCGACGTTGATGTGCTCGTTGGAGGACAGAGTGTGGACCTTGTCTTCGGGGAAAGAGGCACTAATGAAGTCAGTCGACGTGCTCTGGATAACATAGATAGAGCAAGCAAGGTATTGGAAGACATACGTGAAACCCTTGATGAGCTTGAACTCGTTCTCGATCTTGCCGCCCTGGTCGGTGCACTGCTTCTTAGCGCTGTGGTATGTCAGTCTCATTGCATCGAATGTGATCTTTTGAAAGTGATGGGCTTACGCATCCAGCTGGTCGGCGCTGGCACCCTCCTTGAGCGAGACCTGTGAATGTCAGCACATCGGCTTGTGTTGGGCGTATATGACAGGCTCTTACGTTGATTTGAGGCATCTTGGTTCTTGTGGTGGTGCTGACGGAACGGATGGTTCGATACGTGGTGGCAGAAGTGTTGGTGGTGGTGTAGTATGGGTTTGATAGAATGTTGGGAAGAAGAAGACAGTGATAAGAGTGCGTAAACACAACTCCGTAATACTGTCGCCTGACCTCGATGTTATCCCACTATCTGCCCCACCACTGCGCAATGACGTGCGTTGGCGCACTTGTAAGCTGCAAGCACGACACTGAATTTCTGGTCCCGCTGATCCTCGGCGAGATCGTGATGATAAGATCAAGCGAGATTAGATCAAACTGTCGCGCTTCGGCTAGAACTTTTTCGAGGTCCGACTTTGGCTACCGCGCTACAGTGTTGTCAAGCATTCTGCTTTGCTTCACGCCACCACACATCATCATGGCGGGAGACGACCAGAGCCACACGGCGCATCGCCCGGCGAAAAAGGAGAAGGCGAAAACAAGCGGCCAGCCTAACCCCAAAGCCTTTGCTTTCAATGCACCTGGAAAGCTTTTGAAGAACGCAAAGCGCAGCGGCGATGTCAAGGAGAAGAGATTGCATGTACCCTTGGTGGACAGGCTGCCTGAAGAGGCGCCGCCGCTCGTCGTTGGTGTCGTTGGACCGCCAGGTGTTGGAAAGACAACCTTGATCAAGAGCTTGGTGAAGAAGTACACAAAACAGACAATCTCTCAGCCACAGGGCCCGATCACGATTGTAACCAGCAAGAAGCGACGCCTGACATTCTTCGAGGTGCCTTCTGACAGTCTGGCTTCTGCGATCGACACCGCAAAGGTGGTCGACATTGTTTTGCTCATGATCGACGGTAACTTCGGCTTCGAGATGGAGACTATGGAGTTCTTGAACGTCTTGTCAAGCTCCGGTATGCCTGGTAACATCTTCGGTATCTTGACCCATCTGGATCTTTTCAGGAAGCAAGATGCGCTCAAGGCTCAGAAGAAGAGACTGAAGCACCGTTTCTGGAGCGAACTCTACCAGGGCGCAAAACTGTTCTACTTGTCTGGTGTGATTAACGGAAGATACCCGGATCGCGAAATTTTGAACTTGTCACGCTTCCTCAGTGTGATGAAGAACCCTCGACCTCTCGTTTGGCGCAACAGCCACCCTTACGCGCTCGCTGATCGCATGCTGGACCTCACACCACCAACTGCTATCGAGCAGGATGCCAGGTGCGACCGCACAGTTGCGCTTTACGGTTACTTGAGAGGCACCAACTTCCCTTCTCACAATGCACGAGTGCATGTTCCTGGTATCGGTGACCTCGAAGTCAGCCAGATCGAGTCACTTCCGGATCCTTGCCCTACACCGCAGTTTGAGCAGGCGCAAGAGAAAGCTGGAATTATCAAGAAGCGCAAGCGCCTCGATCAGAAGCAAAAGGTCATTTATGCTCCTATGAGCGACGTAGGTGGTGTTCTCATGGACAAGGATGCTGTGTACATTGACGTGAAGAGCAACAACTTCGATGCCTACTCGGACGACGAAGGTGAGCGAGGCTTGGGCGAGCAGATGATGGTGGGCCTACAAGGAGGAAGGAAGATGCTTGGCGAGGACGACCAGGGTATCAGTCTGTTCGGAAAGGGCCAAAGGATCCAGAACTTGGAAGAGGATGATGATGTTCAAGACACTGGACGCAAAGGTCGTCGCACAGCAAGATTTGCCGAAGGAAGTGACGGCAACGCCGATGAGGCTTCAGACGACGAAGGCTTTGTCAGCGCCGAATCGGACGACGATGCGGATCTGGAGGGTTTGCAACAAGCTCCCGAAAAGTTGGGCGGCTCTCGCAAGAACAAAGACAAGGAAGTCGAAGGTGACATTGCTTTCGCCGATTCCGATAGCGATCTGGGAAGCATCTCATCTGTTTCTGATCAGGAGCTAGAGGATGGCGAGTCTGAGGATGGTGAAGATTATTCTGATGACGATGATGACGGCGAGACTCGGTGGAAGAACAACTTGGCAGCAAACGCACACTCGAAACACCGGAAACAACCCTATCGCGTTGCCGAACTTGCCAGGATGATGTACGATGACATGCTATCTGCTGTCGAGGTCTGCCGCAAGTGGCGTGGTGAGGGCGACGACGAGGCGGACCAAGCGGACGACGAGGAAGAGGATGAACTGTTCGAGAGGAAAACTCCTGGTCAGTCGGATGAGGAGGATCGTATGGTACCCGCCTTCGATGACATGTCACTGGAAGACAAGTGGACCAATGAGGAGAACATTGACGCTTTGAAGGCACGCTTTGCAGCAAGAACTCCTACAGGTGTCAATGCAGAGGCTCTTGGAGAAGACTTCGAGGGTTTCGATGGTGAAGGTGATGCTGACAGTGAAGGTGATGGCGAGTTTGAGGATCTTGAGGCCGGTGAGGGAGAGTCTGGTGACAAGGACGGCGAGAAGGAGGCAGAAGACCTTGAAACAGAGCGTGAGAAGAACGCCCGCCGGAAGGAAGAGCTGAAGCTCAGATTCGAGGAGGAAGATAGAGATGGTTTCTTGAACCCGAAGAACGCCAACCGCGACGCAAATGGCGAGAACGCAGAGCGGGAATTTGGCGAAGACGACTGGTACGACGCACAGAAAGCTCTACTCCAAAAGCAACAAGACATCAACCGAAGGGAATTTGAAGAGCTGGACGAGTCGTCACGAGTACGTGCCGAGGGCTACAAGGCTGGCACCTACGCGCGACTTGTGCTGCACAACGTTCCCTTTGAGTTCATCGAGAACTTCAACCCCAGGTACCCACTTCTTGTCGGTGGGCTTCAGCCTACAGAAGAGCGCATGGGCTTTGTCCAAGTACGCATCAAGCGCCACAGATGGCACAAGAAGATTCTCAAGACCAACGATCCGCTGATCATCAGCTTGGGATGGCGTCGATTCCAGACCACTCCAGTTTACAGTATACACGAGAACAGAATGCGTCACCGCATGCTGAAGTACACTCCTGAACACATGCACTGCACAGGTACCTTCTATGGTCCTCTTGCGGCGCCCAACACCGGCTTCTGTGCCGTCCAATCTTTCTCCAACAAGAACCCAGGCTTCCGTCTCGCCGCCACCGGTGTCGTTCTTAACGTTGACGAAAGCACTGAGATCGTCAAGAAGCTCAAGCTTACGGGTCACCCATACAAGATCTTCAAGAACACCGCTTTCATCAAAGATATGTTCAGCACATCGCTCGAAATCGCCAAGTTCGAAGGTGCTTCCATCCGTACCGTCAGCGGCATCCGAGGTCAAATAAAGAAAGCCCTCAGCAAGCCCGAAGGTCACTACAGAGCTACTTTCGAAGACAAGATCCTCATGAGCGACATCGTCTTCCTTCGCGCATGGTACCCTGTGCGCCCGCACAGATTCTACAACCCCGTCACCAACCTTCTCGAAGGCGGCGAAGCCGACTCCTGGGGCGGCATGCGCCTGACCGGCCAAGTGCGTGCAGACTTGAACATCGCAACGCCCAAGGAAGAGAACTCGGCCTACCGTGCGATCGAGCGTCAAGAACGACACTTCAACCCGCTCCGCGTGCCGCGCAAACTGCAAGCCGAGCTGCCGTTCAAGTCGCAGATCACGCAGATGAAGCCGCAGAAGAAGGAAGGCTACGTGGCGAAGCGTGCGGTCGTGGCGAACGGCGAGGAGAAGAAGGCTCGCAGGCTCATGCAACAGGTGCAGCTGCTGAGGAACGAGAAGGTCGAGAAGAGACGCTTGAAGCAGGAGGAGAGGAAGCAGCCATACAAGGCCAAGGTCGCAGAAAATGAGGAGAACCGCGCGGCGCGCGAGAAACGCGAAAAGAACGAGTTTTGGGCAAGGGAAGGCAAGAAGAGAGGCAGAGAAGAAGGCGGTGGAGGAGGAGGGAAGAGGGCTAAAAGGTAAACATTTTAATTCTTGTTGTTAGCGACATGCCAAAATCTTTTTTGGGTCTGATATTGCTCCTTTGCCATGTGCTGTGATATCAATTCAAGTACACGTTCTCCTTGGACAATGTTGTAAATTGATGGTGCGATTATCCCAGCTGTAGGTCGTTGATAAACATGAGAGATGGTGAGAATGTTGCTATGACGAGCAAAGTACATACCCGCTCGGCGCTATCATCGTTTGAGACGGTACACAAACATGTACAGTTGTATGCTCATAATTCTGCCCACATCTCGTCATAAATGCTGTGCTAGTCCTACCAGTATCAGCAGATATAGGTTCAAATCTTGAGCTATATCTCATAGAGATGACAGAGGATACTTTGAAAACCATTGAGTACTAGTATACTACTACCTTTGGCTATAGGTTGAAATCTTGAGCTATGTCTCGTTGAGATGACAGAGGACACTTCGAAAATTCTTGAGTACCAGTACACTACTATCTTTGGCTCTTATCTACTTTGGAGGATTCTGACCGCTGAGATGCTGTGAGCAGACTTTCAAGTAACGGCTGTAATATTACATATCCTGCTACATGGCAGCCAAGCCTGAGGCCAATAATCACAACACCAATCCAACAAACGTACAGTAACACAGCAATCCCTTAGTGCTCTTACTTCTCAACGGTCCGCAAGGAATCTCAAGAAGGCACTCCCTCATAATCCCAGCCATCATCACCTTTTCTCCTAGTTCTCCTGGTGTTCCTCCGATTTGCCGCACACTTGATGAATATTGTCAAGATCGCCAACACGAATACCACCACTGCCGCGACTGTCGGCACAATCACTCGCCTTCCTTCGCCGACTTTACGATCCTGGTAAGGACACGTTGAGTTCTGCCCGATCACCCAACAACCCGCGATGTCCAGGTCGTTGAAGTCGATCCACAGCAGTTCGTCGTCGATGTCAAAGTCCGAGCGGTAGGAGCGCCATTCTTGCAGTAAGTAGGAATTTTCAAGCGAGGTGCGGCCGGTGGCGAAGGAGACACCATTGCGGCAGGCGGCTTCTGCTTTAGCGTAGGCTGCGCTGGAGTCGGAGATGACGAAGGTGTAAGGGCCGGCGTCATTGACGCGACAGGCAGCGTGGTGAGAGTTGCCACATTCGTGGGATTGCCAGTGCGAGGAGGTGGCGTTGAGGACGGCGCAGCGGTTGGCGATGTTGTCTGGGTCGTCGTTTGCGTCGAGACTCCGCGGCTCATCAGATGCCCAGGACCAAATTGTGCTCTGGACATAGGCTTTGTATGGGACCACGTTGACGTCTGCGCTGGCGTTGAGCAGTGTTGTGTTTAAGATTGGATTGATGCCGCAGTCGGTTAGGTTGCCTGCTTGGGCTATGTGGATGTCAAGGGACGGTCCTGCAGCCGAGTCTTGGGCGATGTTGTTTGGAATTGCCCAGGAGGAGTTAGCATTTGAGATGGATGGGTCGTTGACATGGGAAAAGCAGCCACTTGTTAGGCTCCCATTGCTTGCGAAGGTGATAAACTGAGTCTTTGTGAGATATCCAGGAGCGAATATTGTGGAAGCATCTTGCGCCAGGTCGTAGTCTTGCATCTCAGCGTCAATATTTCCGAAACCAGCCAGCATTCGCCTCGCTCTGGCAAATTCTATTACGCTTTCGCTCGGCCAGCCATCTGGAGTAGAGGCGATGCTGTTATTTCTGTCTACTCGATAAAAGGATGAGTCCGGTGATATTGACTGCCTCACAGTGAACCAGCTACTCGGATCGTTCAGATCGGCTCTCTGACCACTCAGGAGCTGGGGTGTGTAGAGGTACTGCGAATTGTTCGCAGATATGAGGCTGCTCAGCAGATTACTGCCTTGTGGTAAATTATCCGGCGTGATACTGGTATCGGAGTTGGAAGAGCCGGAAGCTGAAGCAGCGGCATGTAAATTAAGAACAATGTATTTTGTCGTAGCATTAAGATTATCTTCGGTGGCGACGAAGTGACCATAGAGAACATTAAGAAATTGGTGGAAGTCCAGCTGTGGTGAGCAGATGTAGTCGCCAACTTGCAGTAATGTTCCATCGCTTGGCATAGCAGTGCTTTCTGGGCTGGTTCCTTCCATAACGGATGTCGATTCGCCGTTGGACAAGGCCTCGGTCTGAGTCGTCGTTGGAGAGGGAAGAGTTACTGCAAACATCGATGATTGACTGCTCACTGACAACGTTGATTGCTCATCGCTATCTGTCTGTCTTGGTCTTAGGTTCTTGAGACTCGGGCTTCCAGTGCCTGGGCTTCTGGTGCCAGAAGATGCCGACGTCGTGCTGATAGAAGTGCCGACCACCAAATCATTGCTGGTAAGACTCGCACTTCTTGAAGGCGTTTGCGAGGTCGTGGACTCTTGCGTGACACTCAACTGGGGTTCAACTTCACCAAGCTGAACTGGACAGAAGCTCCATGATGTGCGACTGACGTCCCAGTACAAGTCAACTTCCAACCGTCGGAAGCCGGCGGCAAGCAAGTTTGAAACGCATTTGGTCGCAGACGTGCTGTCATATCGACTCCGTGGGAAGCATGCTGCTGTCAACGATACTCCAGGATGAGTTACAAAGTTGATTGGAACAGTAGACGAGACATCCCGCTGAGACTATACTTGATGTCAGTGGGTTGTACCAAGTGATTGACAGTCTATCCAATGCTTACCAACAGTTGCGTGTACTCGAGACTGCCCGGCAATGCTTCTTGATCTGGATCATACAGCGACGCCGACATATCGACCAGCAGCTACGCGTATCGTTGCCAATCAAGCATTACGCTGTTCTAAGATCACGTGTTGAGCATGGTGGCGCGTTTGGGACATGGTGCTTCCCACAAGGCTGAAGCTGAAGTCGACGCTTCTCGGATCATTGCCGCGTTCAATCACGTGACAGCGCGTCGTCGTTACTGCAGGTAGCCTCATGCGATATGCCAACATCAGAATAGCTTAAGCGCGTGAACTTGCTAGTTATGCACCCTTTTGACTATAGCTAAAATTGCTGGTTGCAATGGAGCTTGCTATAAAACTTCCTATACCTCAGAGGTATATGTGGGAAGCAGCTCTTGTGTTGTCTCGGGTACACTCACGATGTATAGGGAGGAGCTCTCAGAGGTCTCAGACTCGTATGTAGCCGCATATTCATTGTGGATAACGTAGACTGGTTAAGACCATAGTATAAGTCTCTTATGTATGCCAGAGATGCTGTACTCACCGCCAGCAAAATGCTGCTGTAGGACTCGTCACAACAGACTCACACATGCATTAGACTGTCCGCACTCCACTCCAGGAAACGTGCACTGCAGCAGACACACCGTCAAGAACAACGCTTCACAGCCACAACAGCAGCCCGTCACCTGATCTCCAGGCATGTCCCCTTGATTCCCAAACGAACTAACGCAGGTCATCAGCCCCTGACCCAACCGCTACCAAAGACACAAGCAGCCGGCAGAAAGCTTCAACTCCACGATCGTAGCGGTCAAGAAAGTGGGTGCAGGTACGGAGAGAAGGGTTACCTGGTACGCCATCCGTCAGGACAGAAGCAAAATAGATCAGCTGTTTGCTAGCACTGCTCCACCCGCACCATTGCAGCAGAATTCTTTGGTAGAGACTCCACCAACGTGAAACCCCTGCTTCATCCACTCGTCCACTCGCCCGCCCACCCGACGATTCATCCATCCACCATGCAGGCCCGACAGCGGTGGATCGACTTCTGACGAACAACGCATAATTACAGAGTGTTAAACTTCTAGTCATGGGCGCAAGATCAACAGACTCGATCCAAACGCCCAGCCACGACCCAGCCGAACTCCGAAAAAGCTCCCCAGAGCCAAAACGGCAAGCACAGAAAAAACACACTTTCCAACGCCCGAGCGCGAACACAACGCTCGTGCGCTGACATCAGTGCAGGATCCAGGGCCAGGGCAAACAACGGGCTAATAAAGAACAGCACTAGCAAAGTGTAGATCGGGCTTGTCAAGGCAATCTATTTGCCGAACCGTGCACACGAACCTAACAAAGCAGTTCGAGTCCTTCTTCCCGAGCAGTGGTGACTACTATCAACTAGTACGCTCGCCAGCGTGCAGCGGGAGTTGAGGAAAAAAGCCAAAGTTTCGCTAGCGTTGATGCGGGCTTCTTGTCTTTTACCCTTAGCCGTTTCCTGACAACTTGAACCTAAAAAGTGAGAGGAGTGTTTGGTTAGGCTTGTTCGAGAAAGAGGAAAGCTCTCCTTTTCTGGGCAACGTCCGGCCGTCGGCAAGGAGGACAAGGATCAGGGCAAATAGCTCTTTTCGCGTTTCTGTATGATATGCTGGATCTGTTTGACGCGCCGCAACCTTCTTCAACTGTTACGCACGTTGGTCGCCTGAACATTTCTAACAGCTGTGCCCTAAACGCGTTGATCCTCTCTCGCCTCTCTCCTCGCAGGGTTTCGTCGCTGGCTGAACAAACGGTGCTCCACGCGGTTCCTTGACTAGTGCAGGCGCTTGGGAAAAACGTGCGCGTGATTGATTGTTGCTGTCTGTGTGTGTCTGTGTGCTGCGGCAAAGTCTTGACCATGACCTTGCTAACGCAGCTAGGGGAGTTTGATAGGAAGGGCAAGCAGAAAACTCTACCGATCGCTGGATTGAACTTGCCAATTGGGCGGATTTGGTGGTATACTAGGCTTGTCCAATTTCCGCGCAGCTGGGAGAAAGAAAATTGACGAAGTGGAGGCTGAGCAGGATAGCGTATGAGCTCATCTAGCTCGCACGTTTTGGTGGTCTATCCTTTCGTCCTCGTGGCATGCTTGGAAAAGGAGTTGGGAAGATAGCGCCATGCCTGAGTAGTGCACTCATTAGTGCAGATCAACAGTGCGCGTTTCGTCCCACAGCCGTTGCAGGACAGATGGCGAGGAAAATCTGATAATCGAGGAGCGTGCCGAGTCAGGCACGCACCGCTATCGGACGAACGCTGTTGTGTGGATCTCGGTCTCTGGAGAGTGATGAGCGGTGAAGAGTGTGACCTCCCTATTCGATCTGCGATGTGAATGAGATCGTACAGAGACGTGAAGGGTAGATGAGATTGATGATGAAGATGGAGAGGAAGATAGTGATGAAGGCATAGTGAAGACGATGAAGATTCAGTGATGATTGTGGTAAATATTTTAATATTATGAAAAGATGAGTGCTATGACTACAATATTTTTATGTTTCCATCCTGGGTATCTCCTATGCCGCCGCCAACTGCATGCTCGCAAGCTGCTCGCCAATAGATCAGGCAAAAAAAGACGCGTAGTTGATGAAGTGAACAGGGCTTGTAATAACAAATACCCGTGCCAGTCAGATATAAAAAGCCAAAGCGAGCGCTGTGTGGGTATATGCAGATAAGAAGGAAAAGAACAATCAGGCCCCTGGCGTTTGACATCCCTCTCCAATCCCTTCGTCCGTCGGTGTGATCATCATACAGAAGGGTAGAATGTGTTTCTTGTCCAGAAAATTATGATTACAAGCGAGTGAGGTATAGCGTAATATGGTGTGGTTGAGGTGCGTTTCGTGTCGATGCCATCAAGGTCATCTTCATAGAGTGATGTTGGAAAGGCTCATCTTATCCTTCGGTGATCCCTCGGGGGTGTGGACAGAGGGCACGGGCGTGCCACGGGCCTGCATGAGCGCCGGGTCGATCGCCAGTTGCATGGGCGATTTCCTCTGTTGTTGGTGCGAGTCGAGGGTAGGCACAGCCAAGTCGGGGATGCGAGGAAGCTGAACGCTTTGTGCTGAAGGCGACGGCTGCATGGAGTAGCTTCCGTGGCTGCGTTGAGGTGTGAAGACAGGTGCCTGGTGGAACTGCTGCTGTTGTTGCATCTGGTACTGCTGCATCGGCGAAGGCTGGCGAGAGATGTGCTGCATCTGTTGCATAGGTTGCTGCATGAATTGCCTTTGCTGAGCGTGGTACATTTGAGGCTGCGCAGGGAGGAAAGGCTCCTGGAGCATCTGAGGTTGCTTGTGCTGGTCCTCGTAGCGGGTGATCTGCATAGTAGGAACTTGGAAGTCGGCGTCGGTGGCAAAGACGTTGGGAGTTCCAAGGCTGAGCTGCTGAGGCATGGATTGACGACGGTCGTTGCGGTTGCCAGAGAGAGGAGGAAGCTCGATTGGCGAGCCGTTGTGGTGTGGCGAACGACCAGAGATTGATGAGCGGTCAGATACCATAGAGGGAGCACCGTCCGCAGACATCTGAGAGTAGGTCGAGGGAGAGGGAAGAGGAGTCTCAACGAGACCCTGTTGCCTCATTGCTTGCACATTAGATGGGAGCATGTGCTGAGGGAATTGCATCTGAGGTTGTTGCTGGTACATCGGCTGTTGGAAGAACTGCTGAGGCATCTGCTGCTGCATCTGCTGAGGCATTTGAGGTGCCTGGTAACCAGCAGGCATCTGAGGGTGGTTGAGAGTGGGAACGGTCTGCTGCTGGACAGGTTGGCGAACGCTGACTTCCTGGCGGCGCTGGTTGTTGCTGCGACGGCGACGGTTCATTCCACCGTTCCACCAGTTCTTGACGGCGTTGTCACTGCGGCCACGCAGACGACGTGCGATCTCAGCCCAACGCTTGCCCATCTCAGCGACCATCTGCTCGATGAGAACGCCCTCCTCAGGAGTGATGGGGTCATGGTTGAGGTTAGGCTTGAGGTTCTGGTGGAAACGCTCACGGCACTGCTTGGGCGAGCGAGTGCCAATGGTCGATGAGATGCGCACCCAGTTGTGCGCACCATGAAGGTTGACGAGGTGGAGCAGGTACTGGTCCTCGGTGGCGGACCAGGGTCCTCTCTTGTGCTGAGGCATGATGATTGCTAAAGCCGTTGAGGTGTAGTGTGCGAAGGAATGGCAGACTTGAGGGCAAGTCAGCAACGGTGTCGTTGAGTTGAACAGGCAACGAGGCCGATAGAGTCTCGAAGTCGTTGGTAGATGATAGAGAGCGTGGGTGAAGGTGAGGTGCGGTGAAGCAAGATGCAAACGGGCAGCGTACCTTTTGACAGTTGAAGTTGGTATTAGACTGGTGTCGCAAGTCAGAGGCGTTTGGCTGGCCGTTATGGTCCAACGAATGGCGGGCGCAACGGCAGTTCAAATGCTTGTGGTACGACTCCTGGATTGGCCAGAGGAACGGTGCATGTGAACACTTTCGCGCGCGAGGTGAATCAGGGCGAGGAGGGGCCAAGAGGACGTTGCAGCGGTAATTTGGATTGGCTCCGGACTGGACGTAGCTATGTCGTGAGAGCTTCGGGCGCTATATCGTCAGACCGGTAGATCCAACTCTAAGCGCACGACCGGTGGAGTCTATGAGGGGCTGACCCAAGACAGCAGCCAGCACACGGACGCCCTCGCGCTCGACGGCGCCGCTGCGAGTCAACGGCGCGGGTAGTGCGCCGTGAGCCTCTCTGATGGCGGAGACAGAGGAGGGCACGTCCTGAGCAGCGACCAGGCGGCGGCGGGCGGAGGGAGGATATGAGCGGCGGCAGGCTGGGAGGCGGCCGTGCGGTGCGCTGCTATGCGATGCTATGCTATGCTATGCTATGGCGCGGTTCAGCGCAAGTGCGGTATGGATGGCGGTGGTGGTAGTGGACGGTATCGGCTGGCAGACAACGCGCATGCCGTCCAGCACCGCGCCGGGAGGCTCTGGTATACATAGACTGCCATCTCACATCACACACATCTGGGCTGTACCGTGGATGGATAGGCTCCGGCAGCGCAGTCAAGGTCTGCTGCTCGCACGCCCACCCGCCGCCGTCCGTGCCCATGAACCAGCGCGGTGGGAGAGGATGTGAGCAGGGGTGCCTGTTGGTATGGACCCGTCATGCATGCGCCAGACGAAGGCGTGGGAGAGGTGTGGCGCTGCCCTGCTACAGGCCACATCCATGTCGCCTTTACTCGCCGTGCCCAGCGCGCTGGCAGATACCCGGCGCTCCAAGCATCGTCACCCCAGGCCCACAGAGCTTGCCGCCACATCTGCTCGGTACAGAGCGAAACTCGCCGACGAGCACGAATCCGTCTCGATCGCCACCAGGATTGCCTCTTCCAGCGAGTGCACCTCCTACAAAGGCATAGCGGGATCTAAATCTCAAAGCGTGTCCTAAGGCCATCCCTATTCCGACTTGCGGCCACTCTGGCTGGCAATAGTCGTCAGACACCACGAGGAGGCGCCGACAGACCGCATATCACCCAAGACGCACCTGTCCTGCAGCCTCTGTGCTGCCTGCCTGGCCACGCTGCTGCTGTCGTGCTCTCGCCCACGCTGCCGAGTCGTGCTGTTTCCTTTTTGGTGTGCCTGACGAGATGCGCGCTCGCTCCACACTCCACAAGGCGCCTGTCTGTGTGCCGTCGGCGACAACGGTCTTGCTCAGCCGCTACCGTCTGCCGATCCTCAAACAGGCAGGCAGGGGCGCGTCTGGCGCTGCTGTGGCTGGGCGGCCTGCGCGAGTGCGGTGTGTATGAGCGAAGCCACAGCGCCGTTCAGACATAGGGGTGAAAACAACGTATGTCTTGCATTCTGCAAGACAGCATGCGCCATAGCCAACGGTCTTCTATCATACAGCAGAGCGGCAGGACGAGAGATCGCAATTCGGCAGCCTCAGAAGCACTGTCTGGCAGCCGTTGCGCGCAACGTACATAGCGCAGGGGCAGCGTTCGCCCGTTGCGTTGGTGAACACCGTGAGATGACTCCGAGGATCCTCATTGTAGATCACCCGGCGCCGTTGCCGGCCCTCCGCCGCGGCGGGCTCGGTACTGTAGTACACATCGCGCAAGCCAGGCGCTGAAGAGGACGAAGGATTGGTCGCGCGCGAGCACCCCCAGGCCCAGCATGGAGTGACTATGCATGAGCTCGCCTACTCGCACACCGGGCACGCCAGAGCAAGGCTACCGATGAGATGGCTCGACGCATCCGCTGCATGCTCGACGTCAATCGTCAGAGCCGGAATGCATCGGCGACGAGTGCGAGGACTGTGCGTAGTCAGCTGGACGAGTAGGAAAAAGCTAGTATTTGGAATGAAACCCTGGTCCACCACGCGCCTCGAATAGCGTTGGAGACAGACGTCTGTCGTGAATCGCGCGCCACAGGCGGTCTGCCTGCTGTAAAACCCAACGGCAGCGGAACTACATGCGCGCTTCATACTGAGACCAAAAACTTTCTAACACGGTCCTTGGACTGGCCGTTGGCGACCACACTTCGCGGTGGTCGTGGCTTCTGCAAAAAGTATAGCCACCGCCTCCTCCAACGGCTATACCCCCCATAGTCGTGGACGCGTTGGACTCAGTCATGCGCCAGAGCCACGATCGGCCGCTGGCCTGACCTATATGCGCAGGCATATGCGATCTCTCTAATGCATATCTGCAAAATGCCCTAGTCGCTCCATGGCCCACGTCTGCACGATTCCGCCTTTTCAGCTTGAGACAGAACGCGGAGTTTGGTCCTGCGATGCATACCGCCTTCTTGCAAGTCTACCGTTAGCAGGCGACTCGCAATCTGGCGCGTGTGGCCAGGGGCGCTGTAAACAAAGACCAGGGGTTTGAACGAAACCCAGGCCGAGCGCTGTTTGCTCAAGGCTAGGTTCTGTGCCACGGTTCGTCGTGCTGTCAGTCTGCTCCGAACCAACTCCATGATTCCCTCCACCGAGACGCCATCTCCAGATTCCCAAGGAGAACACCTCCTTACCACGCACGACTCGCAATAGACTCGACTCGACCGACTCTGCAGCCCACGACTCGCTGGCAGCACCGCCTGCAGCAGCCTTGTCGATGGATCCTGACTGGCCTGACTAGGCACATGTGCTGAGCCACTCCGAGCAGGGCCCTGCCAGCAACCCTGATGGGCGGGCGATCACAGCAACCTTGTCCGTCATGCAGTGAGCGAGCGAATCTTGCAGCGAATGGCGCGGCCTGCCCCGGATGGATCTTGAGTATCCACACTGTCGGATCAGCGATAAACAACCTTGCAGTACCTCTACATATCAACCGCTGCAGCAGTGGAAAGTAGAAGATCCGCCAATCACTTGTTATAGCCAGGGTCCAGCTGCGCAGGTCGATTGCGCAGTCTCGTCGCATCTATTGTCGTGATAGCGTCAACGACCAATGCTGTGCCACTGACTTGCTTTCCTCTAGACGAGTCATTGTCGCAGTACTATCGGCCCATCACGTGGACATCCAAACGCACAGGGACTGCGCTATCTGCTGACGTAGTCGCACCATTCGCCGGCAAGCCGAACTTTGCCACTTTTCTTCACAGCAACGACCGAAGGAAGACCCTTCCGCTACCTGAACCTAGATTCTTGCGCTATCTTTACACCGTTGCACATCCCGCTTGGCACTCGAAAGCCGCCAGGGTGTGTGACAAGCGAGCATCCTGCGACAGCTCGGGCCGTTTGATCCTGGTCGACGACAGAGGGCTCCCAGAAACTCTGTCGCACGCGGACAAGGATTCCAACGGAGAGAATCTCAAATCATCCTTCAGCTCCAAACATGGAGAGGAAACGCAGGTGAAACGTTCGCCTCGTGTCGCTGAGGCCGGCAGCCGCGGGACAGACAGATCCTTGGGTAACGTGGATCTGTCCTATCCAGCGCTCTGGTGACTCTCTGCCTCGATTGTCCAAGGAGTGAGCAGCAGCATCCTTGTTGACTATGCAAGCAGCCGCTCAATCAGCGATCGTGGGAAGCGCGTACAGCATATGCGACGTCGCTTGGCCTGCAGTAGATGGAAACCTGCCCCAGTGCGTCGTCACCGTCACCGTTGCTGCTGCGTCGGTCCGCCGACCGTCTTGCAGACGGGCGGACGGTCGCACCGCGCTGCTGGTAATCTATCTCATCCTCGTCTATATCCCAGCGCGATAATACATCAATAGCATACAAGCACTATGAAGGTAAAATAAGTGACGAGGACTCATTAATGCAGAATGCAGGAAGCCGAGCCTCGGGCACATCCTGTGATGCCTTGATTAGTGCAAATGCAAGTCCAGTAGCCGCCTGCGCGCGGTGAAGCCCTACATCTTCATGTATGTGTCTGCGTGTCTGCACACCACTACCGGCCACGAGTGAGCAAAGTATCGACTGTACTGTCATCTTCACTGCCGGCACCATCTGACATCGGCATCCCGAGCGAGTGTCAAGAGAGCAAGTAAGACGCCTCACAGTCCAGTCCAGACCGTCGGGTACAAAGTAGAGCATGACATGCCCAACGACGCCACGCACCCAACGCATGCAGACCCAGTACCACAGCACCGCGTTAATATATCAAATCTCGATCTCTCGGAGCCTGGCTAGCGTGCATGACGGCCCTGTACATTATTATAGTACCATGCAATGCACGTCAAGAGGCAGCGTACAGTAGCACGAGTAGTAGAGTACTCTCAAGAAACAGAGACAATCAATCACGTCCCGTGTGCCGCGCCAGCCTCGTTGCCGCCCAACTGGAAGCGCAATATGCATGCATGATACCCCTTCAAGGGTCGCGCCTTTCGCAATCCCCATGTCCTCATTTGTCAGGCCGTCCCTTTGATTTTCTTCCTCCTCGTCACACTGCGTTGTGCTGTTCGGCTAGCGGGCCGGGGCTGGAGGGCCGGTGCATGCGTGATTTCACGTACATATGCTTGCCTGCATTTGCATCTGTCTGCTACAGATGAGGGCGCAATCGAGGCGAGCGAATGGTTTGGCATTTGCTGAATTGAGTTTGGGCCCATCTTTATCCTTGCCTTGTCACTGCTGCACTGCACACTACTATAGCCGTGGGGTATGTCTTGGAGGATTTGGGGGACGGGTAAAGTCATTCTGCGAGCCCGAGAGTCAGGTCGCTCTAGATTGTTTGTTGGAGGATTGCAGTTAGCCGCGTAGAAGCGTTGAGGATGATCTGCTTTCGCTTCTTTTCGCTGGTTGGAGCGATCTGTGCATCGAGTTGGATGTCGTTGAAAGTATTTTGGGTAGGCTTTGCGACTGTCGTCGCGATTATGATGTCGTTGGACATCACAAGTGTTTCTCGGAATAGGTCGTTGTGAGAATGGTACATTCTTGATGCAGACACCTTTTTGGGCCATTGCTAATCCTGGTGTTCTCTAATCTACATGCCACAACTGGCGACGACTGCCTTCACTATACAGAGTGGATGTGTTGTGGAGTACGTGCTATAAGGACATTAATTTAGAAGGGCTGATAGATTGGATGCATGTCTCGATGGACACACACATTAATATGCATCGAAGGTCCCGAAGCAGAAAACGCACAGTTGTGATCGTACTTCATTTGGTAGGTGGTCTGCCAATTGCGTGGTTCATCTACTTGAGTTCATCACAATATACCAGTTGCTGCTCATAACTCTGCACATGGCATCTTAGCGGTAACTATCATTATTGGATTGACGAGGGCTGAAGGTAGGGCTTCACCGATAATGAATGTTTTCAAAAGCACCCTCTATCTTCTCAGCGGTAATTCTCATCATTAAACGGTCGAAGTCTGAAGGTAGGTCTTCACCAGTGCTTAGGTGTTTACGAAGTGTCCTCTACTTTCTCTGCGGGAACTATCCACACGATGGTAGACTAAAGCGAAAGATATGACTTCACCAGTATTTGGGGATTTTCTGAGTGTCTTCTACGATCTCTGCGAGATAGATGCTTAGAGCCTGTACCTGCGTTTGCTAATACTGGCATAACACAGTTTCGAGACATGCGCAGACTTGTGAGCTACGATCGTACATATGTAGTAATCAGATGCCCATATCAGCAGCTATGATCATCGAATCATTATTCTTCACCATTGAGAGACTCTTCAGAGCCTCTAAATCTCTTGATCGCCGGTCTGTCACTACTATCGGACATAGTCTTGAGATAGCTGTACTGTCCACTGAGCGAAGCATTCGCAGACTTTTGAGTATAGCAGTTGCTTGGCACGTGCGTTCAGGTAGGCATGTTTCGACCAGGGTACGGGTTTTGGGGTTGACAGAAATGGTGTGCCCATGACATTTTTGATCATATCTTCGTTTTCGTTGGTGATATCTTGGGTAAACGTCTAGTGGTCAACTTGGTGGTCCTTATTGAGTCCAGACTGCTAATCCTATATCGCGATACTGATGGTTTGCGGGTATATAGCCAACATTTGTGCTTAGATGGAAGATGTGAGTTGAAGCCGGGTAAGACATGCACGATGTACAGTTGCTGTTCACAAATCTGTGAACAGGCTCTCTGCGGGCACCATCGTATCTTTGGATAGATTTGTGATGGTAGGGGCTTTCTTGTATAAGCGAATAAGTATATTCTCAGCATCATCTCGACGGCGGTAGGATCAAGCACGATAAGTACGAGTACTGAGATTCTCTGGAATGTGCGCAGACCTATGAGCTAGAACTGTAATGTTGACGGCAGCGAAAGAATATGGTATGTTGCGATATAATCCGACCATTCGAGGGATTCTGAGGGCGTCCTACTCGACTCGATATTTCTTAAACTCCCTCGTCTTCACTCCCCTCGCAAACATGACATCCAACTCTTCATACGTCCTTCCACTTGTTTCAGGCACGCGGAACCAAGCCCACACCAGCGAAAGAAGCGAAAGCCCACCGAAGAAGAAGCCGATCTTGCCTCGTCCATTCGCCTGATCAGGATTGATCAAGTACGGAATCGCCACGGTCATCCCAACGGCAACAATAGCTTGCACAGCAGTCGCAAGCGCGATCGTCTTGCTACGGACTCGTGTCGCGCTCGTTTCGCAGATCAGTACGAAACAGACTGGTCCTATGGAAAGATCGTAGGTGAAGTTCCAGACGAGCATGAGGCTGCTTTGGACCCAGGCGAGCGCTGGGCGAGAGGAATAGTCTGGCACACAATCGAGAATGCCAATGATTAGGAGAAGGATGACCAGTGCCGTGAGACCGCAGTTGTAGATTCTGCGGCGGCCCACATAGCTAAGGAGAATCCACGAGCAGATCGTTCCTATGAAACCGACAGCGAGAAAGCCGACGCCCATGGCAAAGGCATGTGCCGTTGCGAGGCCTGCCAGCTCGAAGAAGTAGGTTGCATAGCCGACGAGATAGATGCCCGAGAGGACTTGGATGGTGTAGACGCCGATACTGATCTCTGTTCTTCGTAAATTTATTTTTTTAAAGCAATCGCCATACGTACTGCCAGCTTCAAGAGCATGCTCAAACGCGTCAGTGGCGATAATCATTGCGAGCGTCGGTTTGACGTCGATTTTCTCAGAGGCCAATCGGCGGAGAGACTTCTCGGCGTCGTCGAGCCTCCCTTTACGGACAAGCCACCACGGCGATTCTGGAGCCCATGGCCATAGGACAAGGATGATGAGTGGCCAGACCCATTGCGCGGCGAAGGGTGCTGAGTAGGCCCAGTGACTGTCAAGCTGTGATGTCCCGGCTATCACTCCGTTGGCGATCAGCTGACCGGTCACGAAACTGAGGTTGATGAAACTGGTCAGGATGCCACGAAGAGGTACCGGACAGACTTCAGACGCATAAGCAGGCGCAACCACAACATACGTTCCAAGCACCTGCGACCAGTCAGTCAACAAAACAATCCCATAGTCCACATACAGAAGTGCAAACTGACCAGACCACCAAGCAACTCTCCGGCCAAAAGTACAGGCAACGACCTCGCAAAGAACTGAATGAACACAAAGCCCGTGGTAAGCACAACGCACGCTCCAAAAGTCTTCTTGCGGCCAAACCACTCCATAGGGTAAGCAGCAAAAAAGGCACCCACGACTTGCCCGATCGGATTACCCATCGAAAGACCAGTCTGCCAGGGTGCCGAAATGATCCATTCGCCGTTGTATTGATAGCCGAAATCACGCTGGAAAGCCGGCGTGGCATACAGTTGTCCAAGGAGTTGAGGGTCGAAGCTGTTTCTCCCGTCAGCCAAATTGTACATTTGATAAAACCAATCGCCGCTTCACTACCAGCGGCGAGAAGAGACGTGAGACAAACGAACCTCGTCATTATAACCTATCAACAGCCCAAAGTCAGCCAAGTCAAAGCCCATCTACAAGCATCCTTCCAGAAATCCGATTTAATCAACTTACACCAAGCGAGAAATAAATAGTCCACCCGATAGCAGACGGATAAAGCTTAACCGCCTCTGCCAGAGAAAGCGAGTGCTCATGCTCGGTCCCCTGCCTCGCCTCCTCTCCAGCAATAGCACCAATAGTCACGTTGCCAATCTTGGCAGAGCGCTCTTCTCCCTCGTCGACAGAAGTACCCATTCCAGTCGATTGTGAGATGCCTCGGCTAGGTTCAGTCGTACACTGGAAGTTGGTGGTGATCTGAGGGATAAGATCAGTACGACAACACGACAAGAAAAAGAATCGAATGGTTCGACAGGAAACGTACGCTGATATCGTCCTCAAACGTGCCATAGGAGCCCACAGTACCAGCAAGTGAGGTAGTATCCCGAAGTGGGGTAGTCATGGCTCTACTACCTCCTATCGCTTGTCCTTATCCCAAGGTAGCATTCATCGCCAATCAATCAGCCTTCCTCCTCCACCGAGCTTATCTCCTGCTTACTCGGCGCGAAAATGTCCGATGGCCAGCCAGTATATAGTCGCTAGGGTGCAGTAGTCAATCAGATGGACCAACTTATCAGAACAGTCAACCAATCGAGGCACAGCAAAGAATCTGTAGGCTCGTGATACGGACATCTAATGCTTGTACCGCCAAGATGTCAGCCCCGCTTTCGCCTTCGGCAAGCTTGTTTGGGCTGTGGCTGGGGTTGGCGTGGCATTGCTATCTGCAGTCAGATAGATAGATAGAGGACACAGTTGTAAGCATGAGACAGTCCTTTAAGTTACCGTCGTTACTCAAAAGTCCGCGTATAGCGTCTCAGTGGCAATTATCCTCCAAAGTGAGCGAGAGTTAAAGGTAGGACTGACTATACTGGTAGTTAATTCCGAAGTATCCTTTATCATCCCTTTAAGGAAGAGTTGAAGATCGGAACTCGTATCTGCTGATACTAGCACAATACGACATTAAGATGTGCGAGACGTATGAGCCAGAACTGTAGAACGAATGGTCAAAGATAGAACCGATCAAACACTGATCGAATCCGATAATTGTGGTATATGAGCAGTTTTCTCGAAAAAACAGTCCATCTCATGTATCCAGGAAAAGGAAGAGTAACGCTACTCGACGCTCTTCCACAATAATCCCGTCTCCGCGTCGCCTTCCCAATTCCATTTGCAATCTCGTATCATGGGAATCGGAAAAAAGTCTGAAACAAGTAGCACAAGCCCGTGGGCTATAGCCTGCTCAATGCTCGAAGAAGAGAAAACGAAGAAAAAGAAAACGCCGGTTTTGCACGCCGCAAGAAGAATGCAGCACTCGCTCGGTTATGCATACGATGCACCACCATAACCCAAGACTCACTCGTCGTCCTCGTCGTCCTCGCCAAACACGCCGTCACCCAGCTCCAGCAGCGCCTGCACTGCGGTTCGCTGCGCGAGCATGTCGCTCATCTCCCGCTCGATGCTGCTGGGCCGCATGATGGTAGGCGCGAAGACGACGGCAAGGTTGAGCGAGGTCATGAGGTTCTTGTCCTGCATGCTCATTACACGGCGCAAGTGCTGGCACAGATACTCCAGACAATTGCGGTGATGTTCGGGAAGGTCGTTGACAGCGCTGCGCAGGGCGAGGGTTTGCTTCTCTGCTCTGAGATTGCGATCACTGCTGCTCTCACCGTCCGAGCCGCCGATGTTAGACAGCTGGCCTGCTTCGAGGAGAGAGTCGTAGACGTCGTAGGTGATGAGTGGCGTGGGCAGCTTGCGGAAGTATTGTTTGAGGGCACTTGTGACGGCGTGGATGTCGAGGTCTGGATCAGAGATGTCGTAGCTGTTCGGCTCCTTCTCGAAGCCGGCTTGGATAGTTTTGACCTGCCCGCTGCCACCGGATTTGCGATAGACACCTTCCATGTCCATACCGCGCTCCTCGACTTCTTCGATGCAGCGAGAGACGATGGCGGGAATCAGGCGCTTTTCGAATTCGCAGCGGAGTTCGAGATCGGTTCCAAAGAGCACTGTCGTTAATTTTAGCATATGATCAGGAATTGCCATCTCACGAGAAAGCAGATACAACTCACCAGAAGGGTCGTTGGACGGCGCCGCAAGATTCGTAGTGCTGCTGCTCTTCATGCTGCCAGCCTGTCCGTTCTTGATGCCGCCGTTCTTCTGTCCAAAGAATCCGAAGCCTGCAGATCCTGGTGGAGGCACACCTTGTTTTCCGCTGAAAGAGCCCGCCTCGCCGCCACCGACTGCTTGTTGAGTCATGCCGTATGGAGTACCAATCTCCAACCCTTCTCTTGTTTGCACACGCTCCGTCGCGAACGCGCCCTTGAGGCCCTTTGTTACATTCTTGGCCATTTTCTCGCCTCCCTTGCGCCAGTTGAACTTCTTCGGTTGTCCCTTGCGGATGTTGACAACTTGTGGTGCCGTAAGAACAGTCGCTGGTTCAGCTTCTGTCTCTTGAAGGAGGTGTGGCATAGAGCCATCTGTATGTACAAGATTGAGGTTGCGCATCTCCTGCATGTCTTGTTTCTCTCCTCTTGCACCTGGGTGATATATTCCCAGACCGTTCGCGCCGCCGTGCTTTCCAGATTCATTGCCACGACCAGATTTGTACATGCCCTGTATGTTTTGCATCAAGCTGCTGTTCATCTCTTGCAGCTGTGCATTCTTCGTCGACAAGGACTCATATTCCTGGAAGCCTCTATCCTTCATCTGGATCAGATTGCCGATCTCGTCCGTGAGCTCAGTGCGCTTGCGCACGAGATCCTCAATTTGGCCTCCCATGTGATCCTTGAGCTTTTGAAGCGAGTCTGAGAGTTCGCGGAATATTGACTCTTTCAGAGCTGGCAGGTCCAGTGGCTGATTCTTGTCCTTGACCTTCCCAAGGTGGTCGGTCATGACCTCTAGCTCTCTCACGACCATTTCTCTTTGCGTGTCGAGGAATGCCATCGTGGTCCTCTTTTCACGCAGTTCACTGTTCACCTGTTTGATGTCAGATGATCCGCTGACTCGCTCTTCGAGCAGGCTGTTCTGTGTCTCAAGCTCTGCAATCTTCGCTTGTGCACGTCGCAACGCAGCTCGCATTGAGTCTGGAGTGTCCTTGGCAGATGGAGAGCTCATTATGGGACTGCTGATCATCATCGGTGTGGTCAACGCGGGCTCGATCGGAACGCCATTCTTAGGCACGCCGCGGTCGCTGAAACTACGGCCATGCTTGACGGCGTTGGAAACACGTCGAAGCATGGAAGCTTCCGTTTTGTCTTGCGGCTTGTCTCCTCGGAGGATTCTCGCCATCTCCTCCTCCATCGAGAATACGCCATCCGTACTATGTTTGGGCAGCCCGGCGCTTCGCAGCGCAGGTGATAGTTGACCATCAGATCTAGCGTCGGTACTTGGTTGGGTGCTGCTGATAGAATCTTGTGTTCTGTGACGCTCAGCAGGAGGAGCTGGCGGTGCTACTCGAGGCGCGATAAAGTCTCCATTGTTGCCAACAGACTTGCTAGGTGCAGATGGACGGCTACTTGCTCGCGGTGGTATAGCATCGAAGCTACTCCGGACAGGAGGAGACTCAAGTCCCTTGGAGCGTGTGTTGTCGCGGGAGGCAATGCTTTGTGCATCCGCGAAAGAGCCGGGAATGGAGGAAGTAGATTCTCCACGGCCGTGCGATGGCTTGAGAGAAGTCGCAACTGTAGTCGGAGTTGGCGGTTCTGGAGAGGAGCGCATTGAGGATGGCTTTAGAGAAGATGCAGCAAGGGAATCGCCGCGAGCAGGTCTGTCCGGGAATCTCGCGAGGGAAGGAGCTTGCGCCGAGGGGTGCGCTTCTTTTCGTCGAGGGTCGTCGAATGGGTTGATTCCCGATTGTGGCGACTCGGCAGACACTGGCGATTTCGAGACGGTCCTATCCAGCTCATGCTGCCCATCTTCAGCGTCGATCGGCGACACCAGATTTGGTGACTTGTTTTCTTTGCCCAAGTCGGTTCTTGAGCTCGACTTTTTGGTCTTTGGTACCTCCTGTAGCTTGAAACCATCGCCTCTCCCAAGCGTGAATGAACTGGTGTCGAGCGTTTGCATCTTCGGACGTTCTGCTCTTTCTTGTGCACCTCCGACTGCAGGCGAAGCAGAAGAAGCGGGTGTGTTCTGACCGGAGGTAACACGCCTGGAGGGTGCGCGACCCTTCTCTTGATATGCAATGTGTGGGCTGGCTTTGGATTGACTAGCAGACTGCGATGCGAAATTTGATTCGCGCTCCGTGGAGACTGATCTTGAGGAAGACGGACGGTCGTCTCGCAACACATCTCTGTGTGCCTTCGAAGGCTGCCTGCCAGTGAAGTAGTCTCGTGGTGGCGGAGGCTCGATAGGCGATACGTCGTTGGCTTGCGGGACTCGCTTTCGCGGTATCACTGACGGACGTCGAGGATTAGGGTCGAATGCCATTGGCAAGAAGCCTTCGTTTTCACCATCGTCTGAAATCGAGGACATGCGAGAGCGGCGGCCTTCTTTGTAAGTACTCGCTGGAAGGGTTTGACCATCTGGAGAGAAGTGTGTCAGCCATATTCAGGTACGGTTTCAGCCACTGAGCGCATGTGAACCCACCTCTGCGTAGTTCGTCCGACATGGGCGAGACATCTCTCTTGAAGTTGCTCATAGGCGCATCTTTCTCAGAGCGCAACGTCCTTTGCGCCGACGATCGACCTCCCGGTGTGCCTGAGTGCTGCTCTGTAGGCGGTGTCTCCATCTCAGGAGAGAAGGCACTCTCAGTAGCAGCACCCGGCGGCAGAGAGGGCAGAGCCTTTTCCACCGTCGTCGTTGAGCCAGGCCCACTCGTCCCTCCTGTGACTGATCGTGTCCCTTTTGCTTTCTTCCGCCGTCTTGCCATTAAGCTTTCGTGACAACTCATGCAAAAGATGCCCTGCGACGTGCGCGCATAACGCAAATTCTCAATCTTCCTCTTGCAATTGCGACAGCGGAAGCAGCTGGCGCAGAAAGCCTGATCGCCAGTAAGGATGGCCAGATCTTCGATTTTGTTACCGCATGCATTGCAGCTGTAGGTGCAGTTGTTGCAAATGAGAGAGCCATCGCCGAGCAGGAGAAGGTTGGCATCGGAGTCGAGCAAAGTGCCGCATGTGTTACAGCGGAAGCAGTCGATGTGCCATCTGTTACCGGCTACGAGGAAGTTAGAAGACTGCGCGGCATGTTGGCAGGTGTTGCGGTCACATACCAAGCTCAAAGGCTTTGCCCTCCTCCAATATCTGCGCGAGCTTGCGTTAGCCAGCATGTCCCATACCAAGTCTGACACTAGCGGTGCTCACCTCGCCGCAGCCCTTGCATGGGTAGATGGCCTCGTCGCCCTCCATGGGCGACTCGGGCGCAGGCGACTCCATGGGTGGAAGTGTTGTGTGTGGGTGAGCGATGTGTTTTCCTCCAGCAGCGACAATGCCTCCCGGCGCGCCTCAGACGGGCATCCAGAGAGGGCGGTTTGCTTAACAGGCTCTTGTGTGGATTGTCGGTGGCGAGCAGGCTGCGCAAGAGACAGGCAGCGCCGCAAGCACTTTGGTCGACGTCGCGTTTGAGTCTGGTGGGCGTCGAGGTGGTCAGGGTGGTGTTAGTGCGGACGGGTTTGCTGGCGTAGGTGGTGCTGCCGGTATGATGGAGCAGGCCTGAAGCGGGTGGCTCAGCACAGAGCACCAGCGCCAGGGCGAGAGGGCAGCAGCAGCAGCAGCTTTAGTGCCTCGTTCGCTGATCGAGAGCGAGACCTCAGGGACGAACGCCGGCCGTTGGAGACGAAGACCTTAGGGCTCGCTCGCTTTGATTGCGCTGACGACTTGCAGAGTGGGATGGAGACCATATATCTATAGCATAATATGCATACCGACGTTGTGATTTCGATGTACTCAATTATAATATCAATAATCATACATACAGCACTGCCAATCTCACGCGACACTCTTACTTACCGCGCAGCCTTCCTGCAGCAGCCTTCCGCTGCAGCCAGGCGCCTTATACTCTTCTCTGGTACGCTAGCCCGCCTCCGGAGCCTGCGAGCGATACCTCCTATGAAGAGTGAGGTGCGATAGCTGACGATCACTGCCTGCCTCCTTTCTTCAACCTGGAATTATCCTTCCCCAATCACAACGTCTACTCGTCAACATACCCCAAGTGGCCAGCTTACATCCAGCACACACACTCACACATCATTTCAATTGCCGTCTCCTCACGCAATCCCTGCATGCATCCAGGCATCGTGATGATGACCACCCCTGTTCACTCTGAAACACCAACCTGCCTCACCCTCACCAATGTTGGCCAGCACTCCGAAGGACTAGAACAGCGTCCAAGAGATGCTACGTATCTTCACGCCCTCCACCATCACATCCACTAACTCCACGCGTCGTGCCTTGGTGTCTTGTCCACCGCTACCACCTTCCCTCGCCTCCGCATCATCGCACCACCTCTACCCTACCCTACCCGACCGTTCACTCGTATAATCTCTCAACCCCAGTCTCCGTCCCACCACGCCATGCCATGTGGCCTTGCACAATCGAGCCACTCAAACTTGCTCACCTGCCTTGCACAAGAAAGTCGCAACGCATGGCAACAATGCAGTGCCACAGCAGCCTCAGCTTTCACATGAAACTCCCGACCAAACCATCCTTCGTAGAACATGAACGTCGTGTAAAAACACAGCTACCAGTAACGCAAAGGTAAGAATAGTTCACTTCAACCCACTTGACACTATCGAAACGTCCTACGCAACACCGAAAAGCCAAATCCCCAGGCCAAGACCAAGAACAAAACAGACTATCGAACGATGCCACCCAAAACATCGCAAACGATGAATGATGTCTATTCTTGTCCCTCATAACGCCCACGACTCGCAGTGGTGGACATCGTGAACGGTTGTTATCGCTCGATCTGGCCAATGCGACACCAAATGCCCTCTTGCAAAGACAGGGTGGCGTCTTCTCGCCGATCAAACCGTTGACCGTTAAATCAGTTCACCTCAAGCCAACGCCAGGCTCGAGCGGCGCGTTCAAAGGGGTCCAGCAGAGTTCAAGATGTTGTATAGAAGAAACAAATGCACCCTAACCCTGTCGTGGCGTGGTGTCTCATCTATGTTTATAAGCAATCTATCTCGAGCGGCGATGCGCAGTGTGGCGAGGAGCGTCAGTCAGGGTCAGTAGTGTCGGGTAGTAGGGCCGGCAAAGGGCTGAGATCGGTAGGTTCTTCCGGTACAGGGAGGTAGCTTCATGTTGTTCAGAGGTAGTCTGTAGAGAGATGGGTTTTGTTCAGGTGCGCTTTTTGAGGTGGCGGGTGGGATAGTTTACAGTCAGTACTCAAAAGTCTGCGCATAGCATCTCAGTGGCAACTATCATCCAAAGTGGACGAAAGCTGAAGATAGGACTACGCCAGCACTTTATAATTTTATAAAGTGTCTTCTATCATCTTTTATGAGATATAATTGAAAATCTGAACCTATGTCTGCTGATACTGGCATATTACGATATAGAGGTTTTCGCAGACTTATGAGCTCGAGCTGCACGTGTAGGATGACTTGAGAGCACTATGTTGATCCTAGGAGGCCCGTGTGTTACAGTGACATAGTATTCGCGCGCTGGGTGACAATGCTGGCATTCAAGACATGACGTCCGCTTTGGGTTTTCTGACATCACCTCATCCATAGGAAGACTTCTAGTGAACTCGTGGAAAAAGGGAATAGCAGTCGCGAGTGAAATTCGATTCGCCGCGAGTGGAGTCATTCGCCAGGCTCAATCCAATTGAAGCCCTGCCATCCATCTATCAAAAGGTGTCTCCTAAGGAGACCACAATCTCTCTCTGCAAGAAACAAAGAACAAAAAAGCCGAACAGAACGCTGATGTCGCTAAGAATGAACAACAATCAACCCATCAAACGCCACCCACCCTCGCAGCACGCATGCATGCGTGTCCCTAACAATGCCTTCAAGTAATGTCAAAGTCGTCTGTCCAAAGCCCTTGACTAGCCGCCTACTGCTTGAGCACAGTCTCGCTCACAGCAGCAGCAGCAGCAGCAGCACCACCACCTCTAGGCACGGTGTCCAACCAAATATCCCCACCCCTCCCGTCAACCCACCGCTTCCACGCCTCCTCATACGCGTCTTCCAAATCTCTCGTCCAGCGCGTCGTGTCGAAAAGCGCACTGCTCCATCTCGCGCGGAAAAGCATTCGTCGCAGATCCATGAGCCTGCCTCTACCTTTGCAGACTGTAGAGGCTCTTCCTTGGCCGTTGTCGGTCTGGACCTGGTGGTACTGCCGTTGATGTTGGCGCTCGTACAGCAATCCTTTGCCCAGTGCGACGGCTTTCTCTTCGTAGTCCTCTTCGCTTACAGCAACAAGCTCGATCGCAGCGCGTTTGCCTTCGTCGTCTTTGGGAAGAGCGCCGAGGAGTATTGAAGCTGCCATTCGAGAGCACATTTTGTAGGCGTAGCGTGGGAGGGTCAGCAGGGGTGTCCCGCTCCACAAAACGTCTGCGGCGGTGGTGTGGGCGTTGCATTCGGGAGTGTCGAGGACGAGGTCGCAAACGCGGGCACGCGAGATGTGCAAGTGCTTGGGAGCGACGTCGGTGAAGATGATGCGGGCGGCGACTTCGGGAGTCGCCCATTGGCGGGCGGTGTGCAGGAGGTGTGACTCTCCGAGATCTGGGAAGCGGAGGAGCCAGAGCACGGCGTTGGGGACGCGGGCGAGGATACGGAGCCAGGTGCGGAAAGTGGTGGGCTCGATCTTGTAGAGTTGGTTGAAGTTGGCGAAGATGATGGTGTCGTCGGCGAGTTGAGGGAAGAGCTCCTTACGCATCTGCCAGCGCCTGTATTGCTCCTCATCCCAGCTCATGTGTCTGTCCTTAGCGTCAGGGGCGCTCTGTCGGTGATCGCAGCAGAAGAAAGTATCGCGGCAGTAGATGATGTTCTCGCCATAGACCCAGTCATCGTCGTCACCGCCGCTGTTGTCGTCGACCATCTGATCTTCGAGATCGATGTTTCGGCGCCAAGGGCGAAGTGTCTCGGGAGGCACTGCAGTCTTGTCTGCAAGAAGGTAATCGCACCATTCTGCACCGAGTGTGCCGGCAAAGCCCATGAAAGACATCTGAATGGGAGCAGGCCGAGCTGCAAAGACTTCGTTGCGAGCTCCGCGAGTGTAGCCGTTCAGATTGACCAGGATATGTATGCCATCGCTTACGATCTGGGACACGAGTCGTTCGGCAGGCCAAGAACTCGCATCCCAGAACACCGGTGCCTCCTTCTCGATTTGCCGTCGATGGATCGATTTATCGCTCGCAGTTGTAGCATAGCAATACGCTTTGACGCGTGATGTGTCATGTAAGCCAAAGACGGACTGCATCAGATGCGCCAGTGGATGATTGTTGAAGTCAGACGAGACATAGCCAACACGCAAGTACGGAGCTGGAGGGTTTGGCGGGGGGAAGACTTGCTTCGGCAACCAGGGAGAGCGGAGCGTGCAGACTGAAATGCGAAGGCCGTTCCTCTGCGAGATCAAACGAATCTGTTTCGCAGACATGGGTGCCGTGAATGTGTGGAAAGGGAGCACAGTCGGTGCGGTCGGCACGGAGAGGTTCGCCGGCAGCATTGGGCGGTCGTAACTTGAGATAGCTCGTTGCTTCTTGTGCACATGCAGATCGTGGTACCAATGCCAACCGATGCGACGAATAGCACGCTCCACCAGTCTCGTGATGCGGGCACCTTCCCAGTTGTTCCCAGCCCAAGACCTGATAGCCTTGCTGAGACTATCCGCTCGCTCCTTGAGCTCTTGCGTCGACCCTTCCAGAGACAAGACTTGTTGGACAACACCTTGCAGGGTGGAGGGGCCAAGGGTAGCGCGACCCCAGCTCTCGCCATCGCGCAGCTGCTTCTCGACGATGTCAACCACACGCTTGATCCAACCTGAGCTGGTGGCGCCAGGCTGTCTAGCATCCAGAAGCATACCAGATGCATCAACATGCCATCTGTCACGCTTGCCGCCGTCCTCAGCAATACCACCTCTGGCTTGCCATCCGCATACGGAATTAAGAGCGTTGGCAAGCCCACAGACTGCTTCGGCGAATTCAGGACTGACGTCGACGGCACGCTTGTAGTAGGTGATAGCATCGCTGATTCTGCCCTTGTCTTTGACAGCGTTGGCCAAATTTGCAAGCGCGATGTCAAATTTGCCGTCGCATTTGACCGCGCGCTCATACATAGAAATGGCTGCATCAAGTTGGCCGATGTCTTTGAGCAAGCTGCCGAGGTTAGTGTACAAATGAGCATGGTGCTGATCAAGTTGCAATCCATAGTTGTAGTACTGCAAAGCCAATGCGATGCCACTACCGGGTACAACACCTGGAACTTCGAATCTTCGTGAGACCTGCGTCTGTGGTGCAACTTGTTGCACGCTAGCAAGGAGGATACCAACATTATTTGCCGTCGATGGTGAAGGTTGAAGAGACAATGAAAGGTAGTACAAGGCAAGAATATCGCGGACGCCAGACGCGAGAGGAGTCACTCCAGCCGCTCGGCTTGTATTTGACATGCCGTCCTGGAAGATCTTCGCAAGAGACAGGAGCGAGTTACTGGTTGTGGAAATGACCGCCTTGCGAGGCGTGCTTTGAGGACCACCTGGAACATGTTGCAAACCAGGCAGCTCGCCGAAGAATGGGAAACAAAGTTTGGAGGTAGCCAGAGCTTGATCTGGTGTCAGAAGTATCGGTTCCAAGGGCAGGACTTGGGGATTGTGTTCGTGTGGTTGACGTCGCAAGTTGGACGCCACGACTTTCAGGATGTGATTGACCAAGCCTTGAATATTGTCGAATTGCCTGCCTGTTGCAATGAGCACAGCATCCTCGAATGCGCGCGCCGCACCTCCATTATCGCCAGTGCCATAGAGCATGTTGCCTTTTGCATGGATGAGAGCAAGGATTCGCCCGTTGTCGCAACCAGGGATGGCGAACCCACTTGAACCGAAGCCGGGCTCTGAAGCACCAGCTGTGTCTTTCCAACCAGGAACAGATTCCGCATCTCCATCAAAGTCGAACGCCATTTTGTCAGAAGCCTCAGAAACTACGGGCGAACGGCTCGCATTGGAAGAATCACACTCGCTTTGTTTGTCTGACACCTTCAGCAGACCTGATGTGTTGGGAGCGCGTAGGTTCGCTTCAACGTACTCGATGACTTTGATGGCGTCGCGACTTCTGTGGTCACTGCAGAGCACACCGATCAGGTGTTCGACGGCCTCGAAGTGGCTAGGCGCCGCTTTCACCACTTTCATCCAGTTTTGCTCAGCTTCTTGCCTTCTTCCAAGTGCAAGCATCGTGGCAGCGAGGTTCGACAAGGCCTCCAGGTGCTTTGGGTCTTGTTCCAGAACTTTCGAGTACCACTTCAGCGCTTTCTGATAATTGCCCAAACCATACGCGATGCAACCTCCCAGGTGCATTCCTTCAGTCCATTGCCAACCGGTCTCTTGGCACAGCTTCGTGATGTGTGAGAGGGCCAACTTCGCTCTTGAAGGAGGAGAGTTGTCTTGTGACATTGATGCTGACATGGCTGCTTGTATAGCTGAGCCGCTTGATCTGCGGAGCGTGCGCGGTCTATCCTGGGGTTGTTGCATGTTGCCCATGGTCCGGTCTTCGTGTCTGGTCCCTTGTAACGGTGGAGATTGTGGCTTCCCATCGGAGCGCACCTGCGTACTGCTGAGTGATCCTGATGTCGGAGAGCGCGCTCGAGGGGTTTCTACGTCGTCACCGTCACGGTCCTCTATTGGGCTTCCTTTCCCTACAGTTCCGCCGCTGGTCGGATCGGAAGAACGTCTGAACCGTTTTTCCATCACCTCTTTTGATATTGTGATAGATTTCCGTCGGCTGCCATGGAAGGAATGGCCAGCACGTGATAGCTTCGGTGGCTGAGGGTAAAATGTAGGTCTCTGTACGACATGTGTCTGACCATCGACCTGTCTTGCGGCTTGCTGTTGTCGCCTTGTGTGATGAATGTATGCGAGTAGCTCCCGGTACTGTTGTAGAGCCCACATAAAAGTCGTGTCGCGTTGGCGCCCATTCGGCGAAGCAGATCCGAATTCCGCTTGAATGTCTTGCAGCCCAATTTGCTGTTGATTGGGGTATATCTGGCCCGGAGTTGCGTAGCTGGCGGAATGTGAAGGGTAGTGTACTGATTCGCTCATGAACATTTGCTGGCTTTGGGGAGTTGGATCTCCTGGTTGGCCATAAATGTTCTGTGCAGGGTGAGGATGAAAGGATGTTGACAGATTGGGAGGACCAGCTCCGAGTCCATTTGCGTTGAAGGCTTGTGAGCCGTAGCCATGCGGAGAGAGTCCTGACTGATACACGCTTGTCTGTGGAGCGTATTGAGAGCCAGGCAAGGATCCCAACCAGCCACCATGAGGATGCTGATAGAATCGTGGATCACGCAGAGGGGCAGGACGATAAGGAACAAAGGTGCCATCATGCCAATAAGGTCCATAAGGGCCGGTTCCCTGCCCTCCAGAAGCTGTCGGTCCTAAGTACTGAAACGGAGGCTGTAGAAATGTTGGCTGGGTTGGAGCATGATACTGCTGCACTGTGTTGTAATGTTGCTGTGGCATCTGATTTAAGACCGAGTCCATCACAGGGAAAGAGCTAGCCGGTTGCTGATGTTGCGTTGACATGTATCCAGACGCATCGTTCGAGTGCCACGGTGACTGCTGACTGTATTGCCGCTGTTGCTGGTGCTGTAGGAATGTTCTTTTGCTGCCACATGGTGTAGGTTGCGAGGTGTTGTGATCGATCGAGGGATGTCGAGGGACTACCTGGTGCTTATGGGCATTTGGCCCTTCGTCGGACTGATATCCTGCTGTCAAAGTGCCATTGGGCGTCTTTCGTCGCAAGGTGTTCTCAACTCGGCCGGTCTGGTCACCACGCGAAAGCGCAGCATCGGTGCTATACCGATTGGACGGACGATGTATGGGCAACGCATGTTGTTGCGTCATCTGAGGCATTGCGTGTTGCGTAGACGATCGAGCAGGTGGTGCTGGCTCACACCGTGCCACGTCCGCGCTCATTGTCAAAAAGTCTCGAGGGAAATTGCGAGATCGCAGGACTGGCGGTCGCGAAGTACACGGGTTCGGTTCACCAGTCAGTGAGTGTGCCTATGCCGTGGCGAAGACCTTTTGCATTCACTTCGCATGACATCTCGCGATCGCGACCCAAGACGAGTGCGACGTTTGTGCACCACTTCTCTTACAAGACAGGCCTCTGTAATGCTGTTTCGCAGTATTATACCTCGACCACACTCCAAACAAGCCACGTCCACGCTCTTCTAATGATAGCCCGGATCGAAGAAGGCGACCGCGGTATACGGGTACAGAGCAGCAGGCAGCCGGAGCAAGTCGCACGGAAGACGGATAGATTGGCGATGTGAACACTGGGCGGACGGATGTGTCGCGCGAACCGCAGTGGTCGTCGGCGCAGCAAGCAAGGGAGGCAGGCAGAGAGCTGGGTGATTATGATGACACACGATCGGCTGGGCGCAGCAGGTCTGCGGGCGTGTACAGCAGCAGTCGTGGTCCGCGTCGGACAGGCCGTCGGGCGTGGTGTCGTGGTAGTTCGGTTGGTGTCAGAGAAGAACAAGCAGCTGCTGCTATCCGCTCCCGGGCTGCGGACGCTCGGCCAGTGGTGAGATGAGTGTCGAGTAGGAGTATCGAGCTGGTGCTGCAGCGAACCAGCGGCCGTCGAGCATGCGTGTCTCACTTTCCAGTCCGCTCAGCCCTGCGCAACGGAGCGTGGTGCCTGGTCGTCGCGGCTCTGCTATTATTACTGTTATGGCGGCTGTCTCTCTCTCGCAGCGATCAGCAGCGCATCACGCCGGCCTAGCAATAGGGCATGTGAAGCTGGAGCACGGCGCTGCAGGTGGCAGCATACAACAAGGTTATGGTGGACAGCTAAGGTTTGGCAGGTCTGGATATCGGCGCTGGGTCGTCGAGTGCATACAGGACGCGCATGCGGTAGTGCGTGAGGGCCGGTCAGCAGCCATGCACGATGCCTCTCTGCCACTGCTGCTGCTGCGCACCGCGCACTCGCTCTGGTGCAGGGCGTGTCGACTCGCTTGCAAGTTGCCTTCCTTCGCGTGCATGTTTTCCATGCTGGCAGCGCTCGTAGCCCGCGCGCATTGGCTGCCACCACGCCGCACTGGAGCGCCATCCGCGCGTGTGGAGACAAGCCACCCGCACCGCCCTGCCAGAACACGAACCAAGACAGCCAACTATCAGCCTCCGTCTGACACGATCCCACCGAAGCCTCCCAATAATTCCCACAACCTCACCACCACTCGCCCGCCGCCCTCACCGCACGGCACCGCGCCTCCGCCCAAGCATCCCTCGCGACCCGCCGTCAGCGCCCACCGACAGGCCTCCCACGCCCAATCTCTCCACTCAAAATCGCCCTGGGGTCGCGTGGCGTGAGACGACCGCGCAGCCACGGTGGGACTAAGTACATGGATGTCGTGCCGATCCTCGTCAACCCTCACACACACCTCATGCATCCCGTCAACGCTTGTGCAGCACCATCCCGCTCCAGCTCCCGCCCGCATCCAGTGCCCTGCAGATGTCCGCATGTGCTGCGCCTTGTTTTAGGTACTTACCTGCACGTGACGGTGTGATTGTGTGATGTTCACGTTCGAGTGTACACTAGATTGCGTGATGTTGACAGATCGATGTGAGTCCTTACGCCTGGTTTGGCTGTTAAGTGCTGATGCAAGTAATGGCAGTCATCCACCATCAAGATGCCAACATCCCGCGGTTTTGGGATTATACAAAAAATAACTAATATACACTGGATACATCGCGAAGTCCAAATCCAAATCCAATCCAATGCCCACTAATGCTAGCTACTTGTACAGGGTATTACTAAACCAAATTCGACCTTTTCCGGAACCATTAATCCCGTCCTCTACCTTGGTCTACAGGGTATCTTAAAACACAAAATGGCCTCCAGAAACGGCGAGAAAAAAAAGATGTGCTCGTCATGACGTCTCCGGACGACTCAAAGCCGACGGCAAGGCCTTTTGCCTGAGTTTCCGCAACCTGTTCAGGAAGGTCGATTGCCCGGATGGCGTTGACGAGACCATTGCTCCCACAGGAGTGGAAGGTGAGCTTGATACCGGCGATATGCTGCTTTGACTTGCAGAAGCACGGCTAGGACGCGATTCGAGGAACTGCTTCCCTTGGGCCAGATGAGGCTCCAGAAACATTTTTCTCTCATCTTCGGTCATACCCTGAGCTTGCTTCCTGGCAAGCCTGTAAGCATTCAGCTTGTCGTGCTTTTCGTCCTTCCATGAGGTGTCGGCATCGTCTTCGACTTGCCCTGACGAGGTTACTAAGATCTTATGTCAGCGTATGGATGTCTCCAATCTCACCGGTCAGCAATGACCTTACCAGATTGTTTCCACCGGGAGTCCTTGAGGGCTTTGTCCACCAGTTTGATAATACTGATCAGCCATCCATCTCCAAAGATGTCGTAGGCGCCGTCTTCAGCATCCCAGAAATCTTCCTCATACACAATAAACGCCTCCGCTTCCGTCAGAAACGTGTAGTCCAAGATCAAGTCCGTCTCCAACTCATCGAGCACGTACACCTCTAGATGATGCGTGGCACCGGAGCTCCCAAATTTCCACCCAAGATTTTCGATCAGACCGGACGTCATCACTGTGGATCCATCTGCGAATGCTAGTTGTTTCTGGCATTCAGTGGTAGTATTGATGGTGAAGTCATGCTGTCTGGCGAACGAGGCAGACATCACAGATACATCCGCTCCAGTATCAGGCACCGCATCAACATAAGTGCCATCTACTGTGCCACTGACATATTGCTGTGCTCCAAGGAAACAGAGCTGAGGCGAGAAAGCTTTGCGAACTCGCTCCTTAATTCTATGCGCGTGACGAGTAAAAGTCTCTGTCAGGCTGAGGAAAGGGCTTCCCAGCACAACGTCGTGAATGGCGTTGTGCATGATGTTGAACTCTAGGCGATGGAGCTCCCTTTCGTCTTGGAAAGAGAATGGAAGCATGATAGTTCCAAGTATCCTAATAGTTGCGCCTGTAGCAGTCTTCGCGCGGCGTTTCAGGTCCAGCTTGAATTTGAGCCCGCGGCTTCGGACGTAATGTAGCGAAATGAAATTGGCAGCTGCACCTGTGTCGGGAAATACCGACACGGCATCGCCTTTCAAGTCAGCCATCAGCACTGGCTCATGAAAGGCCCGCTTTTTGCTGGCTGTGCGATCTTGCTCTGCTCTTGCTGTAGATGGACGTGGTACATACGGCCGTGGTAGTATGGTGGACCGATCATCTTTGTCATCCGCACGAGATTGGGCTTCCGGAAGGTCGTGATTCAAGATTGTTAATATCTTCATACGAATGCGCCTACTCTCCGCTGCCCACCTTTGAATTTGAAGGTCTTGGTTAACGAAAGGGCTGCCACTGCTCGGCACCTCGGGTTCGTGTGCTTCTGGACCCTCGGGTATGGCTCTCTGAGGAAGAGCTGGATTGTTAGTGTAGCCAGAATTTGACATCATGGCTTGCGTTGCGTCCCGCAGCAGAGGATCTTTGAGAGGATTGAGTGCGGGCAATGGAGCTTGGTGATATTAGCACTCGCCTCGATCTTGGTGCGCCTTTTCACGAGATGCCTAATACTAGAGGAAAGAAAAGGGTTTCAAATCGGCGCTGCCTGGTGCTACATATAGAGACTGACCGCCCATTACTGTGAAACGTCTCAGCCACCCGGGAAGGGCATACGTGCAGATTGATGCCAGCGCATTGCATTGCTAAGCCACAATGCATGATTGCACCCAATCAAAACTGTCGGCCGCTCCTCTGATCGACGAGGCGCTGTTGCCATATCTTCAGTCACCTCACAAACCATGGACGACGAGGAGTCGACTATCCGTGACAGCGCCTGGACGCAACAGCAAGGCGACGGATATCCCGCTCTGGCCGATTTCATAGCTCAAGATGCTGACCACGAAACGTACGTCTTCCGCAGGTTTAAAAAGCTAGCCGTGCGAAACATCCTGCAGCTTCAAGGAGAGATCTCACACCTAGAGGCCAAGGTTGAAGCTCTCGAGCGAGAAGCCGCGGCAAGCAATGACCTCGAAGTGCACCTGTCCATGAAATGCTGGGCAATTCGAGATGAGAATGCTCGCACGGCAGGCCGTGATCTGGAGCGTAGGCAGCTGGAGCTCGCTGAAGATCTTGACGTCAAGCTGAAGAAGTATTGTCAGTACATACCCTTCCTAAGTAAGGTTGCCGTTGAGTAACAACTCGTGCGGACAGACGAGACGCTTATCCTGTACCGTGAGATCGCTCAGTTGGAATCCCCCAGCCACCGCATCCTCACAGCCTTGCGAGACTGGCTGCATGGCCCATCTCGGAGACCAAATCTGCGATCCAAACTCGATGGTCGCGAAAAGGCGCTGTTCGATGTCGAGTCCGATCTCGTTGCCCTTCGACCACCTCATGACAGAGACTTTCTGTCTCGCTTCTTGCGCGATCACTGGCCCTTCCCTTCAGAGGTATACCCTACACCTCACGCGCGACTGACAATCTGTGCTGACTGAGACTCCAAAAGCCATTTCCTCAGGACGAATGGGACAATTTCCGGCATTTCAAGGATCGCCGACTCTCGACATTCGTAACGGCATTGAGTGTCGCGATCGCATCGTTGCTGCTGACATGTCCCATCATCGTTCTTTACTTCGTCACGAAGCCAGATACACGCTTAGCGCTTGTGATCTTCTTCATCTTGGTGTTCGCTTTAGGTCTCAGCGTGTCCACCAGCGCCAATCGCGACGCCATTTTCGCAGCGACAGCCGCGTACTCAGCAGTCTTAGTGGTGTTCGTCTCGGGCGACTTGGCTAATGCAAGTCAATAACAATGAGAAATCGAGGAAAAGAGGACCGAGGCAGTAACTTAGACTCGCAAGCGTTTTATTTCATATATGTACGTTTGACACAAAATGACGAATTGACAAACCAAATCAACAAGCCGTAACACGAACGATAAGTAATGTCCAAGAGGTTCTCTTGCCCACCCCTCATCCGCTCAATGAAGAGCGGAAACCCTCAATGAAGAGGGTCTGAAGGGCCAGCCTTCTATTCCCGGCATCAAGCCTCCCTTCCCTGCTCTCGAAAGAACAGAGAAAGAAGACAAGATGATTTCAATCTACCAACGCTCCGTTCCTGCCCATCCTATGAAGAGGTTGGGCCGGGCAGATCCTACGATCTGCATCGCTGGGTGTAGCAAAGGGAATTTTCTGGAAGGAAGAGTGATATGTATAAAGAAAAAGGGAAAATTGGTGAACCTACTTGTCATGCGAGGCCATTTAAAGGGTCACCCAGACGAAGAAATCAGTAAATCGCGACTGCTTGAGCCACTTTTTCTCTATTCTCGGCAAGTTGTCTAGGCAAGCATTTTCGAGCTCTTCGTTTGCTTCGTGCCATTGCCTCGCCGTTGTCTTGAATCATCGCATCGCGTGAACGCGTCCCTAAAAAAGCACGCCCAGGTGGCAAGCTATGGTATGCTCACACCTGTATCTTTTTCGTACAAAAAGCAACGCCATCGTACACGTATCATAGGCCCATCTTGAAAGCGAGACCAGCTCTCTTCGAGCCATTGTTGGTTGAACCGTAATCTAATACGGTTCGAAGTGGCGGTAGAGAGCGCTGATACTCTCACCGTGGTTGTTCCTGCGGATGGCCTCCGAGAGAAGACCGCTGACGTCGAGGACAACTAACTTCTTCATCTCCTTGGCAGCAGGAGGAATTGGGTAGGAGTTGGTGACGATGACCTTGTCGATCTGCTCGCAGTCCTCGAGTTCTTGTAGAGCGTCGCCACCGAAGATACCGTGTGTAGCCATGCAGTAGACCTTGGTCGCACCGCCACGTTTCACAACAGTCTCGGCAGCGGCGATCCAGGATCCGGCTTTGTCGATCATGTCATCGATAATGATGACGGGCTTGTTGCGAACGTTTCCGACGAGGGTGATGGTAGTCTCGATCTCAGGGTTGTGAAGAGCTTCCTCTTCCTCTTCCTCCTCGTCAGCAGCATCCCCGGTACCACCCAGGCCATGCACACTACGGCGAGAAGAAGCCATCGACATGAAGCTTTGGGTCATAGCTTCAGGCAGTTCGTCGTCGCTGGAATTGCGTTGGCCATTGGGATGAGGAGAGAAACCAGAGACAGCAGAGATGCTGGGAGATGGAGCATCATCATCGACCAGGTGACCGTGAATGAGACGACCAGTGATGACGTCGCGGGCTCGCTAATCTGGTTAGTCATGAACCTGAAATATTTGAAAGCAATTGAAAACAAACCTCGTCTTCATCTTCCTCTCCACCCGGGCTTTCATAGCCATCCTCGTCGGCAGTGGGTGTCATCACACCGATTGCAGTGGGGTTCCTCTGCAGCAAGCCTGGCTTCGGGAGCTCAGGGCTGTCGATAGAGTCGATGCGAGTAGATCTGTGTAGCGGACTGGACGGCACGTCGCTTCCATTGGCGAGACGGTTGCGAAGTGCCAAGTTTGTGGCAGCACGAGGCCTCTCCGGGCGAGAAGGCTTCTTCTCTTGCTCTTGTGACTGACCAACACTAACATTGGAGGTGGCTCTTGGGCGTGCAAAGTCTTGTTCAGACGACTCTGCGGCCTTGCGGCTTTGAGTGCGCATCAGACCCTCGTGAGTGTAGATCTGCTGGGACTCGATTTCATCGGCAGCCTTGGGGTCTTCAGACATGCCATCAAGACCAATAGGGTCCAGGATAGCGCTGTTCATCATGCTAGGGCACTGGTAGGGTCTTCGTCTGTCCGTGGTGATAATACCAAAGCTCAGCTTCAGTGCATCGGCCATGGATGTGACCCTCTTTGAACCGCCTGGGTTTTTGCTGACAACGACGGCCTCAGCCCAGTCTTGAATGTTCCTAGTGATCCATTTTGCAAGTAAAGGTTCTGCCACCAGGTTGTCCACAGGGCACTTGAAGAACCCTTGCATCTGGCTGGCGTGCAGGTCCATGGTGATGACGTGGTTCACGCCAGCGATATGCATGAGGTTGGCCAGCATACGGGCTGTGATGGCACCTCTGTGGCTCTTCTTCTTAGACTGACGAGAGTATGGGAAGTATGGGACAACGGCTGGTCAGAGTGTTAGCTTGTGGTCCGACTTGAGCCATACACGATCTTCTCATTGATGCTTACCAGTGATGGACTTTGAGGAGCCACCCTTGCAGGCAGAGATCATGATGAGCAATTCCATGACATTGTCATTGATCCTGAGCAGTCAGTATCGCCATTGGCACGGAACGCGGGTATCTTACTGGCTGCTGCCGCTCTGCACGATGAAGACATCCTTATCACGGACTGAAGTCTCTGCAAGGCGGTGTTAGCAGTGCAGTGACAACCGGTAGGCGCACTCAAGGCGACTGACTGATCTCGACACTGGTTTCACCGTTGGCGAACTTGCGCAGGTCGACATCGGCCTGCTTCTGGCCGAGGCGCTCGCAGATGTCCTCCACCAACGAAGGGTGGGAGGAGCCGGAGAAGATGCAGGTCTGACGCATAGCTGCGGGCGGTACGTGGGCTTGCTAGTGCGCGGTAGGCTGCAAAGGGCGGGTTGTGTGTGTAGCGACGACCTCCAGAGAGGCGTCTTTCGGCTGGTAGGGTGTAGCTTGAAATGGGAATTCTTACATTGTGAGTACAGACGAGGGAGATTTCTTTTGACGGTCTGCAAAGCTTTAGCTGTGCTCGGTTTCCGCAAAGCCGCTAGCGCGAACCTTGTTTTCCCCAGGCACGCGACACTTGGCGCGATGAGGTGCGAGGTGAAGTGAGCTGTTACATATGCAGAATAATACCTTGTTTTACTGGTCATCGGATTCGACTCTCGCAGTCACTTCATATGGACAGAGATAATGACTGCACAGCATCACTCGAGCTGGGCTTGCCTTGTGAGGCCGATGGGCAAGAATGCCCAATACACTGACAACTGTTACTGATCGACAGCTTCACAATACCTACTGTAATGCTTGCGTATTTGCACAGTAATTCTCAGCTCCACACAGACGATCAACTGCTGTCTCATGTGTTGTCTCCATTATTTAGATGTTGCCATGCTTCCTAATTAACGATACACGAGTGCGTGCCTCTCCGGTCCGCTCTCACCACTCTTCGCTCAGCCATGTGAACATCTGTAACTGTTAGTCGAGCAAACATCGTCTGTAGTACTAAAAGTCGCTGCTCAAAAGTCTGCGGACAGTATCTCAGCGGCAGCTATCCTCTGAAGTAATCTAGAGCTTAAGGTAGGGCTATACTAGATAGTCACGGATTCTCGAAGTGTCCTCTATCATCTCTATGAGCAATAGATTGAGATACGATCCTACATCTGCTGATACTGGCGTGACATGACATCGAGACGTCCGCAGATTTATGAGCTAGAACTGTACATATCGGTAGATGATTTAGCCAAGTCAGCAAGCATGCCCTTATGACGAGCACCTGGGAACACAGAGCCTCTCTCGTCCATGGCTCATGCTCCGCCCGTTTTCTCCCTGCACTGCTCCCACCAGTTTGCCCACTGAGACTGAGCCCACACGTCATTGCTCAGCACTCGCAAGCTCAATGCGCCTGCCCCGCCCCACATGCACTCTGCCAGGCTTTACGTTTCCACATCATTGCACCCACCCACCAGACTGCTTTTCCTCCAAATACCCTTGTCACCTTGCACATTCCGTCTCCATCCACGAGACCCATAACCTGAGCTCACCACCAGACAACTATACCACTACAAAAATGGCCCCTCCTCCTCCTGGCCAGACGGCCCAGCAGCGCCTTATCGCACTCGCACAAACGCTCCAGTTCGCCTGGTTCGCTGGACATGTGACTCTCCTCCTGTGCACTCTCCGCTATGGCCTCAGCTACATCACCTTCAACTCTGCCAGCCGCTGGGCTCGCTTCTCTTACCGCACCGCCTTCCTCGCCGCTGCCGTCACCTACGGTATTGTCGTCTTCAAGGGCTACCGCGCTCGCGCCAAGAGCGGTAAGGGCCAGGGCAGCCCACTCCAGCTGATCGGCGACGAGAATGTGCAATACCTTGGTAAGTCACACAGAAGAGAGATCAGATCCAGGCGAGGATCGCAAGATTTTTGCTTGGACTCACCGAGCGCTCCCACTAACACGTTTCCCAGCCATGGCCCTTGTCTGGCTCTTCTCCCGCCAGATGCCTCTGGCCCTCCTGCCTTTCACTGTCTACAGCATCTTCCACGTCGCAACCTACACCCGCGGTATCTTGCTCCCCACCATCCAGCCGCCGCCTGCCACCCCTGCTGGACAGAAGCCTGCATCTTCCGGCCTTTCTGAGACCATCGGCCGTTTCGTCAAGGACTACTATGATGCCAGCATGTCCTTGGTCGCTGCTCTCGAGCTGACCCTCTGGTTCCGCATCCTTGGCTCTGCCATCATCTTCCAGCGCGGCTCTTGGATCCTCCTCGTCATCTACACCGTCTTCCTCCGCACTCGCATTTCCCAGAGCACCTTCGTCCAGGGTATGCTCCGCCAGGCTGGTGCCCGCGGTGACGGCCTTGCCAACCGCCAGGATGCTCCTCCCGCTGCCCGCCAGGCTTGGGAGCAGTTCAAGGGCATTGCCAAGCAGGCCCACGATGCCACTGACATCTCCCGCTACTTGGGTGGTGCCCAGACTCCTGTCCAGAAGAAGTCTTCGTAAGCAGCTCGCCCAGAAGCAGCTGCCGACGTCGCGTACGGTGCAGTCGATTGTGACAAACAAGTTCTGAACGAACACAAGCAATACAAACTCTACGAGCCTACGAGCCCAACGGCCTGACAACATGATGGGTATGTCGTCAATGAACAAAAGAATTATGTGTGCAAAAGGAGAGAGCGGCAGGACCTTCGTGGACACTGCCGCAGAAGTAAGAAGATAGATGATTTCTTTCTATGAGTGTGGGCGTGCAGAATATGCGGACGAACAGGACTGGACGTCCGAGAAGCGAGCGTTGCGTGGCGTCCCGGCGCTTTGGAGAAAGCTTTGGCGCGCTCATGTTTATCATGTTTACTGCGAACGCGTTGTTTGATTGAATTCCTGCATCCTAGGATAGCATTTGAAAAGAAGTTATTTATATGGATACAGCTTGGCTTTCCGACCTTTGTACCTATTGTGAACAAGATTGGTGCTGACCATGTAGTGTCGAGGCAACAACTTGTGCAAATTCAAGCTGCATGTTCTACAAATCTCCACGGTGTTGATCAAAGACAATGGGCACATAGACAATGGGCACATGTACAATAATTCAGATATGTACAAGTAATCAGTATGCAAAGCTGGAGCCTGGCTGTAGGCACACAACGCCGATAACTCCTTCATGCCCTAATGGCCTATGCCACATGCATGTATGTTCAGGCATCATGGCCCATGGCGATTAAGATTATTACCGTTTGTCGATGTATGTAACCTTCCAAAGAATGAAGCGTGCCATTGTCGATTCAGATGTTCCTGTCAATAATGCCGCATCTCAGGACACCGTGCAAGTGGTGGTGGTCCCTTACATAAGCTTCATGACGTTATTCGAAGACCCTGATGTTCTGCAACGATGATGGAATTAATGGATGAAACGGAGTTAACGAACAAACCAAACATCACTTTGACAAATGCCCTGAGTTGCGGGGCTTTTGGTCTACGTGTATACTTATACCCAACTTTCCATCCATTGAGCCCTCTTCACATCCACTGCCACTTTGAATTGTTTCACCGATTCAACCGCCAAACCACATCCCTTCCTTCAACTAAACCAACATGTCGCTTTTCGAGCCCGCTCCCGAACCTCCCACTTCGCTGGGTAGGTACAGAGTCCTCTCCAAGACCGCCGGTGTCCGTGTCTCGCCGCTGCAGCTTGGTGCCATGAGCTTGGGCAAGGCATGGGAGGGAATGCTCGGCTCAATGGACAAGAAGACCGCTTTTGAGCTTCTTGATGCTTTCGTTGCTGCTGGTGGCAACTTCATTGATACGTGAGTGCCTCTGCTGTGAGATACAGCAATGTGCTTTTCACTGATGATGAGACAGTGCCAACAACTACCAAGACGACGAGTCTGAAACTTGGATTGGCGAGTGGATGAAGGAGCGTGGCAACAGGTGAGTGCTTGCACAGATCATGGGTCTGATAACAATCGCTAACCTTCTTACAGAGACGAGATGGTCATCGCCACAAAGTTCACTTCCAACTACGTCGGCTACAAGAAGGGCAAAGGTCTCGGATCCCTCAACGCCTCTGGCAACCACAAGCGCTCTCTCCACGTTTCCCTGCGCGACTCTCTGAAGAAGCTCGACACCGAATGGATTGACATTCTGTACGTCCACTGGTGGGACTGGACCACTAGCATCGAGGAGGTCATGGACTCACTCGATGCCGTCGTCAAGCAAGGCAAGGTGTTGTACTTGGGAATCAGCGACACTCCTGCATACATTGTCTCCGCTGCAAACACCTATGCTCGTGCCACTGGAAAGACTCAGTTCAGCATCTACCAAGGTCGCTGGAACGTCATTCTCCGCGATATGGAACGCGAGATCATTCCCATGGCCCGCCACTTCGGCATGGCCATTGCGCCATGGGACTCTATCGGTGGCGGCAAATTCCAGACCGCCGCACAAATGGAAGAGAGGAAGAAGAACAACGAGAACCTGCGTGCCATTATGGGCTCCGGCGAGCAAACCGAGAACGAGAAGAAGATCTCCGAGGCGCTCGACAAGGTCGGAAAAGCACACGGCATCGACTCTCCGACCGCGGTTGCCCTCGCCTACGTCATGGCCAAGGCACCGAATGTCTTCCCCATCGTTGGCGGAAGGAAGGTCAAGAACTTGCAGGACAACATCAAGTCGCTTGACATCAAGCTGTCCGGCGAGGACATCGAATACCTCGAGTCAATCGTGAAGTTCGAGCCTGGCTTCCCGAACAACTTCGTCGGTCCGGACCCACACTACGGCGAGAAGCCTGGCCCTCTGGTCGCTGGAGTTGCGCCCATGTCGTACGTCCAGCGCGACAAGCCGATCGGCCACGAGTAGATCACTGCGATACTAGGCGTCCGTGTCTCTCGACCGTCCCCATGCGAGCTCCCGGCTCCAAATAATGACCAAAACGACAACTATTAAAGATGGAGTCTCCCAAGACAGGTACACTGCGGCCATTGGCAAGGGTATATAAATGGCCCTTGGTACCTTAACGATAGCAAAGCAATAGAAAGACATGATCATGCTATTATTACGTCCGTTCGTCCGTTCGTATATGTCATATCGTGGAATACTGCTCCCGAAACTTGCGTAAATGTCAGTTTCCGAGGTGCTAGGAGGTAGCTCAGTACAGGTCGACATGACCAGCATCAGAATCAATCACGATGAGATTCTCAACTTCTCCATGGCAACCTCTCCCCCATGACTTGTCACGGAGTTAGTTCCCATGCGATTCCCATCTTTGGGATTGCGATCACTCCACGATAAGCTTCGGCTCCACCTGGACGGTTCGACAAATTCATGACACAAGCTTCACGGATCTACAACGGTTGCGCTAAATTTCTCTTTCCGCCTTCCGCCCTGACGATCATTCTTCAGCACTCTTCGGTCTTGTCACGGTCTTCGCGTCTCTGCATGTCTTGTGGTTCAGAACCAGAGTTGCGATTGCTGACATTTTGAACCTCGGCTCCCGAGAGGCCATTCAATGCCTTTTCCGAAGTTTCCTCGTAGAAGCAGTGTCGAGGCCAGCGGCAAGAAGAACGATAGGAAAGTCAACTCGCGATTAGGTACCCCTTAGGATCAAACCAAAAACGCTGCCCGTCGTCTCCCCGTATTCCGTAACGATGACCTGTCGACGCATCAAAAGTCACACGCGGCTTTTCGTCCATGTATACGAAGTCGGACCCACACCCAAATGAAGATCGACTTTGAAGAACACTCTTCGTACCAGACTTTCTGTGAAGATCTCAACGACCAGTGATATGGATCTAAAAATACGCAGCACGCTTAGAATGCGCTTACCATGCTCACATTCATAGAAATATGTCAGTCTCCCATCCATTCTCAAGCTGTCTTCCACCCTGAAACATCGGTGATTTGGACGACCTGCACAACATGTACATCCCCGCATCCTGCCTTCTTGCGCTCTTCGGAGTGACGGCTTCCGCTCAGCAGTACGCAGGCGACACGATCTCTGGCACGCTGCCATCGAACGACGGTTCCGAAATCGCATACTTTCGCATATCCGACCCTTCAGGAGCGAACGATCAGCTCACTCTGATCAATTATTACTCCCACGATAGCAATGGACAGCGGTTACAGGAATCGGCGGTGGAGAGGGCTGTGATCATGATGTTCGGCATGGGCAGGAATGCTGCAGACTATCAAGGTTTCGTGAGTACTTGTTGCTACTCGCTGATTTGTGTCTCCTGCTGACAATGTTTCTTTCTCTTTCATAGACGCTTGATGCACTTAGCAAAGTGACCTCAGGCCCTAGCATTGACAACACCGTGATAATGACGCCAGTGTTCGCCAATGATCAAGACAAGGGATACTCCTACCCTTACGACGATGCATCGCAAGAATCGACTTCCAACGCTCTGGTTTGGTTTGACAATGACTGGGCATATGGTCGCAACAACATGTACCCCTCGTCGAGCACGAACATCTCCAGTTTCCATGTTTTGGACGAGATTGTTTCCTACTTCAAGGACCAAAGCAATTTCCCGAACCTCAAGGAGGTCGTCGTGGCAGGTCACTCTATGGGCTCGCAGCTGGTCCAGCGCTACGCTGCGCTTACATCAGTTGACTCTGACCGCGTTCCCGTCACTTTCTGGCCTGCAGACCCGAACTCTCTGGTGTGGATGAGCACCGATAGACCTCAAGGTCCAGCAGTGGACTGCGACACCTACGACGATTACCCTGAAGGTTTCAGCAACTACGTCAACGCAAGCCAACAGTACGGCCAAGGTCTCATCAGCCAGGGCCGCGAAGCGATTCTTGCGAACTTCCAGAGCAAGCAGATCTCATGGCTTCGCTCGATCAAGGATCAAGGCGACTACACTGTTGATGGGTGCGGCGCTTATGCCTCGGGCGCCAACCGCGACGCACGCTTTTTGAACTTCATGAACGCTTTCCCTCCTGCTTGTGAGGATCCCGCTGGCGGCAACTGTGATACCGTCGATTACATCGACTCCACTCACGATGCGGCTGCTGCCTTTGGATCAGACGCTGGACTCGCACGCCTCTTCACGGACAACTTCGATGGCAAGGGAGGAAGGGCGTACGACTTTGGAGCGCGCAGGACGGATGGAGACAGTCCTTATCCCGGGCATTAGAAAATAAATCATAGTCCATATTCATCGCAAAGCTATTAACATGATCACGTATCGTCCACGGCAGCTGATCTGAAGACCGGCATCCCGCGGAGACAACTGTTCCAACCGCAACACACTGTCATCAAATGATTGTAGTTTACGTATGCTGCTGTCCGTAATCTAGCGCTCTTAAGAAAACCAGCAACATCCCTCGACTGAGTCGAACGTCAACAAAGTTTCCACTAAGGGCAATCGATAGGACCGAAATGATTCCTCGTAGCTTCCCACCACGCAGACTCCACATGGCCACCATTGCAAAACAAACCCGTGTCGAAAACAGCGCGAAACTTGTGACGCCCGCCGTGCTCGCCACATTGCCAGCCGTCGTACTGGTGGTAAGCTCCAGCGAACTTCTTAGCATTCAGATTGTCTCGGAAGCCTTTGCACTTTCCACGCACGTCGTCGACGTAATCGGCTCGAACTTCCCAGCTCGTTTGGATGGTATTGAGACTGCTACTGGCGCACTTGTTGGCTGCTGCGGCCAGGTCCAAACTTGCGGCAATTGAGAAGATGTAGAGAGCTGGCTTCATGGTGATTGTAAGGTTCGTGTTTGGGTCGATTGTGTCGGTAGAGTTCTTTCGTTGAAGTGACAATGGAGGTTCTTGTGAGTATTTTGTGGAAATTCTGTATCGTTTAGAGGCAGATCCGGTGCTTGTGTTGCTCTTATATTGGTTCTTTTATAATTCCGAATACGCTCGAGAGACAGTAGTGCGCCGCCGCAACCTGCGATCTCAGAGAGCCCCGAGCTATCGATGACCGGTGTGTGTTTCAGGCACAAGGATAGTCAAAGCCGCGTGTGCGAGCTGAACCGCTCTGTTACATATGATCCTGTGCATCACCATCTTGTCCTATATGGACCAGAAGCACGTTCTGAAAGGTCAATCAGGCCGAAGCGGGCTCAGTGTTTCACAGATCTTCCGCAGCCACGTGTAGCGTTGATGTCGATCGATCAATACTGTGTTCCAATCGTGACGCCCACAGAAACGCATTCTGCAACGTTATGGCAAGACATATCACCTTCATCATACATAGCGTAAGGCAATCGATCAACCGGTGACGACAATCAGGCGCGCACAGCCAATGGCTGAAGTCTCCAGGTATAACCACACGTCTTGGCAATAGACACTGCCTCGAGTATGCTCTGAAACAAAACCGCAGCCATGAAGCTACTCATGTACCAGGACAAAGAGTTCAATTTATGTGTGATACAGTCTGTAAGCGGGGAAGCCATCTGACAAGATTGTAGGTCTCAGATCCGAAATGCTATCGCTGGCCGCTTCGAATCTGTCCCTCAATCGGTCAATGTGTCTTTGGGCCAATGGATGCTAGCCACTTATCGTCAGTGGTGGCTTGAACGAATGCACCATGTAACTTACATGGCATTAGGAGCGAAGTAGTGTCCAGCACAGTGTGACTGAGCACAAACAGAGTTTCGGAACATCGTCGTACGAGCTCCAGCAAGGAAGCGTTTACATGGCAATTCAAACAAAGCCCTAGGCATACATTCGGAAGCCCAGAAGACTCGCAAGGATGCTCAGCTAGCGTCCGACGCTGCATAAATGACCGGATGTTTCGTCCAGCATCGATGTAACTGCATCAGCTCTGGAACAACCTCAGCCGTGGAAAGTTCATTCATCTTTATACCAGCTCATATCACCCAAATCACAAGACCAACATTTCCAAGCCATGCATCCCCTCACCATCATCACTGTGACTTTAGCAAGCCTCTCCACAACCGCCACCGCCGCCAAATGTGTCCACTCCTCTCTCCCAGGCCAAGTAGTCTGGGACATCTCCGCAGATGGAGTCAAAGATGTCGCCGGCAAGTGCAAAGGTTTTTGGGACAATCTCAACGCCAAAAAGTTTGTTGGCGCCTGTGCCAGGGTTGGTGATCCTTACTGCGGTACCAAATGAGGCGACAAGCATCATCTTCATGCGGTCTTAACGACTATGACGTGGTGCAATAAGGGTCATGTTGAGTCGGCTTGGTGGGAGGCTACGAAGAATAAGTATGGGTCGATTCAGTGTGGGATTCTTTGAGGATTGGTGTGGTGGGCAAGAGGATCGATCGTTATGGCACATTTGAATGCCGAATCGTTGTTCCTATACTGTTACAGTCGGTACTCAAGAGTCTGCACACAGCATTTCAGTGGCAACGATCCTCCGAAGTGGACGAAAGCCGAAGGCAGGACTACACACTAGCACTGCAGGATTCAGAGGCGTCCTCTGTCATGATCATGAGATACAGTTCGAGATCCGAATTTGTGTCTGCTGCTGATACTAGCATAACACAACATAAAGGTGTTCGCAGACTTGTGAGCTAGAACTGTAACAATCACTCATTCTTCTGTATGGTATGAGATCGAGCGACTTACAAGTCAAGCTTGCCAGATGAAACAAATATACGCCAGATCCCAAAAACGGCTTCACCTCCAAATCCATGACCCAATAGATAATGACAAACAAATCCCGTATCCAGTCGTCGTCTGTGCTGATCACTGTCCGTTTACTCCCTCAGCTACCGAGTACGGCGGTGGTGCGTCCCCACCAGCGTTATTACCCCCGATACCACCCCCAGACAACCTCTCGAATGCCTCAGCACGAATGCTCTGTAACTCCACTCTCGCGTCTCGTAGGGTCGACCTCGCTAGCCTGATCGCCACTTTCGCACTGTCAACTCTCTCTAGCTGCATTTCAATCTGTATGTTGAGCTGCGTTATTGCTTCCGTCATCTGCTGTTTTAACGCATGGATCGGATGGCGCTGCGACATGGGGGAGAAATTGTTGTCGAACATTACATCAGACACATGGCGCATATCAACGGGAAGCTCTAGTTGGCCCGTGATAGCGTGCTGCAAGCGCCATGCTTCGTCCATGTGGCGCTGTGCTTCTGAGATGGCGACAAAAGCTTGGGACAGTGCATCGTGCTCCATCATGTCTGCGAAATTTCCGTAATTCATCATGTCAGACCGTGACATGGAAAGTGATTGTTCCACAGCGCGAGCAGCCGCCTGCAGACGCGGTTCCGCACGATAAAGAGCATCTAGAGCGGCAGTATCGGCGTTGCACTGTGACTGGGTCTGCTCAAGTAACTGCCTCGCATTTTGAACCGCAGACTCGAGTTGATCCTCGCCAGGAAGCTCAGGCGTAGGGCCAGAAAAGATGGTGGCATAAAGCTGATCAAGGTCCCGCTGGGCGCTGGCGTTGCGAGCCTTTTCACCTTCGAGTCGCTGGCTTCTCTCGATGGCAGTGTTAATAGATCTTCGTAGGTCTGCGCGGCGCTCCTCAGCCTCTCGCTCTTTTTGCCACGCTTCCAGGAACTCACGTTCTTCCTTCTCAGACTTGGATGCAAATTCAGCCTGTCCCTTACTACCGCGAAGCTTGTGAGCGTATCGTCTGAAAGTGCTATCTCGCAACTTGACATGATCTTTGCGTTCATCTTCAGTGATGGTGTGTAAGCGTTTGAGTTCTTCCACGGTCGCCTTTTCTTGAGCTTCCAGATCCACAACGTATGATTTGTTTTGCTGCAGGGTTCCAGCGGCATGGTCCGTACTCGCAAGAACGGAGAGCAGCTCACGATTACGAACCTCTGCGTTGGTAAGAGCTTGGGCTAGTTGAGACATGGTAGATGCTCTGGTTCAGATGTGTCTTCGCTGGGTTGGTTGATAGGTACAGATAATGCTGGAGTCTGGAGTATTCAAAGGTAGATAGAGAGTTAAATTCGAAAACAGGCATTACCAATATGCTATATAGCGAACACGAGGCCGTTGTAGCAGGGAATGAGAAGACACTCGTGCCGATCGTCAGGCGCATCTGACCAGCCCTTTGCAGAAGACAGGGCAGTAAATGCTGCACCGCCACGATCGTGAAGGCAACAGAACAGCGTGAGCTACTACCCAGGGGACGCTGTGGAAGCCTTCGAGGACTTGGCCTTGACAGCGGTCAATGTGGTCCTTGAATCGTCAAGCATGTCTTTGAACCGTCAAGCATGTCTGTAGCAGATACCGTTGCAAGTGGCGTGCAGAGCATGGTGAGTGTAGCATGGAACATTAGTGGAGATTGATTGATGGTGGTCAATAACGAGTGCAGTATAAGGTACGGTAGCATCTGGTCGGCGTGCCTCATCTTAGTGCCGCAGTTGACCCGAACGCTACCCCAGACCAATTTAGCGACGCGTGCTATGGGTCGCGCGACGCGACGTCCTCTTCTGGACTTTCGATAGACGAGAGACACAATACCGCACTTCGATGCTTTTGCTCTACTCAAGATGACTACAATGCCTACGCCACCACCACTGAGTCCTCCGAAGAAGCGAAGCTTTGCGGACATAGATCTCGGACACAGCAGCCTTAGCCGACCTGCCAAAGCACAACGCGTCTACTATGGCATTGACATTCACCACTTACTGAAAGAGGCACAAGCTGAAGATGAAATACCTAAAGAAGCTCTGGAGCTGCCCACACCGCCTGCAGAGAAGCTTCCTGCGGAGAAAGCGTCCAGCAAGCCGGCTCTACTATGGACAGAGAAATACAGGGCACGAAAGTTCACAGATCTGGTCGGCGACGAGAGGACGCACAGATCTGTGATGCACTGGCTGAAACGATGGGATGAGATTGTCTTTCCTGGATCATACCGGCCGAAGAAATCGAAAGCGGGACCAGATGGACAGGAATACCAAGAGAAGGCACACAGGAAAATCCTAATGCTAACGGGACCGCCCGGACTAGGAAAGACTACCTTAGCACATGTGTGCGCGAGACAGGCTGGTTATGAAGCACAAGAAATCAACGCAAGCGACGAGAGGAGTAGTACTGTCGTCAAGGGCAGGATAAGAGATATGGTTGGCACAGAGAATGTCAAAGGTGTGGACACCAAGACTGTCAATGGCAAGGTGCGGAAAGCAGGCAAGCCAGTCTGCGTCATTGTTGATGAAGTCGATGGTGTAGTCGGAGGAAGTGGGAGTGGTGGAGAAGGTGGCTTCGTCAAGGCATTGATCGATCTCGTCATGCTTGACCAGAAAAACTCACAAGCATTGTCAACGCTATCGCAAGCGCCCGCCAGGAAAAAGAAAGGCGATCGCTTCAGGATGCTGCGACCTATGATCCTCATTTGCAACGACGTATATCACCCCGCTCTTCGACCATTACGACAGAGTAATCTAGCAGAGATCATTCATGTCAAGAAGCCGCCACTCCAGACGATCGCATTACGCATGCAGGATATTTTCCAGAAAGAAGGCGTTCCATGCGACAGCGATGGCGTTCGACGATTGTGCGAGGCCGCTTGGGGTGTCAGCAACAAGAAAGAAGACCGCTCAGGCAGCGGGTCAGGCGAAGGTGATATGCGTGGCATCATGGTTGTCGGTGAATGGGTGGCCGGGAAACTGCGTGCTATGAACGAAACATCTGGCGATGTTCGACTAACCCGTCGATGGGTTGAGGAGAATCTGCTTTCCGATCTCAATCATGGCGGTGGTGCAGCGCGTGGTATCGGGCGTGGCGGACCTCGAGACATCGTGGAACGTGTCTTCCGAGAAGGTGCAGGATTCCCCAAGTCGACCAATGTTGAGGCACCACAGGCCCAGGCGAACGGCATCACAGGCGTCAAAGGTGTCGCCGAAGCTCTGAAACGCACTGCAACGTCTCGTCTGAGAGAGCTCATCGATACAAACGGCGATTCAGATCGCATCATGACAGACACTTTCTCTGCATATCCAACCCACCCCTTCCAAGACGACACCTACCTTTCGAAACCTGACGCTGCCTATGAATGGCTAAGTTTCCACGACACTCTCTCCTCCCGTGTCTTCTCTGGAAACGAATGGGAACTAGCACCCTATTTGTCAACACCAATCCTTGGCTTCCACCACCTCTTCGCCTCTCAGACGCGCGCCTGGGCCCAACCTCAAAACCAACAACCACACGAAGACGACAACACCCCGGCACCACATCCTTTCACTACCTCCTCAGCCCCGTTCGCAGCTTCCGAGGCTCTCAAAACAAACACCGCAACCCTCCACTCCCTTGCATCAACCCTCTCACCCTCTCTCGGCCGCAGCTTCAACTCTCCCGCGTCTCTATCCACAGAACTCCTCCCCTACCTCCTCCGCCTGCTCTCCCCAGGCGTAAACCCAACCCTCATAACAGGCAACGGCGCAGACCGCCAATCCACCGCCGCCGTCCGCAAGAGCTCAGAGCTTGCCCTCGTCGCCCGCTCCGTAACAGCCATGCGCGCGTCCGGTGTCCGCTTCGACAAGACCCGCGTCTCGCCCATGGAAATGGACGGCCCAGGTCCACAGCAAGGAGGCAGCTGGATCTACCGCATGGAGCCTGCGCTCGACGATCTCGGCTCTTTCGCCACTGGTGGAGCAGGATTTGGCGTCGCAGGCGGCAAGTCCACTCGTTTCGCCGTCCGGCAAGTGCTAGAGCAGGAGTTCCGCAAAGAAGAGCAGCGGCGGGCTGAGCTCGCGCGCTTGGAGCGCATGCCTGCCGGCTCGATGGCTACTGCTGCGCCGCAGCTGAAACGCATCGGGACGAGTATGGGCGATGATGACGCTGCTACGATTAAAAAGACGAAAGTTGTCAAAGACTTCTTCGGGCGGGTGGTCGTTGTTGAGAAGCCTACGAATGAGACGCGGGCGGAGGAGGAGAAGAGGGAGAGAAGAGAAGCCGGTGAGCCTGAAGGTAGGGTGTGGATCACGTATCATGAAGGCTTCAGTAATGCTGTGAAGAAGCCGTTGACGCTGGCGGAGTTGATGAAGGAGCTGTGATGTACGGAGGAGGGTTTTTGGAACTTGTCTTGAGCGATTGATGATGGCTTTTCTCTCTTTCCATTGGTTTTTCGGGTTAGCGATCGGCGGCATTTGGGCATTCCACACAACAAGGCATGATTATGTATAGGTACAGGATTTGATGGAATTGAAACGGATTTTTTGGATTTCGAAATTCCTTGGTCTCTCGTGGCCAAATCGACCGTCTCTATCCTGGTCGATTTCAGTGGGCGAGACGGCGTCTTGCGAAATACAAGCTCTGCAGCACTCAGAGTGGTAAAACCCGCCCATATCAAGCAAAGATCATTGATACCCTTTCCCCAAATAAAACGCCAGTGCTATGCTTTTGTTCCCAGTCTCTTCGTACAGTTTTCGTCTAGGCTCTCGGTTCAAGCTCATGCCTCGGTGGCGGGAGCAGGGGCGTCCTCCTTGACCTTCTTGGCCTCGGGCTGCTTGCTCTCGCCATCTGCCTCGTCGCGGGAACGCTTCTGACCGTTCTGGGCTTCGCGCTCGGCGTTTCTATCGCCGCCGCGGCCACCACGGTTGCCTCCACGTCCACCGCGTCCTCCACGACCGCCACGGCCACCACGGTTGCCGCCGCGTCCACCGCGAGGCTTCCAGTCACCACCATCACGGTTGGTGGAGTGGTGCTTCTGGCCGCCGTTGCGAGAAGGCGAGCGAGGGCGCACGCGGCCCTCCTTGATGTCCTCGTTCTTCTTGTCGACATACTCCTGCTTGCTCATGATCTGCAGCTCCTTGTCGTTGAAAGCGGGCTTGGGGTCAAGCTCAAGGAAAGCCTTGGCGGCCTCCTCAGTCTCGAACTCAGCGAAGACGGAGCCCTTGAAGAAACCGTCGTCGGCACGGCGCAGACGCACAGCCTGCACGGGACCGTAGGGCTCGAAGTACTCCTCGATGTCGAGCTGGGTCTTCTCGTCTTCGGGGCCGAAGCCCTTGGCGTAGATGCTGCGGGCCATGTTGGCGGAGCTGGCGAGCTTCTTGTTCTCCTCGGCATTGTCGCCGAACTTGTCGGACAGGGCGTTCTTGCGGGTGATCTCGTCGTTCTCGTTCAGGCTGAGGAACTTGGAGGCGGCGACGGCGTCGCGCACAGCAGAGTAGGGCTGGAAGTGGCGCATGCGCTTGAAGTCGTGGATGGTCTTGAGGGGCACGGGCTTGTTCTCCTTGCCGCCGGAGAGCTTGAGCAGGTAGGCGTCAATGGGCAGGTTGGAGTCGGAGAAGTAGAACTCGACCTGGCGGCGGATCTCGCCAGCATCGTCGGATTCAGGCAGAGTCTCGAAGCGCGACTTGTTCTGACGCTCCTTGCCACGGAAGTTACCCCTGCCACGGCCGCGCTTGTTGTCGCCGCCGCGCTGGAAGGATCCACGGCGCTTGCGCTCGTTGTTCTGCTCGGGCTTGTCGGCGTCCTTGACCTCCTCGGTGGTGGTGGTGACCTCGGCCTCGGTGGCAGGCTTCTCAGCAGCAGTCTCGGTGGTGGCGGGCGCCTGAGGTTGCTGCTCAGCAACCTGCTCGGTAGGCTTGTTCTCTGTGACGTCGGCCATGATTGATGTGTGTGGAATGTGTTGTGAGATGGTGTCGGAGAATGTCGCAAGTCGCAATTCACTCCAGGCTCACAAAATTTCCATGCGCGAAGCTCCAGAGGGAAGCGGGGCGCTAGCTTGTAAAACTGTGGCTGGTAACGCTGGTGCACGCTCTTAAGAAGTCAATTGCATATGCTCGGAGATAGGTACTTGATGCGAGATGTTGTACTTTTCAAATTAAGAATCGAGGGAAGTTTTTTTGTCAGCAAGATCGTTGTTGCTTAGAGTCAGTTGACGATGACTCGCACCTGTAGCTGTAGCCTGATCGGTGACTGCTTTCGTCGCTCCAACTCGTGAACAATTGACGGCTCAATAGCATTATTGCACTCAACACTCTATTAGCCTTTCAACAATGACACGCAACAATCGAATGCTATTCCACTCACTCTCTGTGGTAGCTTCCCGGCACATCGTACTCTTGGTGCAAGCTGCATTTGCTTATCTGGTACTACGGTCGTTGCTCATAAGTCTGCCTACCATCTCAGCGGCAACAGTCATGTCATACAATCGAAGGTTATGGATAGACCTTTAATAGTATCTCATGATTTCCTGAGCGTGCTGTCCAACCTCCACGAGACATTGTTCTAGTGACAATACCTATATCTGCCGATACTAGCATGATGTGGACAGCGCAGACTTGTGAGCTAGTTCCTAGCTCTAGACTCGACTTCAATGTGCGACACTTTAAGAGTAGGAGATGCCTTCGAATATAGATCTGAACATGTCGAAAACCTACGAGATTTGAGGGACTGAATTCGACCAAGCCGAAGTTCGCGTGCTGATACCCGCGATGCGACACGAATCAAAACAGGTAGTTCTTACGAGAGAATGCACATACTATTCCATCCAGCAATTGATCTCAGTTACTTCAAAGACTAAATTCGATCAGAATCCGTATCGCCTGTTCCACCTCGGAGATCATGTGCGTGATGCTGCCCAGACGATCCCCGAAATTCCAACCCTCTCAACCTCTTGCTCAGAAGACTTTCGTTCCTCACCTCGCCCGCGTTTCCAGACTCCCAACTCTGATCGCGCTGGAAAGTGAACGGATCGGCGTCTTGATGTCGGCCAACAGTGTCCGCAATACGAATGCGTGACTTTTGGATCTGCCGTGGCGAAAGGCTCTCATATGGCGGGCTTGGATCTTGAAGATGAGGCGCATCGACATCCATTGGCGTTGTCTTGCGAGCAGTGGCTGTAGGAATGCTTCGAGCTCCACCTTCGAATGCGGATGCTTTTGCCCAAGCTCCATCGCCGAAACCCGGCATGCCTCCTGCACCAACGTTCGAGTCACGAGAAGGCTTGTAAGCACTATACCTGGGTTCCGGTAGCTGGATTTCATTTCGTAAGCGCTCTTTTCCGTCAGGCACGCGGTTTGCAAACACGATGCGAATGCTCTTATATAAGAAGTACCGGCCTTTGGATGGACAGCATATGTGCAAGTGGAGCAGGTAGCGTAATGTAGGTCTCTCATTTGGGTCGTCGGATGTTGGTAAAGATGCTTCGGGACGGTCGGTGCCTAGATTGTTGCGCGAAGAAAGCGGCATGTCCACGATCGGACCAGCCGAGTAGCTGCGTTGGCGGATGAACGTTTTCTGACCCGGCTCCATGTCTGAGAGATCATATGGAACGAGGAACAGCTTGACGGCAGTCTTGTTGGGATTCTTGATCACGATCTGCAATTGCCCTTGCTGCGGTATTCGATAGCTGCCGCCAGGGGGAGCTTTTGGTGAGCCAGACCGGCGTTTCTGTTTCTGGCGAATTCGACGGATGGCATGCGGATCTGTCGAAGAGCCGTCCTCGCCACGAGTCTGCGAGCTAGCACGACTTCCTTCGTTGCTTCGAGGGTTCTGTAAGCGGTCTTCCAACCGCTGTCTGCGTTTCTCTGGAGCTGCTTCCGCGCTGGGAAGATTGTTTTCGAGATCGACGAGGCCCACGTATGGACTTGGCTGATCACTCTGCCAACTTTGCCCATCCCCAGAACCGTAACTATAGAATACAGCAGGAAATGGTATGTGTGCATGTGGAGGGCATCTCAGCTTGGAAGAACAGTTGCCTTTGCCGAGTACACCTATTTGTGCAACAAAGTTCAGTGGCTTAGATGGCGTTGTAGACATGCGTCCTCGCAAGATAGACTCCTCATACGATCCAACCATGTGGGCGTGTTGTAATGGTGACTCTGATATGGAAGGTCTGCGAGCTCCTGGTGAGGGCGATTGTGGTAGACTGTTGAATGAATGTATGGATCGGCGTGGCTGGTGGGCCTGATAAGGGTGCGTGGCTTCTTTTCGTAGAGCCGGGATTGGCTTGCTTTCTTGCCCGCGTGCGGATGCAGGATAGTCCAGAGCAGCTGAAGAGATGCGTTTGAGAGCCTCTGGAGAAAAGGTGTGCCGGCGGGATTTATCGATGACCGGAGACAATGGTCTTGACTGAGGGTCGGGCGTATCAGGTCGCGACTGGTGTACCAATGGACTTGTGGGCGGCTTATAGGTGAAATTGCTAGCCAGTGTAGCATTAGACACAGCACGAGATCTTGCAGGTCTTTGCGTCTCGAAACTTGGCTGAGGTGGCGGTGGTTGTCGCCTTTCTAGCCATGCTTGTCGGAATGCAGCAGCAGCGAAGCCAGAATGCCATGGCGCTACCGGCGATGTCGATAGAACAGAGTGTTGCGATTCCTCTCGTGTAGAGCTCGTAAATCGGCCAAAGCCGGTGTCTGCAGCTTCCTTTTCTCTGAAATCGCCACGGTGCAGTGCTGATCTCGGTCTTTCGATTTGCATGCCAGCAGCAAGATTGTCCGACGAGTCTCCCCTCGAACTCGGACGAGCCAGTGTAGAGTCTACAAGCGGAGGTAAGGGTGTGGCTTCTTTTCTTTTCCATCCATTCGAACTAGACGGTCGCTCCAACTCAGGCGACTCTGGCCTTGATCCACTTTCCCGACTCTTGATCTTCCGAATGATTTCTTGCCGATCGATGGGCTCATGTTTCAGCATGGTGTTTGGCGATCGTGGCCGTCCGGTGTAGTATGGGTTGAACATGCCAGTGGGACTGATATGGCGGGTCCCGCCGCTCCTGTCGTCTACAGACCGATCGCTCTCTTGTCGGACCTCACCGTTGCCATCTGCGGGTTTAGTAGTTTGTTGACCTTGGTCAGGGTATGTATTACTTTGGATAGACATGGTAATCTCGCTCGGAGTCTAGAAATCAGACTCCGAGCGCTGGGCAAGGCGTCACCAGTACAGTACGAAGCAAGGTAGGATCAGGGTAAGATAATCGCGCAAGATGGGGCGGTGTGCTGGTGTGTAGCGCAGGTGTCGTCTGCACTGCGAGTCGCAGAGAGCAGAGAGTCGGTCACTCAGGAACTAGGTGTCTGAGAGCTCTTTGGAGTGTGGTCTGGTTTCAAGGGACTTGGGCTGCTTGCACCCGAATGGCTTATGAAGGGTCGCGGGAAGGCGTGCGAGGAGGTGGAGCATACGTCAGAATGCTGTATGACAAAGGAAGAGCCTGCACAGTGGAAGCCCACCCTTCACTTTGGTAGTGCGTGAATTGTTGAAGAGTCACACAGTCAGAACTGCTGGTCTGACCACACCGCGATCGCTCTCTGCTGTGGTCATGCGGGTGTGAAGCAGCGATGCTCTTGGCTCTACCCGACTTGAGTTTGAGATAGCGAGAGTCGGTCCGCTCTTATCGATACGCTAGCGTAGCCGATCAGACCCTAAGCAAAAGTGATCCTCGAAGGCTTGAACCGAGACTGGATTCGAGACTCGCCTGCCGAAGGAACTAAAACTACAACACACAACACATAAAAACATGCCTGCAGAGAAGCGCAAGCACGATGCCTCAGCAGCAGCTGATGGTGACCGCAAGAAAGCAAGGAAAGGCTTCCAAGTCGGCCCTGCCAACCTCCCAGACGGAACCTACAAGCGCAAAGTGAAGAAAATCAAAGACTCTCTCATTGAACGCGCCTTGATTCAAAAAGAATATGCCCGCATGAAGCGACAAGGAAAGATCCCAGACGCACAAGACGACGCCATCCCAGTACCCGCATCAGCACACCTGGACCAAGCAACCACAAACACAAACGAGGACGAAAGCGAGAATGCACCCGCGAAAGAAGCCTCTCCACCCGCCGCTCCCCATCCCGACCGCCAGGACCTCATGACCAGGCCGTCTCTATCGCCCGAGCCAACACGCGCACCACGACCTCCCAAGGAGCGAAAACCTCGCGAACGCAAACCAAAATTCCAGCCTTTCTCCAAAGAGCACGCCCAAGCGACGGCGCGCAGGGAAGAAGCCGAAGCTAGACAGCGAGCATATGAGGAAGGTCAGCGCGAGCGGAAACGCAAAATTGAGGAGAGAGAGAAGCTGCAGCGGGCGATGGCGAAGGCGCGTAAGGGTGGGCCGAACGGGCAGAGGAAGCTGGGTAGGGAGAGTAATGTGCTGCTTATGAAGGTGCAGAGGATGGTTGGGGAGGGGAAGTGAGGTTTTGATCCATTGATGCATGGATTTATGATACCCGAATGGTTAAAAGGGAGCTCAGTATTACAGTCGCTACTCAAAAGTCTGCGAACAGCCTCTCGGCGGCAACCATCCTCTAATGAAGACGAAGGCCGGAGGCAGGAATATATGAGTACTTAAGGATTGCAGAAGTATTCTTTATTATCTCCTCAAGGAATGGTTCATAATGTCAAGCTATATCCGCCAATACTGGCATCATACGACATTGAGACGTTCGCAGGCCTATGAGCTAGAACTGTACGAGGAGCCTTGGCCTCAACACTTCATCTCCGTCTGCGGTCGATCATTAGTCTCAGTCCAGTCTTGATTATGACATTGCGCCCGCGAAGAATGTAAATTCTGGTTGAACAGGGACGCATAAATGGCATTGATGAGGTTGTAAGCTGAACATTGAATAGGGACGAGTTGAGTTTAGGAGATTGTGAGGCTCTCGTTGCTTCATTCAGCGAATTCGACTTTGTAACCGCTTGACCCTAACGACTGGATTTGGTGCATACATGTACGACAGCCGCGCACATGAATCGCAACTGCCTTAGCAGCCTTCCAGGATCATGAATGCGTACGCGATCACCATCACACAAATCTGCGTGACGAGAAAGAAATCTTGCATATTCCCAAGAAATTGCAGTTATGTATGTACTGGATATCAATTACTCGATAACTCGGCCCCATCTCTTTTCCATGTAAGAGCAAAATCTAAACCTTGAGAATGGCACCGTCTTCGAGCAGACCGTACAGAGAAGTGATGGATGAAGCGATCATGATCGCAGCGCGGCCTGTTAAGCAAATAAGAAAGTCAGCCAAATCGTCTCTCAACAATCCTGTCCACTCCAACTCAAAAGACTCACCATAGTTCAACTTCCTCCACCTAGACTGCAAACGCCTGAACTCCTTCTCGCTCTTCTCGTCCGCGCTGTTGGCACTCAAAACGCCCGAAAGACGCGCCATAGCCTTGTTCATCGGCACCATGATGCCGATCGCCCAGGCAGTCGTGGCAAGGTTAAGAGCAAGAGAAGCGCCGACCCAGGGCAATTTGGCGGCGGCTGCGGGCGACTCGTTGCGGTTCAGGTAGGCGGTGATGGTCATGACGAGGTTGGCGACGGTGCAGGCGCCGTTGAGAGGCGGGAAGAACTTCTCCGAGTTGTGCAGCAGGTAAGCGGTCTGTTTGCCGGCGTGTTCGACCGGTGTCTCGCTCAGTTGCAGCATGGGCATGATTAGGGGGGATTGCAGGGCGGAGCCGCCTGGGGGTTTGTGTTAGTGGTTGATGCTTTCGTCTGGTCTGAGAGCTATTGTACCAAAGTTGATGGCGGTGCCGATTACTGCGAATGACTATTGGATGTTAGCGACTTGTAGGGTGCCATTGGATTGATCTGTTGTTCTGTAGGCTGCGAGATACGTACCTGGAGGGGTGTGAACCACCAGAGATTGCCGGTGGATGCCATTGTGAATGCGGTGGTGCTGATGAGCTATTACTGGAGGTATGTGAATGTGTATTGTATTGCAAAGAAACAGACAGGAGAAGAAGGAAAGGAGATAACAACAATGATGGCACGAATGCCTTACCTTGCGCCTGCATATGATGGGACAATGCTCCTGGGCGTTAGATCGTCAAGACCGGACAGCGGAGCCGAATGTAGCTCTAAGACAGGTACAACGTGCATGAGTGGTCGGCAGCATTGGTTCGGCCATGCTTGATGCTGGGGCCGGAGCTGGATGCACCTCTGCAGAGCAATAGAGTTGCAGCATAGCAGCATGGTCACAGCTATACCGATGTTGTCGGCGCCAAACACGCGACGCCAGTAATCCGTCCAGTGTTTATAGACTCGTCTCGAGCTCGGCCCAATCGGTGACTTCATGGGCGGAAGCCAGCAGCGGAAGCCGCCGGCGCCGTATATTCGGGTTTCAACAAAGATTTCGGTACTAGCAGCTGCTAATGCTTCCACTCCCGCGGCGACGAGCAATAATGGCAGGATGAGGTCAGTCGTGTCGAAACGCGTCCGGGCGAGAGTCGTCCCACTAGTCGTTCCATTGCTCCGGCCATCAAGATCACGTGGAATTGCAGCACAGTAGAGACAACCGAGGAGCGCAAAGTGAGCCCTTGACATCACATCAGCACCCATCCGCAATCTATCCGGTCCTCCACCGTGCTGTCGTGACCCAAGAGCTCCCAAGACAGAGATACCGTACCTCGCGGAGACCCCAAAGGTTTCAAAATTAGCTTGACTTCGAAAAATAAGTCGAACCCTTCCCCATCTCTCTGCCTTCTCTCTTTCCCTTCTTCTCCATTCCCAACCACCATCTCTCCACTCTCCCCATACTGTACCCCAACATGTCTGCGTCTGCTCTGTTGAAGAGCCGTGTCGCGCGACCTTCTTACCTGAAGAAGCTTGCGAAGGCAGAGGATCTGATTGAGCACTTCCCTCACAACTCTTGGATTGTAAGTTGATCGAAGCCACACCTCTCCTGCCATCCATTGGTACTCGCAATTGGACTCTGGAGGAAGCGATCGAGTCTAGATAGTCGAAATATTTGCCCATCTGCAATACCGCCGATCACTGACATCACACAATAGGGCTGGAGTGGTTTCACTGGCGTCGGCTACCCCAAGAAGACTCCCACTGCATTGGCCGACCATGTCGAGAAGAACGGCCTCCAGGGCCAATTGAAGTACAACCTTTTCGTCGGCGCTTCGTCTGGCGCGGAAACTGAGAACAGATGGGCACGCAACAACATGATCGAGAGGAGAAGCCCTCACCAGGTCGGCAAGGATATCGCCAAGGGAATCAACAACGGAAACATCAAGTTCTTCGACAAGCACCTTTCTATGGGCCCTTCAGACTTGGTCTACGGATACTACACCAAGAACAACCCGAGCAAGAAGCTCGATGTCGCTGTCATTGAGGCTACCGCTATCACTCCGGAAGGCGGCATTGTTCCTGGTGCCTCAGTTGGTGCTAGCCCCGAAATTATCCAGATGGCCGACAAGATTATTATTGAGGTCAACACTGCTTCTCCCGATCTCACTGGACTCCACGACATCGTTGGTACCGACGTTCCTCCTTACAGGAAGCCTTACCTTGTCATGTCGCCTGAGGACCGCATTGGTCTTCCTTACATCCCTGTCGACCCCGAGAAGGTCGTTGCCATTGTCGAGTCCGACTACATGGACCAGACTCAGCCTAACGCCGAAGAGGACGAGACCAGCCGCAAGATCGCGTCAAACCTTGTTGAATTCCTTCTGCACGAGGTCAAGCACGGCCGTCTGCCCCAGAACCTTACACCCCTCCAGTCTGGCATTGGTAACATTGCCAACGCAGTCGTTGGTGGCCTGGCCTCCGGCGGTGCCAACTTCAAGAACTTGAAGGTCTGGACTGAGGTGCTGCAGGACAGCTTCCTCGACCTCTTCGACAGCGGCAACCTTGACTTCGCCACTGCTACTTCGATCCGCTTCAGCCCTGATGGATTCAAGCGTTTCTACGACAACTACGACCGCTACGCTCCCAAGCTTCTCCTTCGCCCACAGTCTGTCTCCAACTCTCCTGAAATCATCAAGAGACTGGGTGTCGTCGGCATGAACACTCCCGTTGAGGTCGACATCTACGCCCACGCCAACAGCACTTGCGTTATGGGCAGCCGTATGCTCAACGGTCTTGGTGGCTCTGCCGATTTCCTGCGCAACTCCAAGTACTCCATCATGCACACTCCCTCCACCCGTCCCTCAAAGACCGACCCTACCGGTGTCTCCTGCATCGTCCCCATGTGCACCCACGTCGACCAGACCGAGCACGATCGTGAGTCCCTATCCTTCCAGCCACTCCAATGTTTTCTTAATACTAACAACCCTCCCAGTCGACATGGTCGTCACCGAAATCGGCTTCGCCGACGTCACCGGCATGTCTCCCCGCGAGCGCGCCCGCGAGATCATCAAGAAGTGCGCCCACCCCGACTACCAGCCCATCCTGACCGACTACCTCGACCGCGCCGAGTTCGAGTGCCTGCGCAAGGGCTGGGGCCACGAACCTCACCTCCTCTGGAACGCCTTCGACATGCACAAGCACCTCAACGAGCACGGCACCATGAAGATCCCGAAGTGGGACGCCACTAGGTCTACTGGTAGCCCTTAGAGAATGCGCCTTTGACTTTCAATTTGGACGATCGACTGCGTCGTCTTTTCTTTGAGTTTGTGAGCGTTTTATCTGCTTGTAATCATTTCGCTGGGCGCTGGATAGTATGTACGCGCATGTGCATTGGGGTTCGGAAGGAGCATTGTCATAAACGGTAAACCTAGGTTGAAAGAAACCAATTGGAATATTAGATCTGAGCAAAGTTTCAGACGTCGTACAAGACGAGACATACACGTATAGACTTTAGACAAAACACATCACATACCATTTCAAGACGGCCCCTTCCACGGTCCTTGTTGCGATGGAAGCTTACTTCGACAGGTGCCACTCAGGGATACCGTCACAGATGGCCTCCCAGAATATTACAGAAAACTTTCACCGCAGCAATGCACTTGTGTGTACCATGCCACTGGAACAACAACACAGATTCCGAATCCCGTGCTTGAGATTTGGCCTTGAGTCGCTCGCAACATACGGGGGTACCAAGACTCGCAGACAACCCTCTTATTCGTGCCTGCTAGACTTGATACCATAGCAAACGACATTAAACGAACGATGCCAGTGCTGTGCACTTTCCGACTTCGCAAGACGCCGGAGCTAGCCAGGCTCCAACGCGATCAGATGCTGTGCGCTTTCAGGTTTGCCAGACCTAGCAGCAGCCAAGTCAACAAGGTCAACGCTTTTCCGCCTGTCTATCGTATGCTTCGAAGCCTGAAGCCAATCGATTTTCAGGCCTCTGAACGCTTTGCACTTTCATTTGCTTCGACGCCCGAACCCAAGCGATCTTTCACTTCCTCCAGTTTTGCCAATGGTTCGCCACGCCTGGACTGCATTTTGCCGCACCCGCCACCAATTCCTCATTTGCTTTTGTTTACCGCTCGCTTCGCCGAAGAAAAGAAACAATAAAAACAAACCGCTCTTTGACTCACCTGATCTCACGCCTGTCACCGGAGCATCTGCACGGTCGGACAATCCTAGTCGTCGAAGCAAATCTTCTCCGCCACGCGGCTTCTGAACTGCTCGATCATAGCTTCGTTGTTGGCATCGGCTTCGGCGCAAAGGCACGAGCACCGCTGACTACTGTTGCGGGTACCTGATTCATTCACACGACGACGAGACGAAACTTGCCTGCCAGAGTAGCGGCAGCCAGAGCAGCCCACGCACTCCAGAAGCTGAATCTTGACAATGTCCAGCGCGCTGCCCTTCATGCCATTCCTCTTGCGTGCGTAGTTTAGAATACTCAGTAACGGTACGCAAGCGTCTGCGAAGTGGTCCAAGTCGGTCTTCGAGTATCTGCTTTCCTTCGAGGAGGCGCAAAAGTCGAGGTGTGAGACTGTCAACGACTGAAGTCCCCCAGCTAATGCGAGCAAGCCAAACGCGTCTCTGGACGCTGTGCGGAATTTGCTGCTCCCGTGCTCGTATCCTCCTCCGTAGATACTAATGTGGCGCAAGTGCTTTCGCGCAAACCCGATCTGCTCGAGGAAGAGTTTCAAGGTTTTGGACGACAGGAAATTGAATCTGTGGCCGCCGTAGAGCAGTGGCAGGGCGTCGGCTCTGATTTGCTTGGAGACTCGCGTGAGAGGTAGGTCGATGACGGACGGAAGCTTGTGCCCGGAAAGCACTGTGTGCGAGTGGATGGTTCTGGAGAATTCGTTGACTGGCCTGATGGTGAGTTCTTCCGGCGAGGTCAGGAGGAGGGCGTAGATCTTTTGACGGATCTCGAGGGGGAGGTCGGTCAAGGACGGCATATTGACGCAATGACGGGCGGTGAATACTTCTAGTGCGAAGGAAACGCTATATCTATGGATCAGCGACACGACACGAGAAATTTGATAGTAAATTCGACTTACTTTGAAGGAGAAGAATAGCGAGGTGCGATGTAAGCGTTGTTATGGAGCGGCGCTGTAAGACTGAAAGGAGATAGAGAACGGAAAGTGGTTGTGGTGCCTGTTTGGTGTGGTGGTGGAAGAGATGATAGGCAGGAGTAAACAAAGATCACATGCCGAGAGCTCGCGAAAATGGCATTAGTCACATGTGAAGGCCGCAGCTGCAAACCGCGACCGGCTGTTGTAAGTGAACGGGATATTTTGTGGGGCAACTTACTGCGGGAGTGACGACACACTTCACTGACACATCACTTGGTGTTGGAAGGACGCGAGATATACTGTGCATGGTGAGGAAAAGCCAAAGGAAGTGCTAAAAAGCTGTGATACGATGATATTTCATTCGTTGTCTGATAAATATATGATATCCCAAAAAATTCAAAGTAACGCCAAAAACGCCGGTAAATGCCTTTATTCCTAACAGCGAGTCAGGCTTTTTTTCGTCAGCGGATCGTACGTCTCAGTCGCGGTGCTCCGGTTTTGATCAATGGTCGCAGCCATGAGTGATCTATTGCAATCATTGCGGTCCCAGGGTGCCATCTTACTCCTTGGGGCTCTGGAATTGCTTTATCCGAGTGTTAGCGACAAATGCTTGCCAGTCTCCACCATTGTTTTCAAACTCCTTGATGTTTTTCTGAAGCTCCTCTGAAGCGGCAATCTCATGTGCTCCAATCATCATGATCCTCAACAGAGCTTCAGCGCGTGCGATGCGTTGTCGATTGCCTTCGCACCATTGGCACCACGGACGGTTCGCAATGCAATCTTCCCTTTCGTCATGCCAATTAGTTTCCTCGATGTCAGGCGTGACCCACAACACATGGAGAATACTATCTTTGAGGTTGCTGTCGGAGAAGTGGTGTTTGAGCGTCTCCAAAACGGGGAAGCATGCCTCAACATGCAGCTCAAGAAATTCCTGATCTGCTTCCTGTTCCAGCAAAAGGCTTGTGCCCCTTGGCAAGTATGGCAGGCCGTCGATCCTGATATTGCGTATGCCCTTGGCCCCTTTCAGAACGTCCATGGCGCGAGATTGTGCAGCAAGTCCCTTGCTGGTGTTGTATTTCCATCCTTCCGTATCTGGACGGATCAAAAGAATGCTGTCAAGCAATTGTCTGTTTGCTTCCCCAATCTGCATGACGAAGGCCTCAAGTGCCCTGGTCGTCTGGAATTGGAAATGATTGGTGCCATACAAGACAGGAGCAGCCTCCGCATGGATCTGCTTGTTGGCCTGGAGGAGTGCATTCTTGTTTGGGATTTCAACCCATTTCTTGCCGATACACTTCTGGCCACGGCGCTTCGAGTTCCGCTTGTGGTGACGCGGAGCTGCCTCCAAGCGTGCTGGATGAGTGATTTCCACTCCATTGATAACCCAATGCTGCTCGCTACGAGGCTGGTGAGCCTCAAGTCTCACAAAGCATTCGTCAGGAAGAGCGAACTCGTAGATCATGCGACGAATTTCCAGAGGAAGCTTTTCAAGGTCTCCAGCATCTGCCGTACCGGGCTTCTTGGGGCGACGAGGCGCCACTGTGGCTTCTGTGGAAGGGTTCGATGATCGGAGAGATCGAAGGTTGTAGGGCATGTTGTGTTGGATGGACAAGGGAGAGTGGTTAGGTAGCTAGGCTCTTACGAGCAGAAGATGAGCTTATATGGTGGGCTAGACACGTACGACACCTCGACCCGTTGCCTGTTGAATTCACATATGAGCAGCACAAAGGATTGTCTTTGTTTGAGCGCTTCACTTTTGTCGATACTACATTCACAAATGCGACATGTAACTTTGGATCGACTTGCCCCCAAGAGAGTTTGAATTCGTTCTTTCAAGTCTTCAGATGAAGTCAGAGGTTTCCACTCATGGCCCATGGTAGCGAGAGCTGCACTCATCAACGTGTAGTTCGAAGCATCCGGAAGCAGTAGCAAAAGAATTATGAAACCTAGGGGTACTTTTGCTATCAAAACCATTAGATTAGGCCAACATGGCCTCATGTTGCTACGCGCGAGCGTGGCCTCTACCATGTCGTTGCGAGTGCGTCCGTCATGGGAATTTGTGATGCTACCCACATAAGGAGCACGAAACGCTTTGTTCACAATCTATCGAGTGACGACAGAGCTCGACTCTTACGAAACACAGCCAAGTCCTGAGTTTACTTTGAATCACGAGGAAGTCACAAAAGAAGAAGAAACAGTTGTGTTAATAATTCGACACGATGATCTTATATTCGTTCTCTAATAAATATGATGTCCCAAACGAACATATTTCCAGTTTAAAGTCAAAGACGCCGTAAATGCTCCAATTCAAACGCCTGAACGCTACCATGAAGCAGCGACTTGCCGGATTCATATCCCAGCCGGTGCTCATCGTGAGACTCGCTTCGACGCGTTATTCGCAACGCACAGCGGTTCAGTCCTTAAGGATTCTGTCGAGTTTGAGTCCTTTCTTAATCTCAGCTTTCAGCGTTTCCCTAGCCCTTGCCAGACGCCTGTGCTGCTGAGGGCAGTTTTCGGCGCACGACTGCGCACTACACTGGCCCACGTCCGGATGGAAAGTCTTGTTAACGGTGGCAGACTTGATTCTGAGCACGTCGAAGATGTCGGCCTTGATCTCGTTGGCTCTATAGGAGCGACGAAGGGTTTTGAGGGCCGGCATGCACGCTGCCACGTACCTGGCGATGCTCTCTTCGTCGCGATCCTCCCCCCATTCTGGAAGGGAGTTGATGGAGATGGTGCGAAGGTTCGGGGATGAGGCTAGACGGAACATGGCGCGGACTTGGTAGGGGACTACGTCGATTTCGACCTCGTCTTCGGGCTTCCATGGGGCGCTTGGGAGCGAGCGCAACTCGATGTTGCGAAGGTAGGACTTGTTCTCGTCTCCGATCTGGATGAGGAAGTAGTCGAGAGCTCTGATAGTCTCGAGCTCAAAAACGTTCGTACGGTACAGGATCGGCGCTGCTTCTGCGCGTACTGCCTTGTTGACTTCGAGCAGAGCGTGCTTGACAGGAATTTCGACCCATTCCTTGCCTTTCCCGACCATCTTCAATTCCTGACCACGATGCCTGGAGTCACGCTTGTGACCAACTGGAGCGACTTGGTTTCTCACGACACGGATGGACTTGACTCCATTGACGACAAAGGCCACGTCGTCGCGAGGGCTGTAGGTTTTGAGTCTCACGACGTCCGAGTCGGCGAGTACCATCTTGTAGATCGTGTTCCTAATCTCGGCAGGGAGGTCTTCGAGCTTTCCAGCATCTGTGTTGTTCCTTCCCCCACGCTCTTGGAGGCGTTGTAGCTTGCGAGCACCACTACGGGTGGTACGTGTGTTCATGGCTGATTCCATGATTGGGTCCGGGCTTGAGATGTGATGGCTCTTTCCCATGTTGGATGCAGACGTGAGCGGATGTGACGAAGGTGACGAGAGGGTTGGCGGCTGCAGATTGATCAACGAGGTGTGCCTTGATATAGGCAACTTCAAGAGACGCACGACACGCCGACACCTTTCCGTGCGATTCACAATCAAGCCCCTCACGATTCTTTGTCTTCGACGAAATGCTTCACTTCCGTCCATACTAATTCACCAACACAGCTCCCAATCAGGCTGCCATGACTCCGCCAAGCGTCGTCCAGGCGAAGAACGCGTTGTCCATCTCCAAGAACAAAGCCAGCAGTGAACGGTATCGATTCGATGGTCCATTCCAAACGACTAGAAGCAGCGCATCCCTTAACTTTCCGAAGTCCACGTGATACGGCGACATCAGCGTTCTCTACTCCTAGAGTCAACCAGTGAAGAATCCTGCGCCGTGATTTGGCACAATGGCTTTGTTCTTTGCGGTTTCTGGAGATATGTATCGATGACAACGGCCGCTTGATCGAAAGCCATAGTTGCAGGATGAAGACACCGCCTCGTAGGCATCGATAGCAATACCGATGGCAGCTCAATCATGCTGAAACTCTCACCCGCTATCTGTGTGGCTACTGCAACAATTCCATATCTTTTGCCCAGCTGGTGAAATGATCTCTTCAATAGTGTATGGCAGTGCGGCTTTGTCGCTGGTAGATCACAGCCGCGATCCTGCATGCTAGACGCCAGTCCGTTCGTAGCGATTTTACAGTGGGTAAGAAGAAAAGGACATCGATTGCGTTCTCAGTGGCTATGTGGCTAATGCCATGGACCTACTGTGGGTTTATCTCTACTAACCGAAGATTAGTAAATCAGTCTGCCAGCTTTGAGCCTTGGTCGTTCCCTTTGTTCATGTCCTCAGCAACTCACTGACGGGTTCATCCGCCGATAACAAAGAACCGTTCTATAGCGGTACTGGCCATGATAGGTGTTTTCATTGTTCCGCGGCTGATTGAAACCATAGCCAGAACTGCAGATGAACTTCCTCGCTCAGCGCAAGCTCATTCGCGTCAGAATTTGGATCATACATACAAAACATCCCATCTCCGTCCCTACATCCCATCCATAATACGCGTTCCGTGATCCGCAAGCAAGAAAACTATTATACAACAAAGTCACGATTGCAACGCCATAGACTAAGAGAAAACCCGGGTATCCCATCACCTATCCAATTACACCTCCGCCGTCGCGTCGTATCGTATGATGTCAATCACATCTCGTCACATCACAGAGCGATCCCCACTCGTCTCTCACCATCGTTGCCAGCAACAATGTCGTCATCAACAGGCGTGAGAGGCGTGATCATCAGACTCCTGCTATAGCGCTTCGAAGTCATGGGCGAGGACTCGAGAGTATATAATACTGAGTCGAGAGCCGTAGCTGAGGAGTTTGTTGAGAGATTACTGTGGTTTTGGCGAAGAGTGTCTGTGTCTTCGCATTTGTAGAAAGGTTCGTTGTTGCTATCAACGGTGCTGGCGGAGGTACCGTTTTGAGGGGAAGTCGAGACACTCGAGAGCCATCTGGGGACTCGAGAGTCTTCTGATCTGGGCTTGTTGGTGTCTGCTCCTTGAGCTGCGTTGTCTGCAGTGACGTGATGTGTGTTTAGTGGCCGTGAAAGAGCAGACCCGATGTCGTTGAGCGTTTCTGAGCGGACGCCGATTTGCATAGAGGGCGCTACGGCCGGCACGTGGCGGCTGTCTCTGTGGCGTCCTCTGTTGCCTTCGGCGCGACGCTCTTCGACTATCGTGTTGAGCTCGAGAACTTCTTTCTCAATGTCCGAGTCGCCGTTATTGCCGAAGGAACTTTTCGATTGGTTTGAGCGCTTGCGCTGGAGACGATTTCCCGTTCGAGGCCGCTCGTTGAGGTTGAGTAGACTTGATGAGCTACTTGCCTCTCTAACATGATGCCGGAGAGAGCTTGAGAGAGATGGTGCTGATGCTGTAGCTTTGGGTGGAATGAGACTCGGTTCGGCGTGAGATTGTGCCAGATTCTCTCGGTTCGTTGTCCGCGATGTTAGTGCCTCTGTACTTTGTCGGCCGCATCTCTGATATGGAGTCTCGCGATGTGTGAAGTAAGACTGATGGGACGGATTATCTAGTAGTTCATGCGTCGACTCGGACCTCTGATGTTGACGCTTGCTGTAAGAATGCCCCAAGGCTGTAGATGTTGGGACGTCACCATGGATCGCGTCCGGTACGTCGCGTAGTACCACGGGGCCTAATTGAAGTGGCACCAATGCATGTTTGCGCAGAGATCCACCAGGACTTGGGCGAACATGGCGAATTGATCGCACGGTCTCATTCGTGGGCGATCGGCTGAGTCCAAAGTCGTCTTGTTCCGCTGTAATAGGACCTGCGGCAGGGCTGGGAAGTAGAGATTCGGGATCGAATTCTAGCGATTTCGAAAATGGATCCGAGTGGGAGTGCTGTGAGTCGTGAAGGGAATTCGCATCTGAGTCGACTTTGTTCCTAGATGAAATGCCAGTTGGGTCCGGTAGGTCGGGTAATGTTGTCAGAACGTGGTGTTGCTGATAGGGTGTATCTTGCGCAGTGGCTATACAGTGCAATGCTTAGTATAACATGACAATCAGATTCTAATCAAGAAAATGCAACGCTTACGTTTAGCCTTGTCTTTGTCCCTCTCGGCTGGGTATTCGTCCTCGGTCAATGCCGCACAGCAGCATAGGAAGGAGGCCCACCAGCCTGTGTAGTGACCATTCTCGTTGACGAAGAGGCCCATTGACCTCAGGGCTCACCGCGTCATTTAGTATGTGTGTTGTATATGGAAGATTTGCTATTAGGTGTAGCAATTAGAGTACAGGAAGGAATCGTCAAAGGAAGCTCGCAAAAGTGAACAGACTCGCACAAGCAAGGGTGTCAAGAACGAGAGGTAGATGAAAAGGTAGCACAGCAGCCCGCATGCATATCATTGAAGAGGCAAGGGCACGAGCCCTAAAAGGTTGCCGTACACCCTTCGGCACATCACTGCAATAGGAGACCTTAAATCAAAGAACTCGAGTCTCGCAGCTTACCTTTTCGAGGTCTGGTGCACACCGCATCTCCCGAGAAGCGCAACGAGAGCCCAGAAGCTTGGAAGCAAGTCGCGGCAGAGAGCAAAGCATGCCGACAGCCCAACAGCGCGACATGGCAACACCGCATTGTCATTGCACCGGAGCACAAACTCATGAAACGCATCTCAACGCCCTACCGGCCAGTGCGACCTGCCACGTCCCGAGCGTTGGGCGCAGCCCTGGAGGAGCGAGCAGTGTTGCACGACGGCAGAGCACCAGCGAGTCTGCAGCATCCTGCACACGTAGTTTCGCAAAGCGAAATCTGCGAGCTGGCGAATGAGACTGGTCGAGCAGCAGGTTGATCGCGCAAGGCAAGCAGGGCCAGGCGTTCACGCTATCTCTGTAGCGTGGCGGACTGGCATTCGGCTAGCACGCATGATCAGCTTCTCCACGCACACCGGCATGCCCGATCTCCGCAGGATGTTGGTTCGGCGGTGGAAGAGAAGGTGGATGGAACGAACGAGTGAACGGCTGGAGCGAGCGCCGAAACGCCATCGCCAGCGAGCAAGCTTCGATGGCGTTGCGCGCCAGCAAGCCGGCATCGCACGCCGAACAGCGACGCAGCCGCAGCGATTGGCTCTGCGTAAAAGTGAGCTGGCGTCAGCACTTGCGCGGGCGAAGCAGCATGCGTGCGAGGCGTGTGGTTGGACGGCGCGACGTGTAGATAATGTGAGCATTGTCAAAGCGATGGCTCGCTTTCGTGCCGCTTGGGACACGACATCACGCAAGCAATTGCCCGTTCCTGTCAAAGATGGGCGTGCGAGGCGTGCCTCTGAAACGACTTGTACGACAGGCGAACATGCAAGCCTGAGGGGTTCATTGCATCCATTTCACTGCCTTACGGTGTTGTTGTGGATTGGTAGAGACCATCCGTCCTCCGGTCCGGCGTGGACTTTACTTTTCCCCGTACCATCGATCGCTTGCAGCAAACGCAAGTTTGAGTTGTGAAGAGCGTCGTTCGCTCGATCGCCTGCATATATTTGAGTTGTGAAGAGTGAGATTGGCTTTGGCGAATCAACGCCCCTCGTGGGCGCCTCTCGTAGGCGGGTAGCAACTTTCCTGGCAAATAACCTTGCAGTCTCGAACAAAGCATCCTGCGTAAAGTCCAGGTGCACTTCAGGAACCTGGTAAACTCGGGACTATTGCTCGAATGATGAATCGAGGCTCGAGTATTGGCGACGTCCAGTATAACTTTGACGTGCTACACCACTGTACACAAATCACACCACGGGAATCCGAAAGCAGTGTCGTCGTCGATATGCCACACTTTCCGAACAACCTGACGATCTCCGACTCGTGAGCGCTGCCGCATCTTGCTATCCAATACACACCCACGAGCGTGAACCATCCAACGATGCCGGCGATTCCCTCGTGAGTCTCGTTCAATCAATCAACAACTTTTAGTAGTGTAGCCTTGACATGCTCAAGTGACAACCCGCGAAAATCTAAACGCTGAACTTTGCTATGCTATACATAAAGATTCTCAGTAAGATGGGTGCCATGGGCCACAAAAGCCACGACCATCGTAAACCTACAACGTGCCCATTCCTGCTACATCAGGCACATCCGCCCGAGAACAAGTTTTAAAAAAAGACAGCCCTCTCCTAAACGCCCGTTGCACACTCCTTGTGCGATTCCAAACATCATCTACCTACTAGCTTTACTCCCCCTCCGCCCTCCAAATACCGAAACCCTCGGACTCGTAGGCTCCTCACCTCCACTCCCATTCCTCCCGCCAACCAAACCCTTCAAACTTTCCTTCTCAATCCCCAGCTGCGTCTCGCACACGCGCGAGAAAACTCCCTGCACAGCACGCTGCAGTTCAGGGCCCATGTCACCCTTCATAAGCCCGACAGCCAGCGGGGCGAAAGTCTTGACATGCTTGGTGAACTCCTCGTCTCTGAATGCGACGTAGCCTTCCAGCACGTCGATGACAACGGGGCGCCAGGTGACCATGTTGCGCTGCTGGGTTTCCTCGTCGAGGCCGATGTACGATGACAAGATGTCTTGACACAGCGGGATGAGCGCGGTCTCGGTCTCGGAGCGTGACGCGGCGCGGTCCTCGCTCTGGTCGGCGTACATGCGGAGCAAGATGAGGACGTAGACGCTTGCGCTGCCGCTCTCCTGCTTGAGGAGGTTGGGCGGCTGGCGCATGAAGCCTTCTCTGAAGAGTCGGGAGCGGAGCTCGCGGTCTTCGTTGAAGCGTTTGGCGAAGTGGTAAGATTTCTTGAGCAGCGCCATGAGGCGGAGGAGGAGGTGGGAGGGGATGGAGGCGTAGACCGCGTCGTTGTTGAAGAGCTCGCTGACGGTTTCGATCATGAGGAGTTGCAGGACGCACTTTGTGATGATCTGATTGAAGTAGCGGCGGCGGGCGGCGGTGACTACGACTGGTGCTTGTTGGGTGTGGGAGTTTGAGCCGGCGGCGAAGGATTCGAGGTCGGTGCTCTTTTGACGGGAGCGCTTGGACGGGGAGGAGGTTTCGTCGTGCCCGGCGTCGGAGAAGGTGTTGGAAACTTGCCTTTGTAGGGAAGCGCCGTCTTCATGGCCATTCGACATTGGTACATCAGACGGAGTGTCTGCGGGCAAGCCATTGATGTTCAAAGCGTTCGCGCCCGAACTGACAGACGCCGCGTCGTCAGCAAGGCTTGTGCTCGTGAGACCTGCAGCAGTCTTCTGTGCATCTCCATTCGAGTATGATCCACTCTTGTCGTAAGAGCTAGACGTAGCAGCTGAGAAGAGTTCCCGCGCCTCGGTCCTGCCAAACAGATCGACGAAAGCGCCAACGATCTTCTCCCAGTGCTCTGGATTAAACTTCTTGACGTTCTGCAAGATGAGTTGTTGCAGACAATTGCTTCCAATCCTGGCCAATGTGTCGTTCTCTTGGCAAATGCAGAGTGCTAGCAAATCCAAGAATCGATCGAGCATGTACTCCAAGCTATCGAAGAAGTACGTAAACAGCGTGATCATATTGCGCAGAGCTTGGATGAGTGTCGTCGACAACCACACAGATAGCTCCTCGTGATTGATGGCTTCCTGGTTGATTGCCTTACGGTCCTTGAGAACCATGAAGATGGGGTACAGTAGCTGTCTCCACAATGTATCCCAGAACTCGCGAGGGAATTGGTTGCCGTACTTGGTCAGAGTGTCGAACAAGTAGTTCAGCGCCCTAGACCGAACCTCCAGGTCCTCGCCTGTCATGAGCACGTCATGGAAAGCAAACAGCACAGGGAACCAATACTGCTCTTCCTGGGTCTGTCGGCTTGGCTGCTTAGGCAGTCCTTCGGCTTGAGGTGCATCCTTTCCGCCTGCAGTCTTGACTGACAGCGAGCACTCTGGCGTGCGGAGCATCTTTGGCACGGTGGACTTCAGAGTCTCAATCGCTTGCAAGCTCTTCTTCTGGAACTTCATGTTCTTGCTGAATTCAGTCAAGCAGACAATCAAATCAGCGAACGCTCCTTGACTTATCACCACGCCGAAGCGATCGTTCCACACCTGCGTGACGTTGTCGAAAGCGAGATTGACGATGCTCTCGTAAGGCTCGCGAGCGGCGACAGTGAAGACGCCGAGCATCGTTCGCCAACCAGATCGGATCATGTCGCCACGCGCTTGAATCATTTGGATCAGGCAGCGAAGAACCATGTCCTTGACGGCGACCTGGGAGGCATTGCTCAGAATCAGCTCAAAGGGCTTTAGGAAGTCCTTCTGGAATTTGAAACCAGGCAGCTCCTCGATCTCCATGAAGCGCATACTGAGCTGACGCAGAGAGTTGAGAGCGAAATAAACCACGTGTGTATTGTTGTGGCAGCCGACATCGATGAAGTGCTGGCCGAGGACCTGCCAGATATTCGTCCATTCGAAACGCACACGCAACATGTTGTAGCCAGAGATTTCGACAAGCTTCTGCAAGCTGTATGTTCTCGGGCTGTCGCTCTGGCCCGATGATTGGATTTCTTGCCAGCTGACTTGAGTCAAGGAGCGGACGAAGTGCACAATAGCCTCGCCAGATAAGTTAGCAGTGTTTGTGAAGATACGGTCGACGTTTCGGATCATGTCTGCAGAGCGTGCGTCTTCGGCAATGTCTGCTTGATATGAACCGCTTGTGGCAGGTCTGGTTGTGGATTTTCTTGGAAGCTGCATGCTCTTCCTTGATCCATTAGCCTGTGCGGACGGCGCAAGCTGCGCCTTGAGGACGTCTGGCACGGCACCCTCCTCGACGCCACTTGAGATCAACTGGAAGCGGTCGAGTTGTGAGATGCAGGTAAGGATGTCGCGCCAGCTCTCCTTGAGCAGGTTGCCCTCAGTGTGAGCAACATCAAGTAGCGCTCTGAGCGCTTCCACATTCTTGGCCTTCATCTCTGAAAAGTTGTAGAGGTTTGTGCTTCGGCCCAGAGATGACACAAAGGCCTGGCGTGGATCTTCAAGATCGAACAGACAAGAAATGCGGATGGCAAGCTTCTGGCCCTCTGTGCACAGGCGTACGACCTCGATATTTTGTGTCTCCTGAGCAGTGCCACTCAAGGCAGTAAGGAAGCTCATCCAGACTGCCATGAACATAGGACCAACGTGCCTGAAAGAGCTTGCAGTAAGGAATCTGCCTTTACCACTGGAGGCCCCACCAGCAGCCTTCTTCTGTGCCCGCAGCATAGACTTGAACAGCTGCTCGGTGCGGTTGCTCATTTCTTCACTGGCTGCTGCGTAGGCCTCGCGACCCAGATCACGACCGAACGTCGCAATAGCGCCCCCAATGCCGCCAGGAGTTTGGGGCAACATGCCCAAGTTTGCTGCTGTTTCGCGCTCACTGTCCAACACGATTTCATTGTGTTGAATTTCGTCGAAGATACCTTGCAAGTAGTCATCGGGCAAGCTCTGTCCATCGTTGATGCCCCTGTTGTTCTTGATGAAGTCCTCTATGGTCATGCGTTTCTTGACTTGAGAGGAGTGCTGATCAGTGTTGAGCATGATCACCGAGTAGCCAAGCACGTAAGCAGTGTCAGCATTGGCGAAGGCATTCGGGTTGCCTGCGCAGTACTTTTCCGCAAATTTCAGCATGAGACGATCGATCTTCTGCGCTTCTCCAGGAAGTCTGAAGGCTTGCAGGAATCGTCGGAGTGCGTCGACGAAGCGAGTGCGGCCGAACTCCATGCCATCAACGAAAGCTGCCATAATCTGTTTGTTCTCCTCTTCTCCCTCGCCCAGGAATTCACCTAGAGCTTTCTTGTTGATACGATCGTTGTGCACCAGAAGGAAGCGCGCAATATCATGAGGGTCCGAGGAAGGAATGAAGCCATCCTGTAGAAGACTCTTCATTCCCCTCTTGGGCTTGTAATTGAAGGCACGAATGGCATTGTTCAGTGCAGTTTTCCGTTGCTTCACCCTCTCAATCTCAGCGGGGTCGTCTTCTGGTGTCTCATTTTGGCCAATTTCCTCGGAATTGAGAGCTGGCGATGTTGCTGTTCCTGTATCACCTCTCGTGTCGATGCTCTCACGTAAGTCCTCGTAGCTATTCCTGGTGTCCGTATCTTGCGCTGTGTTAGCAGCAAGCTCCGTCATGCCTTGTTGTCCCCAGTTGACAAGACTGCGAAGTGTCTCGACAAGAGTTTCCAACGACTGCATCTTCAAAGCATACTCTGCTGGGAAGCCACGGTCAGCATCAGAGGGAACGGCCATATTTGCTGCAGCCAGACTCGGAGGCAGAATGCCACGCTGCTGCCAGTCATTAGAACCTGTGGATGCCTGTTTCGCACTGAACTCCGAGAATGCCTGCTGTTGGGCAGCAGTGATGGGCACTGGTTGACCAGATATCCTCGAAACGTGCTCGATAATGCGCTGGAACATGTTGTCTAAGGCTTGTCGGTCGCAGTCGTAGTTCAAGTAGATTTCAACAAGCGCTTTGGGTTCACTAGCGATGCGTCCGAAGATGTTCTGCACGATGTAGCTCTTTTGCCATCCTGGAGCCAATCGCTTGTCTAGAATCGTAAGGTATACTTCCTTGATAAATACTTCCAACTCGCGCTTCAATTCAGACCGCAAATAGCGTACCATGAGCCAGAAGATCTCAGCAGAGACTTCAAACACTGGCTTTGCAGAGCTGGCGGCATTCTTGCTCAGCGACAAGCACAGATACTGCTTGATAGCATGTGTGAATTTGGTTGGCTCTTGTCCAGCAGAGCTTCGAATTGTGGCATGTGGATCCGTAAAGACAGTAAAGTGGTTGAAGAGAACTGTGTGGATGATGTGCAAAGAAAGCAGCTTCGATCGCATGCCTTGCGATTTGATGTCCACTTCCTCTTCGCGGCGAACAGTCTTCGTCGAGAGCTTACACATAGCACGGAATACGAGGAAAGCATCTTTGATGTAAATTTCATCCTCCTCTTCGTCCTCCGTATACGCCTCGGAGCCTTCGCCTTGCACAGTTATCGTGGGCACGTCCGCTCCGGATGCAGTACGGCTGGCTTGTTTCATCAAAGTGGCCCGCCTGGCTCGTGTCACAGTCGTAGTGGTGTCGGTTATGCGCGTGTCATCGAAAGACTTCTTCCTTTCGAAATCTTGCAGTGTCATTGCTGTCGTGTCGGCTTCCCCGTCTACAGGCGTCTCGAGTTCATCGGGCCTTGGGGTTTCGTGACCGTCCAATCCGGCAGGTGAATCCGAACCATTTACGTTGTTGTCTTGGCCAAGACTAGTTCTTGAAGATCCGTATCTTGTGGCCTTGTTCGCCAGACGAGCCTTGACTCTCTCGAACACAGTACCAACCATCTGTGTAAGGGAACCTTGTGCGATCTGCTGGCTTGCGCTGTGCCGTGACAGCAGGAAAATATTGTATGTCTGTCGCACACTTTTCAAAAGTCCAGCGCCGTGGACTACAATCTTGTCGTTCAATATCGCAGCCAATAAACTCTTGATGATTTGCATCTGCACCTCAGGAGGTGTTGCTTCGCCTTGGAAACAGTCGCATATTGTGTCAATGGCTCTTTCAATAAGTGGCGCTTTGGTAGGTTGACTTTCTTGTCCCTCTACCGAAGCGGGCACAGAGAAGTACGAGTAGCTGATGAGCTTTCCAATACAGTCCAGTGCGGTCACTACGACAGTCACCGTAGCGGCATCGGTCGCGAGGTTCAGCGGCTGGAATAAGATCTCGGGATCCAGCTGAGCAGCATCGCCTTGAGCATTTCGAATAGCAGTCAAGGCTCGTTGTGTTGAATCAAGGAGTGGTTTGCGCTTCCGAGCGTCCTTCGAAGCAGCGATTGACTCCAGGGCAGACACAACAAAGACCATGCTACTCCTTGTAGATTTTGTAGTTCCTCTGGTGCCGGTAGTAGCTGTAGTAGCTGTGGTCGATTGTGAATCGGTGCGCATACGTTGCGCGATGGGCGGTAGAGGAGCCTCATTCGTAGGAGTCTGGGCAGACGACTGAGTGGCTTCGCTCGCTGGCGGCGAAACATCGTGCGGTTTGTCCTGTGGTGATACATCATTTGGCCCTTCATCTGCATGCTCGGCTTCGTCCATGGTCGTAGGCGACTCTGATCGTTCTATAGGCGACTCCTTTGTATCATTGGTAGCGTGAGCATCCGAGTGTTCCGCCTCTCCTGCTTCTGAAGTGGCTGCATCCTCAGCTTCTCTTTGTGTGTCTACCTCCTCTTGACCCTCAGGCGACGTTTGGTGCTTTTGCTCGTTCTGTTCCTGCACCTCCGGCGAGACCGTGGTGGGCTGCTCGGTGTCGGCCATTCCAGCACTTGGTAGACCTAAAGCGTGTGGTAGGATCTCGTAGTAACCAGACCGCGCATGCTAGATCATGGCCAGACTATTGTGATGGTCCTACGAGGCGTGCGTACAGAAGAGGAGATTACTCGTGGTGTTGCAAGAAGTGCAATAATATCAGGGTTGACAATAATACAATCAATGCTGGCTGAAGCTCCGCTTGCCAAACGTCTCTCCTGCGCATCAAGGACACGAACGCATACACATGTAAGCGGGCTGCATGCGCCTCGGACTCAGCCCTAACTACAGTCTATACTCATAAGTCTGCATCTCAGCGGCGGAAACTACCATTCAGTAGACGAAGGCTGGAGGCAGGGCTGTACCATAACTCAAGAAATGGCTGAGTGCTCTCTATCAGATATGGCGGTAGTCTTGCACCCAGCTTAGAAGATACTAGCATAAGACAATATCGGGGCATGCGCAAACTTATGGACCAACTAGTACTACTGTAGCTCCTATGCCACGCGACTCAAATGCCAACACAACCACGCCCCAAGCTGCCTGTCAAAGGGTCCGGCGAAGATGGTCACGTGGGGTCCGTCTCGGAAAAGATGAGAGGACATTCTTCGAGATATCCGAGTCTGTGCTTTCTACAAGGAAATGCAGTCCCGGCATGCGGTTTCACATGTGCAATAATGCCTTTGACAGCATATTCACGGCGACACTGTCTAGTACAGCAGCCTAGAATTCACCGTACTTTTCTCTCGGCTCTGTATAAGCACAACACAGAAGAGTTGAGAGGCGATAGGTTATCTAATATGCACGACGAACATGTAGAGCTGCAGCGCCGCCTGCTGCTGTGTCGCCGGGCCGTGCTAGCGGCGGCGGAGATCGGAGGTTTGGCAACTGAGCTCCCAACAATACGCTTGCACCAAAATAGTCTGCAGCCAGCCGGCCAGCTTCTGCGTCGCCTCATCACCCCGACTGCTCTACCACCACCCAAACCACCACCACATCCTCCCTTCCACCTCGGTGCCGTGTACCGCCTCCCTCCACGCCCACTCCATTCGTTTCCAGGACCTCCACCGGACGGACCATACCCAGCACAATGTCGGCCGCCAGGATTCTTAGCAGGGGAGCTGGCGCATTGAGGGCACAGAATGCATCCGTGTATGTCGCCATGAATCCACGGGAAAAAGCTGTTGAAGCTGTATGCGCGCGCGGAGAAACTGACAATCGTCTTACAGCCGCAGGATGCCTACCGTGTCTGCGCTCGCCAGATACTATGCCTCCAAATGTTCGTACTTTGCATGCATCTCGACCCAACTATCGGAAACGACATTAGTCTAACAACGAATCCACAGCTTACCCTTCGCACACTATCATCTCCATGCCCGCGCTTTCCCCTACCATGACCTCCGGCAACATTGGCACATGGCAGAAGAACCCCGGCGATGCTCTCGCTCCCGGTGATGTCCTTGTCGAGATCGAGACCGACAAGGCCCAGATGGACTTCGAGTTCCAGGAGGAGGGTGTTCTCGCCAAGCTCCTGAAGCAGTCTGGCGAGAAGGATGTCGCTGTCGGCAACGTGAGTTTGCGCATTGGATACGGTATGATTTGTAGAACTGGCTGGCTGACACCCGTTTTAGCCCATCGCTGTCATGGTTGAGGATGCCTCCGACGTCGAGGCTTTCGCCGACTTCTCCGTCGAGGACGCTGGTGGAAACAAGGAGCCTCCTAAGGAGGACAAGCAGGGTGGCCAGGAGGCTGCCAACGCCACTGAGAAGCCCGGCTCTGGCTCTGGCACCGCACCTCCCGCCGCTGAGTCTAACGTCCAGCAGCCCGAGTCTACTGGTGAGCGCATGCAGACTACCCTCGAGCGCAGCCCCAGCATCGCTCCCGCCGCCCAGAAGCTCGCTCTCGAGAAGGGCATTGCCATTTCCTCCATCAAGGGCAGCGGTCCCGGTGGCAGGATCACCAAGCAGGACGTCGAGAAGGCCAAGCCCACCGCTCCTGCCGCTACCACTTCCACTGGCGCCGCCGCCGCTACCTACGAGGACATCCCCGCCTCCAGCATGCGCAAGACCATCGCCGCCCGCCTCACCGAGTCCATGAACCAGAACCCCCACTACTTCGTCGCCTCCGCCATCTCCGTCTCCAAGCTCCTCAAGCTTCGCCAGGCCCTCAACGCCTCCGCTGATGGCAAGTACAAGCTCTCCGTCAACGACCTCCTCATCAAGGCCGTTGCCGCCGCTGCCCGCAAGGTCCCTGCCGCCAACTCCAGCTGGCGCACCATTGACGGCGAGGTTGTCGTCCGCAAGCACAACGTTGTTGACGTCTCCGTCGCTGTCGCCACCCCTGTCGGCCTCATGACCCCCATCGTCAAGAACGCCCACGCCAGCGGTCTTGAGAGCATCTCCGCTCAGGTCAAGGAGCTCGGTAAGCTCGCCCGTGACGGCAAGCTGAAGCCCGAGCAGTACCAGGGCGGCACCATCACCATCTCCAACATGGGCATGAACGACGCCATTGACCGCTTCACCGCTGTCATCAACCCTCCCCAGGCCTGCATTGTCGCCATCGGTGCCGTCAAGAAGGTTGCTGTCCCCAAGGAGAACGAGGACGGCTCTGACGGTGTTGCCTGGGATGAGCAGATGGTCATCACCGGCTCTTTCGACCACAAGGTCGTCGACGGTGCCGTCGCCGGCGAGTACATGAAGGAGCTCAAGAAGGCCATCGAGAACCCTCTCGAGCTTATGCTGTAAGCAAGCAATTCGACGAATGAGAATATCTTCTCGAATTTTGCACAGCAGGCTGCTGCACGACATCTAAAGCCGTAAAAACAACCAATGACAATAGAAGTCGCGAATACGGCATTGTATAAAGGGACGCTCCAAGGCCCGAATCATTCCGAATCACCACTCCCGCTCTATACCACGGGAGACGGGTTGCTTGGGGGATTTTCGGAGCTGGCGCGTTTTACCACTTGGGAGAGACATTTTTGCGATGCTCCAAATTTTTATCTATCTTGTGTGGTTTCGAGCATCGGTGTATGTCGGTGTATGAAAAGGCAGCGTTTCTAATGTTAAAGCATTTTTTTTACCGAATCAAGCCAGTGTTTTCTTTTTTTCTTGTGTACATGTATTCATATTGTTGTTTTGCACATTCTCAAGATTCTTCTGGAAATTCCTGGGTTGAGGGCGACGAGACGGTGATTTTGATCTCGCCGCAAACGCGAACGAGCATCCCAATGTGCCTTGGATGATCTATAGGACAAGTGATTGATGCGATTGGTAAAACATGGACAAGACGAGCATAGTAGTGACGTTTTCAAAGCTTGTCGCCCGCCAGCCTCGGTTCCATCTCATCAGTCCCAAGCTGCCATCCAAAACCCACCCAAACCTATCTCTTTTCCCTTTCAAACACGACCACACCACATCACACCAAATGCCCCTCCTCCCGGATTTCCGCACCCTACGCTTCCTCACAGCAACCACCTTCTGGCTCGTCGCCCTCCCCATAGGAATCAACGACTATGTGATAGAACTCACGCCAGTCTACGGCCGCTCAATGGCCCCGACTCTCTCACCACACTACCACGAAACCGGCTCTCTCGACTGGCTAGCCTGGCGCAAATGGCAGCCGACGCGCGATCTCCGCCGCGGCGATATCGTGATGTACCACACACCCTTGAAAGCAGAGGGCAGCGCCGTGAAGCGCGTGATTGCTCTTGGCGGAGACACTGTGATTCTTGACAAGAGGAGACGGCCGGGGGTTGACGAGGACGGGGAGCCAAAAGCGAATGAAAGGACGGCTATGAAGGGGTGGGACGCTATGGCGCCTAGGGTCAAGGTTCCTTATGGGCATGTTTGGGTTGAGGGGGATAATTGGCAGGCGAGCTCGGATAGCAATTATTTTGGCCCGGTCAGTAGGAGTCTGATTGTGGGTAGGGCGATGGGAGTTGTGTGGCCACCGGAGAGGTGGGGGAGGCATTGGGGCGAGGAGAAAGAGGAGGGTGGCAAGAGTAGGGTTCAGAAGGTTTATGGGAGAACGAGGGTGATTAAGGGCAGGGAGGAGGTGCCGCGCGAGTGGGAGGAATTGGTGCAGGGTGTTTGAGAAGAGAAAGGAAGATGAGGATTTGAAAGCAGGCTTGTGTTTAAGGGATAACGAAGACATCACGGCAAGCTTATGTGGGAGGAGCGAGAACGCTTGACTTTCGTTGATTCTGGCTATTTCAGGGTGGAACCAGCAGCAAGGGAATCACCCTCATTTCTTGACGAGACGCTCGATCTCGTCCAACACGGCTTTGGTGACCTCCTCGGTCCCTTTGTCGCCGCCCAGGTCCTTGGTCTTCACTCCGCTGCCGGTCACATTCTCGATGGCCTGCATCAAGGCATCCGCTTGAGAGTCGAGTTTGCCTGCGCCAACCCACCGGACCATTTCGGCAGCCGACCAGAAGGCTCCGATGGGGTTTGCAATGCCCTTTCCGGCGATGTCTGGTGCAGAGCCGTGGATGGGCTCGAACATGCTGGGGTATTCGCGACTTGGATTGAGGTTTGAAGACGGTGCGATGCCAATTGAGCCTGCAAGTGCTGCTGCTAGGTCCGAGAGGATATCTGCATGTACTGATGCGTGGAAGAAGGGTCAGCTCTGGAAAACTACAGACATGCATTGACGTGGACGACTTACGATTGGTGGCAACGATAACGTCCATGCTCTCTGGACGGTCCACCATCCGCACGGTCATCGCATCGACGAGCATCTTGTCGTGCTCAACGACACCCTCATACTCCTTGGCAACCTCGTAGAAGACCTTGTCCCACAACACCATGCCGTGCCTCTGGGCATTGCTCTTCGTCACCATCGTCAATTTCTTTCTCGGCCTCGATTTGGCCGTCTCGAAAGCGAACCGCATGATCCTCTCAATTCCGACATACGTGAAGATAGCGAGCTCCGTGGCGATAGCGTACTTCTCATGGCCATGCGTCGTGCCTCCCTGGCCCGCGTACTCGCCTTCCGAGTTCTCTCTCACAATGATCCAATCCAGCAACTTCGGGTCTGCCTGACAATGTGCGAGTGGACTCTTTGTTCCTGGCAAGATCCTTGTCGGTCGTACGTTGACGTACTGGTTCAATTCTTTCCTGATCGGCAGGATCATATTCCAGAGCGAAATGTGGTCTGGCACGCTGGGCCAGCCGACCGCACCGAAGTAGATGGCATCGTGCTTCTTCAGTGTAGCAATGGCATCCTCGGGCATGTACCAGCCTCGCTCGAGGTAGGCTTTGCTGGACCAGTCGAAGTCGGTGAAGTCGAATCGGAAAGTCCCATCGCAGTCGGCGAGCTTGTTGAGCACTTCTTTGGCGGCGTTGGTGATGTCGACGCCGATGCCGTCACCAGGTATGGCGGCGATCTTGTATGTGGTTGACATGCTGTGTGTAGTAGATACTGTAGAGTTATTGTATTATAGGGACAGACAAGTTGGAGGATCAATAGAGCTCCAATCGATGCGGGTCGCCAAGATGGTGGCTTAACGCTATTCACACTTGTGAAGACATGGAGATGTAGACGTGAAGAAGAGGAAGAAGAGAGAGCTCTGGTCGATCACAACAACACGGCACATAGCTCATATATATGCTCTCATGTACCCCACGGCGCTCGGCACGCACATGGTGGTGCTACCTCCTGCGCCGTCGATGTTGCATGCTTGTTTTTAGGAGAAATAAGAGTCCGGATGAGACATTTCTGGCCGTTTTGCCAAGGATACCGTTCTTTTGGTGTCCTCAACGACGGAAGATGTGGATGTCGCTCGGTGGAATGAGAGTGCGAGCGTGGTAGGGCCGAAGGAATGTCAGAAATACATGCGACAGCTTCATGTTTCGGGCTTCATGTTTGTAAAACGAGGGTGTCGTCAGCCCGCCAGAGCTCCTGCCATGTGGGGCTCCCTTGGGCGAGTGGTCGTGGTCGTCCTTGCCAGGGTCCAGAGGCCAGCACTACACTACCACCCGACCAGACATACATACAATACTCACATTCTGAAGCGAATATTTCCTCTCGAAACTCCTTGTTCTTAACACCCTCCAGTCAAACACACACACCGTCAAGATGGCCACAGCAGCATTCCCTCCCGGCGGCACCTACTTCGACGGCCGCAAGAGCTTCGCCGATGTCAACACCGACGCCTCCAAAGACAATGCAATCAACACCACACAGTTCCTCGAGGCCGCCGAGTCGCTGACCACCCTCTTTGACGTGCTGGGCAGTGCCGCTTTCAAGCCCGTCAAGGGCGATATGCAGGGCAACATCAAGGTAAGGCCCAATGCCATCCACCACCTTTGGAAAGGACACCGAGACTGATACGTCTGGCATTTCTAGAAAATCAAAGACCGCCAGCTCGCCGCTCCTCTTGAATCAGACACCCTGCAAGACCTCGTCCGCAACGAGCTCAAGACCGGCAAGCACACCGCCTCCGAGGGCCTCCTATGGCTCGTCAGGTGAGCACACCCACCCCTCCCTCACCAATCCCACCAACCCAGCTAACTCTCCCTTTCTTCCACAGAGCCCTCGACTTCACCGCCCAAGGCCTCCGCGCCAACCTCTCCAACCCTTCCGTGGAGCTCTCCGACTCATTCCGCACCGCCTACGGCAACACCCTCAAACCCCACCACTCTTTCATCATCAAGCCCATTTTCTCCGCTGCCATGAGCGCCACGCCTTACCGTAAAACTTTCTACGCCAACTTGGGCGATGACCAGGAGCGTGTGAACAAGGAGCTGGATGCGTGGTTGGCTAGCCTCGAGAAGATCGTGAGCATTCTGAAGGAGTTCCAGGGTAGGAAGGAGGCGAAGTGGTAGATGGTTGATCATTGATGATGTTGGTGGAGGTGGATAGGATAAGATACAAGGGCAGAGCTAGCATTGAGCTCTCATCAATGCCCTGGAGCAGGAAGTGCTGGAGGTTGAGCCGAGAAGCACAACAGCTATCTGGTTACGACCAATCGTACGGTATGGTTGTCGCTACATATAGTTCACATGCAAGAACTACAGATCGAAGATTCCCAAGAACAAAATTTACAAGTCGGGATCGTTTCAAGCCTCTCGGTGATCATACGTGGACGACGCAGTATCCCAGGGGAAACATATCATACACTAAACGCAAGCTATGATAAAACTACTCAATCTGTACCGTCGCTCATCAGTCGTGGGTCGTCGTAAAAGTGCCGGTCTACCTCGCTCGCTGACATCCCAAACCATTAATCCCGAAATATCGCAATGCTTTGCTTTGCATCAACAAACACATCAGCAAAACACATCACAGATCGCAAACGATCTAAGTGTAGCTCCTCATAGCATCCACATACCCACTTCCACCCTTGAGATCACGCTCGAAATTCTCCGCAACCTCCATCACACTCTTGACATGCGCCAAGCAAAGCGTGGCACCTTCGTTCAGCGCCAGAGCCTGTGCTGTACGAACGATGTTCTTGATTTGCCTGCCGTTGAGCTGGTGTCTACTCAGCGCGTCAAGCTCTTCGTCAGTGAAAGTCGCGACTTTGCAGCCCTTCTGAGCACGACACATGTCGATGAACATAGCCCAGACGCTGCGCTTCGCTTTCGTCGTCAGGTCGCCGTAGCGCAGCGCCACGTGAATACGAGACTGGAAGGCATCGTCGAAAGTTTCCACGCGGTTGGTGGTGAGGAACAGGATGCCCTGGAAGTACTCTAGCAGGCGCAGGAAAATGGAGACGAGAGCGTTGCGGTGGATATCGTGCACTTCGCGCTTCTCGAGGAACACGTCGGCTTCGTCAAGGAGGAGGACAGCGCCCCAGGAGTGTGCGATGTCGAGAATCTTCTGCAGTTCGAACTCGAGCTTGGCTGGGTCGGTGCCGAGCTCACCAGCGGAGACCATGTAGAGAGGGCAGCGCAGGAGCTCGGAGATGCCTTCGGCTGTGAGCGTCTTGCCTGTGCCGGGAGGGCCGTGGAGGACGGCGACGAGGCCTTTGCCTTTGCCTTGGACGACGTCGTCGATGGTCTTCGCGGCGTGGAACTTGTGGGACTCGACGAGAGCGCGGACGATGGATTTCTGATTGGCGGGGAGGACGAGGGAGTCGAAGGCTGCTTCGTTGTAGTCGATATCGCGGACGCCAGAGATGGTGAATTCCAGCCAGAGCTTCTCGTTGAAGGCGAAGCCATAGACTACCGGTGAGGTGAGCAGAAGCTCGTCGTCGGTGAAAGTGCGTTTTGCGCCGTTGGTATCGACCGCGAGCTCTTCCGCGACCGTGTTGGGCCTGATGATCTGACCGTCGTCATCGACCTCGACTCTCTCGATGCGCAAAGAGCCATCAGGCATCTCAATGAACTTGTTCTTGGTCTTTGGAGCGTCGTGGTCGCGCTCGTCATTCTGCAAACCGCTATCTCCGTGCTCGTGCTCTCGCTCCTCGTCCGAGCCTTCGCCACAGCAGGAACAGTCGTCGTCAGAATATTCCTCATCGTCGCTGAGCTCTTCGTCCTCGTGGGGCTTGATGTATGAGATAGGATAGTTCGGGTTGATCCTGCGGAAAGTCGCAGGGTCGACCATGACACGACCATTGACGGAGATCTTGAGAACCTGCTTCTTCTTCTTGTGGAAAGCAAGGCCTTTATGAAAGCGGTACTGCATACCCTCAAGGTCAAGGAATTGCTTGCCTCGTGCGATAATCTGCTTCTTGACGCCTTCCGGATCCTTGTGATACTTGAGAGGGTAGCACGAAAGACTTGTGATCTTGCGGGGTCCTTTGAAGCCTTCAACGTTGGCTTCGAAGTTTCCGAAACCAAAGTTCTTGCCGTCATATTCCATGTACTTGCCCTCGATGCAGTACCACTCGCCACGCACCATGTTGCAGTGCTTGTTGGCGTAGTCGATCTTGAAGCAACGCGGCTCATCCCAAGCACCGTAGCAAGATGTGACAGCAATGTCGTTGGGACGATACAAGGCCCACAACAGCTCAAAAGTGATGTTGCCGGCGGCGAGCAGAGGGTAGAGGGTTTTCTTGGTGTCGGCGTAGTCCTCGTCGAGGTACTTGACGAGTGTTTTGCAGAGCAAACGCTGCTTCTCCAACTTCCTGATGACCTTGCGCTTCTTCTCTGACTTGATGGATGCCTTCAAAGTCTTCTTGTAGTACTCTCTAAGAGATTCCAGATAGAGGAAGAGAGTGTTTGGATCAACGATAGGTTCTTCGGCCTCGAGGCTGACGCTCTTGCAATCTTTCATCACCACTGCAAGAACTGCTCTGAGTTGCTTAGACTTGATGTCGACTTCAGTACGCGAGTACTTGTTCTCCCAGTCGAAGCACCTGCGAACGAGGAATGCGTATTCTGCGAACTCGCTGTCGTCGTCCTCTGCACTCTCCTTGATCTTCCAGTTGTGGATGCTTGCATCCCAGAGGTGGTCAACTCGCTTGTACTGCAAGCCATCGTCTTTGCCCTTCTTCGAGGACGACTTGCGCTTGGGCTTAGACATCTTTTCGGTGGGAATCGACGACAGACGTTTACCGCGAGATCTCAGTGATGGCCTTCCCGCAGCTATCTGAAGCTTTAGAGCTTCGAGTTGCGATTGGAGTCCGGTTAGTGATGACATGTCGCCGGCATCCGAGTCGTCGCTGTCGATGTCGGAGGTTGAGGCCTTTTTCTTTTTGGAAGCTTTCTTGCGCTTTGGCGGCTCCTCGTCGGATGAGCAGTCACTGGATGAGTCTTCCGAATCGTCGCTTTCACTGTCAGAGCTAGAAGCGGCTTTGCGGCCCTTGCGACTTTTCTTAGCCTTCACTTTCTTTGCTGCGGCCCTCTCCCTGCGGATCTTCTTTTTCTTCTTGAGCTTCTCGTCCTCAGAAGATGTGTCGCTGTCGGATTCTGAGGAGTCTGAGCTATCGCTTGAATCTGCGGACTCTTCGCTGGAAGAGCGGTGCTTTCCAGTTTTGCCACGATGTCCTTTAGGTTTCTTGGACTTTGCCTTGTGCTCAGCTCTAGTGCACTTTGATTTCTTTTTCTTCTTGGGCGAGGCTTTGAGCTCTTGTGGTGATTCGATTTGAGGCGTCTCGGTGGCCACTGGCGGTTCCTCGGCCTGTCGAAGCTCGGTCACGGGAACCGGCTGCGCAGCTGAGTCTTCGCCCATGTTGTTGTCGATGGATCTGAGTGAGACGGTACCAGCTTGTTGATGAGAGTCCGATGTTGAAGATAAGGGAGTAGAAACGGCAGAGGAGCTCCCGCAAGGCGGTGTTGGTGACGTGTCAGACGCAGCAAGCCCGACCATCGATGCAGACAAAGCTTGATTGTGGACGCACTGCAGGAGTGAAGGAGGATGTTTGCAGTAAGCACAGACAGCGGGGCAAAGTGGCGATGATATGCGCAGGCTATGTTGCGAAGAGGTGCAGTGAATGGGACATGATGCACCAGCATTCAAATAGTCTTACCTTCTGATGCATGCGTTGCTCCACGCGAAGGCGGAGGCTGAGTACGTGTCGCCTTGACCAACCACACCGCACGATACAGGCGCAGTCACCGGTCACGGTGCTGCCTGGTGATATGAAGTAACATGCACAGGATGCTTGAGCGCCTGCGCCGCGTGGCTACGATTCGCCATAGCAGTCCCCGCTTATGCGCGATGAAGCCACGGTGAGCCGAATGCGGTTAAATCGTGTTGGTCTTCAAGGGTCATATGTGGGCATCTCACCCAGCTCTCACCGGAGTGCACACGATATAACATGGCCATTTGACGTGGAGAGTGTGATGCGATTCGCTAAGAATACGCTTATGTGATGAGACGCGATGCCGTAGATGATGAAGTGAAGTCCCACCGTCGGCTGTTGCTCGGTCGTTTTCAGCCAGCGGGAAGGTGCATTCGGCAGGACCAAGCTGGTGGGCTTCTTGCTTTGCTTCTCCTCGCTTCCTTATTCTAAACAAGGTGCAATTCAACCGTTGATCGTATGATTGGTCAATACCCTAAAACTTACACGTTTGACAAGGCCAAATCATCTACGGATGAGGGCCCGCTGGAGGTTGAAGACAGATCAAGCATCTTCTACTGCCAGAGAAGCAATTCGACATTAACAAGTACTCGTTCATCACATTTTCCGGATCGTATTTCGCTCAGACCGTATCGTGACACACTTTGATGCACCAGAAGCATATCTTGATAAGGAGAGTTGTTGGCAACCTCTTCTCACATTTTTGTCGCAACGCGGTATCGAAGAATTCTAACGCAAAGTCAGCTCTTTAGACACTATTGATACGCTGGGATTGCTAGTACAAGCTTCGAAGAGAAGGCAGCTTGGCACGCGTTCGCAACAGCCCTCCAAATCCGGCCCTCGGTGTTAGCTGTAGTCAATTACTTGTTTGGCATGCACAATGCACAATGCACAATGCACAATGCACAATGCACAAGTTCTCAGAGCGCTTCGTGTCGCTACTCATATATCAAATTGTATGAGAAAGAACGAGAATCACGTCCCTGGGTACATTACTGGAAAGTGTTGAAAGTTTCATGGTCTCATTAATTACGCAAGTTACTTACGAGGGTCCATGATGTCAATACTCTGTGGTTCGACTGGACGCCTCATGCTTGTGATGTCGCTCAAAATTCATCATTCAATCATGAGCATCCATGCTGTCAAATCTGTCCGAGTTGACTGGACGCTCCACATTTCTGAACTCGCTCGAAAGAATCCCATTGAATCACAGAGACTGTGTCGGACAGGCTTCATCCGTGCTTCAGGTTGCCTGGTGAGGTCGCGATTGTGGAATTACAACAAACCGACGAGGGCGAAACCGGCGCCAACGGCGGCGATGGGCGCGGCAGTTGCTGCGGCCACGTTCTTCTTGCTGGTGCTAGAACTGGTGCTGGAGGAAGAGCCAGTCGACGAGCTAGTGGTTTTGGAGGTGCCAGTGGATGATCCGGAGGTTTTGGAGGTGCCAGTGGATGATCCGGAGGTTTTGGAAGAGCCGCTCGAAGAACCACTCGAAGAGCTGGTGGTCTGGCTACTCTGGCTGGTCCAAGAGGCTGTGACTAAGCTAGCGATGGCAGTCGTCCACGGAGCCAACTCGCTGTCAATCGAGTTCCAGTTGGATGTAAAGATAGCACGAGCCTCCGAAAATGATGATGGAACAGCTGACTCCACCGCGGATCGCTCGCTGGACATGGCCGCGGCGGCGGCGGACGCTGCTGACGCTGCCTGTGTGACGGCTGCGAAGAAGGAACTCTGAAGCGACGATGGTACGGTAGCCTGGGCAGACCGCAAGCCGGCAACGTCGAGGGAAGAAGCTCCCGCAATGGCTGGAAAGAAGCTTGCGAGGGGCGCCAGGTTGCTTGTCATTGATGCATCGTAGACAGACTGCTTTGACAACATCGATTGAGAGATGGACTGCAGATTGGACAGGACGGATTGGGCACCGGAAGACAGGGTAACGCTGGTCAGGGCACCGGTGGTAGATGCATCAATGGTCTGAGTCGACGTAAAAGTGATACCGGAACTGCTGGACTGGTCGTCGTCGGGGCCTTCTTCCTGCTCCTGGGCGTAGGTGAAGACCGCCATGATGGCTGCAAGAAGGATGAATAGACGCATGTTGGTGAGTGTGTGGTTGGTAATGCGGTAGTCCGATGTTGAAGACGATGTTGATGTGGATGTTCGAATGTGGGTTGGAAGTTGGGAAAGGAGCAGGGAGGGGGGAAAGTATTTAACAGTTGGGCGTGGACCGAAAATAAAAACAGGCCAGGTGAAAGTGCTCGTCACATGAACAGGGTCCTGCATACTCCGCCTCGTTACACTTCGGATTCGAGCTGTATTGAAGTCACATACTTGCTTGCTAGGCCGAAGTGAAAGTCCCAATGAGTGGCTGGGCACGAGGCAGTGAGTAAACACGCCACAACACGCAGTCGCTTCGTCATCAGATTGCTTGTAACAGCAATACCAGCATGGCTGCATGCGATATCGCAAGGCTCATCGTGTATCAGATTTAATGCTGTGACTATGTTGATGACGGAAGAGCAAACAAATGTCAACTTTAAGGCAGACCATTGGAGTCTGATACCGAGCTGTGATTGGCTGAGATCGACTTCTGGGCTACACAAAAGGCGCACATTTTCACAACGCGGCTTGGAAAGATCTGTTTTGTGAAACATCACAAGTTGATCAATGTTTTCACGTGCTCCACGATGATCGCCACGACGAGTCTTTCACAGTGTCTTGTTCCAGCGAAACGGATTTGTTGGTGAAGTGAGTGGATATGGCAGTGATTTGATGTCACATGAGTTATACGTGTGCACATCGCGCTCAGTGGTGCCGCGACTGCATATAATTTGATGCATTACTATCACAAGACTTGTGCAGAACATGTTCTTCGGGGAGAAAAAGTGAAGTGAAGTGAAGTGAAGTCTGACATGAGTTTGGGGTTAGGAGGGTACGGGTCGATGTCTATCCCCAGCGAGGAAAGCTCTTTCAGTGTCGAGTATATAGGGTGTATTGACTTCTCGATTAAACGATGTGTATACGGTATCTGAGCTCGTATGCAACATCGAATCTCATAATGCTGAGAGTGGTGTGTGGGCTGTCACGACGAATCTTCGCTGTTGTCCGCGGACGTCGAACGTCGTTTGAACAAGAGCCACCCCGGTCGCTTCTCCATTCCTCCATTCCAGCGTCTATGAAACAAGCTTAATCGACCCCGAGTATCACAAATTCCATTCAGTCACCCTGACTGACCGAAATCGAGCCGTTTGATGCAATGGAGGTTCAATTGACCATGAATGAGGCGGGAAACATGTGTCAAGGCGTCTATTGCATCTAATTTACAAGTACAGAATACTGCGGCCGCGTCAAGCACCAGACGTGATGACTGTGCGCCGCAGCAAGCGACCACACGTCGACTTAAAAGTTACTTCGACCCCAAAACCTCACAAGAAACAATCCCCACATCCTCCACAGGCCTATCCGCCTTGCCAGTCTTAACACTTCCCATCCTCTCGACAACATCCATACCGTTGATCACGTGTCCAAAGACAGTGTGAGCGCCGTCCAAGTGCCTCGTAGGAGCAAGAGTGATGAAGAATTGGCTGCCATTGGTGTCTGGACCGGCATTGGCCATGCTCAGTACGCCGGCGGCAGAGTGCGTGAGCTGGGGGACGATCTCGTCAGGGAACTTAGAGCCGTAGATTGATGAGCCGCCGCGGCCAGTCCCGGTTGGGTCACCTGTTTGGATCATGAAGCCTCGGATGATGCGGTGGCAGGGGACAGAGTTGTAGAAGCCTGATGCTGCTAGGGTGGCGAAGTTGTGGCAGGTCTGTGGAGGGGAGATGTTGTTAGTTGCTATGTTTCATGGATTAAGCGTTGAAGGTGGTTCTTACTCTTGGTGTTTGTTGACGGAAAAGGCTAACGGTGATATCGCCCATAGTCGTGTGGATCAATACACGTTCTGGGATATCTTTGAAGTCCCTTGGGACGGCACGCTGCTCAGCGGAGACATTGGGCTTGCGGTCTGGGAGAGGGACGAAAGCTGGAGCTTTGGGGCCGCCGCCACCGAAAAATGCTTTGATTGCGTCCATTGTTCGTCAAGTCGATGATCGGTATTATTTTTTATTGGTGTTTGCCGGTGTTTGGTGGTGCATACGTCGACGATGCGCTGCTGTACAATTCAGCTTGCGGTCTTGTCCCGCCCCCTGAAACGTTTCGGACTTCATTGCGAGGAGGATTTTCCAGCCAAACAATGTGGCGATTCGCCTACACGATTGTTGTGTTACTGTACGAAGATGTATTCACCTGTGTCAATTGTGGCAGCGCAATAGCAAAAGAAGTGTGTGCATTGCATCGTAACGCCTACCAAGATCGGCGACTCGACCTCACCATCACCATCGCACGCAACTGCTAGCAAAATTGGCGTGCTACATGGACCGATCGCGACAACGACAAGGAAGTGCACGCAAACAAATACATGCATGAGATCGCGAAGTCGTTCCACAGACAGACCGCCGTGATACATGTCTCGAACGGTAGGCTACAGTACCGACTTGGCAAGACAGACCGCGTCCAACCCAAGCACAATTGCCAAGATGGCATTGGAGGACGGTGTCGAACCTACCACGGGACCGGCACGTCCCTATACATCTAGGTTTGAGTATTGCGCGACAGTACGGCGATGTACAGCACATGGTCTCGTTGTACACGCTCAAATGACCATCAAAGCCGCGGAGAAGCAAAGTTGGTGATAGTCTTTGTGCAACACGAACGCCGTGCAGACCAGCACACCACACACCTCCTGAAATTGCGAATGGCGGTGGGCTGTATTACCATTACCCTCTGATTACCTTATGGTTTGCGAGGTAGATGAGGAGAAGTTGACGGTCGCGTAGCGTAAGAGGTCATGTGGTATGTGGAGTGCTTGGCCCGCGCATACCTTTGACACATAAGACGTTGCCGCGATGGGCTGGGCTCGACTGCAAGATGAGAGGGGGTTGCGATGGAACGATGGTTAGTAGAACGGATACGATGTCCCGTACCAACAAGTAGAAAGACTTCATTCCACCCTTGGAAGACTCGACGATGGTATGTACACCAGGAGTCTTGGTCAAGACAAAGCTGTGCTGCAAAAACAACACTCGGTATAGCGATGGCGGCTGCCCTCGGCTGAGCAGCCGGCCGACATCCATGATGCATGGCCTATAGTTTGCAACGGCGCAGCATCTGATTTCTTCAAGCTTTCGCACCTGCGTGCGGAAGGACGGTAGCTCGAGTGCGCCTGCTTACTCGAGCAAGTGTATCCTTCGGCTAGCTTGTCTCGGGAGCATCGGCGTCGCGCTTGGCGGCAGTGCACTCGTAGTGGTAGTGGTGACTAAAATATAGCATTGTATTACCCCTGCGAAATGTCTGCTTTGACCTTTCCGCCCTAGAAGGGCTGGCACGTGGAGTCGGCACGGGGTCTGGCGACCAATATGCGACGAGTCCCCCGCATTGTGTCTCTCGGCCCCGGATTCTGCGGCGACGTCGACACGGACGTGGCGGCGAAAGAAGGTGACGCTGGCAGCAAAAGCTTGTGCAATTGCTCGCCCCGAAGGTGGAATGCGCTTTACGGGGCCCATGCGGCAACGGCAAGGTCAGCAGGAAAACGCCTGCTCCCTGCTGTACGCGGCCTGCCCGGTGGTATATGAATCATCACGGTGCCGCCGGTTTTGCACCCGGCGCAAATGCGGTGCTGCTAGTTAGGACAAAGGTTCTTTCAAAGACTTCACTCTCCCCTGCCCTCGCCCAATCACAATCGCGCTTGCTGCACATCGCGCCTTACCATTCACTCTTCGCCTCCCAACGTTGCTTTCGTTCTGCTCGACTCATCGTTACCCTCATACACTCCTAAGAAATATCAAACAAGAAAATCTCTCCATTAGCATCATCCGTACGTGGCAGACGGAATGCAAATCCACAAGTTGCCCAACGAGATCCTTAGCAAAATCCTTCTGGAGGCTGCCCGCATCAACGAGGCCGAGGGAGAGAAGTACACGTATGGCCTGAGCCAGGCGCCTCTCCCGCTCGAACGCGTTACTAAGCTATCCAAGTATGTCCGTGGTCCCTTGAGCGCCGAGTCGCTGCGATGGGACGCCACTCGTTCCATCCGTCAAGTCTGCTCCACCTGGCACGACTGGGCCATTGCGTACAACACCGAACATGTCTTCGAACGCCGATGGCGAGGATCTGAGCGATGGGCAGACCTGACGCTGCGACGACCAAGCTACAGACTGTACGAACTCATCCAACATCCGAAGGGAATCGCTGTCTACCGCGACCCGTATCTCAACCTGAAGCAAACCGACTCGCTTTTCAACCTTCTGCCTGAGATTTCACAGCACGTCCGCCGTTTGTGGTTTAACGGATTCTACGCGGCCGAAACTGATCGCTACATTCTTTCGATCATCTCCGCCTGCCCCAACCTGGAACTCCTCAGTGTCCCCTGGACTGTCCTCCGACGAGGCACGGCCGAGGACTGGATCGATTTGTTGAACGTCAACACCGGCGCTGGCAAACCTCTTTACTCTCTGGAAATCCAAGGCATCTGCCTTCCCTCCGAGCAAGCAAAGCAGCTCGAGGAAGATTGCTCGCCAAACCCTCTGGAAGATCCCCGTGTCGACTTCTCCGCCCTCCGTCGACTGAAAATCTTCGGCAATACGCTGCACAAACCAGTATCGGACGACGACCTGACCACAATCGCAAAGACCGCCACAAACCTGCAGTGCCTCGACCTAACAAACATCAGCACCGTCTCCGTCGCCGGCCTGCTCAACCTCGTCAAAGCCTCGCGCTTCACGCTCGAAGTCCTTGAGCACTCTCCGCGCTCCAGCGACGGTTTTTACCACCCTTACCCCGGTCATCTGGAGAGCGGCGAGCACATCTGTCACCTCCTCACCACTCTGCCGCGCATGCGCGACATCTCCATCTCCATTCCAACAATGTGCTCCTCGCTCTTCGCCAACCACAAAGTCCCCTGGACCGGCGACGCCCAAGTCCGCTTCACTGATATCTGCGGCCTGGACCCTTCCACCCCGCCCGCCGTCCGTGCCAAGCACCTCTCTCACGTCCTCGACGCCGCCCGCAGCCTGGTAGCAGATCGCGCACGCGTGAGACACGAGCTGCGTATGGAGCTCTTCTTTGCCGGCTGCATTTTCGAGCCTGCGAAGAGGGTGGTGCACGGCGACTTCAGCCTCGCAGAGTTCTCGAGCAATGGCCAGTGGCCTAGCGGCGTTCGTGAGCCGAGCTCCAAGGGCCCGTACGGGAGCAGCGGGTACTATGGCAAGGAAGAGGAAGGCTGGGTGACCGTGTGGGAGCACGAGTTCCTAGCTGCTGCTGAGAAGGGGTGGGTGGCGATGTAAGACTGGCACTTTTGTTTTGCTTCACAGTTTGGCGTTTCTGTTCTTCTCTCTCCTCTCACCTGGGTCTGGACCTGATTCCCTTTCAAGCGTTCTGACGAAGCGAGGAGCTATACCTTTCCTTCTTTTCTTTCTTTTTGTTATCAAAGCGACAAGCGCGGCGTTTATGGGACGGGATCAAAAAGTCGAATTTGGGCAGGAATTGCATTGCGAAGAGGGCGAAAGCGACTTTTATTGTTAAGACTCTCTCGGGGATTCTGTCAACTATGGTTTCTGACGAAGGATTACTGGATTCTGTAACGAGTCAACGAAACGATCAATGTAGTCGTAATAGTTACTAGTGCAAAGTTAAATGAAATGTTACTATCATCAACGTTTCACTTCCCGAATCATGGAATGTTCACGGTCAAAGCACTATCAGTCCAGCAGTCTCAATCTCAGTCTCAAGCGGGATGGTGGCGTTATTCACAATATGTCGTTGCTAAGTATGTACGCAAAACAAAAGGCATTAACAACTCGTTCCTCCGGACAAACCGACCTGGGGTATCTCATCAGTCCTCATGTACAACGTTTCAGAAAAAACAAACCAATCATTCAATATCAGACCCAAACCCAACGTCATCTCTCCTGTCGTCAGTCAATCGTCCCCATTCCAGTAATAATCTGAAAAAGTAAATCTCCATGTCCTCTTTCCTCAGCACTTGGCCTGCCCATTCGCGGCCTGCGCTGGCGATCCGCTCACCCTCAATCTCATGGCTGGGGACGTTCAATCGGACTCCGCCAATCTTACCTTCGAAGCCGGCAAAGTATGCTAGTGTTGCCCATAGACCGTGACCGCGTATGTCGATGGGCGCAAAGTGCAGCCATGGTGTGAGGCGGTCGTCCCACCATTCGCGGAAGAGGGCTGCTTTGAGTGGAAGGGAGCGCGAGGCGAGGAAAGGTAGGAAGCGACCGGAGAAGCCTGCGCCATCGAGGTCGAGGAGGTATTTGTAGGACCAGTGATTCTGGAAGTCTGTAGGCGTGGCTAGCGGTGAGAATTCGGCGAACTCGTCCTCGCAGTCAGGGCCGCCGCAGCGGTGGATAGTCTCGACGATGCGTACGGATGCGGGGAGAAGATCTGCAAGATCGGATACTGGCAGGCTGGTGTACGTGTGCTTGTGTGAGCCGGATGGAATCAACACAGGCTGTGGCGCCATATTTGAAACGGCGTTCGGAGACGCGAGATGGACCATACGCTGACGGGTCATGCCACGCCACTGGCCGTGGCCGGGACTTACGCCTTCGCTTGTTGCACCACGCCAGAAGAGGGTGCTGTTCTTGTCTTTGAAAGGCAGATCCGGAAATTCATCATTGGGATCGTATCTGACTTTGTCCATGTAATTCCATGCCGATGGATAGAGGATGTCGTTGAAGCCATGAGCCTTGCTCTGAGAGAAGATTGGGAACAAGTCATTAGCGCCCTTGAAAGCTGCGGGCGAGAGATATAGGCCGTGCAGATCGGCCAGATCGGGCTGATGGCAGATATCTGCTGCAGTGGTCCAGTTCGCTAGGAAGGCGCCTAGACTGTGTGGCGCCGTACAGGAAGTACAAAGGCTGCTGGAATCCCAGTGACGCTGTGTACGTGCTGGTGAATCAGGAGGGCAGCCCACAGAACCGAACTCAGAGAAAGTGCGTTGGAAGCTTCTATGCTTGAGTGGTGTCTCGTTAAGAGGCTCTTCAGAGAACGGCTTCCAGTCTCCTCCGCGATTGGGAGTGAACAGATTTTCTGCAGGCTTGTTGAGATCGCCAAAGCGATGACCGACTTGTCGCATCGACTCGATCTTCTCATAAGGAACTGCGACCCTGCACTCATCATTCATGTTGAAGGCAAGATCCATGTCCGGCAGCCACTCGGCAAAATGTGAGATCATACCAATGATGCCATCCAGCATCCAACGATGGGTAGGCATCACATTGGGGCTGATCTCTGCTTTCCCGTTTCGAATGCTGATACCAGACGCATCGTTCCAAGGGTTTGCGATCATTTGCCACGTCCGCTCTCGAATTTCTTCGGGCGAAAGTGCGTAGTACGGCAGTAAGTCGCGGTCCACGCTGTCGAAGTCATCGATTACCAAGGAGCCTCTTTCTGTAGCGTATCTATACCAGTGGTCGAATCCAGGCGGTGGGTGTCGTGAGTAGCGCTTTCTATAGTTACGCACCGCATCCTTTAGGTTTGTACTGGCCGAGGTCTGGTTGACATAGGACTCATGATGCTGTTCCGCCTCCCACATGAGTCGGTCAATCGGGTGATGACCGACCTTTGAACTGTGAACAGCCCACAAGCATGTCTGCAGGATGCACAAGCATAGCATCGACAGATACAGCCATACGGGAGCCGCCTTGAAAGTCAATTGTCGGGGTTTCTGTTCGTCGGCCTCGGACGTCGTCCCCATGTGCAAGTAAAATGTGAAGGCGGCTGTAGCGATGATGAACGCAAGGCATGCGAACCCAGAATAACCGGCCGGAAATGGCAATGTGTGGGCCCAACCGATAGATATCGTGCGTGTCGCTACTGATACGAACATCGCAGTCAGACAAGCAGTTAGTCCTCCTGCGAAATATGTCTAAGTCTGTTAGCATGGTTTGCAGGCATTGTATCTAGCAAGGGGAGCTTACACAAAACAAGGCCGACAACACTGTCGCACACACTGCTACATCCAAGCGCATGGTGCTCCAGAAGAGTGTATCTGATATCGCAACCATCTTCTCCCTGTCTTCAGGATCAGAGGCAAGATAGAATATGGAGACAGCGACAGAAAGAACTGCTGCCGAGAACTGCGAGTAAGTTAGCATTTCGTGTGTTGTCTCGAAAATAGGATCATCCTACCAAGCAGACCCAGCCGATCGCAGAGAAACGAGTAGATGGCGTACGTTGGGTGTGTTCGTCCTCGGTATAGAGTAGACCATGGATGCAGAGAACGATCAAGACATCCAGACCTGTGCCAACATGCTGAGCCCATGGTACAGACCACGAGTATGGCAACGAGGCCGCACATATGTGCGTTGATGCAGGGCTTCCAATTGCGCGCATTGCGCCCAAACTACTAAAGCATATGACTGCCACCGCGGCCACATAGCGGTAGGGATTGTTCATGATCCTGCATTCCCAGATCTCATACAGCGTGGATGTTTGCTCGTCTACTCCCACATTATGTCTTCGCCGTCTTCGCAAGCTGACGTAGTCATATACTGCCACGGCCAAAGGCACCATCGGCTCCCATGTCCGACGCGCGCATTGTATGTTCAGTGTGACCTGTCGCAGCAGTTCTACTCTTATGCATATTGCCAGGACGAGCACCAGGAAGAGTGCGCGCAACTTGCGCAAATTGGTCGGCTGAACGACATGATCTGTCCGGTGCGGCGAGTGGTCGCGCGGTGAATTATTGAAGTGTGTATCCTCTAATGGGACGGCGAGATACTGGCCCTTGTGCGTAGGCGCATCACCCTTCGGCAACAGGCGACCAAGCGCCAACAGCGCAATCGCTAGTGTCGCCAGACATACGATGGAGGAGTAGATTGGCTTGTCGACTGCGAAAGATGATGATACCGACGAGGTCAGAGAAGTCGTGCCGATCACCAGGCCGCTGAGGTAACAGTTAGCATTGTATTATAGATATGTGGAGTTGCTGTACGCGTGGCCGGACGTTGGACTCACACAAAGGCAGGCCACCTCGTTTCAAGCATTCCGATCGTCTAGTGGCGCATTGTTGCGCTGTTGTGAAACGGTGGCGATGCTTGCAGGAAAGTGTCACAAAGAGCAAGGATTGCTCGTGAACACCAGGATGTAGACTAAGGTGCCTTTCACATGCGACTAGTAGCGTGGCGATAGTCGGGCCAGTAGAGCCAAGGCTTGTTAGATTACCATCCTATAATCTGGCGGGCTGGCGAGGCTGGGACCTGGTCGCGAGCACTCAACCACGCCGCTGGCCTTGGTGGTCCGGCCGAGGCTTCCGATTCAAGATCGTCATCGTGGCGGGCCGGCCCCAGGTCTTATCTGCAGCCTAACCCTAATCTAATCTCACGCTTCGACGCTCGAGTTGCCGAGCATTTTTCCAGCCGGAACTTTTGAAGCAAAGCGCGAGAGCTCTTCAGCGTTGCGCAAAGAGTACCTACTAATCCTAAGAACAATCCACCTTGGGACCACTATAACACAGAGATCATACTTCGATCCAAATCAGACACTTCCTAGGTGTCGCGTACTGGCTACTGGATCATTGGACCGAGTGCAAATCGCGAACTTTTTCTAAACGACTTCGCCTGGAGGCGGAGGAGGTGTTGAGGCAAGATGGTGAAGAAGGCGATTGATGCGCGCATTCCTGCGCTCATCAGGAACAATATGCAGGAGAAGAAGCGCAGTTTCTTCGTCATTGTTGGCGACAGGCAGAAGGATGTCATTGTCAACTTGTACCACATTCTGCTCAACATGGACATCAAGCTGAACAAGAGTGTGTTGTGGGCATACAAGAACAAACTGCTTGGGTTTTCTAGTCACCGCAAAAAGAGGGAGAAGAAGATCAAGAAAGAGGTCAAGCGTGGAATCAGAGATGCAGACACCGAGGATCCATTCGAGCTTTTCGTCAGCACCCAGAACATCAGATATGTTTACTACAAAGAGACCGAGAAGATTCTCGGTAACACCTTCGGCATGGCTATCTTGCAGGACTTCGAAGCTCTGACACCAAACTTGCTTGCGCGCACCATGGAGACTGTAGAAGGTGGTGGTCTGGTCATTCTTCTGATGAAGAGCATGACAAGTTTGAAGCAGCTATATACCATGTCAATGGATATTCACGCACGCTACAGGACCGAGGCACATGGAGATGTCGTTGCACGCTTCAACGAGCGTTTCATTCTGTCTCTAGGCAGCTGTGATTCTTGCTTGGTCATTGACGATGAGATGAACGTCCTGCCAATTTCTGGAGGCAAGAATGTCGTGGAGAAGAAGCTCACCGAGGAGGATGACGGAAAGACACCAGCGACCAAGGAGCTTGAAGAGATCAAGGAGAGTCTGGCAGACACACAACCCGTAGGATCACTGGTCCAACTTGCAAAGACTGTGGACCAAGCGAAGGCGCTGCTCACATTCGCAGAGGCTATCTCGGAGAAGACTCTTGCCAGCACTGTCGCATTGACGGCCGGACGTGGAAGAGGAAAGTCTGCAGCTCTTGGTGTGGCCATTGCATCTGCAATTGCGCACGGTTACAGCAACATCTTTATCACTTCACCATCGCCCGAAAACTTGAAGACACTCTTCGAGTTCGTGTTCAAGGGCTTCGATGCGCTGGGCTACCTCGATCACGTTGACTACTCCATTATCCAGTCGACCAACCCTGACTTCAACAAGGCTATTGTCAGGGTCAACGTTCACAGGCAACACAGACAAACGATTCAGTACATCCAGCCCCAAGACGCTTACACGCTCGGTCAGGCAGAACTTCTCGTTATCGATGAAGCCGCTGCTATCCCGCTGCCACTCGTTCGCAAGCTTATGGGACCATACCTTGTCTTCATGGCTTCTACCATCAATGGTTACGAGGGTACTGGTCGATCCTTGTCCTTGAAGCTGATCTCACAATTGAGAGAACAATCACGAGGCAACGCTAAGGTCGGCAACGACGAGAAACTGACCGATCGAGCTGGTTCAAAGTCTTCTGGTAACGAGGGCGCTGTCCGATCATCCCGCTCGCTACGCGAGATCACTCTGTCAGAGCCGATCAGATATGCTTCAGGTGATCACGTCGAGCGCTGGTTGAACAAGCTTCTCTGTCTTGACGCTACCCTTCCCAGAGCATCGAGCATCCAGGGTACCCCTCATCCGTCACAGTGTCAGCTCCTTCAAGTAAACAGAGACACCCTGTTCTCCTTCCACCCCGTCAGTGAGAAGTTCCTCCAGAACATGATGGCACTCTACGTTGCTTCACATTACAAGAACACGCCTAACGACCTTCAATTGATGGCTGATGCGCCGGCGCACCAGCTGTTCGTCCTGGTGCCGCCTATCGAGGAGAACGCTGGACGTCTGCCCGAAATCTTGTGTGTTCTTCAAGTGGCCTTCGAAGGTCAAATCAGCCGTGAAAGCGTCATGAACAGCTTGTCGAGAGGTCAAAGAGCAGGTGGCGATCTCATTCCATGGCTCGTCAGCCAGCAGTTCCAAGATAACGACTTCGCTGGTTTGAGCGGTGCAAGAGTTGTCCGCATTGCTACTTACCCCGACTATGGCAACATGGGCTATGGTTCCCGTGCTATGCAGCTCTTGACTGAGTTCTACGAGGGCAAGCACATTGACCTCTCAGAAAACGACACCGCCATGGCCGAGGATGAGGAGATGGTCCGCGTGACCGACGCCGAGCTCGAGCAGAACACACTGCTTTCCGACAACGTCAAAGTCCGTGACATCAAATCCATGCCTCCACTTTTCGCTCGTCTCTCTGAGCGTAAGCCTGCTGCACTTGACTACATTGGTGTGTCATATGGTCTCACGCAACCCCTGCACAAGTTCTGGAAGCGCTCCGGCTTCGTGCCTGTATACCTTAGGCAGACTGCCAACGACCTGACTGGCGAGCACACCACCGTCATGCTTCACACACTGAGCAGCGCATCCAGCGATCCTGCATGGCTTGGTGCATATGCCAAGGACTTCCACAAGCGTTTCCTCACCCTTCTCAGCTACCAGTTCCGCGGCTTCGGCAGCGTACAAGCACTTGCCATTGACGAAAGCGCAAATGCAGGCATCGATCTGTTGGAGGACGGCGAGAAGACTAAGCCACTCGACAAGCACGGTCTCGATGAGCTCTTCACACCTTTCGATCTCAAGCGCCTCGACTCCTACGCAAACAACATGCTTGACTACCACGTCATCCTCGATCTGATGCCTACCATCGCCAACCTCTACTTCACCGGAAAGATCAAGAACGACAATGGCGTTCGCCTCTCAGGCGTGCAACAAGCTCTCCTCTGCGCCATGGGTCTTCAAAGAAAGGTCCTCGAAGATGTGGAGAAGGAGCTCGGGCTTGGAACCAGCCAGCTCCTTGCCATGTTCGTCAAGATCATGCGTAAGGTCAGCATGCACTTCCGCCAACTGCAGGAGTCTTCCATCTCCAAGTCTCTTCCCGCCTCCACACAACACGCGATTGACAGCGCGCCTGACGGAGAGGGCGAAGGCGAGAACAGGAACCCCATCGACCCTGAGTCGGTCGGCAAGGCACTGCAAGACGAGCTTGCCGAGGGTGGTGCTGAGTTCGACCGCGAGGAGCGCGAGCGTGCCCGTGCCATGATTGACGCTCTGCCTCTTGACAACTATGAGATGGCCAACGGTGATGCTGCTTGGGAAGACGCTGAGAAGAAGATTAGAGAGGCAGAGAAGAGGGGTGGAGCTACGAACAAGACTATCGCTGTCAAGAGCGATAAGAAGGAGAAGGAGAGCAAGCGCAAGGCCGGCGAGGCGCTGGCTGAGGTGCAGAAAGAGGCGGAGAAGTTCAGTGGCAAGAGGAGCAAGAAGGCGAAGAGATAGATATTGCCACCCTTCAAGCCTCCGAGCGAGGAGGGCGATACCCTGTATACTTGACGAGTGCGGACTTCATTAAAGCGTTTCATACTTTGTATAAATCTAGCCATGCCTACAGCGATATACTGCAGCATACATATTGCCAGAGGAGTGCCCCGAACACATTTTATTCCCGTCAAGTCAGTCAAGCTTGAGAAGTATCAATCCTTCGACATCAGCCCCGTGCTTGTCTCGAGCGCTGTCTTGCCCGTTGGAATTAAATTACGGCTGCCTAGTCGCTTCCACTCTACCTAATTGATCTTGCAATTGCTGCATGTGTATTTGGAATTGCTGCAGCTCCAGCATATCACTGTGAAGGGCAGAGACTGACGGCGCATGGAAGCCTTGAACTGGGTGTCGATATCGATCATGTGCATCCATGTCGCTAGTCCGGGCCTTGCGACGGGACTGTGTGCCTGTTGATGTGGCATGCTCTTCCTGTTTCAAGACTCAGGCAAGATTCTGAACATCGATACCACAACTATCCAGTGATGTGTTGTGTGGGCCTATCAGCCCACATTTTCTTTCCCAGGCTTCAGATCGGGCCGTAAGATAGGTCCAAATGGTATCGCGAAAGCGGTTGCATAGTACAGGCCACTGCAGTGAAAGGAGCATATGACTAGAGGCATGCCCACTATACATGAGCGTTTGAGTCACGTCGTACATGTGGTGCATAGTGTTGGTTTGGAAGAATTCGTTCCAGGATTCTGGATTTGTGGACGCGAGCTCACACGCTTGCATGAGCGGAGACAAGGCAGAATTGAGAAAAGCCATGACAATTTGTTCACTGGCGGCCTCCGAAATAGTGTGGAGTATCGAAGCCAGTGTCAGCGTATCGATGTTGTCAGAATGAAATGTTCGGCACGTAGATAGGCCTAAGGATGCTGCGAGCACTGGTTGGAGATCCCATGATTTTTGAGCAGATTTCTTGAGCTTGATGGCAAAACGACGCTTGTCGGGACCAAAACGTGTGATTAAGTGTTGGGAGCTTGTGGAAGTGAAGATACTCCGGAAAACGTCGAATTGCTCAAACGCGATGTATGCAGCAGCTATTGATGCACAAAGATCACTCTGGTGCAGATCCTGACACTGCTGAAGCTGATCAATGAATCTGACGTCGAGTCCCGGCCAGCCACGATCCAGGGAGAACGAAACCTGACGTAGGAAATAGTCGCTGCGAGCTTCGGGTTGGCGGTCCCATGCCAATTTCAGCTTTCCCATATTCAGGAGATGAAAGACCGACTCATCGTGGAAGCAGGATGGGACGTTTCGTTGAAGCTCTCGTATCCGTCCGCTTGATTTCAGATATTCGAACACAGTGCGGTGCAAAAATTGCACCTTCAGGCGAGACGGGTCCTCAGCGTAAGCATGAACCTCAGAGAACGACTTAGGTATGACCAGAAGTAGCAAATCTTTACAACTTGCGCTTAGCTTCTCCTGTGTACGTCTCGCCGTTTGCATCAGTTGGTCACAATTCATCTTGTGAGGCTTTAGTGTCCAGAGATAATGAGTATCTTGCAGACCAGCATGATGTCTCAGTAGCAGTTCGAAGTCTAGGTACGATGAATGAGGAGTAGCTGCATCGTGACCTTCTGCGTAGAGGTAGGCAAGCGTGAGTGCTTGTGCCGTCTGGTGACGATAGACCGAGTCGACGCGATCAAGAATTGTCTCGAAAAAGCTTTCAAGGTCAGTGGGTAACTCTAGTACACGCTCTCTGAGTATCATGATCTCGTCGCCTTCTTGAAGCCCGCGTTTGACTGAGCGTACGACAAGATGTACCCATAGGAATACGCCTTCTGCACGTGTGATGATGTCGTTTGCCAGCGAGACAAGGTGCTGATCTGACGAATCCCGAGACTGAAAAGCAGAAGGAGAAGCCATGCCTGACCTAAGACTCGACTCAACGAACAGCCGAATGTCGCCCTCTGTAACTTCGTGTAAAAATAGATGCGGCGTTGTGTTTCCGAAAGCATTGGCGAAGACGTTCCATGGCCGACTAGAGACACACAACTTTGTATTCCTATCTTTGACGAAGCTTCGAAGTGTATGAATGAGTTCTCCGTGATCTCCACTGTATTCATCAAGACCGTCGATGAACAAACAGATCTTCCGAGGAAGAGCGCCAGGTATAGTGCCGGATATGAGATTCCCAACGTTCCCTAGAGCGTCTCTCAACTCTTCCATAGTCCAGAAAGTGTGCGGGTCACTCGAGCCATCCTTCTCTCGCGCCCATCTAGCAGAAAAGAGGAGTTCGACCACGCCGGGATTCTCACTGAGTATTTGGTACAAAATTGTGCGTATCAGACCCTCGATTGACTTTTGTAAGGACGATCCAAGGAACCAGAAGTAGCAATTGACAACGATCAAGGATGCCTGATCTCCAGACCATTCGGACAAAAATTTGTATGTGCGTTGGTCGTTGCTAAGAAACTTCATAAATGTTGATTTGCCCGAGCCCGCTTTCCCTGCAATCCAGAAGGTGTCGGACCCCATCCGCAGCCATGTAGCGAGGCCATTGATGTCTTTCGTGAGCGCCCAATCGTACGTCCCGTGATGAGCATTGGGAATAGACTGCTGTCGTGCCTGCATTTGACTGAATCCAAGACTTGTGATGACATTCCAGAGGCACTTTTGTCGTTTTCTTTCGTACAGATCGAATAACTTGGCTAAGTCATTTCGCGCGCTCTTGATGGCCGCTAAGATATCCTTTGTATCACCTTCGGGGGTGCGCTGTATGACTCGAATGTCCATATTTATCTGCTCATTTTGCTCCCTACCATGGACGATTAGCACTGTTGGAAAGGCGGAAAGTGTGCAAACATTGTCGTACCTGACCACCGACATGAGCGCTGTGGCAAGTTGATCATTCACAAGCCGCAACTTGTTTCGACGAGCTTCAACTTCCCCCTTTTTACCAAGAATTCGCATAGCTGTCTTGGTACAGTGCACAGTTCTCTTGAACCTACTGTGACCTATCGAAGCGGCCTTGAATTGCCCGAGTAGTTTCAGTATCTCGTGAGCTTCACGTCGAATATCGCTAGCGAGATCCACCACGGTCTTCTCGTTGGCACTGAGACGAGGTCGAGAGCTGATGGAGACATGTAAGCGATGAGCAATAGCATCCTGCTCCTGCACGAGTTTCGTGAGGTGGATCTCTTCTCGTAAAGCGTCTTGAGACGCGGTGATTAAGACGTATGTGGTTTTGATGACTTTCGCACTGAAGTCGATGACCTGTAGGATGCAAGATGCAACTCCAACTCCCGCCAGCTCCGCCATGCTTGAAGACCGCGCAGTAGATGCAAATGCCACACGCTAACAGAAGCGTGGATACTGTTAGTAGTTGATGTGGCAGGATAACCTTCAGCCCGTCATCATTTGGAGTGGTGCTACTTCTATCGCCGTGCCGCACTTGCACTGCCTCAAACTGCCTGGCTGGCAGGAAGGCTATGCAATCGACCTCGTCAATTCGGGGGCGTATGCTGATACAAAACAAGGGGTTGAGCTGTACATTCAGGCCGCGATGAATTCGTCCCATCTATAGAAGTGCTAATAGGCCCAGAAGTCGGAGTGGTGCAGCCATCGCAATGTGAGATAGGTGAGAAGCGCCAGCGGTACTATGCCGTGTAAGCGACGGTATCTGGAGGCAATTGCTGCAAGTATGTCTAAGGCATAGCAGGCTAGTACTGTATCTTCTTCAGGGTTACATCTTGGCGCAGGTGCGCTGGCGTCGTGTTTTCATGACTTGGTTGGTTGAACGGCCGCTAGATGACATGCATCCGAAACATGAGCCTCCGTAGAAGGCACTACGCGTTCACACGTTGACAATGTCGCGTCATTCAATGTTAATGTCAACTGCGATGCCTCTGTATTAAATGCATAAATGTTTGCATGGTTTACCTGATGTTAATGATGGCACTGTGGGTTGTATAGCATGGACTCCTTTCTCGGCGGCTTTTACAAGCAGACCACATTCAAGGCATTTCTCTGGACCGCACAGCAGAGATGGCTTCATCGTCGAGCCCAGAAACATCTCAGCCCCATTCGAGGCGGAGACCCATGTCAATTACCACCACACAGGCGCAAGCAGCATCAGAGAACCACAGTCCTTCACAAACAAGGCACACAAGCTTCTCATCTCCAATGCAGCCCTTTCCAAGCTCGATGTAGACCTTGAAGCTGAGCTCGCGAAGCTCAGTCCCTTGTCTATCAATCGAACGGTCGCAAACGATCTGCCTGCAGCTCTTTCCTCACAGAAACCAGCCATGGTCAGCCTTAAGTATGATGATGCCGGCTCTACGATGTGTATACGTGTAGCGTGGGTATACGGAAAGGATGATGTGGAAGAGAGCGGGGAGATAAAGCGAGCGACTGAAAGAGCGCTGGAGTGGGCGAGGAAGATGTTCATGAATGATCTTGAGCGTGAGGAAGAGGAAAGCGTTTGGGCGGAGCAGGCCTTGCAGTGACGAAATAGTCCTTTCAGGTGCTCTAAGACATGAATGCAAACAGTTCAATGGAATGTTTGGCCTTTTACACCACTTCCACGCCATCAGTGCCCTCAAATTCGCCCGTAGTGGCCGCTTTGAAAATGTTCATAGCGTCGTCGTTCTGTTTTTGCAAGTCTGCATTGTTCGTGAAAGCCGCTGCTCCCGCGAAGAATTGCTTCATCCTGGCAGGATCCTTGTGCATATCGTCTTCTGCGTACGCGTATACTCTTCCAAATTGTCTTGCCAAGTCCACAACTTTCTGAGAGCGTGGTCTCCTAGTCGTATCAAAAGCCTCGAAAGCGGCTGGGATTTGAGAAGGCTCGGTAATTTGAGAAAAGAGGTGATCGAGTACAGCTGAGTCTTCGAGAGCTTGCGCGGCGCCGTTACCAGCGAATGGCATGCTTGCATGTGCGGCATCGCCCATCATGACAATTTTATTCTTGTGGTAATAAGGTGCGTGATCGTGATCTGCAGCCGTCCAAGAGGCACTGGTGTCACGCGCGACCAGCTCGACGATTTTGCGAGCGTCTTCGCTGTAGTTGGCGTATAATGCTGGGTCGAGAGGCGGAGCACCACCATCAGTGAACTTGGCGCCTCTTACCGCAACACCAGCACTGAGACGCGTGCCCTTATTCACTGGGATGCAGTTGACGTGGCCTTGAGGACCAAGAAGGATCGGGACGCAGCGAGTCCACTTCTCGTTGATGTGCTTCTTTGCTTCTTCGACTGAGACCATGGTGCGGTATACTTGCCAGCCGTCGTGGTTGACAGGCTTGGTGGCAGGATGATCAGGTCCGAGCAAGTACTTCCGTGTCTCGCTGTGGATGCCATCGGCTCCGATCAGACAATCAGCTTCGGCAGTAGATCCGTCTTTGAAGGTAATGTGGACCGCATGCTCGCTGTCTGAAACTTCCGAGATCTTGTCAAGCTTCTTACCAAAAGTTATACAGTCTTTCGGTACAAGTTCCAGCAAACCGTCAAGCAGATCTGAGCGTGCAACTGTTTTTCTTCCCTTGGCTCTTCCCAACTCTGCGACGAGCTCTCCCTGGTTTGGCCCTTCGCCTAGTATGACTTCCGTGACCATCTCAACATTTTCATCGCCCTGACTGAGTGCTTTGTCGAAGTAGACCTGCTTGACTTCAGGCCCAATCAGAGCCATGGCTTTGATCGCGTTCATGTGTAGTGCAAGGCCGGCACCGACATCCTTATATTCTGGCACGCCCTCATAGACGTGGACTTCGAGGTGTGGTTTCTTCGCGAGACCAGCAGCCAGTGCTAAACCTGCGATGCCGCCGCCAACAATGGCTATCTTGATCTTGCGGTCTGGTACTGTTGATCCCATAGTTGTGGACGATAAAGGTAGAATCTTGGCTAGATGGTGATGTATAGGAAATGTTTAGATAGAAGTAGGGATTGCCTTACCCTTTGGCATTACTCCAAGTACCGGAAAGCCTTCTATAGATGTGCAGATTCAATTAAGTCTAGGTGTCGGACTTCATTGAAAGTATCATCCGTGCCCGTGTTGAAGTCCGACATGGACATTCCCAGCCTCACAAGACGTTCTTGGTGTCCATGGCCGCGCCCCTCTCAGGGATCTTGCGCTGACATCTTCGAATACGCGTTTGTATCACCAGTTTCAACCCAAGGGATTGATAATACAGAAAATGTTGGAAGGTCTATTGATGAAAACGCGAATACTGGATCGGAATATTGATGGCGCTAGTGCAGGTCCCCCTCCTGATGTTGACTCTGATGAAGTCATCGCCGGTTTATCGGACTTCCGCTATCAAATCGCGAGCTCCAGCCATTCGATTCGCATTGTTACACACAAGTTGATGGTGGCACCAAACACAATAAACATCACGATAATCTTTTTGTGAAATGGTCCATGGTTCAGCTATCATGATGGAATGTCATCTCACTACAATGAACCTCTCATTCCGCAACTTCATGAGCCTTATCATATTCTGCTTGCGGTACCTCTTCCCTCCAAGATGTTTCTGCTCCATCATCAGTGGGTGGCCGGAAACATAAGACAATGGCCAGCTTACTGCCCAAAGAGATTGCCGTATGAGCCATGACTGTATTGCTTGTAGCCCCGTGCCAGTGCGTTTCGCCCGCAGGTATATGGACTACGTCGCCCACCATCAACTTCCTTGGTGCTTCGCCCTCGCTACAGACGAATCCAGTGCCCATTGTGACGGTCAATATTTGCCCGCGCTCGTGTGTGTGCCAGAAAGTTCGCGCGCCAGGGGTAAAACAGACATTGTTGCCCATGCAATCATCTGCTGTGAAGATGGGATCCATGTGTACAGTGCCTGTGAAAGTCTCCGTAGGCTGTTTGGAAGCCGTGTTCGGTTTGTGAGCGGCGCGAATTAGCTGCATCGTGGAAGATCTTCTTTTGCTTCAGTATCTTGTTTGAGATATGGTAAAGTGTTTTCGATAATGAGTAGGTGTTGGAGAGCAGAAACTTGGTAAAGCAAGATTATGAGATAGCATTCGATGATGCGATTATAGCCTCGGTTAATGAGCACATGTGCATACACGAGCATTGCAATTGGGAAATTGCCTACCCATTTAATCGCGATCTATTGTAAGCATTAAGGTCATGCAACTGGCTACTGCAGGTCTCATACATTGTCTTGACATGAAGTCAAACACTTCTCTACCTTGTGCCTATGCATCGCGCTTTTACTCTTTCATGAAATTCATTGAGATACATTAATTACTAAGGAGTGCCATGCGGTCTGCACGCTCTCCTAGACCTTCCACAGCCTGTCGTCGAGTCGTTTGAGCCGATATTGTATCGTGCCTGATTTCGCAATCGTAACGTCGTTGCATGTCTAAGTCTTGATGATGTTACCTGCAACCCTGATAGCTTCTGCAGTCTTACGCACCCACTCTTGAGCAAGAGTGAAGTTGCCAGCATCGACAGCCTCGGTGATGCCTGGGAAGGTCACGGGTGCGTAGCCTGTACCTGTTAGCGTAAATCCAAGTCACGATTTCGGTTAGACCTACCAGTATCGATGCCAGGCGCGAAGATGAGGTGCTGGTAGAATTCTCTATTGTTCAGACCACCTTGGGAAGTGAAGCCACGCTGGAAGTCCCTGAATTTGTGGTTCACGACTTGTAGCAGGTCAGTGTTGTTGGTGGTCAGAGCAAGTTGAGAGAGCTCGACGACTTCGTTGGCCTGATTCCTGAACGTGTCAATGGCATGGCGTAGATCAGCAACGCTAAGGTTGCCTGAACTGCTGCTGATGAGTTCGCTTAGCTCGTCGAAGTAGATGTCCATCTGATCAGCGTAGTTGGGCAGGTTGAAGGGGATCAACTCTGCAGTCGCCAAGTCATACGCAAGAAGCGACAGATACTTGCCCATCGCTTCGTGGTGGTGGAAGCCAGGGTCTCCGAATTTGGCCATCCAGTGGTATGAGTCGTAGTTGCTGTGGTAGGGGTATAATGGGTCAGTAGGTCCGCCATCGCTACCCATGTCGATCTGTTCTGGGTCAGTACCATGATCATGTACGTTATACATGTTGTGAACGACTCACTGAACCAATACCACGGTGTACGAACGCAGTGTAGTCACTGCCGCTACCAAGAACTCCAACAGTGCCGTTCGTGTCCTCATACCAGATATCGTACATCGTGTGGTTGGTGTTTGGCCAGGGAATTTTTTTCATGACGTCCGTCGCAATAGTGTGGAGCTCTGGAGAAGCGGCAATCGCTGGGTGAGGGCCACTTGCTGCGATGTCAATGTTGAGATATGATACGGCAGTGCCAGTGAGCCACGGAATGTACTCTTCGACCCATTCAGTTGAGCCGACCAGGCCATATTCTTCGGCATCCCAGGAGCACAGAACGATATTACGCTTGGGCTTCCAGCCTTGAGCAAGTAGCTTGCCGAAAGCGCGGCCAAGCTCAACGATTACAGCAGTGCCTGAGTTGGGGTCGGCTGGGATTCATCAATTAGCACGAATGCGATATAGAAGTTGGAGATCTTATGCTCCTACCGGCGCCACCAATGATCCATGCATCTCGATGGTTGCCAACGATGATCGTCTCGTCGGAGTTGGTGCCGTTGATGACACCAATGGCGTTCCAGATGGGAGTGTAGACTTCTTCCATCATGTTTTGCACATTCAGAACGACACCTGGAGCCGGACCACTGCTGTAAGAGGACCCAGGGATGGCGCCAACATAGCTAGTGCGGTTGACTTCAGCACCAGACACACCATGGCCTTCCAAGGCTGCAAAGAGTGGCAGAGCATCTTTCTCAGAGATCGGAATGGAAGGAATCCTTGGCAAGACATCGGACATGTCTGCGCGTGGCGAGTCTTCTCTAGAAGGATAACCAGGGGTAGAAGGGTCTCCCGGATAAGTAGAAAGGAACTGCACACTGCCTCTCTGCACTTGAGATGGATTGCGTGCACCGCCGTCAGGATAGACTTCGTATCCATTCTCAACTGTCACGTTTCCGTCTTGTGCAGGGTCGGTGTAGATGATGCATGCAATCATGCCATTATCTTGAGCATTCTTAACTTTCAAGCCACGGAAGATGCTTCCATCTATAGGTATGATCAGTCGCTGGGTGTTAATGACATAACAGAAGATTGCAGGGATCGTGCAATTAGACGTACTGAAATGCGGCGTTAGTCACAATCTCATCAGACATAGGCTGAAGTGCATACCATTGAGCAAGGGCGATCTTGCCTTCAAGCTCGACACCAAGGTCTTTGAGTCGCTGGTAATCACGTTGCTGTAATATGTGACATCAGCCCATCATTTCTGGGATTGGAGCCGGTGATTACGCTTACAGTACCCAGACCGACATAAACGAACTCGGCACTGGCATTGCCAGTGGCAGAGTAGCCATGGAAACTCGGCAGACGATCCTCACGAGTTGTTGTCTCGTCTTCCTCGATCACGTCCTCAACTAGACCAGCCGTGTATACACTTCCATTGGCATACGTCATGGACAGGGAGTTGTTCAGAGGATAGTTCAGGAATACAGTATACTCCGCCAAGCTTGACGGAATGCCTGCTTCAGACCATTTGTCGGCCGTCCACTGCGCTTGGCTCTTGTTGCGACCAGCAACATGGTCTCCGTGGGTATAGTAGTACGACCAGTCGGAGATAGAGTTGTTGGAAAACGAGTCAACGATGGTCTGTTCGTTCGGCGTGAGGCTTGCCAGAGGAGTCGATTGACGTTTCAAAAGTCCAGGTGCATGGAAGTGGCGCTCACGTTGACAAGCGCTGACTAAGCCAGCAAGAGCCGGCACGGCTAGTATGATTCGAAGCATGTTGGTTTGAGGCGACTCCGTAAAGAACAACACTTCTCTTGCTGAAACACCACCATGATGGTCAAGGGCTCTTTATACGAGCCGATCGCTCGTCTCTGCTTCTATCAAGCTCATGCTGCGTCCTGCATGCTGCAGCTGCCCTCGTCGCTTGGCAGTGACGATGTAACATACCTCCTAGCATTCAGATGCGGAGTTGGTCACCGTGTGGGGATACCAGAAAGTGAGAGCTGCCAGAGCTGTTATCGACCTTCTCTGTCTGGCATCGCGCTGCTCGGCGGTGTCAGCAAACATTGGAAAATCCCGGATAACAATCGTCATCTCGTCTTGGCACCAGCCTCCCCTCTTCGGACGCTGTATAGCGCCACTATATTCTGCTTTAGCGCAGACGGGGTACATCACTGCTGGTGTGTTCTCACGATATCGCGAGTGCGAGCTGGGTCGCGTATGAGGTCCGCTATACGGTCCCTCCTGAAGGATGCCGAACCTGGTAAGATCGCCTGTCGCGCCGTCTTCGATGAACAGACATTGATGAACGTTACATGTACGCAACGTAGTATATACACTGAGCCTGTGAAGGCGAAGCTCCAGACTCAAACATTATTTGCTATGGTTTGATGCCCGGGACAACTTCACCCGGACGCAGCGCAGGCTTCGAATAATCCAGAGATCATTTCGTGACAAGACGAATTAGACTTGAGCAAAAACACAGGGTGACACTTGCATTGAACGAGCAAAAATTCATCACGGCTCACGATCTTGGTGTGAGTGTGACTGGAAGCTCCACCGCTTGTCCATCCCAATGCTTATTGGGCGCCTCTACTGGCCTTTCATCAACAGATAGCTCATGCGAAAGCATCCGCGAGGACGGCAATTCTTGAGCGGACACCCCTGACTTTTCATGCAAGACTGGTGTCAGCTGGTACGATTCGTGACCATTCTTGGTCAATGCGATGTCTGTTTCGCTCGTTGAACGTCCTCTTCGCCGCCTGCCTCGCAGACAGCAGATGGCTATGGCTCCGGCCAACAAGCCTAAGGCAAAGACCGCACCAACGGCGATGCCAGCGATGACACCGGTGCTCAAGCCTGTTGATGGGCGGTCCGAAAGCGCAGATGTTGCCGAGTCGTCTGAGTTGTGAGTCGAGGTGGTGTTGGTCGCAACCTCCCCTGGCGGGACTACCTTGGGTGGCGGCGTGTTGACCTTGGGCCGTTCAGCGCAGTCTGCACCAACGCTGACGAGCCGTGTGTCCGTTGTTGCATTTGCCTGCCATAGAGTCCATGTCCCTGCGTCCAGATCGACCATGATGTATGCAGCAGAGAAGAAGGGGCGCCCAACGATTGCAACATCATTGACGTTGACACCAGACGTAGGTGCGAATACGATGCCCGGTGAAGAGGAATCGGTCATGAAAGCACCATCCGACGCGACATACTCCTGGGGCAGGATAAGGATATCGTTTGAAAGCGTAAACTTGGACGTTCCATCAAGGACCACCGACAGGTCACCTCCGTATCTATGCCGATTAGCTGACGGAGCCTATGTACTGCCGCACGCAATAGGAGAACTTACTGTCCATCGAGTCTGTATGCGAAAACCTCCCATGGTTGATCCGGAGGAGTCTCACTTTCTGAAGTCTCGGTGTAGTTTTGGAAGCGCTCCATGAACGGATCATATCTGAAAGTAGCGACACTTGGGAAGTCAAGCTGAATACATGCTGAAAATATGGAGGGTGCGAGCATATCCACTTTAGTGCCGTTGGGAAATCCGAGGATCATGTTAGTCACGGTGAGGTACATGCCAGAGCCGCACCCTGCAGTGGAAGGTAGCAACTTCTGGGTGATGTTTGGTCCCATTACTTTGGCCGCATCATAGCCTCCAAGCACAAGCTGGCCGTCCATCGAATTCTCCGGAGATGCGCTGTTGCGTCCCCACCAAAACGAGTATGTCCGGGAGCTGACATGTTTGGCTTCGTAAAGGGCGTTGAGCAGCGTCGAATTTCTTCCGAGTCCAATATTGGCCTGTGTATCGAATATTCCACCGAAGTCAAAGCCCGGCATGCCTATTGGAAAGTCGTCTAAGGTGATATTTCCCGCTGTGAGCGAGTCCTCCGCCCAATCATTGTACCAGATGTGTGTACCAACAGCACGCAAGGTGTCGCTAGGATCGCCCCCGGCGCTGGAAACATCGAGACTGTTGGAAGCGGATGTTGATATTGATGGATCGTAGGTGCCTCCGCGTATGGTTTGGCATTGAGCCTTCGTGGTGTCTTTCATGCAGAGAGGCGAGCTTGCATTGTATACCCATGTGTTGTTTAAGAAGCTAGTGAGTGGCACATGTTAGTTCGCTCCTTGTTCTAGTGGGAATCTTGCGACTCTTGCGACTGACTTGTGTGGCAGAAATGATATGTTCTGAGGAGGGCTTCCAATCGACATTGGTATGCCTCGCATGGCATGTCCGTTTGAAAGATCGACATTAGTGATTGGCAGTGATATAGGTGGAGAGTCAGAGCATGCTGCTGTTACAGTCCTCAGCTGCGTTAGCAAGGACCATAAAAGAAACCCGAGTGTCATCTTGACTTGTTTGTGAGGACAACGTGAGAGCGACTGCGGACTTCGACGCTGATGCGAACTCTAACAGTAAGTTTACTATCATGGAGCCGAACAAAACGACCTCACCGTGCACCTGCTGTGCCGCTTGCCTGCAGACATCCCAGTTACGCGATGGGTCAATCGCACAACGAGATGAAGAGATACTATCGCAAGCGCCGACTGCATCAAGCCAACGAAGCGCAACGTGTCGCTTGCCCCTAGCCTCGACCGATCAATCTTCTACAGGTCTTTGATACTGTCAAATGCAGATCGTGGATTCAGATGTCTCTCAATTACATATCTTGCATTGTCGTGCACGCCATGTTCACGACACCAGCTTTGCACGATGCCTTCGGATGTGCAGGCCACCTCCTACCGACACGACCAGTCGTAGATCCACTTGTAGGAGCCGACAAATTGAAAGTGACATGGATATCGGGTGTGTGCAGGGTATTGACCCAATCGGCTGTTATTAATATACATGGCTAGTGTTAGACGCCAACACGCTTCGTTTCATCTAGCGCCACAACGCAGCGTCAATGCGCAACACTCTTCACAACCGAATCACACCATGCCCTACACTGCGACATCACCGACCAATTTGTGATTGCTATTATTTCAGTTGCTTGGTTAGAGCGCGTTGGGGATTTGTGCTGCGACTCTGATAGACTTCTCCTTCGCGACACCGACGCTCAGTTTCTAGACTGCTTTCGTGGGGAACAATGCTGATACACTAGCAATGGATATGCGCTTCTTCCGACGAAGATTAGTTGTTGGGGCAATCCTCAGTTTTCTAATAATATTCTTACTCGCCCCATTTTCGAAGCAATCTCTACCTAGATTGTGGGACCCGGAACGCAAACTGCTCGCAGAACGACGACGGCATGTTATTGCAGCATTCGAGCATTCCTGGTCAGGCTACGCAACTCACTGCATGGGACACGACTCTCTTCATCCTGTCTCTAACACATGTGACGATGACTTCGGCGGCTGGGGTGCGTCGTCTATCGATGCCCTTTCCACCGCAATCCTGATGGAACGAGAGGACATTGTCGTGGACATACTTCGCTTTATCGCAGACCTGGACTTTTCGCAAGTAAAGGGAGGTACCAGCATTCAGGTTTTTGAGATAGTCATCAGACATTTCGGTGGCATGATCTCTGCTTACGACCTTCTCGATGGACCTTTCGCCCACATCGCCACTGACAAGCAGCTTCGACTACGACTGTATGAGCAGATGGTGCGTCTGGGAGATATTCTTACGTGCGCATTCAATACACCATCGGGAATTCCTCGCAATTGGCTGGATCCAGCAAAATGTACGACAGACGATGGTACATCGAACACCCTAGCAGGAGCCGGCTCTATGATACTAGAATTTGCTCGCCTCTCTGACATTACCGGCAATCGCACGTACGCCGAGCTGGCTCAAAAGGCCGAATCGTATCTGCTGAATCCATCGCCTCGCGAAACTGAGCCATATCCTGGCCTATTGGGCGCCTACGTCAGAGTATCAGATGGGCAATTCATGGATGCTAAAGGTGGTTGGGGCTCACTTTCGGACTCGTATTACGAGTATCTCATCAAGGCATACGTCTATGATCAAAAAACGTACGCACCTTATCTCGACCGCTGGGTGCTTGCAGCGGACTCAACCATACGCACAGTGGCTTCGAAACCATTCGGAAGAGCGAACGAGGTATTCCTTCCATTCTGGGAAGATCAACGCCGGTTCAATGCAATGGACTCACTGTCCTGGTTTGCTGGAGGAAACTTCATCCTCGGCGGTATGGTCATACAAAACCAAACGCTGGTCGATTTTGGCGTGATGATCGCGGACACTGCAGGCTCGTTATACAAGCATACAGCAGCTCGCTTAGGTCCTGAATGGGTCCACTGGACACCAGATTGTAGCTCAGATTGGGGCGAGAAGCATTGTAGCGGCTACAACTCTGTCAGGCCGGCGGATACATCTTTCCAACTAAGACCGGAAGCTCTGGAGACTTGGTACTATGCTTACCGCGCTACGAAAGATCCCAAGTACCGCGAGTGGGCATGGGACATGTTCCTGGCTATTAGCAAACTCTGTAAGACGGATACCGGCTTCAGCGCTATCAGCGACGTGATGGCACCCGATGGCGGCCGGAAGGTCGACAAACAGGAGAGCTTTGTATTTGCCGAAGTGCTGAAATACATGTGGTTGATCAATGTCGAGGTAAGAATGTTATCCTTTCGTACGGGAGAAAAAGCTGACTCTCTCAGGATGGACATACTAATTGGCACGTCCAAGATAGCCGCAGTGGCGCCAGGAACGAGTGGGTGTTCAATACTGAAGCACACCCATTCAGAGTGGCGGGAGATCCGGTGTGAACAATGATGACACGCATTCTTTGTACATTCTGTAAAGACAGTATCATCAGACATTTCACCAGGACGTTTCGCGAGCCCAGTTCATTAGTCGCCTAGTGAAATCTGATTCAAAATTTCGTCGTGTAAGCAAGTATCTCGTTATTGAACAGGACTGAAGAGGCAGAATAAAGCTTCTTAGGAAGTTGCCGGAGCCATTTCGCCAAAGCTCAGTTTCGTCTCCACGCCATCCCTTGCAGTCTGATCTGAGGCTTGTTCTTGCTAGTACCGTCTCGATATCCATCTAGAGCAGCGTTTACGTTATTGGCGTGAAGTCCCTCGTGTGTGGAGAACGAGGTCGGACTTATTGATCCAACTGCGACATAGTCCGTCAAGCGCTCCCAGAAGGCAACACAGAGCGGGTTCCTGTAAAGGAAAAGGCCAAGCACATCGAGTAATTCGTGTCCTCTCGCATTCTCGACTGTTCCAATCGGTAGAAGTCGTGCCAATTTTCCAGGACCATTATCGGAGAGAGCTGCGAGTGCAAGGTTGAGTCCATCAGGAGAGTTGACCGCGTCGAGCGCATGCGACAACTCTTTGCTCGTAGCATTGCGTATTTTGTCAACTATGACGTCTTCGGACAAGTGACGGTTGATGACTTGGGTCGCGCCCAATCGTTTCAACTGAGCTTCGTCTCCACCGACCACGATGATGTTCTGGATTCTGGCAAGCTTTGCGAGCTGTACTGCGAACTTGCCACAGTTTGAGCCGCCGCCAACAATGAGTATGTGTTCCGGGCCAGATTGTCCGCTTTGCCATGGTGCTGGTAGCCCGAGGACATCAAAGAGAGCCACAAATGAAGCAGATACGTTGGTTGGCAAGGTCGCCTGTGCCAGACAGTCAGTACAGATGTTCACTTCGGAATGACACAGAATTTCAACTTACTGCTTCGTCGTCTGAAATGTTGTGGGGGATTTTGGCGCAGTTCTCCACATCAGCCAACGCATATTCTTGCAGCCCAGATTGAGAAGAATCCATGACTGCTCCCGAGCCCAAGCTCATGACACGATCTCCGACTTTGAAAGCTGTAACACCGTCTCCTACTCGGCTTACTGTACCAACGACATCCTTGCTAAGCACGGCAGGGAGCTTGTCTGCGATCAACAAACCAGTGTCTCGACTCCGTTGGTCGTGAGGGTTGAGACCTGATGTATGCTATCAGTATAGCGATCGTTTGCCTAGTGGCACATTGAGATGGTCTTCGCAGATCTGGCTTACCAGCAACCGTGACCTTGATCTGGAGTTGGCCTTGACCTGGATCCGCAATTAAGCGGTTCTGCACGAGCACGAGCGGCTTGCCTATCTCTTCCACGAGAAGTGCTCGCTGTTTTGCCATATCGAGCGATTGGTGTCAAGAAGGTAGAAATGAGCTTCACGAATGCGGGTATAACACGTAAGAGAGATAGATGTTGGAATGAACCTTTGACTTGATCAACACGATACACGCATCTTATATCTCAACAACCGATGCTGTGATAGCCCGGAAATGGTTGGCATTCTCGTCCGGCATCCGCTCGCTGTATGACAACTCACGTGCAGTCTCAAAATGTTTGTAAGCAACAACACGCCAAGGCACTTGGTCGGCTGAATCCAAGAAGCTGATCTCGCTCATTCGCTTCCCGAACTGGAAGCACGTTCTATTGCGCGTCATCGTACACCAATTAACATTCGAATGCCCAGCAATCAATCATGATATCGGGCTTTCGGTAAAGTTTGAGAATACCGCTCGTCTTCAGCATTTTTTCATACACGTATCCATTTGAAGAATCGAAGATGAACGCTAATCAAAAGTCTATTACATACGCCCATCTCATCAAGGACTTCGAGCAGCCAATTCATACGCGACTGTCGGGGAACCCCGAGGTTTGTGCCTTGTGTAGTACCCATGCTTGCTGTCATCACCATAAAGCTCCCTGACTTCTCTGGGAGCGGCCAACTCAGACGTGGCTGCGTTGTGCAACTCGTGGCGAGCTTGTCGAGCCTCTGCTTCATAGTATTGATCGCTCTTCTGATCGTCGTACGTGCCATCAGGAGGCACTTCAGCACGTGAGTTGCGTTTCTTCCTCCGCATGAAGCATACGAATAGGATGACCGCAATCACAGCAAGTCCTCCGGCAGTGCCACCGGCTATGCCTGCGATTGTGCCTGTCGAGAGCCTGGAGCTGTCTTCCTCCGTCTTCGAATTTTTTTGTGACAAATTTGTGGACTCGGACAGGTCATCGGTCGGCAGTGTCGATACTGGCGTGACTGGATCTGGGTCCGTAGCGTTGCAATTACCACCAACAGCCACCAATCTTGTGTCCGTTGTTCTATTCGCCGACCATACTGTGAATGTCCCGGCGTCATGATCGACGAACAAATAATTTGAGGAGAAAAATTGCTTGCCAACCACAGGTGTGTCAGCCGCGCCATTGCCGATGGTGGGTTGTATCATGATCTCTGCGACTGATGTATTGGCGTACACTTTCCCAGAGTCATCGATTTTTTTCTCCGGCACTATCAGCAGCTCGTTGGGGAGAGTGAGTTCCATGCCACTGTCCAAGACAACGATGAGATCTCCTTGGTACCTGGAAACATTAGTTGAATGGCGCAGTATCAGAGGCGATTGGCGGTCTTACACGGAAGATGGATTGTATACAGGGTTCCACCAGTCAATCCCCAGAGAATTGCATTCAGAATATGTTTGAGCGTCGGTCTCAAAGCGCTTATAGTAAGGGTCGTAAGCGAATGCAAGCATTGCAGGGAAATCGAGATGCAAGCAAGCGGGAAGCAGTGGGAAAGGCGACTGATACGGAGTCTTGTGTCAGTGCCAATTTGCAGAAAGCGGCAAGAGAAAAGAAAGAAGGGACTTACAGTAATACTGGAGCGAGTGCTGTTTGGAAAGCGCATTTTGATGTCTGTGATCGTCAAGTACATACCAGACATGCAGCCCATCGACGGAGTCTTGAGAGCGATTGTGGTGTTGGAGCCTTGTGTTTTTGCAGCGTCGTATCCTCCAAGGACCAGAGATCCATCCATCTTCACGTTAGATGTAGCGCCATCTTCGCCCCACCAATATCCGTAGGATCTTGAACTGATGTGGCCGGCGTCTTTGAGAGCCGTCAAGAGTGTTGAGTTTGGGCCTATGCCGAGGATGCCTTGAGGATGATATTGTGAGCCGTATTCGAAGCCGGGCATTCCAATCGGGAAATTTTCCAGTGTGGCATTACCCGCGCCGAAGCCATCAGTCACCCAAGAACTCTCCCAAATGTGCATGCCCTCTGCGCGATCGGTATCACTTGGGCTGCCGCCCGCGGCCCAGACATCTTCAACTGTTTCTGCGGTCGATGAACTACCAGGATCGTAAAGGCCACCGCGATATGTATTGCAAAAGGAATCTGATCGGTCTTTGGGACAGAATGGTGATGATGTGTTGTAATTCCAAGTGTTGTTGAGATACCTGCCGATCATCAGCACCTAGCTGCGACCTCGATGTCAACAGAATGGCGCCTTACACCTGAGGTATCATAGATAGATTTTGTGGAGGAGTACCGACTGTCGTCAGAACTCCTCTGATTGAGTTTCCACCCTTGAGTACGACATCTGTTATTGGTACTGTAATGGGTGGCTTCCCTGAACAATCGCTCTGGTATGAAGGTGCGCATAAAAGAGATAACAGAAGAAGCCTCCAACGCGCCATTTGGCAGGACTCAGTTGCCAAAAGCAGTGGAGAGATCGTGAGTGTGTAGGCTCATGTTCAACACACATATGCCTACAAGAAATTGATCTGCCCCATGTACTGTCCACCGCCAGGGATGGCAGAACGTGCTCGTCTAGCCACGATTATAATTAGTGCAGGCCTCCGGCGTCAGTGCCAGATTGTCATAGCCGCCAGGGCTATCACTTCATGCTGGTATGCGGCACAGTGGTTGCAGGCGGTTTCATGAATCTTGGCCGGGAATTTTGCTCACGGCAAAGAGTGTGATGATGGGTCCATGAAATTATCAGTGTACAGAAGGCATTACAATGCAGATTTTATGAGCTCTTTGTAAGCCCGTCTGATACTTGAATTGACACGCTTGTATCTGAGCAAGGTTTCTCGTCCTGAGCTACGTCTTAGGAACACCTGTATTGTGACTTGGGTGGAGTAAACAAGGAGGATGGCTGGTTGGGCCGAAGGATTTCTAGCGTGACTGCCGAACCGTGCCGAGTCTTGATGAAACCGTGCAGCAGCGACGACTTGAACCTATCACTTTTTAGCTCTTTCGCCCGTACACACACGCGCGTTATACTTCTGAGCTGCCCGGCATGATTTCGCATGCGATCACACAGTAATACGTATAAATCACAGAATAGCACGCGATGAAGCCACATCCAAGCCGCCGAAGAAGGTGCTAGACGCCACTGTGAACGGAGAACTGGCACGCTTGCAGGGATGTGGATTTCGGCGGCTACAGCAGCAAATGCATGCACTATACGCCCGTGCTGCTCTCAAATCACAAAGGCGCATGCACTAGATTGCTTGAAGGCTGGAAAGAAGTGGATAGTGTGATGACACCGAGCCGCAACAGGTTCCGAGATACGGTACACCTCCCGCTTGAGCAATTGATCGTCCTGCTGTCGTTCATACCATTCTATCTCGGGTTTGAGATCCTCCATCTCTGGCATCTATTGTTTCCATACACCCTGTTGTTCTCGCCTCTGCCATTGCCGGAAACACACATCTGCGAAGCGATCACTTTAGCAGCCGTTCACGAAAAGGATCAGACACTCCAAGGCTAGGTACTCACGCTGTAGAATTGCTTGAAGCAGATGTCCTATTCCGCATTGTCAGCCATAGTAGCTCTGAAATATTGCACCATACTCAAACCAAATAACGAAAGAAGCTTACCCAAGGAAGCCACTGGCCAGGATTGCAACCTCCATCAATCTTAGCGACAGCGTTTCCCACTCGCACTACCTTTGAGCTCGCAACGCTGGGGACAAACTGGACGAAAGACATTTCTGTCAGCATTTGCTTCAATTGCAGATCCTCAGTATAGTTTCTACTTACGAAGCCGCCATTTCTGTTGTTACAGTAGCGTTCAATGGACTTCTGGACATTCGGCGCACGCTGGATGCAAGCAGCTCTTCCCCACTGTGTTATGGTCAGTCATGATTTGAGCGAAGAGCTAGAGAAAGGTCTTCATACGTCGCTGCTTGCCTTGTCACCACCCCAGCCGGTGTGGGCCTCTCCTGAGGCTACACAGAGTGCAAGAAAAACGACCAGAAGGGCGAAAATGAAGTTCTTCATGGTTGCGGGTGTTGTCGAAAATGGTCAGTACTAAAAGAGTGTTCAACGAACTCGCGAGAAGTCAGTTTCAATGCTGACAGGCGCAACATTGCGGGAAAGTGATCACGCTTCGCTTGTATGAATTACAGCGACATTGTGCTTCAGACAAAGACTTGGTCTTGTGCTCTCTTGGCTCCTGATCGATGGGAGGCCGAAAGCTGGTGTCAATAGAGAGGTTCGTGCGAACAAAGGAAATCGAGAGAGTGATGGGCTGAACACATTACAAATGAGTCAGGTAAATGAGTTGACAATGATATATTCGACTGGCAGCTGAAGGTCCAATGTAATGTTACCCTCGTTAATGCTATGGTCAGAGGCTTGATATGTCTCTACAGATCCCAAAATAGCAAGGCGATCGGCGAGCCTTGGGATCTAAAGACACGGCGTAAATGTTTCTCTCCTCATCACGATATTTTGCTGATCTGATTGCATTTGTAAGGGGTGGTACATGCCCTAAAGACTCTTAGTATGAATCTGTGCAAATTAGCCTAGTGAACCATCTACGAAGCAGCGATCCGTTTGCATTCCAATCAGCCTTGGCAGATGTCTCGTCTCAAAGTGCAGCTCAATAGCCCATCTCAGCCCTCCACTCATCCTCGGAAGGGAACACGACAATGCGATCAAGGTCAGCACCACGAGTGCCGTTGCCATTATCCAGGCCACCAACAGTGATGACATTGTCATCGCCCTCTGCCAAGTCAAGTTCCAATGGCGTCGAAAGGATAATTCCCTTGTGCGAGTCGCGCTGGTACAAGGTCTGCATGCCATCAACATCGCCGTTGACGACAACACTGCTGATGCGACGAATCTGCCATGTACCGCCAATGCGATCGGGTGAGCCGCCGGGTTGGTCACCGAAGCCAAAGTCGTCGGTGTTCTGGTAGTAAAAGGACACCCATTGTTTCTTGCCGCTTCCTCGGATACCAGAGAACGTGACGATGCTGTCGTTACCTGAAATACCCGTGACGATCTTGCCGCCAGTTGCGAAAGTGGCTTCTTGCTTCCAAGCATCGCCAGAGACTTCGGCGTCGATCGCAGCGTAAGAGGTGCCGTTGACAGAAGTTGCAACGCCTGTCTTTACGTCCAGATCGTATACGTCGTGCCAGTCCAGAGATACAGAGTTCTTCTCATCGTCGACAGTAAGAGGTAGCCAGATGTACCGGCTATCCCAGACGGAGCGCAAATCCCATTGGTCGCCGAGATAGAGGTATGTGGTGCACTCTGAGCCGACGATGCGGAGCGAGAAGCCGGATTGAGAGTTGTAGGTACGGGTGTACGGGTCCGCAATCATGAATGGTTGTGACCATGGTCCCGACAAGGAATCGGCGCGAAAAGCAACGACATTGTTACTATCGAGGGAAGATTGTATGTCAGCAGGAATTCTTGGCAGCCATTGGGTTATGCTGTCCTTCCGACTTACGGACGATAGCCAGTCTTGTGGCTCATCAGAGCATAGTAGCTCTTCTCAGTTTGAATGATAGTCGGAGCCTCGAGATCATACTTGTTGAAACGATGAACAACGGATTCAACTTCTGTGAGCTCATCGTTGAAAGCACTGATATAAACATCGCGGCCCTCGACCTTATCGCCGTTGGAGTATAACGCGTACGTGGAGTTGTCCTTGTAGTCTGTGAAGATACCAAAATCCTGAGACCAGTTGCCGAGGGGTGCAGTTGCGTCGACAAAGCTGTATGGACCAGTGATATTGTCGGAAACAGCAAGTCCTTGCAACAGTAGACCGTATGTGGCATTGTCCGCATGCCACCACATCTTTGAATAAGGATTAGTTGGTAGGCCTCAAACTTTCAATGGAATGGCCAACTTACGTGATACTGCTGCTCGATCTCCGAGTATACAACTTTTGGTCGTTGTATGATCATATCGGGAGAAATGTAAGGGTGATCTTCTTCAGGTGCTGTTCATCTTGCTTAGCTAGATGCAATCGCCGTAACGAAGTCGAAGTCTTACCCAAAGCCAAGCCATGGTACTGCCATGTACCAAGATCATCAGAACTGTATACACTGACTCCACCACCCTCTTCTTGCTCTTCTGTCTTGTGTTCACCGAACCAGAAATATTTGCCCGTGACATGGTCCCAAGTCACACTGCCAGCATGGGCATTGATCGTATTGCCATCTGTGTCTCTCCATCGTCCACCAGGAGCAATCCACTTGCCAGATGCAAGAGCGGAAAAGATGACGCCGACAACAATAGAGTTGAAAGAGACCATGGGGACGATCTGGAGAAGCTGACCTTCAGCCAACTCCTTCTAGCAGCTGTAGATTACACATGATATACCACAGCCAAGCTACAGATCGCACAGTTTTATCCCGAAGGCCGACCATACCAAGGTGTTTTGTTTACGGCTCCACATGCAACAGGCGCAGGAACAGCGATTTTTCCGTAGTCGATCATCTCTTGGCCACGAAGCGGGGTGTAGTATTGGGAAAATACGAGCTATACTGCTTGTAAGCGAGCATAAATGACGTGCGAAGGTCAAGAAAGTTGGGAGCTTGAATGTCTCTCGTGCAAAATGAGACCGGCCGTGTGATGTTTGTTAATCGCTTGAGTCTGTATGTTGATGAACAGTAAGTAATAGCTATTTCATAAGTCTGCATATGCATCGACATCTCAGTATGCTGGCATCGCCGGACGTAGGTATGGGCCCGAAGAATTGAATCTGGTGAAATCATAAAGGGCGTTGAATCAAGTCTGAAGTACTGATATGGTCCTGCCTTTAGCTGTTGATTATTCAATAATAACAGTTGCCGCTGAGACTCCATATGCAGACTTGTGAGTAATGGCTGCAGGATGATAATGTGAGGTACAAATGTCCATCGTATTGACCTCAGGCATCTCACTCAAGAAACGTGTTAGTAAGTACTCATTATGATGGAGCAAAAGTCGGAGGTGGAAAGACAACAAATCTTAGGCTGTCACCAGACACTGTTGCTTTCACTTCCACCTTGCTGCCTCGAATTCCGCCTCGATGAAAGATCGACCGAGGATTTGCCGTTGTAATGACCGGGCCGCCGCGCGCGCTGCACGTCGAGCTCTCCAACTTTCACGAGGACCAAGGACTTGATCGCATCCACGAGCATTGATCAAGGTCTCTTGACTTTGCACAACCGAGGCGCCGCGACGACTCGCCTCCTACACCGCAATACCAATTCACTTTCTATCCTATCGCCTGAGCACTCCGTAAGAGTTCGAACAAGCTCCTCTACATCCGCAAAATCAGATCACCATGTCTGACCGTCGGATGCAGTCTTCCCGCGACGACCGTCGACGCGACCGCGATGGACCCGACAGGCGCAGACGCTCACGCTCCCCGCGCGGCGGCGGAGGCGGAGGCCGCAGAGAGTACGGAGATGTAGACTCTTATTCTTCCAGCCGCAACTACAGAGAGAGGGAGCGCGAGGACAGATACCAGGGCAGAGAAGAGAGGCCGCGCGACAGGGACTGGGACAGAGGCGCAGCGAGGAGGGACGCGAGGCGGGACGATGGTGATCGCAGACGTGACAACCGCCGCGACAGGGACCTCTTCGATGACCGCCGTGGACCTCGTCGTGACGACCGCAGAGACCGCGATCGCGATGGCCGTGGCGACCACAATGACAAAGCTCGCGACAACGATGATATGAGGCAGATGGAACGCCAGAGCCGCGCGAAGAGCACATCACCCCCTCCGCGTAAGCCAAAAGAGCCTACGCCTGATCTTACAACTGTCGAGTCGGTGCTTACTCGCAAGCGTAGGCTGAATCAGTGGGACATCAAGCCGCCTGGATACGAGAATGTGACTGCCGAGCAAGCCAAGCTGTCAGGCATGTTCCCGCTTCCCGGTGCACCAAGACAGCAGCCGATGGATCCCTCGAAGCTTCAGGCCTTCATGAACCAGCCAGGCAACCAGGCCAGCACCAATGCGCTCAAGCCTGCCACTGCTCGCCAGTCAAAGCGCTTGTTTGTTCACAGGCTCCCAGCTTCTGCCACTGACGACAGCGTTAGTGAATTTTTCAACCTGCAGCTCAACGGTCTCAATGTCACCAAGGGCGTCGACCCTTGTATCTCAGCACAAGTCAACAAGGCGCAAGGTTACGCGCTTGTCGAATTCAAGAATCCTGAAGATGCCACGAACGCCATTGCGCTGGACGGCATAAGCATGGAGCCTCACGCTATGGACACCAGCAACGGCGATTCGAATGGCACATCCAAGGGCCTTGAGATTCGCAGACCGAAGGACTATATTGTTCCCACGATCACCGATGATACACAGAACGAAGCTGGCGTGCTCTCAGCTTCCGTTCCTGACACTCAGAACAAGATCAGCATTACCAACATCCCGATCTACCTCGACGAACCGCAGATGCAGGAGCTGCTTCACACATTCGGTGCGCTCAAGTCGTTCGTCTTGGTTAGAGACAACTCAACCCAGCAAAGCAGAGGCATCGCATTCTGCGAGTACGTCGATTCGAGTATGACCGACCAAGCTGTCGATAGTCTCAATGGCATGGAACTTGGTGACGCGGCTTTGAAGGTCAAGCGCGCCAGTATTGGCATTCAGCAGGTCAGCGGAGAAATGAGCGTCAACGCCATGAGCTTGATGGCCGGCACACAGGCACAGGTAGATGCCGACGCTGGTAGAGTTCTTTGTCTGATGAACATGATCACACCCGAGGAGCTGATGGACGCGGACGAGTCAGACGGTAAGCCTACCCACATATCTGCTAACATTGAGTATGAACGGGCGGATGCTAACGTGGTAACAGAAATCCTCGAAGACGTCAAGGAAGAATGTGCCAAGTACGGCAAGGTCCTCGACACCAAGATGCCTCGACCTTCTGGTGGCAGACAGGCCGCCGGTATTGGCAAGATCTACGTCAAATACGAAGAACCTGCTTCTGCGCAGAAGGCCCTTGCAGCGCTGGCCGGTAGGAAGTTCGCGGACCGCACAGTCGTGGTCACTTTCTTCGGCGAGGAGTACTTCGACGTCAATGCCTGGTAAATGGCTGGAAAAATAAGTGATGCATAAGTTTGCGGGAAATCACTTGGGCGTAGGATGGGCTGGTACTGGTGGCCACGAGCAAGGTGGCGCAGTGAGTGCCTTGTAGTGATAGAGTTTGCAGGCAGAGATTGGCATGTACCTCTTTGTATCATAGCAGAGCGAGCTGCCTCTGTGTATTTTGTGCGAGAAGCTACATGTACCATTCAATCCTCCATACATGTAATCTCTGCAGTGTGTAATGCCACGTGAGATTACATCAGGTACCTTAGGGTTCACTCAAAATAGATAAAGGGACCTGCCGGCTTAACGCGGGGCAGCAACGCGACTGAGCCACAATTCTACGAGGCGCCAGCGTCACCTTAGTCTAAGGGTCGTCTCAGCATGCTCCTGGAACAATCTATCCCATACTGCCATAACTTGCCCTTCACAATCTCTCCTTGTCTATAACTTACCACTGACCGTTTACGCTGAGATTTCATTGACAAGCCACTGGACAAGCAACAATACTTACTAGCCAACCACAACCATGCCATTCGGTATAGGCAAGAAAGACAAGGGCGACAAGGGTGACGACCTAGACTCACAAAAGCGATCTCTCTTTGGTAGCCGCTCCAAGACCGGCAAATCATCCTCGCCAGCTCCCTCTTCTGCCAACCCTTACGCCGCTCCACCACCTGCAAGCTCGAATCCATATGCGAACCAAGGCAGCTCCAACCCGTATGCCAACCCAGGCGCTAAGAGCGACCCATATGCACCCAAGAGCCAGAGCAACCTCTCGCAACCGCCTACCAGCTCCTTTGGTAGTCTGACTCTGAATGGAAGCGAGGCTGGTGGCCCTCCTCCCAGCTACTCTGGTCCTGGTCAAGCATCGAGGGATAAGAGCCCAGTGCCGCCTGGAGGCTATGGTGGCGGAGCACCTAGGCAGCAGAATGGTGGAGGTTATGGTCAATCAGGCTATGGACAAGGATCTGGATACGGAGACAACCCTTACGGCAACGGAGGAGCGTCGTCGACTTCGAGGGGTGCTGGTGGCTATGGCGGCCTAGGAAGAAGCAACAGCCAGGAGACCATGGGCACTGATGCTGGCCGCAATGCGCTATTTGGAGATGCTCCCAAACGAGTTGCTCAGCAACAGGAGCAAGCACCCCAAGAGCCTAGTCAAGACAACAGCTACAGCAACTCTGGCGGCTTCTCCAGCGGTGGCTTCGACTCCACCGAAATGCCTGGTGGTTACGGCCCAGGCATGAGCGCACAGGATGAGGAAGACCAAGACGTGCAAGCCACAAAACAGCAGATCAAGCAATACAACAACGACTCCCGCGACGCCACAAGACGAATGATGCAAATGGCAGCTGCCATGGACGAAACACAAGCCAGCACATTGCAGACTCTCGGCCAGCAAGGCGAGCGCCTCTACAACGCCGAACGCCACATCGACCAATCCACCGTCAACGCCGAAACCGCCCAAAAGAACTTCAAGTCGCTCAAGCATGCGCAGAGAGGCATGTTCAACCCCGGCTTCAACGTCAGTGGCAACCCTTTCACAAAGTCGAAGAACGAGCAGCAGCACATCGAGCGTGAAGTCGCTCACTTGGCGCGGCAGCGTGACATAAGAGAGCACACCCAGCGCTCCAACTACAGCGACGCCCAGCGCCGCGATCAAGATCAGAAGGACTTGGGCAGACTCGGCGGGCCCACCGGCTCGTCTATGAACAAGCCTTCCCTTGCCGACCGAGCGAAATACGAGTTTGAGCCTGATGATGAGGATGACGCAACTAACAACGAGATCGATGATAACCTGTAAGTCGTTTCAGAAAGAGAATCGACCATCGAAGACAACTTACTAACACAATGGTATCACAGTGCTGCTCTCCACCGCCACGCCCAAGGCTGGAACCAACGCGCCAAAGTCATGGGTCGCGAGCTGGACAGCCAGATCGAACAGATCGATCGCACGCATGGCAAGACTCAGAATTTGGAGAACGAGATGGACTATCTTGATGCTAAGATGAAGCGGCAGCTGAAGAGGAACTGATGAGCCGTAGCTGCCATGTAGTCAATTCGAAATGCTAGACGCTGAGCAATGCCTGCTCAGACAAAACAACCTTTTCCTTGCTTGTGCACCACGTTATGTGCAGACGTGGAATTGCTGCTTCTTACAAATGAAGTGATGCGAAGCACGTGCTTTTCATGATATATCTTTCCATGCGTACAACCCCCGGTATCTCGCTGCCCAACATGCAATATGCAACACCACCTCACTTCTCCTCCACACAAATAGGACACTTATACCCTCTGTCCCTCTCCGCATCCCTCTCCCCCCTCGGCCCCTCATCCAAACACACTCTGTGGAACACATGCCTACAAGCAAAAACCACCAGCGCCAACCTCGTCCGATCCTCACCCATCACATCCTCAACCTTATCTGCCACCACATCCGCCACAACCATAGCCTTAGCCTTCCCGCGCGACCTTCTCCTCGCCTCGCCCGTATCACTGAGCGTCAAGGTCTTCTCCTTCCTCGCCTGCTCGCGCGCCTGTTCCCGAGTGATCCACTCGTCCCAGACGACTTCGCCGATCCCGGGACCCCAGGCGCGCCGCTTGCAGTGGTAGCAGACGGAGGAGCTGGGGCGCCAGCCGCGCTGGCGGCGTTCGTGCGCGGCTTGGATGTCGGTAAAGACGTCGCCGCCTAGCAGGTCGGTGGCGAGGGTTAGGACGTTTTGCTCGAAGGCATAGGCGCTGAAGATATCGGCGAGAACGGAGCGGAGGTCTGAGAGGGATGGGGCGGTTGTGGCGGCGCGGGTTAGGAAGGCTCGCAGGATGCGGAGGAAGGAGAGATTGGAGTTGTGTGGTTGGGAGTTTGTGTGCTGTGAGGGCGCTTGTTGTCGAGGCATCTGGGCGGCTGTGGCAGCGAGTAGAGCTGTGAAGGTTTGTTGGACGTTTGCCCGTAAGGCTTGTCGGATGTTGTCTCCTTCGAGGCTGACCGTGCCGGCTTCAGACGGATGATCGTCGAGTACTTGTAGTGCGGCCGATGCCTCTTTGGTCACTTGGACGATCGTGTCGACCAAGTTCAGCCACAAGAATTCATCGATGTCGAGATCGTTCTCATCGACTTCTTCTACCAAGTGGGCCCGAGGCCGTGGACGTCGTTCGGTTGAAGCAGTCTGCCCTTGACATAGCCAAATGCCGACTTTGGTGTATTTTTGCACAGCTTCGATGAGATCGTCGGCAGTCTCTCTTGTTGCTTCAGCGTCAGGAGACTGGCTCGCAGCCTCAATCAGGCTTGTCAGTGCATGCTGTTGACTCTGCACATGAGATACGAGTCGATCCATAGCATCACGGGCAAGACCATCCCGCGCAAGCAGAACCACGGCTGCATCGATGGCGCCGCTCTCCTCCAAAGCCGGCAAAACGCGATCGAGTCGTAAATCTCCCGACTGCAAGAGACCAACGTAGTCTGCAACGTGGCCGGGCTCGTGGGCGCACATGAGCTGCACGTATCTCTCTTGAAAGCTGTGACGAACGCTTTCTGGAACACCATGTTTGTGTCGTAGTGACTTGTCTTCTCGTACGAGATTTGGTTCGAGCAAGGTGCGCAGGAACATGAACTGCTGGTACGAATCTTGCAGAGCTTTAGCAGTTGGCTCGAGCAGCTCAGCGGCACTCGCAAGAAGCGTCCTAGCTGTCTGAACCACACTAATGTCGGCCAGGTCAGACGCGTGTGCAACGATACGTTGTTTGAACGTCTGCATTTGCTTCGGTCCGAGGTCGGCAGTGGACAGCAGACAAGACGTAATGCAGTCAAACACACTGTCCCTATCTTCTTGGTCCTCAAGATATGTTTCGAGGAGCTCAGTATACAGTTTCTGCCTGCGGTAGACAGTTTTCAGCACCCTGAAGAACTTGGCTTGCTTCAAAGCGTCGATCAGGGCGGTAGAGTCAGGAGGCTGGTAGGCTGACAACAAGTACTCTGCACTCAACTGACAGTCTTCTCGCAGCTCTTCGGAAGGAACCTCGCATAACCTTTGCAGTACATTGTTGAGAAGCGAGCCTGAGAGAACGAGCTGAGCCGGGTATTTTGGAAGACTGCGTGCAATGAAGATGTCAAGGAATAATCTCTCTTCGGGATCGAAGTTGTTTTGGTCCATGACGTCCAGCAGAATGCTTACGATGTGCTGTCGTGTCATTCTATAGCCTGCATGCCCGGCCGTACCGTTTGTGAAAGCGCTACCATTGGCTAGAGAATCTTCGTCCGCCTCGTTGAGGAAGGGGTCTTCAAATGCTTCATTGAGCATACTCATGAAACTGGCGGCGTCGAAACGTAGCAGCAAGACTAGATATGGGAAGGCTGGCTCGTCTTGTGGGTTGTTCTCAGTGTGGAACACTTGTTTGCTTCCAGGCGGCCATGACTTCGATCTCCCTGAAAATAAGTACTCGTACATGTCGGCTTTGGCGTGCGAGGCCTCGTCATCGCCCATGATCTCGCCATCGGGGTATCGTCTACTAGTAAAAGCAAACGCCAAATATGGGAACACCCGCATCGCTGCCGCGAAGAAAGGATTCTCCATTGAGTGCTCCGCTTCGCTGCCGGCCTCCAGCATCTTCACAAGCTGGAGCAGATCCACGAGAGGTGTCACAAAGTCTCTGATGGCACGTGTCCAGACGTGAATCAGAGCATCGTATAAGTTGTGCTGGCGACAGAGCATCGTGATTTCTTCCAAGTCGAAGGAGGTCGGCTCAAGCCTACATAGCAATTCTTCGAGTCTTTTCGCTTCATTTTGTGAGATGAAGCAAGCTACCACACTCTTCACGATATCGGGCGGTAGGAAATTCAAGTCGCCGTCCAGGACGTAAGGTTCTAGTGTAGTGACAAAGACATCCTCTTTGTCGGCGTCCTGGAACGCCTCGAAGAATTTTGTGAAGAGATACTCGGTCTCACGCATCACGATGCAAGCATCGAAGCAGACGACGGCGAGTTCCTTCAGGCGATCGTCTCTTTCGTCGTCATGCTGCGCGAACGAGTAATCCATGGATGCGGAGAGCATAGCGATCAATCGCTCCCTTACCATCTCGTGGCGAGTCTCTTCGTCGTCCGGCAGTCCCACTGTCACATTATTTGCCACGCCACTGTAGTAGTCCGTAGCCAGTCTGATCGCAGCAATGTGATCTCCGGTCTCCATCAAAGCTACCAGCCTGTCTGCCCAATTCGACAGCGAGCCCACAGTCAGATCGTTGAAGCCTAGCAAGAATGTTCGGCCTTTATAGGCCTTGAAGCTCATGTAGAAAGCATCGGCAACTACGCCATGCATCGACGGGTCATCTGGGTTTAGCTGTTCCACTACTTTGTGCAGCTGTCGAGAGAACGTATCCTGATGGTATAGGTGGCGATGCAACAAGTCGATAGAGTCGGTCACTTGCAGGCCGCCGTCTTCGAGAATCAACATGCGCTGACTGATAGTGAGCACACCTAACACTGAACGACCAAGCCACTGCACAGCGACGATGGCTTCTTCCGCACGCCATCGGCTCCTCGCATTGAACTCTAGCTTTGGTGGTTTGTTCTTCTCCGCAGGGTCATCTTGGGGAATGACTTTTACATCGAGTACAGTGAGGACATTTGACCAACAATACACCAGCTTGGTGTACGAAGCCTGTTTCTCGGAGTCTTTACTTGAGCCTTTGAGCTTCACAGCAGGGAACCACGCAAGACAACCGCTCAGAGTACTATGAGGAGACACATCCTTGGGCCTTGCGGATTTGTGTTGTGTCTGCGCTATCGGTGTCGTGGATACGATGACCAATAGATATGGCGTCAACAGCGCAGTCAACCCCATGTTGTCAGTCTCCTGCTCTACGTTCCCAAGAGGTAAAGGCGAGAAGGCCAGGACTGAGCTAGGCTTTCGACTCTGCTCGGTCTGAGCATCCGGAGATGGGTACCGACCCAGCAGACGGGTCGACTTGATCGTTCGCGTGACTGGTCCCAATCCTCTGGTAGCAAGATGCGAGAAGGCCATCCCACCAGAGTCCGCAGAAACGAGAGCAGTATGCCGTGTCCCTAGAAATCCTACGTGCAAGATCGCACGGTCAGCTACATGTCCATCTGAGTGTTGAGCTTGCTGCAGTGCGCCATGGCTTATAGGTGGGATTTGCAGAAATGGCCTGGCCGGACGATTGATTTCCCAAGTGAAAATGTATCCATTGGCATGTCCGGCTGCGATGGTGGAATAGTCTGCCGCAATGGCCAAGGAAGTAACGCTGCCACATTCGGCAGCTTTCGTCCCTTGGCCAATAATGATTTTGAGCGTTTGGTGGTAGTCGAAACCAAGAACCAAGCCCTTCGAAGTGCCAACCGCAATCAATGCTGACACTGCCATACATGTTGGCCGGCCAAAGTTTCGCTTGCCTATTTCAGAGAAAAGCTGCCCCGTGATCTTCCGCAATCTCGTCCACCTCACAACTTCCCATGGAGCCTGAGGTGGCTCGTCGGAAGTAGCATCGCCCTGTGAAGAGCCCAACGGCGACAGCTGTGAAGAAAGCGAGATCTGTCTTGAGTGTGGCGAGAGGAATGCGGGTGAATTGCCACGAGAGGATGGCGATGGAGATAGAGTCGGCCTGCCCTCAAATCTGCGCTCGAAAGGTTGTAAAGCTCCAGAGGCTGACCTAGAAGGAAATCTGCGTGGCGTTGACGGGAGGCCTCGGCCTGGAGTTGATTGTTGGGAGCCTAAAACTGATAGTGTATCGTCGGGTATCGACCCGGAATCTAGAGGACTCGCAAGAGGGGAGTGTGTCGGTGGTGTGACTGGCGCTGGCGGCAGATCAGGAGGTGCTTCGTCTGGAGTGGCAGGTCTCTCATATTGCAGCTGAGGCAGGTCTTCATCTTGCTCGACGGGCGGGGAAGCATTATCTTGAGATGTCTCTTCGCTGTCCAGCATCTCGCCCTCTAGTTCGTCTTCCAGTGTTGAAGGTTCTTCTTGGTCGTCCACATCATCCTGCCCTGTCTGTCGGAAGTAGTCGTCACCATCGACATCCTCCACTACAACCTGTGGAGCATCTGCGTTTCCAGGGCTTGCTGCGTCCTCCGCCTCGACATCTTTGTTCTGAGCGCTTGCATCGCTGCCGCTCGAGATTGAGCTCATCTGTGTCCCCAATAATCGCACATTTCTTCACCAACTTCTATTCCTAGTCGTTGTCTTCGGTTCGCAAACAATCCCGAATGTCTCGATCGATAGGCGGGTTCGGTTGAGGCGGAAGTGATTGGCTCTAGGGATAATGCGGCGTGGGAATCGTCCGACGTTGTAGAGCAGCGAATTAATTATCGTGTAGCTGCAATGTCAAATGCCCTTTCTCAGTGGGTCTTCGCAAGTAAAGTGAGCAAGATAGGTGTTGATTGTCGAAGGATGGTAACCTTGGGGCGGCTTGGCGAGGCAGCGGCGACGACTGGGAGCTCAAGCTTCACAAGTTCATATGACGAGGTCAAAACACCAAATTCAAGTTGTCTGACAACTAGACACACATTCTTTGCAACCATGTCGGGTATAGGCGCAGAACTTCCGCCACATCTTCTTGCTAAGCGGAAGCGACAACAAGAAGAAGAAACCAAAGATGCTCCGCCCACAGCTTCCGGCGCAAAGCGATCACCAAGTACCGAGGGCGCAGACAAGCGAAGGAGAGTTGCTGGACCTGCCATGCCGCCTGCGCCTTTAGACGAGCCATCTACGGAACCTGCGAACGCACAAGAGGACGAGAGCAGTGACGATGACGACTTCGGGCCCTCACTACCACCCACCGGAGCAGAGGCATCAGAGGACGCATCAAGTACGAGGCCACAAGGCTACGCACCAGAAGCTCCAACAGGATCAGAGAAACCTAAGAGAGATGACTGGATGACTATGCCTCCCGAACAAGACGGTTTAGCTTCACGAATGGACCCCAGCAAGCTGCGAGCACGAGGGTTTAACACAGGAAAGGGCGCAAAGGCACCAGCAGAAAAGGGAGGAGATAGCTCGGCATGGCATGAGACACCAGAGCAAAAACGGAAGAGATTGGAAGACGAGATGATGGGCGTATCAAGGCCTTCGCCAGGTGTGGCCAAAGCAGCTGGGCCGAGTAGAAAATCAGAGAGCGATGAAGCCGCTGCGAGAGCATTGAAGGAACGAACAGTAAGTACCAGCCATGTCGGTCTGAGGTGCGCACGTCGATGCTGACAAAATTTCGTAGGAAAAGGCTCGCGGTCCTTCACTAATGGAACAACATCAAGGTCGCAAGCCCGAACAAGCAGAAGACGACCCGAGCAAACGGGCTTTCGATCGCGAAAAGGACATGGGTATGGGAGGCATCGGTCGCGCTCAGAAGAAAGAGCTGCTCAGAGAAGCTGGTGGCTTTTCTTCCAAGTTTTCTGGCGGAAAGTATCTCTGAAATTCTATTGTGGTATCACTAACACCACTATGAACATTTAAAGGTCAAACCCTCCCACTTTACAAAGTATTTGTGCTGATCATACAAAACGGGGATTTTTGTATAGCACTTGTTTGCAATCTAGGCGTCACAGTCCTTCCGCGCGGGCTGCGTACATTTCCGTCCTGAGGCTCCAGTTTTCTTCAGTATAATCGTGCTCGTGATTGGGATACTATTAGGGCTGTATACTTTCGGTACAAGTAAGCACATGTACGTGTAAGTGGCTGGCGCGCTAGTCCGCTAGCATGGTTGAAAGTAAACATTGTGACAACGTGCCCTTGTCCCTTACTTGTCGTCGAGATCTCCGCTCTCTGTTCATAAGTGTAGCATACATATGTATTTACTAACAGACAGTGTACATCATTGACTGTAATAATCCAATCTATGCCGTCGTCGTACAAAGGGGCATACCAAGGCCTAGGGTCCGCGAAACAAAGCTCCCGACAGGGTGGCTGACACAAATCCAGCCACTTCAAAGGCAAGCTAGCAACAACCAACCTTGCCTCAACTACTGCAAGTGCACTACCTACTGTCTCATTCTCCTTGTGGTGTTATCTGTCTTGTCTCTGATTCTCTTGTCCAACGTTACTTTGTGCCATTTTCTTGCTCGCGGCATCGCTCTTATCGCCTAGCAAACACCGCAGAGTCGCACCTCCCTCGCTACAGCGCTTACCAACAGCAGGCGCCTGAAACACCACCGGCGCGACTGCATATATCCCTGGTCTCAGCAGAACGGCGTGCAGTGCGAAGCCTCACAACACTTTACTCGCTCGTCAATCCCAAACTCGAGTCCAACCGAATCGAATGTTCACAACACCATCCACCATGTCCCTCCTCACCCCACGCCAAAGTCCCCTCGAGGACGACGGCGCTCAATATTACGGCTACGATGGCTCGAACTGCTACGAAGAACATACCTGCGGCTGGTGGTGGTCACCGGTAAGTCCAATATCCCAACCCAAAGCAAAGACAACGCTGCACATCCCCTCTCCTAACAAACCACTGACAACCAATCCAGACCGGCTCCGCCGTCCGCTACACCATAGTCTCGATCCTCTTCTTCCTGCTCTTCGCCTACTTCGTCGGCGGCTACTGGCACGCGCGCCGTCGCCTACGCAAAAATCTACCACCCCTTCCCTACCACCGATGGATGGTGCGGACCAGCTCTCCGCGCTACCACTACAACAACGGCTACAACTACAACTACCCTCACGGCGCGCCAATGTACCACCAAAATGCATACTACGGCCAGCAACAGCACCCGGACAGCTACGGTATGCAGAACAGCACTTTCGCGCCTCCACCTCCTGCGTATCAGGCAGGTGATGCACCGCCTCCGGTTTACCAGCCCCCTGTTGGAAGCAGCAAGGTTGCAGCGGATCAAAACTACCAGCAAGAAGCTAGGAATGGTGGTGGCGAGAGCAGCAGCGAGGTGCGGGCGCCTGATGCTGCTGCTAACAGGAGCACATGAAGTGCATAAGTGCTAGCATCGCAATTATTCTTTCGTTGTGGTTTCATGCTGTATTTGCTTTGGGTTGGCGCAAGACAAGGAGTTATTCAGGATATTGGAATGGGCATTTCCATTGCATGTTTACAGATACACCATTGAGAGTGAGAGCCCACAGAGTTTGCTTCAGACCTGAAAAGCAAGGTGGCGCACAGATAGCGCAGATACGGCCGCAGGATTAGAATCGAGGAATATTATCATGATTCAATCCGGCTTTGTATCGTGTGCTATAAACGACGAAGTCGAGTTTGTCTTTTGAGTGCAACGTTACTGTTACAGTACCTGCCTGTCTGACGAATTAGGCTGTTGACCTAACAAGCAGTTCGATTTCGAACGGCACATGTTCGATACTCCCTACCACGTCTCTTAAAGGGTGGAAAATGCATGTAGCCATAATCATGGAGCAAGGAGGGTGGTATCCTTGATCAGTCCAGCTTTGAACGTCGCCGCGTAAACACCAATGATTCTTGTTCCTACGCCTTTCCCCTTCCGTATAAACCCACATATAAATGCGGAGACCAAGCTCGCTGGCAGTCCTCGAAACGTCATCAGAGCGACAGGCTATTTCATTGCTGCATGAGAAAAGATGGCGCGACGCGTGGGGTGCTCTCCGACGCGTCCAAAGGTCGCTTTCGATGGCCACTCACATCCCCTGAAGAATGCATCAAGACTACTCAAAGGCCGGAATCTTGGATTAACCACTGCGGTTTTGCATTGAGTTTGGACACACGATCGTCTGATGTCCGCCATGGCAGCAAAGTGTGCCGCCCTGGGCATTGCGGATGAGCAACGATGCAATGAGGACGCCACCTCCGCCAATGGGTTGTTCTGTTACTACCATGCCAAAGTTGCGTTCGGACTATACAGGGGCTATAAACGCCGCAATGCTGCTCTCGACTCCTTGGATAAAAGCCCACCTTCATTTCTGGATGAGAGCGGTGTACTGCTACGAAATCAAGATTTTGCCTCTGTGACCGACGAGCCCAGCCTGAATGAGATTCACGACTGGCTCATGAAGAAGTACCAACTCCTGGATCGCGTAATCAGAGCTCGTAAATTGCACCATAGCCGCTTTTACAAGTTCGACTTGGACTATGGCCACCAAGCATACCTCGACAAGCTGGTCAATGAGAAGCACATTGTTCTTCGCGCTCTCGAAAGATTGCAACGTAGGACTGCTGAGTTCCTGAACTCGAAGGCTAAGTGGTTCTCATGGGTGCGAGAGCAGCAGGACCATGAGGAAGGGATACGCGAGAAGGAGGTCGAAAAGGTTCAGCGTGAGGCGAGAATGTTCAAGCGGCATCAAGCTCTTCTCCAGGCACGACTTGAAAGGCAACGAAAGCGTGAGGCGGCCAAGATGCAAGATGCTTTCCTCAAGCTCGCCCATTCCGAAAGACAGGCGACAGAGAGCGACGGCTTTGGAAGTGATGACGACGAAGAATGGGATCCCATCGAGGACGTACTGGAGGACGAACGTGGTCGATTCGTTGACACGATGAGGAAACTGCTCTGGCTCGAAGTTCCGGTTGCGGACGTAGATTCTGCAGACCATGTACAGCAGGCCGGCAGCACCAAGGAAGCCAATCAAGAAAACGGAGACTCGAATAATGCTGAAACACAGGCTGAGGGTGGCGCACAAAAGTCGACCGCGGTGTCACGCAACGCAAAAAAGCGTGCCAAAGCGAAGGTGAAAGCCGCCGCTGCAAAGGATGCTGAGATGGAACCGTTCGCCACTCCCAACATCGAGGTCAATGAGAGCAAAGAACAGATGAGAGAGAGACTGCTTCATGGTGAGGACTTTGTGAGACTAGTCAGCGTCGATGGCGAACAAAGAAAAGTACCGAAGGTGACAGGCATGTCTGAAGAAGGTACTGAACAGCTCCTGGACGACATCGCGCAGGTCAAGGAACTCATCTTCTGTCGACTGCTGCTGTCTCAAGCTGCCCTTCTGCCAGCTGCTTTACGTGCCAACAGCGTAGCCGATCTACTATCTGATCGAGAAATAAGCACTGCTGACTTGCGAGATCTGTGCTTCAAGGTGGAGAGGCCTACACTGCAGAACATCAGAGATGCTTGCGCAGACTTGGCGCGCAACGACGCAGCCGAGCATGCTGCACAGGAGCAAGAAGAAGACGAGTCTGGGGACGACGAAGCAACACTTGCTGAACCGAAAAAAGACAAATGGCAGATGAAGATCCGGGACGGCCAGGTCCCCAAATCGTGGCGCTCGAAGCATGAAGTGGCTCTCGACGATAGGATTTCGCATCTGCGCAAAATGAAGGAGGCTTCTATGCAGGGAGCACCGACTTTTGTTGACTTTGGAGAGATCGAGGATGGCAAGTTCAAGAGCAAGCTCGTTCGAGTCAAGGTCTGCGGCCGTACAATCTGGAACTATCCTAGTGATGGCACCATGGCAAGAGGTGGGTGGCTGCAGTACTCTGTCATGGTCAAGGGCAGCAGACTGGAAGACTCCATCGTGCTTTGCAGAAACTGGAAAGAGTTCTGGGAACTTAACGTCCTTGCTTTCAACGATTACTTCCCAATCGCTTCCTGGGCCACGTGGGCAAAAGACATCTCTCGCCAGTCACTCATAGCCCTGGGCTTGGTACCTTATCTCAAGTTTGAGAACGCCAACACCTTGACTACGCGCCAGCAGACTGGGGCCAGAGCGCGTGGGCCGCGAACTCATGAAGTCTGCGAGTATAAGAATGTTATCTGCGGATACATTAAGAGAAATGATGCTGTTAGTCGTCGGTTCGTGCAGTACTTACAGATGGAATCTGGCAAGCTGTGCGTCCTTGTTAGGGATGCAAAGACGGGACGAGTCATCGTGAAGCCTCCAGATGAGCATCTTTGGCTCTCCAGGAGGAAGGCTGGCATGGGCCGCGCGGTGAAGAATGAATGGGTCGTTGGCAAAGAAGTTGGACCAGGTATGTCCCCGCCACCGACCATGCCTTCTATTCATCACTTGTCTTGACTTCGACTGACAATGTTTCAGACCTCTTCCAGATGCTCAGTGATGGCAAGGACAGGGACTGGAAGTTTGGCTTCAACGTAAGTCTGCATGTATCTGAACTCACAACTCCAGAGCTGATTTTCTCTTGATGCAGGACTACTACGATCTCCAGATCTGGAACCTGGTCGACACTTTGACAACCTTTACGTCAAAATCCAGGAGATGCTGATACAAGCCAACCGTTGCTGCAATAGTAAGGATCTCTACTGCCTGGCTGCGCCTGTTCTCGACACGCTGCACAAAGACAAGACCACTGGGAGAGTCCGCGACGCTCGGCCCGGCGAGCAGACTATGTGGAATCGCCTCGAAAACCGCACGATCAAAATGACTCACTGGGACAGCGAGACCGGAAAGATTGATGAAGAAGAGACTTCGGACACCGAGAAAGCCAAGCTTCTTTACAGTGACATCGATGCAAACGAAGATCTCATCCTCTTCCCCGACGAAGCCGGTGGAAGTCAGCGTAAAGCAGTGCAAAGCGGCAAAGACCCTATCACAGTTGATCTGCTCGAGAAGGGACCCAGCATGAAACGATTCATCTACAATCTCGATTCTGACGAGGACTCCGACGCCTTCAGTGAAAGCGACAGCCCCAAGGAAATAGCAGAGAAGCGCGGGAAGAAAGACGGACTCACACTTCGCCAGATTCGCGACATGAAATTGGAAGGCTTGCCGCCCTGTGAAACCCCTGACCGCGGGGATGACTGCACTTGTCCCACCTGCGCCGAGATCACTGCCTTCTTAGAAGAAGAGCAGTCGCATAATAGTTTCCTTGCGGTGGACGACGATGATGATGACGACGATGCATTCATTAATGAAGGAGACATTCTAAAGTATGGTGGAGACGAGGATACCATTGATGAACTCATGGTACGATGACACCAGCATCACCACTAGTATTGATTCGCTTGCTGACATGCTACAGGATTTCGTGTTCGATGAATCGATCGAGGACGAGCTTAGAGACCCGCACGCAGATTTCATGGTGCACATGGATAGAGAGAAGTCCAAGGTCTTCAAGAAGCAATGGCACGCTGCTGATTTGAAGCCTGGATCGCAAGAGCGATGGCAAGAGATGCAAAGCCTTATCCTCGAAGCCAAGGCCAAGATCAAGAAGAGCAGGCTGTTGCTGTGCGATTGATGAAGACTTTGATGGAAATGGAAGTGCACACAGCCGAGCACAGACTTGTCTACCGTGACATGGAGGACGCCTTCGCAGCAGTTTCGTTGTTCTTGCCCGATGATATTTTTGATGCAGAGACTAAGGCATGGCTGGCGACGCTATCCCAAACGACACAGCTTGTCGACAACGATGCCAAGGCCAAGACGCAACCATACTGGCGCAGCGTGCTGAGCAACAGTTCATGGCCACTGAAATTCTGGAATGGCCAATGGGAAGAAATTGGTGATGCTGCTTATCGGAACCCAGAATACCCTGTTTGGCATCTCAAAGAGGAGCCACGTGTGTGGGACGAGGTTGCTCGGCCTACAATCGCCCACCTGTTCAAGGCCGGCATTATTGGACCGGGATACTGCCCGTACCCATCAGGCCAAGCAATGGCAGTGCCTGCCCATCCTGGTGACCCTCGGCGAGACCTCTTCATCAGCTACTGCAACATCCGCGGTGACTGGCCGACTATGTCTTCCACTATGCGTGACCCTCACGCCATAGATCTCCTTGCGATGGCTCGAAAGCATACCGCAAAACATCCGAACGCAAGCTTCGCACTGCTGCGTATCTGGTCGGCACCACACTTCTGGCCGCTGATGCTGGGTCTCGAAAAGCGCGACTGGATGTCCTTCAGCGACGTTGTGGGCCGGAGCTGGACTTGGAGCTTCGTGCCAAAGGACATGCCGTTCAGTGAGTGGAGCATGCAGCATACTCTCGACCTCCGTATGGAACGCTTGAAGAAATCCCATCTTGGGCGCTCTTTCGAGACGAAGCGTGACATGATTTTGGTCATGAGCGAGAGCAAGGAGCAGTTGTCTTCTGTGCTCACGCCGGTTGTCTTTACGGTTCAGAGCAATCCTTGGCGCTTCGAGGTCGACTTTTGGAAGAGCTTCATCGGCGTTGATCTCGCTTTCCTTAAGAAGCTTGACAAGGGCTGGGTGGAGTGATCAAACTTGCCCGATCACTGTTGGTCTATTCAAGAACCCGATGGATTGGATATGGATATGGTCATGGATTTCGGATGTAATTTAGAACAACTCAATAAAAATATGGAGACTTGCATCTGTATTTCCTGCATGAGAGATCCACCTGCTGTATCAGTGACATTGCCAGAAGGGTTCGTTGATAAGAGGTCTGTTTCCAGTCGTGATGTGACATAGAATACGCATCATTGGGAAATCGCCAATCGCAATCTAACATTCGAGACCGCAATTTTCAGGCGGATTGCAGTGCAAACTCTTTGAATTCCATCGCATTCGCACTGTCGCTTAGAAGCTCGAGTAGCACATGAGGAAGTGTGGCTTCACCTTATTCCTCCTACCGTCCAAGGGTCTCGCTCTGACCAGAGACCAAACGTCACCATTCCGGAAGATTGAGGATCCGCGAAGCCGAGCTCTTTTGAACCAACAAACAGAAGTCTTAGTTTACAATGCGTATCCTGTGTCGTCAACGCGCATAAAGAATACAAGAAACCGTTGAATTCCTTCAAGTGGTTGCTCGTGTAAAAGCAGACCAAACACGCGTTATTCGACGTCGGCGTTACCTCATACATACGACCATGACTTCTCTAGCGACAAAGACAACACTCATCCTCTCTATCGGCACCAGCTTGATAGCCTCAGGCGGCATCTTGACACTCACATTCTTTGGCATTCCCATCCTGGCTGCGCAACCAGCTTCGCGTTCTCTTCCAAGCGTACGCTGGCTCTTCTCGCGTGGGTCGCACACGTTCCCAACAGCGGCGATACTATCGAGCAGCGGCTTTGCCTGGCTGGCTTACACTGCCATTCCTAGAGGCGTTCGACTGGCCGATGTGTTGAGCAGAAGCGGAGATGCCAGATTCAAGATCCTGGGCTACGCGGCAGCTGGCCTGTTGAGCTTGAGCATTGCTCCGGTGACTACATTTCTTATGATCCCAACCAACTTCCGCCTGATCGCGCTCAATGAGCGTCTGGAAGGTGCAAGAAGTTCTCGTTCTGCTGAGCTCGGCGACAAGGGTGGAAGGAGTGCCGAAGACTCAGTAGATGGCAAGGGGCAAGCGCCCCAGTTCACAGACTTGAGTGGACCTCAGGCGAAGGCTGGAAAAGAGAGCTCGGCCGACGAGGATGCAGAAGTGAGACAGTTGCTTGACAAATTCAGTAAACTGAATGCGCTGAGAGGTTTCTTGATTGGACTTGGTGGTCTTGTGGGGCTGGCAGTAGCTTTGTGATAGGAGGTACAGGTCCATTGATCTCTTCTACGTGTACTCGTACATGGATCATTTCAGTGTTCATTATCTTAATTATTCCAGTGCTGTCAATCCTGTCAAAACTCGAGACTATTACGGAAAGAAACTACATCTATGTCAAGCAACGTCTAGTAGCCCATGCCAGAACTCCTACCATCGCGCGAGGCGCTCAGTCTAGGAACGTTTGGGCTCGGTGCAGCGTCTGAAGGGGAGAAGGATCCAGCATTGGGCCATGGGCCACTAGCATCGAGTTCTGAAGCTGGTGCAGGATGACGCTGGATCATCTCATCATCACTGGCACTTCCTTCCGATACTTTCTTGCCCTGATCGCTGCTGTTACTACTGTCTCCATTGCGAAGGGTTGTAGTCTCCCCTTCGCTTGTCTTGACCTCGTCGCTGAAGCGAAGATGCTTCTTGTGCCATTCAGTCTCTTCATAGTTGAACGCTGTCTCGTCGCTGCTGTTCTTGTTGTACCAGAGAGGTTCGTTGGCTGCGATCTTTCGTACGTTGAACCACGGCTTCGGCTGCTGGTTGGCATTGTAGAAGATGACATCGACTTCCTCAAGACTGCGGAAGCCTGTCTCCGGGTAGAAGAAGTAGATCGCTGGTACAATGACGAAGTTGAAGACGGCGAAGATGATGTAGGTGCGGTAGCCGATATTGTGGAAAGCAATAGGCGCTATCTGGACCACGGCGTAATTCACCAGCCAGTTGGCTGCCGTCGACATCGCGTTCGCAGGGCCACGAATCCGCAGAGGAACAACCTCTACTTGATACAACCAAGCCATTCCTTGCCACTAAGAGAAGGTATGAGTCAGCAAGTTGGCTTAGACACTATATGGTTTATGACCTTTGCACTTACCCCCACGCTGAAAAACGTGCAGTATACGAAGATGAATACGGTGCTGACGATGTTTCCTGGAGTATTCTGGAGCCACAGCATGGCTGTCAAGATGGCCATGCTGATGCACATGCCGCTCGCACCGAACATCATCAGGCTTCGACGGCCCCAAAAGCGATCGATACCAATAACGGGGATTGCAGAAGCCATCAGGAACTCGGTTCCGACCGCTGCTGCGAGTATGCGAGAGACCCAGCCCGAGTATCCGTACAGCTGTATGAACATGAGAGCCAGATACTGCGTGATAAGATTGATTCCAGTCATCTGTTGGAACATTTGCAGAACGACGGCCAGGCAAGTTCGGTGCACATGTCGGTAGTCATCCATGGAGAAAGCGGATCCGAAGCTGCCCTTGGACATTTCGATAACAGCGTCTTTGATCTGCAAGAACTCCTGGCGAACGTCGTGACTATCTTTAGGCAGATCGTTGAGGGCAGAAAGCACTTTGAGCGCCTCCTCCTCTCTTCCCGTCAAGATCAACCAACGCGGTGACTCGGGCATCAGCAGCAAGAGCAACGCAGCCACCAAGAGGAAGACAAGTTGGATGGCAATGGGAATACGCCAGGCTGCTGAAGATGGGTCCAGCCAAGCGAACGCGAAATCCATCCAGTAGCTGAAGGCCAGACCAGCAGCAATGAATGTACCGGCTGTAACCATGAGTAAAGTGCCACGGCGATGCGCCTTCGTACATTCGGCTTGCCACGCAGGCACAGTAGCTGTGTTGAATCCATTGCCCCAGCCAGCGATCGCTCGGCCGACCAAGAATTGTGGCCAACTGAATGATGCTGCTTGAATGATCTCGCCGATCGCAAGGAAGGTCAGACCCATCAACATCGTCTTCCTACGACCAAGCCTATCGCCGATCAAGATGGTGAGAATCGCAGAGAAGAAACATCCAATGTTCCAGATTCCGACAGTAAGACCTTGTAAATTTGCGATATGAGCGGAATCCGGATGGCCAATCGTGTCGGTCTGTGGGAATTGTTGGCGGAAAGATGGTACTGTCAAGATACCAGCCAGATCGCCCTGGTCATACCCAAACAGAAAGAAAGCAAGTCCGGCGACCGTACCAATGACACTGGCGAGTGCTGGGCCTCGCAGGCCCATGTATGAGTGAACATCCGACATCGCGAAGATCCGATCAGAGGGCGGGGAGCACTGTAGTGTCCAGTACGAGAGCCGTAAGTCGGACCTTGGTGTTGCTCTGTAAGTCACAGCAACGATGAGAGTAAAGGCTTGAAGTTTGAGGAATGAAATTTGACCAACTACATGTCCGGGTTGAGGGATGCGGCGATGAAGCCATATGCGGCGGCGCACCGCACATGGCGAAGGTGCAGAATCAACTGCTCTCTCACGAGTCCGTGACGTATCGAAGTTGTTCCAGCATGGCGGACACGGGAAGTCTACCACGACAACAGGCCAGGATTACTGCTAGTGCCGATATTTCGAAGAGAACGGATCACAAAGTTTCTCGTTCTGCAATGACAGCTCACGCCACTATGCTTGGAGTCGCCACAGCAAACAATCCATAGCTGCGCTTCGTGAAGAGAGCGTCGGCTGGAACCATGGCTAAGGGTGAAATCCTTTTGGTTGCGAGCACATGGCGAACCGTTGAACTTGTTCCGCCCTGTCAGAAGTGTCAGGACTAGTGTCGATGATGCTTTGCCCGACGGAGTGTGGGAGGGGACATGCGAGATTCCTGCAGGCTGTTCCTTGCAGACACGGCACGGCACCAAGTCCGGCGCTGCGATCGATCTCAATCTCATCTCAATCTGCAGATGCTGTGCTTCCTGCGAAGTTCATCTCGGTAACGAACCTTCGCTTCAACTCAAGCGCCATGTGAGCCTTTCCGAGTGCGAAGATACATATTAAGTTGCGATCTGAAGAATGATGTCTCGGCTCGCACGCGGTCCAGATCGATGAGAAGTGTGGCAGGAATAGCACTTTAAGGGTACCGTTCTAGACACTAGCGCGTTCGTACCTGACCACTAAGAACCTGAGCAACGCCCCAATTCCAACCCACGATCCAGCCGCTGAGGTCAATGAACAGAGCCACAGGACTCATCGTATGTCTCGAGACCTCGCATGAATAAGTTTGGCATTATTGATTTGGTTATTGACAAGGGAAAGCGAATCAGGCCCAATGCAATTACGGTGAAATCGTATCACGTGACTCTATCCATAGGGTTCGTGTTGGGGTACTTGCTCGATGCCAGCAACAACATTGAAAATAACATTGAAACCACATGAGCTTTTCGTCGCTAGACATGAGTAGAACACGATTTGAAAGAATGTAACCGGGCCATCTGGCGTTGCGGGAGTATATGTGCGCCACTACAATCGCTTGACACCCTTTGTGTCGATGTTGCATAGACTATGGAATTGAACAGTCGTTTGACCACTAGAGCTGATCACAATCCAGGTGAGACAGATACCATCGCCATGACAGTAATGCTCCTTACTCCTTCAAACCGATGTCGTTCAACTATCACCAGTAGAATCAAGTGGAAAGAATTGCGCGACCCACCATATTCACTTCACTTCCCAAGGCTGCACATCAGCTGTTGCAACTCCCAAGGAGCTATCAGCCTGTCCAAAATACAACCACCACTTGCCCTTGAACTGTACCAAGCCTTCAGCAAATACCACGCGATTGACCTGGCCCTCAGTCTGTTCGGGCGTGCTCGGCCAAAGGAATGGCCTCTCAAGCCTAGCCACCGGCCCGTCTGCAAGCTCGGGCTGATACGTGCCTCCGACGACTGGATTCACGATACTGGTGTTAACGGTCGGGCGGAAAGACCCAGTCGGATCGATGAGCATTTGACCAACAGAGTACTGCCCTTGTGGATAACCGGCTCGGCCGGTCGTCATAGCGTTGTAGACGAGGAGCCAGGTGCCATACCGAGTCTTGATCGGTGCAGGTCCTGGCTCGAGAAGTCGATTCTCCCAAGGATGTACGGGCGCGGCGAAGGGATCACTTGAAGGCAGCGTGGTCCAATTCAATAGGTCAGGGGAAGTCGCGTGGTAGAGAGATGAATCGCCCCTTCGATCGTTAGTTCCAAATCTTGCTTGGCCAACAGATATACTTACCAGTACATATGATATACTCCATCAACTTTCTCATTCGTGATGGCCGCTGATTTCGAATGGTTCAGTCGTGGCCCCGGTACGTCGATATCGCTGAACGCGACATCCTGCCAGTATGGGAAGAGAGGCGGGTACTTCGTCCAGTTCAGCAGATCTGTCGATGTAGCAATGCATAGCTGTGGTGATGTGAGGTTGTAAGCGGTGTATGTCAAATAGAATGTACCGTTGACGCGAATGATTCGAGGATCTTCCGTTCCACCACCGGCCTCCCAAGGCTCTGTTGCATACAAAATAGGTCTATTCAGTCGTTCAAAATTGATCCCATCTGTGCTCCAAGCGAGGCCAACGCTGCTGACCTTGGAAGCGTTTTGCGCTCTATACAGGAGGAAGATGGTCTCGTTCAAGACAATTGCCGTTGGGTTGTAGAGAAAAGCAGACTCGAAGTTGTTGGCTGGATTGGGCGAAAGGATAGGGTTGTTGCCATATTGGTTGAACGGCAAGATAGGGAAGTATGGTGGAATGTAATCTGGATCGCCTTCAACTGTGTTGGAGTCGATGCTGAATGGCAGATCGTCAGCGGATGATACGTTTTGAGCAGTTGTGGCTGCCACGAGCAGCAAACTCAGAAGCCCGCTGATCATCTGCATTTTGCTATCGTTGATATGTATGCTCCAGGTGCCACATGCTTCTAAATCATACCTTGTCTTTATATATGGTCACGCCTTGACGAACCTCGCATGGCCATGGCATGACGTCGGAAGCAGCCACAGAACTCAAAACCAGTCTTCCCCGCTCGTACATGACCTTGCCTTTTCGATCGAGCCTCTTTCAACCGTCTGTGTCGACCATGTCTAAGCATACTAAACTTTGCCGTCGTTTGAATTGTCGAAGCATAGCATGTCCTCATTTCAAATTTACATTAGCACGAACGTAGACATCACAGCGCTGCCACGGTCGTGCCTTCTCACTAGATGTAGTGATCCATAAGTTGCTCTACGACATTCCTCTATGACTTCTCACTCTCCTTCGCCTTCTGCAAAAGCCTTCTAGTCTCAAACTTGTTCAACTCAACCTCCTCCGGGAAATCTTTCCGCCAATCCTCCCTTCCTCCCAAATGCCTAAACACAACCCTCGAATCCAAGTTCTTACACTTCGGATTCTCACTCGTGTCCTCATACACTTTCAACCCTTCATCCCCAAGAGCTAGCTTGACTCCAACCCTCTTAGCAGCATCAACAGCAAGTCCGAAATCCTTCTTCATGAGCTGCACCCTGAACCCGCCCTCATAGCCATCGCTCGCCGGAGCATCTGGGCTTAGCCCAGGAACAGGACACCAATCGTCACAAATAGATGACTGTGCGGTCGACGTGTGAAAGATATTCGCCAGGACGCGCGGATCCATGCCGGACGCCATGCCGATGTTCATGGATTCGCTGACGGCGATGGCAATAAGTCCGCTGCAGTAGTTGTTGCACAGCTTCGCTGTGAGGCCTAGCGAGGGTCCACCGCAAGGGAAGATGTTTTTGCCGACTAGGCTGAGCAATGTTTTGAGAAGTTCTATGTTCGGGTCGGTGGTGGTGCAGCCAAGCATGAGAGTCAAAGTGCCTTTCTGAGCGCCAATTGCACCGCCTGAAACGGGTGCATCGTAGAATGTTGCTTTTGGGTGCTGTGAGGCAACTGCATCCCGGACGGCAAGTGAGGTTTCGGTGTCGATGGTGCTGCAATCGATGAGGATTTTGTCGCCGAGGTTACTGGCAAGGACGCCTTTGCTTTCGGTCAGGTAGACTGCTCGTACATGGCTACCTTCAGGGACCTGTTCGGCGGCAAGTAAGCGGCATGGCTTGAATATAATTCTAGATCAAAGAAGTGGCACGTACCATGGAAATGATGATGTCCTGTTCAAGCAACAATTAGAAAATAAGCTGTGTGTTGTTGGTCTTTGACGTTGACATACCGACTTGTCCGCGACCTCTTTCGAACTGCTGCAGGCATGAACTCGGCCCTTTCCGTCTTGAACGAATTTATCGATCACCTCCTGCACGACATCGTATACATAGAACTGTGTATCGCTTTCCGTCTTGTTCAGTATGTTGTGAACCATGGGAAGACCCATGATCCCAAGGCCGATCCAGCCGATGTTCTTAGGTAGGTTAGCCATTTTCGTCGACAAAAATGTTTCGGAATCCGTTCACGATTTCAATGTACGCATTGAATATAGTACATCGAAAGGCACTGTAAATAAAGTAGGTAACTACTCTCGTTGCTCGGATGACATAAACATCTCCCACTGCGGGGTATTATACATCCGGCGGGGCAGGGGAACCGGTTCGGATATATGCTGTGACGTATATGCGTTCGTGTACAATAATGCCTCAGATGTATGTTTTGTTCATTCTTCATTAGTCGTCTTCCTCTTCGTCGTCGTCCACTTCCATTGCATCTTCCTGAGTCTCTCCACTGGGGTCCCTACGCGTGGAGGTGCTGCGCGTCCCACGCGGCGTTTCAACAGCCTTGACGATAGCCTCGCCCTCTTCAGGACTCAGAACATTGTCCAGAATGTCGTGCGCAGCTTCAATGACCTCCATTTCGATACCAGCCTCGAACACAAGCTGCTCGCTGAATGCAACACGTGACATGCTTATCAGGAAAGCATGATAGCCGCCACGCTCTACCTCCAGCTTGCCGGTAAGGTCGATGGACTCGTCGAACGTACGGAGAACGTGATGTAATACGCGAACGGTCGTGTTGATAGTTGAGATCGTCAGGTCGTGTATGCTTGGTTGAGAATCATCATCGCTACTGCTGCTGCGACGGCGCCGGCAAGCGTATGGGCGTATGTTGTACAGCTTTCCGACCTGGCCGTGCAAGAATTTGACCAACTTGGCAATAGCGAAGCGGTGTCTGGCGAGGAGCTGGCCGCCGTGGTCGGTGAGACACATTTTCTTGAAAACGCTCAACGTCTCAATCCGGAGCTCAGCAAGCTCTTCTTCCGTATATGACTTTTCATCCTTGGGAGCTCTTGGAGTTTCGAAGAGCCATGTGGCCAGTCGGTCTACCGTCGTTTGCTCCTGTTGTTCCTGCTGAGCAGCGTCACTGCTGATCACCCCAAAGGTCGTGTCGAGTATCGAAGTTGAGAGGATTTGCAGGGCTTCTTTGATGCGAGGTAGTGGCTGCACCTTGTTCAGCATGAGGAGAGATCCTTTGAAGTGGATATGCTGCCAAAACGTTTCAAGCCGCTCTGGATTCAGTGCCGCTGATTGATTGATGAAGAGCAGAAACTCGACCACTTCGTCGACATTTACTTTGGTAGCTAGATCATCTTGAGCGTTGTGATCAAAGGTGGCGGAGAAAGATGCGTGTTGCGATTGGATGACCGGAGTTACTACAAGGTCGATGGATTGCAGACATATAGGCACCGCCTCCTCTACCAACTTGCAAACTTCTGCAGAAAGCTCGAAGTAGAGGGCTGCCCGGAGCATATCTAAGATAAGTGCTAAAGGCTCATAAGTCTTCTCATGCAAGCAAGATGACCAAAGTCCAAGTAGAGTGTACGAGACTTTGAGAGGCATGTGATCGATTCCAGGATTCCTTGAGGGAGAGGAAAGTCCATCGTAGAAGATGGAAGCCAAAGATCGTGCAGGGTCCGAAGGAAAGCTGTACTTGCTGAACAGCTCGATTGTTCGGTCTTTGCTTCCGGATTTCTTGTGGTTGAGCATACGTTGGACGTATTCATATTGTTCCCGTGCGTCGATCGAATCGCGATTTGCGTGCAAATTGATATCAGGTGGAATCGCCTGTTCTCCGCTGGGTTCTCGAGACGGCTTGGCAGGTTGAGCAAAAGACAACGCAGGCAAAGGGCTGTCCTGCGCCGAGCGTTTCCGTTTTGCCCCAGCTGTGGGAGTTTGATCCTTCGACTTCTCCCGACTACGGCTGGGGCTGACCATGAGAACCTCGCTGTCATCGAAACCGTCACCATGTCCCTGCTTCCTCTTTCGAGGTGTGTCCTTCTCTTTCGTCTGTCTTAGCTTACTTGAACCGGCCGTCCTCTTCATTCTGTCAGTCTCTTGTGCCAAATCATGCTGCAGAAAGCGATTGTCTGTCTCCATCTTTTCCCGTTGTTTGCGCATGGCCTCCAATTCAGCCTTTTGTTTCGCTGCCTCATCCGCGTGCAGCTTCTGCATGACACTCAACCGCCGTTCATACTCCTTTGCAGCCTTTTGCTCCTTTGCTCGCACGATGGCTATTTCTCCTTGCTTGGTTGCAGCAGCCCTGCGAGCGTCCTGCTCCAATCGTTGTAAGCGTGTTTGCTCTGCCTCCAGTTGCGCAATGCGGGCCATCAATTCCGCAGTATCGCTGTTATTACGTGGTTTGTGTTGAAGATGTGGCGCATGATCCCATGATCGTGCGCCGGCACCCATTTCAGCATCAGCTGCGGCAAATGCAGCAGCGGTCTCCGGGTCAATTGAGCGAGATGCTGTCCGCGAAGTCGTCCGAGCCTTTGTCGATGGACCAGACGCAGGGTGAATCACCATACTCGGCTCATCAAGATCAATCACATTCTCTTCGTCGAAGCCATACTCATCAGGCGAAGGTGGCCCCAGAATGTCCAGACCTACAGATCTTGTTTGTGAGGCCGCGTGCATACCTGGCTGCTGACGTCTCGGAGGCCGCCATGCTAGGTTTTTCGTGTTGCCTTGCGAGCGGTATAGGCTTGAGGCATTGTGAGCCTGCTTTCTCAGATTCACAGCAGGCGGATGAGGCTGGCTTGGTTTTTGCTTTTGGGTGGAGGAAATGGCATTTTGCTCGAGCTCGAGAAGGGTGTTGTCTGGGATGTCGTCCAGATCATCATCCAGGAACATGTCGTCCTCCATCTTGGCGTCGCTCTAGTTGTATCACCATGCTTATCACGGTATGCTCCCAACTTCACGTAAGGTAGCGAGTCGCGTCCAATGGACGTGTCAGTAGTAATTGGATGCTTGATGTAGATCGCCCGGCCAGAGTTAGCTAGCGTGCTTGCTTCACAGCCCAGTGTCCAGCGCCAAGTTTATGCAGGCGACGTCAGAGGGTAAGGTAGAGACACTGGAAACGGTCCAGTCAGCCAGCCTGCTCGACCAGCGACAATTTACTTTCGCGACGTTCTCTTTCGCTCGCAGCTTGAGACAGCACTCACTGGGACATATTTTTGCTCCCGACATGCCAGCGTCCAGCACGTAGCCTCTCATTACTCCATCCATCAGGGGTTCTCGCTTTCGCACCAACGCGCTCAGCCAGCAGCTTCCGCGTACCCCATATCCATCGCCCGCAAACGAGGACACAGCAGCCTGTGCAGAAGGCTAAAGGCTACCGCGACAGCATCGGACCTGTCCATACGACCATTACGACACCAAAGTCATCCGCCACACAGCAACCATGACCAAGCCCAAAAAGGACATCAAGTTCCAGCACCGCGAGCGTCGCACCAGTCGAGGCAGCATGTCGGACTCACCCACGGAAGAGCGCGCTGTAGCAAACGGCACCTCCAAGAGCCCTACCAGAGACAGCAACTCTGCGAAGAAAGGCAGCCCAGATGCTGCCGCTGGCTGGGCGACTGACGACGAGAAGGTGCCCGTCAAGGAGCTGTCTGAGTCGGAACAGAAGAGACAGACCTTCATTACACGCGCGATATGGACTCTGGTCATGATCGCCTTCTTCTTCGGATCCATGTTCGCTGGCCACATCTACATGCTCATCATCGTCACCGCCGTGCAGATTATCAGTTACAAGGAGGTGATCGCGATCGCCAATGTGCCTTCAAGAGCACGCAGCCTGCGCTTCACCAAGACCCTCAACTGGTATTTCCTTGGATCGACCATGTACTTCTTGTACGGCGAGAGCGTCATCTACTACTTCAAGCACATCGTCTTAGTGGACAAGGTGCTCCTGCCATTCGCGACGCACCACCGATTTATTTCTTTCATGCTCTACGTGATGGGTATGTGTTTTTTCGCTCGCGCAACATATGCAACTAGAGGGGCATGAAGACTAATATTTTGCAGGCTTCGTCTTCTTTGTTGGCTCGCTCCAGAAGGGTCACTACAAGTTCCAGTTCACGCAGTTCGCCTGGACTCACATGGCTCTTTACCTGATCGTTGTGCAGGCGCACTTCATCATGAACAACATCTTTGAAGGCATGATCTGGTTCTTCCTGCCTGTCAGCTTGGTTATCACCAACGACATCTTCGCATACATTTGCGGTATCACTTTCGGTCGCACCCAGCTGATCAAGATCAGCCCGAAGAAGACAGTCGAAGGTATGTATCGATGCAAATTTTGTTCATTTGGGTGCAATGACTGACTCGGTGTAGGATTCGTCGGTGCTTGGGTGTTCACAGTTCTTTTCGGCTTCGCCATGACCAACGTTCTCATGCGATCCAAGTACTTCATCTGCCCTGTCAACGATCTCGGAGCCAACATCTTCACTGGCCTCGAATGTGACCCCAACCCTGTCTTCATCCCTCAAACCTATCAGCTGCCGTTCATCCCGCCGAACTGGACCCATCTGCCGACCACCGTCAGCATTTCGCCCATGCAGTTCCACATTCTTGTCATGGCGACCTTCGCCTCCCTGATCGCGCCTTTCGGTGGCTTCTTTGCCTCTGGCCTGAAGCGCACCTTCAACATCAAGGACTTCGGTGACTCCATCCCCGGACACGGCGGCATGACCGATCGCATGGACTGCCAGTTCATCATGGGTTTCTTCGCATTCATGTACTACCAAAGCTTCATCGCCGTCTACAAGGCATCACCTGGCTCTGTCCTCGAGACTGCCATCACAGGCCTTACACCTGAGGAGCAGGTCGAGCTTGTCAAGCTACTCGCAAGGCATCTTGTCAACCAAGGGCAATTGGCCACGCCTGCCTTGGAGTATCTGGGAGAGCAGTTCAACGCGTTGAAGAGGTGAAGCGGATGCTTCTCAAGCGTGTAAGAGAAAACAGACATGAGGAAGGTTGTTCCGAAAACAACACGTGGTAATGGGTGGACCTTTCAATCTGGATAGCAAGATAATTTTATGTACCTAGGTACTGTATCGAACCAAAAAAATCAAAAGTTGACTCGAGTCGGGATCACCAGATGTGACCGACCTCTTTAAGCAGAGTTCAAGTTATGCTTCACACTTGTGTGAGGCTCTTTGCGGTGGGGACCTGAAGCAAACGCCGACGAGACAAGACCAGCGAGTGCGGTTCAGCTCGTGAAAGCTGTACGAAGATCTGCAATACTGGTTTTCTTTATACCTCTGGGCATGTGCAGTAATCAATATAACAATCACGACGATGCTCTCGGGTGATACGTAAGTCACGCCCACATCACACCATTTGTTGCCTGTAAGCGACACACATGCTACTACTGCTGTCCTGCACAGCTCACAGTCATCGATCGTTCCCCGCCACTGAGATGCTGCATCTGAAGCTGACCCAACCCAGTCTTTGTATTCGGCCCGTCATATGCGACATGCTCGTTCATGCGCGTGCATTCGCTTGGTTCAGCAGCCGTGGCGTTCCGGGGCAGGGCTAAGGTTGCTGTGCACGCGCCGTCAGCGGCTTCGCTAGGCGTCGCGCGGCTCTGCAGATGCGGTTGAGAGAGACCGGTACCACGAGGAAGGAAGACAGGAAGACAGGGCTAAGGGTCAAGTTGATTGCTGTGACGGAGGGCGGCGATGAGCGATACAGAGCTTCGCCCTCACTTGTTAGCACGAGCTGGCTTTTGTGTGTGAAAGGACGAGGTATTCAAGGTCGCTGCAACGTGTCTATCACATGCTCGCACGCAAGCGGTGGATTAAGGTGTTAACGGCAGGATAATAAGGTCGATCAATGCAGGCGCGCCGTTGGTCGCCTTCCCACTAATAGTACCTGAGCACTACCCCACGTCCTTTCCCCAATCTACCCCGCAGTGAACAAGGTCTCGATTGCAGGTTGAGGTGGAGCTTTACGGCGTACGCCTGTACTCTCGCATTGGAGCTGGGTCCAACTGTTTACTTGTAAGCTGATCCGCCGATCTCTTCTCGTCCCTGATCTTCTTTCTTTTTCTTTCTTGTTAACACACTACTTCCAGTACAAACCTTTCTTCTAGCCAGAATCATGGCGGACACAGCACCAACGCCAGCGCCGAGGGAACGCAGACCTAGCGTTTCCTCTCCCATCAATGACTTCCAGACGGCCGTTGGGCCGCCTGGCATGACCAGACCCAAGCACAAGAGAACCGCGACTGGTTTCGGACCTGGCGAGATCAAGGCTGTTGAGGCGAGTGTGCCCGAGGGCCAGAGAGCGGCGTAAGTGTAATCTCAACATTCAGCATGATCTACATGGACTTTACTGATAATTGTGGATCTGCAGCTGGAAGAAATTCGTAAGTGATGTGACACTTGTGTAGCACTACTACGGCGTCGAATACATTGCTGACACGCACGCCATTAGTCCGCAAAGGAGTTCAAGACCAAGGATGAGTTCGAGGCGGAGGCCGTCAAGCACATCGAGACCACATTGGCGAGATCGCTTTTCAATTGCGATGAATTGTTCGTTCGACGCCGCATTTGATCTGGATTGATATATGCTAACTTACGATAGCGCTGCATACGCCGGAACAGCCCTCGCATTCCGCGACCGCCTGGTCATCGAATGGAACAAGACCCAGCAGAGGCACACATTCGCTGATCAGAAGCGTGTATACTGTGAGTTTGGATCTTTGGGACGCTCGCCGGGCTATAGTTAACGATCAATAGATCTCTCCCTCGAGTTCCTGATGGGTCGCGCTCTTGACAATGCCATGCTCAACGTCGGCATGAAGGACATTGCTAAAGGTTTGATGCTTCCTACACCTGACTTCGAAAACCTTGACTGACTCTTTGCAGATGGTCTGGCTGATCTCGGCTTCCGTATGGAAGACATCATTGAGCAAGAACGTGATGCTGCACTAGGAAACGGTGGCCTGGGTCGTCTTGCCGCGTGCTTCCTCGACTCGCTCGCCACTCTCAACTACCCAGCGTGGGGTTACGCTCTCAGGTACCGTTACGGTATCTTCCGTCAAGAGATTGTGGATGGATACCAGATGGAAGTTCCTGACTACTGGCTCGATTTCAACCCTTGGTGAGTTGAGTCGCCTCAAATTGTTTTTGCGACTTGCCACTAATATCTTCCAGGGAGTTCCCTCGTCACGATGTCACGGTCGACATTCAATTCTACGGCAATGTTAGGAAATATGTGGACGAAAGCGGCAAACAAATCAGCGTGTGGGAAGATGGCGAAGTTGTGACTGCAGTCGCATACGACGCGCCGGTGCCTGGATATGGTACAACCACAACCAACAACCTGAGACTCTGGTCGAGTAAGGCGTCTCATGGTGAGTTTGACTTCACCAAGTTCAACTCCGGCGAGTATGAGCAATCTGTCGCAGATCAGCAGCGTGCGGAGACGATCTCTGCCGTCCTCTACCCCAACGACAGCTTGGAGCGCGGTAAGGAGTTGCGATTGAAGCAGCAGTACTTCTGGTGTGCTGCTTCACTCTTCGACATAGTAAGGAGATTCAAGAAGTCCAAGAAAGCCTGGAAGGAGTTCCCCAATCAGGTGGCTATTCAGGTAAGTCTGACCATCAATGTCTCTCGAACACCCATACTAACTAAGAACAGCTCAACGACACCCACCCGACGCTTGCTATCCCTGAGCTGCAGCGTATCCTGATCGACCAAGAGGGCCTGGAGTGGGATGAGGCTTGGGCCATTGTCCAGGCAACATTCGGCTACACAAACCACACAGTTCTGCCAGAGGCACTTGAGAAGTGGTCTGTTCCTCTGATGCAGCACCTGCTTCCTCGTCACCTTCAAATCATCTACGACATCAACCTCAACTTCCTACAATACGTCGAGCGAAACTTCCCCAAGGACCGCGAGATGCTGGGCCGAGTGTCTATCATCGAAGAATCGCAGCCGAAGATGGTTCGCATGGCTTACCTAGCCCTTATTGGTAGCCACAAAGTCAACGGTGTCGCTGAGCTTCACTCAGATCTGATCAAGACCACAATCTTCAAGGATTTCGTCAAGATCTACGGTCCTGACAAGTTCACCAACGTCACCAACGGTATCACACCCAGAAGATGGCTGCACCAGGCCAACCCTCGCCTGTCCGAGCTCATCGCCAGCAAGCTCGGTGGCTTCGACTACCTCAACGACCTCACCATGCTGCACAAGATCGAAGCATATGTGGACGACAAGGAGTTCAGGAAGGAGTTCCAGGAGATCAAGTATGCCAACAAGGTTCGCCTCGCCAAGTACATTAAGGAGCACAACGGCGTATCTGTGAACCCGGCATCGTTATTCGACATCCAGGTCAAGCGTATGCACGAGTACAAGCGTCAACAGCTCAACATCTTTGGCGTCATCCACCGCTACCTTGAGATCAAGGACATGTCTCCTGAGGAGCGCAAGAAGGTACAACCTCGCGTCAGCATCTTCGGTGGCAAGGCTGCGCCCGGCTACTGGATGGCCAAGACCGTCATCCATCTGATCAACCAGGTCGGCAAAGTGGTTAATGCCGACAAGGACGTCGGTGATTTGCTGAAGGTCATCTTCCTCGAGGACTACAACGTGTCGAAGGCTGAAATCATCTGCCCTGCTTCGGATATCTCGGAGCACATCTCCACTGCCGGTACCGAGGCTTCGGGCACATCGTAAGTGATCGCCAATTCGAACTGTCGGGGGCCTTGACTAATTGTTAAAACAGTAACATGAAGTTCGTCTTGAACGGAGGCTTGATCATCGGAACTTGCGATGGCGCAAACATCGAGGTAAGAAAGACTTCTCTCCCCATCGCATGACTGATCACTGACATGTATAACACAGATCACAAGAGAAGTCGGAGAAGAGAACATCTTCCTCTTCGGCAACCTCAGCGAAGACGTCGAGGACCTGCGCCACGCACACTTCTACCAGGACTTCGACCTGGACCCCATGCTCAAGAACGTCTTCAAGGCCATTCGCGAAGGCGTTTTCGGCGATGCCGGCCAGTTCTCCAACCTCGTAGACTCGATCGTCGACCACGGCGACTACTACCTCGTCTCGGACGACTTCAAGTCGTACATTGACACACAGCGCCTCATTGACGAGGCATACAAGAAGCAAGACGAGTGGCTGACCAAGACCATCACCAGCGTGTCGCGTATGGGTTTCTTCTCGAGCGATCGTTGCATTGACGAGTACGCGGAGATGATCTGGAACATTGAGCCGGTCAAGCCTCAGACTAATGGCGCGTGAGGGTGCAAGTGCAAGGTGTTGTGTGCAGACGTTGAGCTTACATAGGCTATGCATAATGATGATGACGATTTTCGATGAGATACACCATGTAGTCCAATGTGTTTGGAGTGAATGTTAATTAATCGTCTCAAGAAAGTTGGCGGTTGAGACCACGGACGTCACAGTCAAGCGAACGGCGGGGAGGTGTGTGAGCGCGAGGCCTCCCAGATACTCCCCCGTAGTGTTAGCAGCAACACCACTCACGATAACTACCAACAAATCACCCACACACTGTATGTCCGCCGCCGAAGCCGCCGCCTACTCATCCAACACCGGCACGATCCCGCTACCAGCCATGAACATGGACAAGTTCCGCGCCTTCACCAACCAGGTCACTTCGCAAGTCACGCCTTTCGCGGCCCGCAGTCAACAATGGATCAAGGAGCAGACCGGCACGGTCGTCGAGAAGACCGAGCTGCCGCATGACTACCTCGAGCTCGAAGTGCGCGTCGACGCCCTTAAGGTCACCCACCAGAAGCTGCTCGCGGCCACCTCACAGTACACCAATGAGGCTTACGATTACCCGCCCAACGTGAAGGAGAGCTTCCAGGATCTGGGCAGGAGTATTGGCGATAAGGTACATATATCATCCTCATCATCACCCTTCGTCTCCCGAGTCAAGCGCATACTGACAACACCACCCAGGTCAACCTCCTCTCCAAGGCCTCCAACGCAGCCGAAGCCCAGGCAGCCCTCACAGCACCCCCCTCCGCCAAACCCCAGCCCAAAACCTTCCCTCACGCAATCGCCCGCGCCGCTCTCGCCGGCTCGCAGGACATCGCGACCGCCACGCCGCAAGGCTCCACCGAGCCCGACCCTCTGTCGCAAGGCCTCGAGAAGTTCGCCATCGCGCAGGAGAAGGTCGGCGAAGCCCGCCTCGACCAAGACGAGAAGATCCAGTCCCGCTTCCTCGCCGGCTGGAGCACAACTCTCAACCAGAGCCTGAAGAGCGCAGACAAAGCCCGCACCGCCGTGCAGAACGCCCGTCTGGCCCTCGACGCTGCCAAGTCGCGCGCTTCTGCCGGCGGTAAGCACGAGGAGAGCTATACTGAAGCACAGCGCGCTGCTATCGAGCAGGCCGAGGACGCTTTCGTCGAGAAAGTCGACGAGGCGACCAGCGTTATGCGCAACGTCCTCGATACCCCCGAGCCGCTGCGCAACCTGTCCGAGCTGGTCAGGGCGCAGGCCGAGTTCCACGCGCGTGCTGCGGAGATTCTCGAGGAGGTCAGCAAGAACATTGGCGATATTCAGATGGAGCAGGAGAGCAACTGGCGCAAGGCTAGGGATCAGTAGATGGGATTTCTGGCGGCCTCCGTTGCAAGACGTTCCGCCGACGGGATTTGCTCCCCCTTTTCTTGTGAGGAGTTTAGGTTGATTGTCTCCTTCCTTTTTTTGCCCCCGACTTTTTTGCAGTATGTATGACGATATCCTCTGGTTCGTAGGCCAGGCAGCGCTACGAATCGACAGGCATGGCATGACATGACACTTTTTTTGTTGTTCAACTCCAAAACATCCTACACGTATCACACGGGGACATGGCACGGATTCTTCCTCACGTGGAAACGATTGCACTTTGACACTGGCGCCTTTGTGATATCAAATGCCTTACGATGACTAAAAGATTATGCCAGGGTCATACCTGGCGCTCTATAAAGGCAAGTCTTGCTTCCCTTGGGTAAATAACCCGAGCACCTGCTCGCGAGCTACAGGATATCTCTTCAAGGGAACAGACTCGAGATCTTAGTTCCACCGTTGGGCAACTTGGCCCTCAAGATCGCACCTGGGTGCGTCCTAGTATCCACACCGTTGTTCCAATCGGCCTGCAAGATCTATTAGTGCTTGATCCACGGCCACGACCTGGCTGATCACAAGAATGTCAAACTCACCTGATCAAACAATTGATTAATGTTCAGATAAATGTACCCGTCGGCGCCGACACTGGCGCCATCTGGCCAAATGATGCGTGGATCGCGAACGAATCCGTTCGTCTTTCCATTGCCTTTGGGAGTCGAATCGTAGAAGTACACGGCATTCTGCTCCGGCATGAGCTGGTACACGAGCCCATTGCTATCGCCCTCGAAACCATTCGCATTGCCGCCCCGCTGGCCGTGATCGCTCACATTGCCATGAGCAGATAGCTCGGCCGTTGGAACGTCGTCGCGCTCGCGAAGATTTGCAGTAGGGACCGAGTAGAGTCGGTTAGTAGTGAGAGGCGAGTAGTAGATCCGCTCGCCGTCCGGCGTGATCTGGATTCCGTCTAGACCTTCCAACTGCCAGCGCGTGGGATGGCCGACCTGCTCGAAGTAGAAGGGCTGACCGACGTATGACGGCACGTCGTTGAAACCGCGCAGGACAGAGAAGTCCTGATCCAGACGACGCCAGCTCTCGCCCGTTCCGAGGTCGAGCATGATGAAGCCTGGGCGGCCTTGGTCGGAGCTGTCGACGAGGTAGGCGATGCCTTGGCCTGAGGTGCCGGTGACATTGGGGCGCAAGTCGAAGCGGAGGTCATTGAGGTAGGAGTCTGGGTAGTGGACTGTGGCGGGGAAGGTGAAGGTTTGGTAGATTGTGTTGTTGGCTAGAGAGATGGCGACGAGTTTTGGGCCGCCGGGTTGGGCGTAGGGCATGGAAGGTGAGCCTTTGGCGCTGTGAATTGTTGGGCGGCCGGTGTCAAGGGCCCAAAGAGTTTCTGGTCGGTTCGTTGCGTTGGATTGTGGTGTAACGTAGAGTGCTTGCACAGAGATGAAGGCGCTGGAGTTTCCGGAACCGAAGTCGATGCCGTTCCAGCTTGTGTTGAGTTGGTTTACTGGGAGATTGAGGTCGAGAGAAGGATAGGGCTCTTCGGCTGTTTCATTCACAATCACTCCGAGAGTATAGCGGTAGTCACCTCGGGTGTATGAGGCGAAAAGGCGGCCATCGGATGCGGCTGCAATGCCTATGGGCCATTGATCATAGTCTGTCGAACTGTCAGTATTCGGGCTTGATCGGAGAGCGAGCTCAATGGGCTTCACATACAATAATGGACTTCTTCGATTTCCGGACCGTAAGTGCCATTGTCAACACGAAGGCGTGTGCCAGAGCTGTTTTGCGAAGTCACCTGCGCTGTGGCACTGATGCCCAAGGCTAGGCCGGCGATGGCAGAGTACAACATCATGTCACTAATAGCAAAAGTAGGATCAAGGACTGGAGCAGGTGGGAGTTCCAGCAAGCTTCTATATGTTATACCTCCTACTTGCCGTCACGGCAGATCGTCGTCATATTTGATGAAGCGAATCCATTGATGTGCCGTCCTACCCAGAGCTTGACGAGCTCAAGTTGACTACACGTCGGCAGTGGACGGTAATCGACATCGACGTGCCACGCGAGATGATGCAAATGGTCAAGCTTGGGAGTCGTGTCGAGGTCATGACGCAGTGATCGACCGGATGTTTTGGAGAAGAATATGGAGACTCCAGTCGATCCGTCAACGTCTCCATGGACATCACAAATACATACAGGGTTAGGGTCCCATGACATCGCCTTGTTACATGCATTGACAAACAAATGATGAAAAGATACATGCGGATAGCAATATGAGCATGTCAAGGTCATAGGGCCTCCCACTGCAGTCATCGCCCCATGAGGAACACAAGTACCTTAAGACAAGTCAACTGGTATTTCGATTGTTTGATTTCAATCGACAAAGCCCATTCGTCAGTGATCATGTGGAATAGACAGCAACATTTTGTCCCAATAATGTCTGCTATCTCTAGAGGCTGCTCCGACACGACACAGACAATCAAAATTCGGCATATTTTCAGAGATTGCATACGTCGAACTAGTAAGCATATCTAAACCACAAATTCTGCTTGTCCGTCAAATCCTCAAAAGCATGCTTTTCACCTTCCTTCTCGTCCAATACCAGTGCATCTCTACGCGCGTTCTCGCGCCTCAACATCACGTAAAGCACGACGGCAACAGCGACCAGAGTCGCGTAGCTGCCAATGATACCCTGCCACACGCGTGGGTAGTGCTCGCTGACATCCTGAGAACGAATCCAGAAGGGACCAACGATGTTGCCTGTGAATAGAGAGAGTCAGCTTCGGGATGTCTTCTCTCATCTGAATCGCCATTCTTAGATCGAGCTCGAACTCACCCACGCAATACATGAAAAACGTCCCACTCGCCATGAAACTCTTCTTCGTATTGCCCGCAACATTCGCCATCCCCATGCTGACAATCAAGCTCGTTACGGGTGCGAAGAATCCAATCAATGTGTATCCAGCGAGTGGCGTGGCGCCGCCTTCAGTCCAGGCGCCTTTCCAGATCATGGCGCAGCCGGCCATGACTGGCAGGCAGTTTAGAATTAGCATGATCAGGCGGATGTTCTTGAAGAGGAGACTGGCGTAGCCGCATGCAAGGGTCGTGACAAGGCATACGGCACCTAGGGGCATTTGCCAAAGTAAGGCCGTAAAGGGATCGTAGCCAAAGGTGCTGACGATTAGGGGACCGAAAGCGGAGACCGCGCCGTTGACTGGGAGGGGTGTGTTAGATGTGAATTGTGTCTTATATCAGATAAGCAGAGGGTGTGGGAGATCCGGGCAATTGCAGCGTCGATATGGTACGTACCAGTGTAAGCAAGACCCATCATGAGACTGATGAGGTAGACTTTGGGGTCTGTAAGAGCCTCGCGGATCTGGTCCCATTTGATCGTGTTGCATCGTACGCCCATGTGAGATTGGCGCAAGCGTTCCATCGAGATACGTTTCTCGTCACCACGCAGGAAGAAAGCATCGTTGGGCGTTTGAGGGAAGAGAAAGAAGCAGAGGCCGTAGACAACCGTCAAAGAGCCAGCCATGATATAAAGATACTGCCAGCGCTCTAACGATCCTGACGTGATGCCTGCAAAAGCGTAATTGAAACCGGCGCCAATGATCGTCCACGCACCGGTGGCAGAGTACCATAGACATTGGCGCCAGGTCTGTTCTCGCTGCGTGTAGAAAGAGGACACGATGACCATGAATGCAGTGGGCATGATCGACTCGAGGAAGCCGAGGAAGAACCGCTGGACATAAAGTCCTTTGTGATCGGTGACCAGTGCAGTCGACATGCAGCAGAGGCCCCAGAGGACGACAGCTGCACCGATGATCCGACTCAAGTGGAAGCGTTGGAAGGCGTAGGTCATTGGCATCACTCCGGCCAGCATGCCAAAGTAAAAGATCGAGCTTGCCCAAGACAGTCGCTGGGTTGAAGTGATTGGAGGGACGACCGAGTTGTCGACAACGACTCGAAGGTCGAGACTTGTGATCATACCAAAGATGCTAGCTCCACCGAGGATGGCTTTGTCGTAGTAAACAAGACCATAGCCGAACCAGAGGAATGGAATGACCCAAAGGTCGATTCTGCGGATGATGCTGCGCTCAACAGTGTGGTCGTAAGTCTGAGCTTCGGTGCCCACTAGCTGAGCAGCAACATCTGCTTTGCTCTTTGAGTGACCTGTGGCGGTAGGTGTCTGGTCACCGGCATCTGCTCCGTATTCGTTGCTCATATCAGCATCTGTGGCCACGCTTTTCTGCAGATTCGGGTTCGATGGTGGTCCAAGATCAACAGTCTGCAGATGAAAATGCCAGAACACTATGCAGAACTTCCTTTTATTGATAATCTACTTTGTGGTGAATCCTTCAAGAAGGCCGAGATCGCTGGGACGGGTGACAAGAGGCTAAAAAATAAAGTTCGCTTGGAGATGAGGGTTTTGATGCATGCAACGAACTATTGACAGGACAACGTAGTGTATGGAGCAGGCGGACGAGCAGTACCTCCTGCAAAAGTACGAGACACCTGCCGTCAACAACGTATAGTATTTCCAACAGAATTTTTGCTACGGCAAGGCTTTGAAGACGCCATGCAGAAGGCACTAGTGATAGCATGCGTGGCATTCTCTTGGAAAATTCAGCCATTTGATATGTTCAAGGCCAACATTGTACGCCCTGATTACACCGTATGAAGCTGACATATGATCGTTTGCCATCCAGATATCATACGATACTCTATAGGAGGTAGCAGGTAGCAGCGTTGGCGGACGAGAGAGCAAGACTCCCGGCCGTCGCAAAGCAGAGCATCCGCGCTAGCTACATCTGGCAGCAGCGGCGCAGATCGCAAGCTTCCGTCTCCAAAAATTACTGCGACAGCCAGCCAGCCTCGCAGGCCGAGCAGCGTGAGAGTGACTTTCTGCTTCCACCACCACACCACACCACGCATATCCACAATGGCGCCCTCAAAGACCAAGACCAAGGCTAAGACCACCACCACCGTTGTGGCCAAGGCTGCGCCCTCCTCGCCCTACCAGCTCGACGCCGACCAGACCCTGCGCGCAACCAATGCCCTCGTGCGCAAGATCCAGTCCGACCAGGCCACCAAGTCTGCCACCGACAAGAAGGAGAGCTTGCTCGCCGATGCTGACAGCGACGATGATGCCGACGAGGTCCCTGTCTGGCTCGTCCTCACCACCAAGAAGCACGTTGTCGACAAGAAGCGCCTGAAGCCCGGAAAGATTGTGCTGCCGCACCCATATATCGACACCCAGTCCACCGGCGAGGGTGCCCTGCGCATTTGCTTGATCACCGCCGACCCGCAGCGCAAGTACAAGGATCTGATCACGGAGCCTTCATTCCCCACCGCCCTCAGCCAAAACATCCAGCGCGTTATCGGCATTGAGAAACTCAAGAGCAAGTACCACTCCTTCGAGAGCAAGCGCCAGCTGCTCGGCGAGTACGATGTTTTCCTTGCCGATGACCGTGTCATCACCTACCTCCCCACCCTTCTCGGAAAGACTTTCTACAAATCTGGCGCGAAGCGTCCCATTCCCGTCTCTCTCGAAGGTCGTCGCCAGAACGTCGACGAGGCTGGCAACAAGCGCCAAAAGCTGTCAGAGGGTGGTACCAAGGTCACCAAGACCGATGTGCAACCCGCTGAGCTCGCCGCCGAGATCACCAAGGCCCTCACATCTGCCCTTGTCCACCTGGCTCCCAGTGTCACCACCGCCGTCAAGGTCGGTATCGCCTCGCAAGAGCCCGCTCAACTGCAAGCCAACATCGAGGCTGTCGTCGACGGCCTTGTCGAGAAGTTCGTTCCTCAGAAGTGGCGCAACGTGCGCGCCGTGCACATCAAGGGTCCCAACACCGCTGCCCTTCCCATCTGGTTGACCGAAGAGCTCTGGGCAGAAGAGACACAAGTGCTTGACCAAGCACCGCAAACAGACGGCAAGAAGCGCAAGCGTGGCGCACTCGTCGCCGAAGAGGAGGATGTCATTGAGGTTCCTGGCGCAGACGGCAAGATGAGGCGTTTGGAGAAGCCTGGCTCGAAGCGCAAGAGCATCGAAGCCGCGGCACCCAGCGAGAAGGAGGCAGCAGAGGCAGAGGCCAAAGCCACAGAGAAGATCGAGAAGGCCGCACGGAAAGAGGCTCTCAAGGCACAGAAGTTGGCCGCTAAGAGCGCCGCTACAGACGCCACCAAGAAGGCATCGAAAGCCAAGCCTAGAATGAAGGCCGCTGACCTCAACTAAGAAGATGTTGAGCGGTGTTCTTCTGACCTGTAGTATTCTTGCTATGTTCTTTATTTCTTCACCGAAAACTATATCGGGGGCATTCAGCGACGGCGTTAGTTTTTTCTTTTCTAGGCCAAAAAGGGGTGAAACAGAAGGGAAAGGGTCCAACATAAAAGAAACGAAGGAATACATTCGAATAGCCTTGTGTATTCACAGACCTCGTGTGAGATTCAACCTTGACTACAAGTGCCAACGCGACATTTCGAATGAAAAACGACTTCTAGTGCCATGACGTCCAAGGCCGAGTTGGAATCAGATCACCCATTGTGCATGTGACGACGAGTAGCGGCACGACTCTCATGTAATGCTCTACGCCGACACGATGAAACGGCTTGGACGACGAGATGAGAAGCATGAGCTAGGAAAACGATCCCTCCGAGCTTTAATTTCGAACATTTATATATACACAAATCGTAGTCTCAATCCCTCTCAGTAATAGCCAAACGAACGGGGAATCTGTAACGTTAACACATGTAAATGCCCAAAAAAAAGAAAAACAAAATACAACAAAATACATTAGTCCCATGGGGTTTTCCGGCTGGAGAATAATGTTAATCAAAGGAAAATAGCAGACGCTGGGAGGAAATGGTGGAAAGACGCGACATGTGGTCCCTCGTGTAATGCGGGAGCGTGCCAGAGACATGCCAACATGCCATCACCGCCTCAAGACCCCATCCTCAAACCCAAGCCACTCGGCGCCGGACTCGCCGCCCTACTACTCCTCCCCGGAATCACGGTCGGGAGCAAAGGTAACGGAGCGCTCGGCGGCGGCGCCGGGGGACCCAATCCCACAACTGGGATACCCAGATCAAGAGCAGGCAGCGACGCGCGGGAGCGGAAAGTCGAGCTGCTCCCCGGGCGTGAAGGCTTCAGAGAGCGGATTGGAGGGGTGAAAGAGCGTGCGCTGGAAGTCGGGCGCGAGGAGCGTTTCGGGTTGTGCAGAGACGAGAGGAAAGGCGTAGAGTTGGTGGAGTCCGTGCGGATTTGGATGCTGATGGGTCGTTTGGCGGTGGGGACTTGGTGGTTCGACGGGATTGAGAGGGAGGGCGGGCGGACGCGGGCGGGGATGTGCTTGTGCTCGAGGGTAACCGGGTTTGGCTGCACGGAAGGGAAGATGGAGAGGCGTTTGGGTGCTGGTGCTGGGGTTGTTGGCCGCGGTGGTGTTGGGTTTCTGCTCGGGGCTAGTGCAGACTCCGCGCGGGGCGGGTTGTGTGGAATGTTGTCTTCCTCAGTGATGCTCGTGGGCGTTGTGGACGACTTGCCAGTATCGCTGATCTGAGCCGTAAGAGTGTGGATTCTGGGCAACGGTGTTTCCGGGTCAGATTCAGGGCTGGGCGGGCTCTTTCTTGATTGCATCTGCCTGCTATTCTGCCAAGAAGGTGAGTTTGGAGAGCCAGACGGGTTGATCTTCAACGGGAGATTGAAAGCCTGCGAGGTATTGCGCCTGGAGGTCCTTGGAGAAGAGCCGAGAGCTGATGATCGCAAAGATGGAGCTGAACTCATGCGTTGCATTTGCTTGTCTGTAGGCAAAACATTGATCTTTGAGCTTCGCTTGCCCGTCGAGAGCTTCGTGGTCCAGTGTGCAGAGGAAGAAGAAGGCAAGTCGGCCACGAAGGACTGCGGCCTCTCTCCATGCTCTGATATGGGAGGTGGTGCCACAATCTTGGAGTCATGCTTGGAACTCGTCTCGGTAAGTAGAGGCATGCTCTGTCGTGAGCTGATTACTTTGCCACGAGGCGCGATTGCTGGCAGGGCTGTGATCGATGATGAATTCCAGCCCATGACAGGCGAGTCTTCGCCCGTTTCGTTCAGTCTGACGGGTGGTATCTTGGAATTTATTGTGAGGTCGCTTTCCGCACCAGGTAACACTTGCGGTGTCACCATCTTCGGCATTGCAGACCTACGTTTGTTACCCGAGCCGTAAGAAGAAAGATTTCTGTATGGGCCGCGAGAGCCATACGCTTCGCTTGGGCTGTCTAAGCTCAACTTGTTGGGCACAGTCTCGCTGGTCAACGAATTCGTCCGTGACGTCCAGCCTGTAACGTTGGTATTGGTAGACATGCGTACACTGCTACGCAAACTGTTTAGTCTGAGATGATCGACTGAATGGGCGACTGACGAGTTGACTGAAGCCGTGTCAGAGGGACTTCGCCCTCGCGTAGACACCGGCTTGTTATAAGAGGCCCCAGCAGCAAGAATGTCTCCAAAGGTCTCGTCCTCTTCAGCGCTAGTTGTTGGTCTGGTATACGAGGCGCCTGCAGCCAGCAAATCCCCGAATGCCTCCGCCTCTTCGATGCTATGTCTTGACTTTGTCCTTACGTGTGGCGTTGGCTCGGCAATTTGAGGTGGGTCGACGGGCGAGACTATCGCTTCCTGGACGTCGGTGACATGGGAATCAGCGCGACTGGAAGCCCGTCTGATATGGTATCTTTGCATCGGGGCTGGTTCCTCTTGATGTTCTGAAGAATTTGTGGGTGGTTCAATATCTTCTTGTGTTGGTGAGAAATGTTTGGCAGGAGAACCGCCCTGTTCCTCAATCTGTTTGCGGATAGCGCTGAGCCATGCGTTGAGCTCATCACCATCGGGCAGCACAAGCAAGACGTTCGATATCAGCTTCTTCTCTGCAGCACTCTTGATGCCGACCTTGGAGAACAAGGTGCCTGTCGGCGCCACGGGCACACCATCAATATCCACCTCCTGTGAGATCTGGGCAACATATGGTCTGCCACTGATCAGGTCGCTTGCAAAAGCTGCAGAGTTCTCATTGAGTACAAGGACCTTTTCAGGTAACCTGCCACTGGGTCCATATTCCGCGTATTGTAGCAAATGTCCGGTCGTGACCAAAACGAAGATCTTCCTCTCGACATCGACATGTGTAACACTCATCGATCCAGAAGTCCTGGAAGCAAACCTGCCAAGCCGCAAAGCATCTCCGCTGCGGCTGGTGTCTGTGCTAAGCCTGGGAGTGCCCTCTGGAGGCAACTGCAGCGCTCCGATGCGCTTTGTTCTCGACTTTGCCATTACGATCTCCGGCGAGGCAGTAGAAACTTCTACCAGCCCGTTCTTCGTAGATTTGGCAAATGCCTGGAACAGAGGTGGCGGATCATAGTGGATCGTGCGGTGGTCTTGAGACACACGGCGTGCAGTCGCGTGCTTTATTCTATGGTTGGATCCGTGGGTGCGATGGGTTCGAAACGACATGGAGCTTGTCGACCGCGGCAGTTCTTGCCTAGGAGTCTGCATTCCATCGTCAAGATTCGATCTAGAGGCACCCTCGTTGTTGAGTGGTATCGGCGTTGCCATGCCTGACTCGGCATAGCCTCTTGACTTCTGAACCTTGGGACGCGAAAAGAGACTGAACAACGACATGTTGGGTTTTCGAGGCCTTTGCAGAGGTGCATTGAGTGTATCCATTATTGGCGGTAGTGGCTTGTCATCGTAGCTCCCGGTAGGCGTGTGATGCCTTCCGCGAATTTCTATACGTCTCCGACCATCCCAAGATTGGTCAGATCCGGTACGTATGGGTGGCAGAGGCTTGTCGTGGGAAACGGGAATAGATGCTCCAGTAGTTGGTCGCTCAGCGGGAATCATGTAATTAGCGTCGCCCTTTGAGGGAGACCGGAGGACACGCAGCAGCGAGATGTAAGATTTGCGTTGACGGCATGTGTCGTGTCAGAAATCCAGCCGCGACGTGTATATTGCGGTTCCACAGTGACCGGTCCCACAGTGGCGCGTGGCTGACCACGAAGTGTCAGAACGAGGACGATGGCGTCGAGACCAGAAGATGCAATTGAAGCACAGCAGGTTGCCAGTACACACCCTCAATGTTGCGAAGGCGCGTGTTGTGAGAGCTGAGATCTGAGGAGCAACGGATTGCTGGGCCACATAGAGGCTAACTATGGTGGTGTGGTGGTGGTCTAATCCCTACGCTAACAGAAGTCTCCTCTTGAGGAAGCGACCCAAAGATGAAACGTTCGCTAGGCCAGCCTTCCTAAACCATTTGCGTCGACGAGACTCCAGATCTCGGGATGCAGCTAAAGCCTCGGATAGCATGCCGCTCGATCTGCGACCAGGGTGTGGTATGGTTGCACGGCTTTGTTGGGTTTGCACCTGCAGTGCGATTTAGGGTTTCTGGACGATGAAATGCATGATCAAGTAAGATATCACGACGGCTTGGATGCGACCATGGTCTAACATGTCTAAGTATGACCAATGTGCATGGATCATGCTGATCTGGACTTACGAGTAATGCTCCATGATAACCCTTTCGGTGGGATGCAGGATTGTGTTCCCCGACTTCTCGAACCCTGGATTCAGCTTGAAAGGTGTCGGGGGTCACAAAAGCATGTCAGTCAGTCTGGGATGGCAATGATCGAGCCACATCAATTCCATCGATACTTGACCAGGGTGTTCGTCACGTATGTGCGGCCAGAGGGCCACCCATGCTTGCAGACAGGACGATCTCGTGAACTCGCGCGTCTCAAGACTCGAAAGTGCGGCAGGCCAACTCTCAGGGGCTGTTTGGGCTGTGACACCGTGCATATAGTTAGCTCGCAAGACGTTTTGAATCAACATTAGCGGCCGTTTCGGCAGTGCCTAGCTCTTCGCGTGGAAAAGCTGCATTGACTGCATGTAGTAGTAGGAGTGAGTTCGGACGCTTCCAACGTGAACATTGACCTGACAACTAGGGCTGGCCGTGGAGAATGGACAATCTTGAGGTTGGCGTGCATGCCAGACAAAATGATGAGGCGTGATTAGTGTTGCGCGAGGTCGGACCGCTCGCGTCGATATTGCCGAGAGACGCTAGTGTGACGTTCGATAGTACAACAGTTCTTCGAGACGGGCGCGGAGCTGCCGTGATGAGGCGGATGGGCATGGCCGCTTCGTTTGCTTGCTCAGCATCGTCTTTGCCACAGCCAAAGCTTCGGCACGATGCGGAAGACGCGTGAGGTGATGAACAGGGAACGTGCGCGTCGTCGAATACAACATGAAGCACAGATGGCGAGCGAGTGCATTGTCTCGCAGACCGTGGCCATGGACGCGGTTTGCACGTGCACAGCCTCGACGACCTGTCACAGTCGCCGATAGAGGTGTGTCTGTGAAGTTGTGAATAATGGCTCCATGCACTTTGTAGGAAGCTGTCGAGACGCGTTATGGCTCGGCCAGCATCCGCTCGCTTATACTTACATGTACGTTGGAACAGCAGATCATGCCCTCGCTTTCCAGCGTCCTCTCCTCTCTCAGGCGGGCGCCGGCCGAGCGCGGGGTGAACATGTGCACTTCGGATCGCATTCCTTGGGACCTACCTCACGCAACGAAGGTACGGCGCCCGGCAAGGCAGGTAGGTAGGCAGGCAGGCACTCGACGCCAATGCAAATGCAAGCTCCAGCATACATACATGTACATACACGTAGCACGCCTCAGTGATTCCTTTGTCTCCACTGCGCTTCTACTCTTCATTCACTCGCCAATTCCTACCACCTACCCTCTACCCTACACTGCATTCTGTCCCAGCCCACCACCTGCTGACATCCACAATGTCGCCCGATATCAACACACTGCACCACAGCCCTCGCACATCCTCCTCAAGCTCTTCTATGCGCCCCGGAACCAGGCGCATATCGCTGGCTGGCACGGATGGCATCGTGACCCAGCCTGGACCACCATCGCCTCGCTCGCCTTCTTTGTCCAGCTTGCAAGCTGCCGCTACAATCAACGCAGGCCTGCACCGCTCGCCTGAGTCTGGTTCGCCCGTCAGACACAGCATTGAGCGCAGACGCTCCAGCCTCATGAACAACTTCGCGTTGAACGACCCAGCCATTCCATCCCCAGGCGAGATGCAGACCAATGGCCATAGCCCTCGCAATGGCCGCCGCTCAAGCATCCTTGCCGGCACCGCAGACCCTCATCACCATCGCCAGCCGAGCTTGGGAGAGCTCCACCAGGAACTTGAAGCCGAGACCGAAGGACAAGTCAATCGACTGCTACACATGATCCGCCTACAGCAAGACCAGCTTTCCGCCCTACAAGGACAAGGCCAGGGCCAATCTCAAGACTCGTCCGCCATCGCGCCCACTCCTCCCGCCACCTCAAGACCTACCAGCGCCCACCCACACGATCAACCAACATCTCGCTCCGGATCCTTCTCCAGCGCAGTACCTCATGTCCAGACAGGTTTGCCACACGGCCACGGCATCTTCAACCGCCCGCATTCCCTCTCTCGCCAGTCGTCCGCCCGCATCTCCAACGCAGGATCCACAAACAGCCATGCCGCGTCTCCCACTCTGAGACCCTCTTCTGGCAGTCTCGGTCCGCTGACCGAAGACTTACTGCTCGGAGGCACTCGCGACGATGCTGCATTCTACCAAGCTGAGACCCAAATGTTGACGCGGGAGAATCAAATGCTTGAATGCCGGATCAGAGAGCTAGGTAAGGCCGCCATCGGTTCTTAGCCACCTTTAGTCATTCTATGCACCAGGGTGCTAACGTTTGTTTTGTCAGAACGTCAAATGGCAGATAGCAGCCCATCAGCACAACAGCAGCAGCACATCCAAAGCTCCAATCACTCGCCACTTGCTGAAGCACCAGCTACTTTTGCTAGCAACGCAACAACTGCCGTTCCTGTTGGCGGACAGAAGAGCATGTGAAAGCTGGCCAGACTGATTACCTGCGGTAGATGCATCGATGAACTTGCGATGATAGTATTCCCTTATTTCTTTGGCAAGCACAGGTGAGGGAGTTTGGACAAACGATTGTACGATTAACGATACTGTGCTTCTCGCTGTACACTCTACAACTACTTATTAAACGGACAATGAAAGTCGCTCAATGCAATCACAAGGGCAGATCATTATCCTACAACCCAATCTTCGGCGTCAATACCTGTTGCAGACCAGCACCCACCCGCTCTCCCAAAGTCCTCTCAGCACCAAAGTATTTCCCAAACGTCCTCTCCAAATCCTTCCTGTCCAACTCCATGTGCCCGCCTCCAACACTCTCAAACACCAACCCACCCTTCGCATCCAGCGCCTTCAGCCCAATCCAATCCTCTTGATAAATCGCCCTGTCCCTCAAATCAGTCACTTCTCCACTTGTTTCATTCACCTCTGCAAACCACCCACTCTCCTTGGGCACAACAGTCTTGTCATCCTCGAAAACGACCATGACGAACTTCTCCAACGCCGCCAACCGCTCGGCGTACACTCCCTTCTTCTCGGCCCGCTCATTGTTCACGTCTGAGAGAAAATGACTGTGCTCGAGATATCCCTCTACTGGTAAACCAGTAGTCTTGTTCACTTCGCGGTAGTACTGCGCCGGCACAACGGTGTTCTGCACGTAGTCCGTCCAGGCATTGCCGCCCACGAGCGCCACAGCGCCTTTGCACAGCAAATCCCACGTCCCGCAGCGCTGAAACTGCGCAATACCGTTATGCTAGCTTCCATAAGTGACCAAACTCCTCACACTAAGCGCAGGACAGCGCTCCACCAGCCCGCGCAAGAACTGTCCGCCCTGGCTAAATCCCAAGGCATCAGCACGCACAACGCCCGAAGCATCCGTCAAATTCTTGTTGTCTGCTAGAGAAGCGCAGATCTCCTCAGACTGCTGTGTAATGTTGCCGAAGAAAGTTCCACGCTGGTCTTCTGAGCCAGCATCGGAGACGCGGATGTAGTAGACTTCGGTCCCAGGATGAATCTCAGCCGCAAGCTCGCCGACGGAGTTGAGGCCATCGGCGTCGTAGCGGTCGCCGAGGCCGTGCCAGATGAGGAGGGGGAGAGGTTTCTTGGAGGTTGTGAGTGGTGATGGGTAGGCGGCAGCGAGTGGGAGGAGGGCGCTAAGAGTGGAGAGACGCATTTTTGGTGAGAGTACGGCGCTGGACCTTGCGTGGGATATGCGTGGAAGTGGATCGTGGCACACTCGATGCCCAGAATACGATGTGATGAGAGTGATAATGAGTTCTGATGTAGCAGTAGAAGTGTAGGCTGCAAGCGAGCCACTGGAACTCAAAGCATCATCGAAACAGGCATGATCAACAAGTCTAAACCAAACGTGGGGTAAAACGCGGGGTAGCATCCATCCATCCAAACTTTTTGTGTTTACATGAAGCTCTGCAATGATTGTGATATTTAAGAAGTCGATTTGGCTATTCTAATCGTTCGTCTACCTAGCTCAAACACGCATCATTCCCATTTTCTGTCGCTGCCGTTGCGCTGTAAAGCAAAATCCATCTCAACCGTCAGCGCGTAGAAGATGCGTAATGCCATTCGCACCATACCTCCCAGTAGCACCTTGATGGTCAGCCTTCACCATGAATGATCCTACACCAATGCCTTCCAAGACGAATTCGCACACGAAGGGTATTTCCGTCTTAAAACAAACCCGATCCAATCCACCATCATGCAAGAAGAGAACAAAGAAAAAAGAGTTGCAAAGAATTACTTGGTCGCGTTGAAGAAAGGAAGATGGCGCCTTCTAGGCGCGTGGTTTCTTCCAGTAGTATTGCTAGAGGAGGTGTCAGTCAATTCAAGGGCCAAGAGTAATAGCTTGGGGTGGTGGCATACCTTGTGCTGCTTGCGAGCAGCTCTCATGCTGGTCTTTCCAAGACTTTGAGTAACGGTCTCACGGCGCATCTCGTCGGTGTCATTCTCTGGCATGTAGTAGAACTCGCTCTCGAGCAATTTGCCAGCAGCGTCCTTGCCTTCGCGCTTGATCTCGCCAACGCATGGGATGCCATCGATGATTGTCTTCAACATCGATGTGGAAATGATCTGTTTCTCGGGACCGCTCGATTTCTTGAATTTGGCACCACGCATCTCGGCAGGAAGATTGCTGTGAACAGTCGACAGTGGCAGAGAGTGAATGCGTGAGTAGGCCAACTGGTTGATGACGTGGTTTGTAACAGGGCTTAGGTCCATACCAGGTGGTGGCACTGACTTGGATTGAGGCACAGGAGCTGTGGTTGGCTTGAAAGGCGAGTTGGAAGCGGGACCCAATGGCTTGCGAGCGCGTTCTGGCGAAGCTGGCTTGAAGGATTCGAACTTGGAGAGAAGGTTGTCACCAAATGGGCCAAAAGAGTGCACGATGGGATCGTTCTCTTCGTCATGCTCCGACAACTCCTCGTTTTCTGTGCTGTGACTTCTATGAGCCTTGGGCGTGGCCTCGCTAGTCATGCTGATGATAGTTTGGTCCGGATCTTCAACAGGAACTGGTGTATCATAGTCATGTGGGGCGTCCTCGTCCGAGCTGGCATCCTCGTATACTCGGACAGGGCTTTTCGAGATGTCCTCGTGGAATGTTTCGTCAAAGGTGGTTGCTACATTGTTGGGCGTTGGTGAGGCTGGTGTGTATTGGCGGGCTGGCAACATAGCCGGCGGGCTGGATGCAAGGTCGACATTCTCGTCGCTCCGGCGGCGCTTGAGTGGGGTCTCTTCCAGCCAAGAAGACCTGGAGTGGCTCGAGACCGGCTCGAATGCTTCCTTCGGCCACATGAGCATGACACGCGTGCTCTGAACATCAACCATTATTTGTGCTTGCGGCTTGTCCGACGCGAAGCACTCGCCCTTTGCCAGGTCAACAACTTGTCCACGGCAATGCACGGTAGCACCATTCCATCCCAAACATTCCACTTCGACTTTGCCATTGGGACACGAGTAGTCTGGTGCGGTATACGATGCCCGCACGTGAACACGCGAGACGTGACGATTGCCAGGTAGTTGATAGTCTGAAGAGTTGCTCGAGCGGCCCATGAGGACAGGCTCGCCGTTGAAAGGGATCTGGAGGGTAGGCACGTCTCCTAGTGGAGCGCGTTCCGACAGGGTGGAGACGGTTCTTTGCAGTGCAGGACGCGTTTGACGCGCTGGCGAGGACGATCCAAGGATGCCGGTCGACGAAGTAGGTATCGGAGTCGGGTAGTACTTTCTTGCCTCGACGAGGTCGTCGAACTTGCGCTTATTGGGCCGAGGAAGGCCGGGTGAAGAGGACAAGGGCTCAAAGGCCGGCAGAAGAGATGGGCGCCGTGCTGGTGCATCGGTGGGCTCTGTAGACTTCATGACTTGCCTGCCACGAAAGGGCGAGGCTTCCATCTTGACTGTGGTCGTCGCGGACGCGAAGCAGTGTGAGAGATACCGCGTAGAGTGGTTGCTATACGCGGCGAGACGCGGCTGAGCACCTGTGCCAGAGCGTGTTGTATTACCAGACTGACAGGCCGTTGCGTTGGGGAAATTAGTAGATGACAGACATAATCAGACAAGAGACGGAAGGTCGAGGCAGTCAGGTGGGCGAGAAGAGGTCAGAGGACGGTGACCTCGAAGTAAAAGCGAGCAGTGCGTGCCATACTCGCGTCGGCTGTAGCGTGTTTAGGCATTGGCCTGAGCTTCCCCTGCCTCAGCCTTCCCTTTCTTTTCCTCTTCGCAACCGGTTTCAAGACGTGCTTCAAAATGTCTCGCCTTGCCAATGTATAGCTCTATTAATTTATTACCTATACTTATGCTATCCCTCAGAGGCATGCCGTTGCATTGTGTCTGCTCTTTGGCGATCGCCCTCGCGACTTGCGAGAAGCCCCACATGCGCGTGAAGAGCAGTGGATTTTTTGATGTCATGCTGCGCGACGGGATGGGAGGTGGCTGGCAGCAGACGCGCCTTCAAATGCCCGCCCGAAGAATTGATTAATACCTGGTTAATTCTGTCGCCTAAGCTAATCGATGCCAAATAGAGCATTTCTGCAAAGGCTCGGACGCAGTGTTTCATTAATGCATAACCCCGGCGATGTGCATTGCTCAGCGCATGTGACGCTATCGTATGCCACTATCCGTAACGGAGATAACTGGCTGAGCTCGAGCTTGTGCACATGTTTGCCTTTCTGCTGGTCGTCATATATAATCTCACGGTCCTGTCCTGATTCTGATACACTTGCCTTACCATCAACATACTTTGTTCTGCTTGTCATCAATCAAGCCAGTATAATTTGTCGCTGGAACATCTCATCAATCTCCTTGAAATCCCAAATTGCCACATTGCAGCCATGTCTGCTTACCTGGACTCCATCCGCCAATGCTTCTTCATCCCCAAACCCACCCTAACTGAGAAGAACCTTCCAAACCAGTCAGGCCGTGTCTTCATTGTGACCGGTGGCTATGCCGGTAAATCCGGTTATCGCAACATACTCAGGCCAGTCGTGCTGATCCCTTCCTAGGCGTTGGCAAAGAGCTATGCAAGATCCTCTACCAGCACAACGGCACTGTCTACTTAGCAGGACGCTCACAGAGCAAAGCAGACTCCGCTATTGAGGAGATCAAGCAAGCTCACCCAAGCTCGGACGGTCGTCTGGAGTTTTTGCACGTTGATCTGGCTGATCTGCCGACTATCAAGAAATCCGTCGAGGACTTCATGAAGCGCGAGCAGCGTCTCGACGTCTTGACGAACAGTAAGTCATGCCGCATTTCTCGGTCTCCGAAACACAAAGTCCTGCGTCCACCAATAAGTTGGAGCCCATCAATTCTTGCCATCAGCCGGAGAGCCTCGCCTGGTCACCTATTATCCATGAACTGACACGATCCCTAGATGCTGGCGTCATGACACCTCCTGCTGGTTCCGTTACTCACCAGTCCCACGAGCTTCAGTTGGGAACTAATGTTCTGGGTCCCTGGCTCTTTACCGAGCTTCTCACGCCCATCCTGCGCAAGACTGCCTCGACATCTCCTGCAGGTTCTGTACGTGTAACATGGGCCGCTTCACTTGCGACCATGTTCTCTCCCAAGAACGGCCTCGTCTGGTCCGACGCCACCAAGACCACGCCCAAGCTGCACGGTGACCGCGTAACCGACTACGCGCAGTCGAAAGCTGCCAATGTTCTCCTGTCACGCGAGTACATGGCGCGTCACGGAAAGGATGCTGGGATCATTAGCAACGCCTGGAACCCTGGCAATCTCGCTAGTGAGCTGCAGCGCCACTCGAGTGCCATTGAGAAATTCTTCATCGGGTTCCTTGTCTACCAGCCGATCTTTGGTGGTTACACTGAATTGTTTGCTGGATGGAGCGAGGAGGCAGGCAAGCCTGAGAACGATGGCAAGTATGTTGTGCCATGGGGTCGCTTTGGAGTCTTGAGACCGGATGTGGAGGCGAGCAAGGAGGGTGGCAAGTTGTGGGAGTGGTGTGAGAGGGAGTCCAAGCCTTATATGTGAAGACAATCAGGTAGTACATGAGGATCGGTGTCCGTTGGTTGGATAACGCAGATAATGTGGCCGGTAGTTTCTCTTAGTTTGGCAATTGCGTTGCTAGGCATCTGATCACGGCTTCCTCACAACTTCCAATTGACCTTGCCAGGTACGACTGCAATGCAGGAACTCCATGTGTCCGCTCTTCGTAGGACTGACCTTTACCAACCGCCCAGCATCTCTCCGCCATCACCGCCCCATTGTTCCATCCAGAAAGCAACATCGAGCTTTACAGACCATCGCCTGGCGCGCAGCACCATCCTTAGCCTGATATTCGCACGAAGCAAACAAGTCAGCGGCACCCACACAGTCTACCCAACTACAACATCAAACACAAGCCAGCAACAGCAGCATATCACTCCGCTCACTCCATTCACCATCTCATCCCCATCCAATTTAACAAAATGGTAGCCATTACAACAGGCATCATGCTCCCCATCGGCCTCACCGTCGTGGCTATCATGATAGCGCACCGCTTCGAACTAAGATATGGTCAACGCCTCTTTCATAACGGCAACTTTCACCGCCGTATTGACACAAGGAGACGCCGCATCGGCGCGCGACTCAGAGATTGGGAACCTCCCAGGGAGACGTACTGTATGCCCAACGGGTGTCATGTTGAGTGAGGGAGGGAGATGCGATGGAATAGGAAGACATCAAAGACTGGGCTGGACGTGGGCGGACTCCTTGAACCTACGATGATTCGCGCGAGGAGAATAATCGGGCTGCATTGATATTTGGGTGGCGGAGGGTTGCAGCTCAGTGGCGGATTTTTGGAGGCGTTTCGGGTCGAGCGATTGCTTTTATGTTCGACGGCACAGGTTCCATTCTGCAGCTTGCAAGCGAGGCGAAAGGCAATTTCGGACGTTACGCATTGCTGCAGTCATTGTGTTCATTCTCTGAGCGCCTGTGAATGGGTCGTAGTGTTCCAACTCAACATCATTTCCGTCAACATTATTCCCATCGAGCATCGCGATCTCAAGCGACCGTTCACACATCGTGACGCCACTTAATATTGACTCGAGGAGTGATTGTTCGTGAAATGTCTTGGTCTTTTTTTGGTGGCATTCAAACATGGCAGAGTTGGCATTTCCCGCTACCTATCATACGAGTACGCCGTAGTAATCCACCAAAAACAACTCCCATGTCCGAGTCCTCTTCTGTCGTCGAACATAACACGCCAGCCGTAAGCGAGTAGCCTATTTCAGCTTCTTCTTGGGGCGGAGCTGGTTGGTGTGGCCACACTTCTTTTTGCGGCAGTTGGTGGCACGGGGAGGAAGACGGGCCTGAAGCGGGGAACAAAGTCAGAATTCCGTGACCGTCTTATCGCGTGCTCGCGATTTGTGAGATCAAGACTTACGTAGCACTTGCGGCAGATGGCCTTGTCGCAGTTGTACTTGGAGGCAAGGGCCTTGAGCGAGGGCTCAATGATACCACCACGGAGGCGGAGGACCAAGTGGAGGGTGGACTCCTGTGGCGGCCGTTAGTATTCCAGTCCTGCGAGTTGTGGTTTGCCATCTCTGGATTCCGGCTTTTCGTGTTCAACGGACCTTCTGGATGTTGTAGTCGCTGAGGGTACGGCCGTCCTCGAGCTGCTTGCCAGCGAAGATGAGACGCTGTTGGTCAGGGGGGATGCCCTCCTTGTCCTGGATCTTGCTCTTCACATTGTCGATGGTGTCAGAGGACTCGACCTCAAGGGTGATGGTCTTGCCCGTCAGGGTCTTAACGAAGCTGTTACAGGATCGCCGTTAGTGATTGCCCCTCTCCCTGTCCATTTCGAATGTGCGTGTGATTCGGTGCGATCGGTATGGGCTGCGGTTCGCGACTCGTCGGGCGGGGCATTTCGTGGGTTCCAATACGTACATCTGCACTGTAATTTTGTCAGTATTTCATTCGCGCGAATGCGATCAAATCGCACATAGCAGTCGTCCACTTACTCTTTGCTAAGTTTGTCGGAGGTCGTCGTGTCGTCAGTCGCAGTCTTGCTGGAGGCGGATGCGCTTGCTTGAGAGAATTCGGTTGGTGTGCAAGAGCCGCTCTTGGCGCTTCGTGATGCCTGAATTTGTCAGGCCCTCCACAGTCGACACTCCAAACGCATGCATCTCTCGAGATGGAAATTATTTATTATAACTTTACCTTTAACCTGGGTGTTCAATGTCTCTCTATTTCAATCGGACGTCATATCATGATTTCGGGTCTAGTTTGAAAAATTTGCTTGTTCATTGCTGTCACATACTTTTGCTTGCTGTCGGGCGAATTTGTGATAGCGCTCATGACCTAGTGCTGCGATTGTGCGAGGACGAAGACGCGCTCATATCCATTTCATCTGGTTATCTATCATGTACGGACTCTGTGAGTCCAAGAGCGACGGCTCTATCTGTCACATGGTCCACCAAAGTAGGCCTGAGCCTGCGTGTTCTATATTGTGAATCTTTGAAGTGGATCGGTCATTAGAATATGTGTTTGTCGCTTCCTCTACCTTCTTCCGTCTCAACAACAGTCAGGATAATCCTTCTATCTGTCTATGTCTGATTATAGCAGCGTTAAGCGGCTGTAAATTCGTGCGCAAAATTGGGCGCCAGAAGAGTGTATGAGCGATCGTGAGTTCGTTGCTTCGTAGTCGACTTGAATTCTCTAAAGAAGCGCTCAAGAGCTCTTGAAGACTTCTGGGAACACGTTTCGCAATTCTTCGAGATTGGTGATTTGATATTGAGCGACTGGCTCGGGCGGTGATTTTGCAGTTGGCTCGACCAGGTGAGCAGTGTTCCAGCCGTATTTCTTGGCCGCTGCTGCATTCAATGCTGAATCATCTGATAGATTGTTAGGTCATTTCTTTGTAAAAGAACGCATAATAAACTTACCGACAAAGTAGCACTTGCTAACATCAGGAGCCTTCGCCTCTCTCATCGCCTTATCAAACATGGCTGGAGCAGGCTTGCAAAGCAGTTTCTCTGCAGCGTAGTCACAGAAAGTCATGCCGTCGAATAGGTCATCAACGCCGAGAAGGCGAGTCACTCGCTTGCCATGATTTACGTAGGCATTTGTGAATAGCCACAGCCTGACCTTCTCTGTGTCGATATCTTGAAGCAGCTTTCTAAGCTTCGGATCAGGCTTGATAATCTCATCGAGCGGTAATGCATCATCGACTTTCTCATTGTATTCAAGAGGATCGACTTTGTGGTGGCGAACAAGGCCTTCGATTGCAAGGCCGTAGTCTTTGTAATAGCGATTGTGCAAGACTGTCGCGTCTTCTCGGGATATCGAGAGATGAGTCTGGAAGTAGTCGTCGATAAGGACAGCCATTTTGTCATGGATCTTGTAGGATTTTGGATAAAGACAGTTGTCGATGTCGAAGAAGAAGACCTTCCGGTTGTCGGGTTTGACACCGTTCATCGCGGCGCCGTTTGAACCCATGCTGGAAGATAATGAACGTTTATTGAAAGAGACAGATGGACGAAAAGAGCGGGAAGAGTTCGCAGCGCTTCTTATGATTTTATTGCTCATGGCCTGGTGACTACATCCATTCACTGCAGCGGCGAATGCGAGGGTTCACTGGACTCACGCGGCCGTCCGTGCCACTTTCTCCTTCCGACGCCCGCCACAACTTTAAAGTCCATGGAGCCGTGTTCCTCTGTCGCACTTTTGCTGCTCAAACAAACACACGCAGTTTGCCGGCGGTGATTCACGTGTCAGGCAGTTGTTGTCAGCCTCCGCAGTATAGTGCAGACGGATAAGATGGCACTGCAAACACAAGCGCTTGCGCATGATCTTCGATCGAACCCGCCCACGCTTGAAGAGGAAGACGACTTCTACACGAAGGTCTTGGGTCTTCGAGATGCAGTCATCGCAGGAACACATCCCTCATTCACTTTGCCAGCGTCGGCGATAGCAGCGCTAAAGTCATCACTCGTCACGAGAGATTCGCCAGACAATGCCAGTCAGCGCGTCGCGGCTGTCACGCCCGGCTCTGCTCTTGCGAGCAGCGTGCCCTCAGGTATTAATCAAGCAGTACATCCAACTTCTATGTTTCCTGGCCTCCCTGGACTAGGCTCGAGTGTACCACCAACAGGCGGAGCGGCCACACAGTATCAACACGCGAAACCATCGTCCACTGGACTCGATCCTATCTTCTTGGAGAAGTCAAATAGCCTTGTAAGAGCAGAGGGCCAGCTGAAGCGTCAGCGCATAGAGCGCGACCTTCTGGAGCATTGGGAAAAGCGAAAGACCACGTCAAGCCGCGATAAAGAGTTGCTTGCCGATGCACCGTCGAATATCAGCATTGATACCGCATTGGCAGACGCTCAGAAACGCGTGAAACCAGTGACAGGTCTGAGGCCACGCCCTCGTGCGGCAAGTATTGCGACTTCGTTCGATGAGAATGACTATTATTCCAGCCAGGTGCAAAGCGAGTGGTCGTCTCCAGCCGGTTCTGGCGGAGGTCATGATCAAGTCGTAGGTGCTTTCACGGCTGGTTTAGAAAGCCCCAATGGTGCTCAAGCATCCGCGAAATCCCGTGGCAAGCAGCCTGTTCAGGCTAATGGTGTCCTTCCTCGTGCAGACATTCCTTCAACGTCCAAGAACCACCCCCATTTCTATACCAATGAGCCTGATGGTGTGCATGAGGCTGATGACGAGGATGAGGAGTATTCTCCACCAGAGCCCGCAGCCTTTGACAGCTTCTACGATGCCGATACGACTATGGACATGCAAGACTTGGCTGCAGATGAGGATGACGATTCAGAGTACGAGCCTGGCGAGGTCACTCAAGGAAGCGTAGTGGTGACCCCCTATCCAAACAACGTTTCAAGTGCGCAACCCTCGCCGCAAGTGCCTGTATACCGCAATCATCTCAGCCATATTGCAGCACCCCAGCCAAATCGTGTCTCGCCTCTTGCAGTGCAAAAGGGCCCTAGCATTGAGCTCGAACTGGTGAATGGTCGTCCAGAGATGGTCTCGAAACCACAGAAGCGCGTTGCTCCAGTTCAGTCTCGACCTTCGTCTGCTTCACCTTCTGGCCCTGGTACTGGCGCGAGTGCTCGCAAAAAGAAAAAGAACAACATCAACAAAAAAAGAAAACGGGAGCTTGACGCAACGAATCGGTCTGGCAAAAGACAGGAACGACAAAGCGCGCAGTCGCCTCCTTCACCAACGTATCAAGAAACATACATCAAGCCCGAGCCTGTTTCTCCGCCACCGTTCACCAATGTGCCAGAGGCACATCCGTACCCACGCAGGTACACAACCCAGGCGGCTCCAATCCAGATCGACGAGGAACTTGTACGCGGTCCTCCCCAACCCCAGTATGTTTACGCTTCCGCGCCACGATATGAGTACGCTCCCCAGATGCCTCCACCTACAGTGGTCCGCGTCAGTTCAGCATCAGGCTATCGGCCACCTCAAAGAGATACTCAAGACCTCCGTCGTGTTGCCAGTCTACATTACGCACAGAGACCAGCTTCGCCTGCTCAACGAGTATATTCGCCCGCTGGAAATTATCCAACAAATGGCAGTGTCTACGTAGAGCCTCCACGGCAAGGCTCAGTAATGCCTGCCCCAGCACCGTATGGTATAGCCAGGCCCGAATCTCGACAAGAATCCATTCGCCTTCAGGAGTTCAGGGAAACCAGTCCGGTGTTGATGGCACCGCCGCCACCTCCACGACGCATCGTTGCAGATGAGTTTGGTAACAGATACTATGTGGATCAACCTGCAGCGCCACCTCGCGCATCTGTAGCACCCGTTGGCAGACATCCCGACCCTGGGCTTGGATATGAACGTGCACCAAGCAGAATGGCAGGAACTTATCAAGTACCTGCACAATATGAGCCTGTCGAGCCCGCCATGGCGCCACCACCTCCGCCTTCCAGGCGAAATGCACCTCAGGAACAATTTGTGGAGTACATCGATTCAAATGGATACCGAGTCCGTGAGTACAGCTCGCGGCCACTAGAGCCAGTTCGCTACTCGCATGCTCCCACGTCACCAGTGTATCAGCAACAGGCTCAGTATGAGCAAATGCCACCGCCATCGGCTAGACCAGCACCTAGAGACTTACACTACGAAATGCCGCCACCACCGATGTCCCAGCCATCGCACGAGCCAACTCCACAATACGCAGTTCCACCCAGAGCTTACAGCGTTCGTCCCAATGGCCAGGACGCGCCACAGATCACATACGCCCCAAGGCAAGCCAGTGTTGCGCCAGTGCAATATGTTCGTCACGATGCTGCTCCTCAAGCACGTGCCATGAGCGTAATGCCAGGTCCCGAGTACGGCGCACCTGCTTACCAGCAGCGAGCTCCGAGTTACGCACCACAACCTGCTGTACGATATGTAGACGAATATGGAAGAGAGGTGGCACCGAGGGAGATGCGGCAAGCGAGTCAATTCAGATATTGAAGAGAAGCGAGGGAGCTGTCATGAGCTTTCTGTGCAGGATTTGTGCCCGTCAGGCATCGCAAAGGTCGTACCAATTTGTATTGATAGTTATTCGCGTACAACGCAAATTCGAAATCTGAGAGCATGAACTCAGGTACAGTTCGAGCTCATAAGTCTGCGCACATCTTAACGTCGTGTTATGCTAGTATCAGCAGACATAGGTACAAACCGTGAACTATTCCTAGTACGGACGAGAGAAGACACTTCTAAAATTCTTGACTCCTACCTAGGTAGTGAAGTGCTGCCTTTAGCTCTTGTCTACTTGTCTACTTCGCGGAATAGGTGCCGCTGAGACGAGGTGCGTAGACTTTCGAGTAACGGCTATATGTAGACATTGGCCACTCTCACAAGAGTCTCACTGGGCATGGACATGAATTCACTCTCACAGCTTGGCGATTCGGACAGGCACAATTCTTATATTTGAGAGCGTTGCACATAGACAACAGAGTAGTCTCCTGTTCCAAGGAGGTCGAGTGTCCTGTCTATTCGAATTGCACATAGACAAGCGAGAAGTCTCCTATCTCTCAAGGAGGTACGAGGTATAGCAAATCGTCTGCTCAGGTTGCACACGCGGAGCCGTTTCAGATGTCAGATTGCAAGCGACGACCGGGATTAGTTAAGCCAACGTCGGATCGGGAGGCTCGTACGACGATCACTTGCAAGGGCTTAGCTGAGGCCCGTCGTTATCGTTGTATCATTTTGTCTTGCGTGAGGAACAGCTGTCGTCTTTGCCTGTTTTTCTCTCTGGACTTGGGGAGGACGCCACCGTTTTGCTCCCGTGATCGTCTCAGGGATGCCAACCCACCTTTGCAACCAGCGTACGTGCCACATCAACCAGCGACAACATATATATAAGTCGTTGTCTGTTTGAGCAGAATCTCGAGACGTTGGGATCTGCCCCGGCCTGTCTCTCGAGCGTGCTGTGGCGGATAGTAGATGGCCCCCGGCGCTGCGACGGGTTAGATTAAATTGTGTATTTTGGTCGATTCAATTAATGTCTGTGATCCTTAGCACAGGGCGCAGCTGCGTAGGGAGAGATCAGAGCACTGGCCGTTGTTACCGTCTTCCCCGTCCCGCAGCGCAGCACGTCCTCGACTCGCTCAAGCTGCAAGCTCGTTCTGGATCGTCGGTGCACGTGACTTCACGAATGCAATACCCGTTTTCCAACTCTCGCTCGCTGCTCGCAAAGCACACGAGCTGGACGCTCTTCTCCGCCCCCAACACCGCTCCTCCATACTAACCCCACCGCCCACCACATGCCTGCTGCCTGCTACTGACGACGAGCAGCGCCGTCCGTCAACACGCTCGCGCAGAGGTCTGGGCTTTTCATTCGCGTCACTCTTTCACGCCCATCCTTCGCTTCCCGCTGCTACCGAGTCCACGCGTGCCATCTGTCCGCACGCCTGGTCTTGCATGCCCACGCCCTGAACCGCCATGCACAAGATCTCCAACTTCACCGGCCAGGCTCGCCATGGCTGGGAGAAGATGACGCCCTCGATGGGCTTCGGCATGTCGCGGCCGCATCAACAGGACATGTCTGTCACGCCGCCGCCGCTTAAGCGACCCATGCCCGGCAACGCTATGCCTGGTGCCGCCATGAGCCCGAACCCGACCATGCCTGGAGGCCACCTGGTCAACATTTCGTTCAACGTGCCCTTCAACTCGAACCTGCCCGGCCCGGACAAGGAGGATGTGCTCTACAGCAGCTTGGGTGCTTTCCAGAAGTGGACGCACCCAGATGGTGCCGCTGAAGACGTGCCTGTGCACGCTTTGCCAGTTCACACGCGCAATGTCGAGAACTTGAGGAGTCTATGTAAGCAAGTCAGCGATGGCAGTGGTGATCGTCTACACGCAACTGTCACATCTTCAAAGCCGAAGCCTGTGCCTGGTATGCAACGTGGCCCTCTCACAGCTCTTGTCACGAACGTGTGCATCTCTGGAGACTCTGAGATTGTGCACAAGATGAGGCAGAAGCTGTTGAACGAGACGCCCATCACTTTGGTACATACACACGAGGAAACATCAGATGAAACAACTTGACTAACATATCATAGCAATGTGCCACAATCGACATCGACCGTGAAATCATCTTCCCGAAAGGCCAAGATGCGGCAAGAGCAGACATTCTGAACCACATGGACGAGATTGCAGACAAGACGAAAGCCGACGTCTTTCTGCTCGAGGCGAAAGCCCGGCGGAAGGACTCGGAGTCGGCCAGCACCAATGGCAACTTCGAGACGAGCATGGACAACCGTCTGCGGATTCAGGTTTATGGCGACATGGAAAGCTGCGAGAACGCAAAGACGAGGCTGTTGATCATGATTGATCAGATCCTCCAACGTCAGGTGGACACCATCAGACTCGAATTGTCGCTACACAGTCTGATTTCTGGGCGCCATCGCCGTAACATCAAGATGATTGAATCTGCCACTGGCACTGCGATCTACTTCCCGCCAATGTTCCCCTCCGTCTTCGGCTACTCGGCACCTGGGTCCGTTCCTCTTCGCGGAAGAGACGAAATCATCATCACGGGCGATACTATGGACAACATTCTGCAAGCTAAGAAGAGGCTCCACGATTTGGTCATGACCACCAAGACGTTCGTCAAGGATGTGCACGTTACCACTTGCAAGGTCGACTACATTCTCTTAGAACGCCTAGACAAAATCCGCAAGATCATTGAAGCAAACGGCTCGTACGTACTTCTTCCTCCTCTCGGTAACACGAGCGGCGTCTTGCGTGTGCAAGCCACAGACATCCTCAATGTGGAGAGGACGGTCCGTGAGATCATGAGCCTTGCCGGACAGTTCTACAGTGCCTCTTGGTGGGTCACCACTCCCGACTCTCACCAAAGACAACCGGGTCCTGCCGACATCCGAGCCATGCTTCCTGACATCTGCATCAACTCTGGTGCTGAGATCACGTTCGAGAAGCTCAACTTCCACATCAATGGCAGCGACGACTCTGTGAAGGCTGCAATGTCTATCATCAACAGCCTTCCTTTCCTGCAGCGCGCCCAGTGCACGCTGCGTGTCAAGGTCGAACTCGCCAATGAGCACAAGGAGTTTGTCAGTGGCAAGAAGAACGGCAAGATCAACAAGATCATGAGTCAGAGCAATGTGCAAATCGTATTCGATGGCTTCAACGAGTACAACTTCTATATTGACGTGCGCGGTGCGCAGTACGAAGCTACGAAGAGCGGTCTGGATCTCGTCGAACTTGAGATGCCGGCTTCCATCTCGTTCCACGTGCCGGATCAGTACCACAAGCGCATCATTGGCATTGGTGGCCAGCACATTCAGCGCATCATGAAGAAGTACTCCGTCTTCGTCAAATTCTCTAACGCCATGGACCGTGGTGGTATCGGTAAAGACGACGATGATATCAAGGTTGACAACGTCATTTGCCGCACTCCCGCGCGCAATGCGGATAATCTGGAGCTTGTCAAGCAGGAGATCATGGACATGGTTGAGAAGGTTGACGCCGAGTTCGTTTCTGAGCCGGTCCCTGTCGACCGTCTCTACCACCGCGAGTTGATCACCCGCATGCCGGAGATCGAGTCTCTCGAGAAGAAGTGGAACTGCAAGATCACCTTCCCTGGCACCGAGCAGGCGAGTGACATCATCACCATTTCTGGTCCAGAGTACCAAGTTCCTCAAGCCTTGGATGAATTCTTGGTAAGCTGCTCTCTGCCATTTTTATATTCACCCCCTTTACTAACACATCGCACAGGGCATGGTACCGGAAACTCACGAGCTTGAGTTCCAGACCTCTGAGGAGCTCAGCATGTTCGTCAGATCCCACGAGTTCCTTCTCGAGACTGCGCAGAAGCTCAGAGATCAGTATGAAGTTGATGTTGCACTTGGCGAGCCCAAGTCATGCATGCAGGGTGACAAAGAAGTCGTTGTCGAGAAGCTAATGCTCAGCTACACTCGTAACAATGCTGGTGGTCTGAAGGACGCCATCGACTTCCTGCTTCTGCCCTTCATCTCTCGTGGGCTCGAAGCCAGTGAGATCAAGGGTGCTATTCCTCGTCCGAAGTCTGACTCTTTCGAGGACAACATGCCCTTCTTCGAATCTAAGTTGCTCCAGCGTGCAGAGGCGCCGCTTTCCACGGAGTCGCCAACTCGCTCGACTTTCGCTGAGGATGGTCAACAGCGATCCTTCTTCGATAAGCTGCGTAAGCCTGGCAGCATGAGCAGCTTCAGCTCTTTCTTGGACCGCCGCCGCAATGGCTCCAACTCCCCTGGCTCGCTTTTCAAGCATGCGTCTTCCAACGCCTCCAAGGCTTCTCTCGTCTCTATGGAGTCCCGCGATTCTGGCTACCGCAACCCTTGGAACGACTCTGGCATCGATCTCGAGCACGATGCTGCGCCTGGTGCACCAGGCCTCGCCGCCCCTTCCACTGGTCACGCTCACTCTGCCTCGCATGGCATTCCCACCTCCAACTGGGGCTCTCTGGGCGCCCCTGCACCCACGTCCAACGGCGTCGGCTCGTCCTCCCGCCCCAACACCTCTTCCAATTCCCTCTCTGGTGCCTTCGAGACCAAGTTTCCCTTCGGCACCAACGGCAACGCCTCGACCTCCTCCCTCTCCACCCCGCTCATCCCGGGTCTGGGAATGGTCAATGGCCACGGCCAACACACGACCAGCGTCTCGTCGCTCGCCGGCGACGTTACGCCTCGCTACGACGCCCGCAACGGCTCCTTGTCCCGCCCGGCGTCGCGCGCGACCACCGCTACGAATACTTCTGATGCGAATGCTAGTTCAGGATACCCGGCCCCGATTGGGTCTCAGCGTTAAAGATATCCGGCCCATATTGGGCCCTGTTTTTGGTTTTTTTTTGCTGCTTTCTTGCTTTTGACAAAAGGGATGGTGATGAGGAACTTCTCGTTGTTGTTCCTCGTTTCCTGACTACGGTTCTTAACTTCTGCTTCTGCTGTTTTACGGATCGGAAAAGACAATACCCAACATGCTATCTGTTTCGCGCGATTTTGTTTTTTGAAAAAGTTTCTTTATCGGCGGGTTGGTGTTTGTGGAAGGGACGTGTTGGAAGCTTGATACCAGGGGAAGAGGAGGACCAGGGGCGCTCTTGTCCGAGTGCTAGGGCGACTTTGGTCGCTTCACAAGACGGTAAACCCAGAAATTGTTTTCTGCTGACGGATGCTTTTTGTTTCCTTACCTGCGGTTCACAGTTGTTTGGAGCCGTTTTGGCAAGGTCCTGGTAATGGGTTTCTTTCTCTGCGTTGCGCGACGAATAAGGATATACCCGTTGATTTACTTTTGAAACTTTTTTGTTTCTCTCTGCGATACCATTGTGTGCCAAAGTCTCTACTCTCTCCCTCTCTCGGTCGCTTCATTCGCTTGCTCCCGCCTACCTTCGTCTGCCCTTCTGTCTGGTGACCCATCATGTCTCGTTGGACCGGGTGTCCTGTTACAAACTGTGATACAATACCTGTGATCTGCCTCCTAGGTAATCTGTCTCCTACGTGAAATTATTCGGATACGAACCACCATCAATGCGCAAGACCTTGTAAATTTGGATAGAGAATGTGTTCATTCTATATCTGGCGAACCTCTGTTCCGAGTCATATACAATTAAACTACGAATGTTGTGATCTCACTAGAAGGTATCATCCTCGTCCCATCCTTTCCTAACGACGCTCGGACTTGGTTCCTCCAAATATCCGCCCTCGCCTTCGATCTCGTCCGTTGCGTCCGCGCCGGCTGTCATGAGCAAGTCTTCAACGATCTTCCGGCTCGCTTCCCGCGCGGGCGTCTGCAGTAGGCGGCTCTGCGGGACGTGGAACTGCATTGTCTTGGGCGGCGACATGACGAAGGAGTCGTCGTCGTCATCTGAAAAGTCAGCGGCGAAGAGCCTTGAGGTCCGGTTGGTTGCCGTGGGAGGGCTGGACAGTGGGCGACCGGTGCTCGTTACGCGGGCTCCGGCGTGGCTGTTTGGCTTGGCAGGTGTGAGAACTGAAATGCCAGGTGTGGTGGGTTGAGGTTGGTAGTGGTGTGATGGTTGTTGAGAGCGGACTTTGGGTACTGCTGCTGGAGAGAAGAGGTCGCTGCGGAGCTGTGGTGCGGAGATTTCTGGCGAAGAGCCGGGAGAGTTGTCCCATGGTTGTCGTTGGGTGCGTGTCGCTGTGCCTGGAGTCGTGGCGGCGGCAGGTTTGGGGTAGAATGCTGGCTGCTTGCGCTGGCTGTGTGGTGTGGCCTGAATTCGGTAGTTCTTATCGAGAACATTCCGGTGTAAGACTGTGTCAGGATTTGACGGTGCAGGTCTGACTGCAGAATCGGCCTGGAAGGGTGACGAGGAGAACAGGTCCTGGTTGTTGGATTCGAAAGCATTTGGTGTAGATGGCTCTACGCTCGACTGAGATGCTGCCAGAGGATTTCTACCAGTGTATTTGCGTGGCGAAGGCGAGCGGAAGGCAGAGCTTGCCGATTTGCCAAATGAGGACTTGTTCTGGATAGTGCGAGATTTGCCATTGGAAGGAGGCAGTTTGGGAGTCGAATGCACGCCAGTGACCTGCGTTGGTGATTCGATTGTGTACGATTCATCCTCCTCTTCGCTGTGGTGATCCGAATGTGCTTGCCTCTCGCTTTGCGGCGTTTCCAGCTGGGTGGTGGTCTCGTCTAGTGCGGTATGCGTCGCATCCTGGTCGTCCAGCGCCGCCTCTTCGTATCCTGACAGCGAAACATTGGCCGAGGCCTCGAAGAATTGCTTCCAGAACTTGGAGCTCTCCCAGACATCGTTACTGTGCTTGCCGTACTGCTCGACGATCGGGAGGATGCTACTAGTGACGATGCGGTGTGCTTTGCTGAAGTTGCTGTCGATCTCTTGCAAGGTGAGCGTGATTTGCTGTTCGAGACGTTCAAGCTCCTCGGTGAGCGTCAGGCCCCGTTGCGTAGACTGGCGAGACATGGTGGGTGCTGCGTTGCCAGAGGCTAGATGATGTTGTCGTCTGCACTGCTGTTCGACGCGTTGGATGGTGTGTGTGCTTTGGAGACGCGAAGGGCGGGGCAAGCTTCGGTGCATCTCAGCCGAGCGGTGATCAGGGCAAGCTTCCCAAGTCCATACCTTACCACTACAGCACCTTATTCCCTCGCTCAAGGTCGGAGCCGATGACACCTCCTCACCTGTCTTGGTATCGCTCGGCCGTGCGGCACAGGAGCTCACGAGATGCCGTCCGTGAACACGCTGTGTGAGGGGTTGCTTAGCCTTTGATACAGATATATTCACCAACCACGCAAAGTGCGCAGTATCTAGCATACCCGTTCTCCTGTATATCATTCGGTGACAGCAATGGCATCAATCTTCCGTCCACTGACCGCAAAGGCACCTCGTCTGCTTCCTCGAGCAGCTCCTGTCTTCTCCCTCCAACATAGAAACTATGCAGTCCCATCGAGAGGTCCACGAACGGCGATAGTCACAGGCTCGGCTCGCGGCATGTAAGGCAAATGATTCAACAGCTTCCGGTAGCATCTCTTGAGGACGCCTCTAACGTTCCCGCTCAGCGGCAAATCCATCGCCATCCGTCTCGCAAACGACGGGTACGACGTCTGCATCAATGACATCTCAGCGAACAAACAAGGCGCAGAAGAAGTCGCCCATGAAATCACCCAGCTGGGCAGGAAGTCCACAGTAGCATTGGGCGATGTCTCGGTGATGAGCGAGGTAGAAAGCGTCGTGAAGCAAAGCGTCCAAGAACTTGGCCCTTTAAACACAATGTATATCGTGCTCCCTATCTTCCCAACCAGCAATCACTAACGCCGCCCCCAAAACAGGGTCGCCAACGCCGGCATCGCCCAAGTAAAAGGCCTTCTCGACCTAACGCCAGAAGACTTCGAGCGAATGTTCCGTATCAATGTCTTCGGCGTGCACAATTGCCACTCGACCGCTGCAAAACAGCTCGTCTCGCAAGGCAACTGCACGATGGAGAACCCCGGCAAACTGCTCGCAGCTGCCTCGATTGTGGCGTTCAAACCTTTCCCGCTGCTCTCTCACTACTCTGCCTCCAAGTATGCCGTGCGAGGCTTGACCTCGAGCTACGCAATGGAGCTGGCGAGCGAGCACATCACCGTAAACGCTTACGCGCCAGGTATTGTCGGAACGGTAAGTGGAGATCCAAAGCCAGGCGGCTATACTTTGATTTTACTGACTTACTGTACGCGTAGGCAATGTGGGACCTGATTGACGCGGAGCTGGGCAAGAAGAAGGGCGCAAAGAAGGGCGAGACAATCAAGAAGTACACGGAGGAATTGATCTTGCTTGGCCGCACGAGCGTGCCGAACGACGTGGCGAGCTTGGTGAGCTTCTTGAGTGGCAAGGATAGTGATTACATGACTGGACAGACGTAAGTTGGACGCCTTTCGCAACGATATCAGCAAGACGGACGATCTGGTCGCTGAAGGAACTCGTGGGCTGACCTTTGCATCGCAGGATTCTCGTTGACGGAGGCATCATCATGTCATAGGCGCTGAGCATTTAAATGAAAGCCGCTTCCGCATTACCTCTTTTTATCGGGTGCTTGTACTAACAGCTGCCGATTCAAGCACACTTCTATGTGCCCATTGAGAAGAATCGTCGAAAGCACGCCCGGCTCTTAGTTTCCCATATGCTGATACTAGGAGGTAGTAAGCACACGACTCACAAGGGATGCATCGACCATTGAGATGACATGCGCGGGATTGCAACTGTATGGGGATAACATGGTTGGCTCATCGTACGATGCGCCCCTCGTGGTGTACGCCCTTGCGCAGGACAGTTGATTGTTATGTATGTTTGTATGATATTACGAAAGCTCTCTCAATTAACTCTGTCAAACTACACTTGCACCTCGAACTGAACAAAAGACGGCGATGTCAAAGAGAAAGAGAAAAAAAGAACGAAGTGTCAACCTCTTTCATGTAGAGTTGTGTATGTCCATGCCTAGCCCATCCGACGGAGTAAATTCCCTGGTTCTCCATCCCGTTGCGCTGTCTTGGGTATCATATCATACAAAAAGCAAAAGCAAAAAACACCAAAGGAAATGGGGGCGAAACCTAAGGGTAGCCCAGTAGAGAGTAAGAAAAGCGGTCGGCGATGGTGGCGAGACCGCTGAAGGAAAAGCGAGGATGATTAATTATGCTGAAGATTGTAAAGAGATGGAAAAATGTTGTGACGAGGCCGATGTTGCTGTAGTTGACCAAGGAAAATGTGTGAAGCCAGTGTGGCTTCCGTGTGAAGGTAGTTGTTGTGATTAGATGTCGGTGCTCGTGATTATTCATACATTAATGTAAAAGGTTGTATTGGTGTTGAATGATAGTGGGCGGGCGATGCGAAAGATTTCCACCCAAAAGCAGCAAAAGCCGGGTATAACGCGCCAAGATGCATGCATACGATCGGGGAATAAATGTTTGGTTCCTGATTGAGCGTCCGTGTTATTGTATGGTGTTTCGTCTTCTGTCGACGTCGACGCGATGGTGTGAAGCGACAAGGTAGCAAGCAATGTGCGCGGATCCAATAGCAGTATGGCGGGGCTGCAAAGCGCAACCCTTGCCGATCTCCGGGTCCGAAATAGAGGAAAGCAGGTCGGCTGCTAGTTGGCTGGGCGGGTCGGGTGACACGGCAGCAGTCGATCATACGGAAACAAAGAGTGCATATGCCATGGAAGGGGGATGTGCATGTGCCACAGGGTGACAGGACCAAGTTCGCGCGATGTGATGGTGTGCAGCCGACCCGCTGCAGCTTCGGTTGATGCCGTGACCAATGAGTATGCTTAGGGCTTGACGTTGCCTCCACGACGCTCACAAAGGCCTTGCGGCTCTGGAGTAGTGTGCACACCAAAATGTTGTGATTGTTTGTTGGAGGGTGAGGCGCAAGCCACCCCCAGTCAGGCGGGACCGAGGCGCCACTATGCGCTCGACGTCTGCTGACTGGCTTCGTCCTGGTCGTAGAGGGGCAGGAAGCGACCTTCGTTCATCGACTGCGCCGAGTGTGCGGCTATCGACGAGACGCGCTGCTGCTGTGGCTGTCCAGCTCCGATGCCATACTGGTAGTGAGTCGCCTGCACAGAGCCGGGTAATCCAGTGGCTGGTGAAGCACTGATGTATGTTCCGAAGTCCCAGGAATTGCCACGGCCAGCACTCGAAGCCGCGCTGAGGTCGGAGGAGCTGTAGTGCGAGGCAGGCTGATAGCCACCTGCACCAGGAACTGTTAGGCGGAGATCCGGTGGGCCTGCTGACGGGCCGAAGCCTGCTGATCCGCCCGCATAGGCTTGACTGGTCATCGCTGATGCGTACGCGTGGGATGGCGCAGTAGTGGTCAGTGGCGATACCATCTGGCGCATGCCCGCGTCTGAGCCGCGCGAATAGCTAGCACCAGGCATCTGCTGCGGCATTGCACCCGCGGTGGAAGAGTAGCTTGCGGACTGTGACAAATGTTAGCTCGTGCATGGTGGCTGCGGGTCTAGAGGGGAATGACTTGCATATTTGCCAATGATCTTCTTGAGGGCCGTGGCGAGAATCCGCCACGGGAAGACCTTGACGTCCTTCTCAATGTTCCTGGGCTTTGGGTTGGGGAAGCCCATGATCAGCTTGAAGAATTCCTCGCTGTCTTGCTTGGCCTTGGAGACGGTCGCCGGACGGAAACCTTCGAGGTTGCGACGAATACGGTTCTTCTCTTCGACCGTGAAGCGCACAGCGACAAGGGCCTCCAGTAGCTGGATGGTATCGACACTGGTGACGTAACACTCGTTCTTCTCTGCCCAGAAGATGCAGCTGACGCAGATGCTATTTGGCGCACGCTCCTCCGGGCTGACCGGCTCGAAAGTGGTGGTGATGATACTGCCCTGCTGACTGCGCCGGAATTGCACCAGGCGACGCTTGACCTCCCACTCCTCGGAGGTGAAGTTGTCCACCATGCTGTTGAGGTCACCATCGATTTTGAGTTGCGCCTTCTGGTTGCCAGGGTACATGGCGTAGGGGTTGAATGATTGCCCTTGCGCCCCAGGAGTGGAAGGTGACTGAGTAATGGTTGATGTGCGGATGAGAGGCGGGTTGCTGCCACCAGATGGCGTGGGGACCATAGACGACCTCGCACCACCGGAGAGAGCTTGCATAGCAGGAGATCTTGTCGTGTTGGGGAGCGACGAGTAGTAGTTGTATGAAGGGCTTTGTGTCGACTGCAATCTTGCGGTAGCAGAAGCAGGCTGTGCGCCGTAGTACTGCTGCTGTGCTGCAACACGCGGCAACGAGTGGCCGTAGGCAGGCTCGGGCACAGAGAAACGACGCGCATATGCGTCTGCCATGGTTGAGCGTGAGTAGTCGGTGGTCACTGCGATGGTAGGTTGCGCTCCCGGGAAGTATGAGTGCGAGTCGGCCCTGGTTGATGGTGGAAGCGCCGCATACGATTGCTTCTTCGCAGGAGAGCGACGCTCGTCAGCATCTGGTGTGAGCTTGCGCTTGCGCTGGGTCGACTGCTGCTGTGTTGGCGAATCGATCGGGAACTCATCGAGGAACGAGAACATGCCGAACTCCAAAGACGGCGATGCCCAGCTGGGCGATCCTTCGAACATGAGGTTGAGAGGAAGCTGAGGAGACGATGAGTTCGTCGATGAGAGCGAAGGCGCTTCAGCAGTGAGGGCATACTCGTAGGGAGGGCCCTGGTGCGATGTCTTGGACAGTACGCTGGAGCAGCGTTGCTGTCCAAACATCATGACAATGCTTGTTGATGGGTTATCGAGGTTGTATGCAGTGCGGAAGTGTACGGTGACTTTGGTGCCTTGTTGTCCTTGAGCTGGCGAGTAGGAGATCACTTCCGGAAGTTGACGAGGCTCAGAGTCAAGATATGCAGGGTACTGGGACTGCTGCTGGCCATAGTAGGTCGGGTCATGCGTCCCGTACGTTTGATGTGCAGAGGGCAGCATGTTCAGCCCTGTTGACTGGGGGAGACCAGATGGTACCTGCGCCTGAGCACCGACATAGTCAGACCCATATGCCGGGTTGCCCGCGAATCCAGTGTAGTCTTGTGCTTGTTCTGGTCGTGTGGCTGGACTGTAGTCTAAATGCGTCATCGTAAGTCAGCTGCCTAGTTCGACTCTCACATGTCCACTCCACGCCCACACGACGTTCGGCGGAAACCGCGTGGGACACTCAGGTGGCAAGGCGCCAACCAAGAAAGAATACTGAAGGGACTAAACTCACCATACACATCGAAGCTCTGCGGCTGCTTGTAATCCGACATCGATAACGACAGCGTTCTGGGGTCAGTTGGGCCGAAAGGCCCGGCTTCGTAATCTTCGCGATAGCTGTCGATCACTGAAGTAGGAATTCCGCAATCCTCATCAACTATCACCGGTGATTTGCGGCTGCGTTGGGAGATCTGTCAAAGCTCAGTCAGTTCTGTTGTTCGTTCAGTTGCATGGCAGATGTCTTCTATTCGAAGTCGTGCAAAGTGTCACAGGGACATTTGAGACCGATTCATGAAGGCAGAACGAAAGCTTCCACGCACCTGATGACGCATAAATCTGTTTTCTGCCACGATGGCAAAGAATGTGTTCAATCGACGAGCAGCAGAGATAGTTCTGCTACAAATGTACGACGCAGAATATGGTGCGCGACGTACTTTATCTCAATGCAATGCAAGGAAGCGCAGGCTGGGCGAACTGGGATGGTCCAAGCAGTAAAGCAGCTATCCGCTTCGAGACATGCAGCCCACAAATAGATTCGCTTTGAGCAATTCGTCGATGGCGCTCTAGACACACGCCAATTACTGTGCAAAGAAAATGATCTGCACGATTGATACTGGGGATCTGGCGGCGATTGCAGGCGTTCGCAGGAGATTGCAGGGTTGTCCGCGTCGTTCGTCCCAAGGGGCTGGTGTTCCGCTACTGTACGTTCCCGTTACCGACTATGCGCACGGTATCAAAGGAGCAAGGCTGTAGCGACTGTGTTTTTGCGAAAGCAAGACTGGCACCAGACAACTCATTAGCAGTGTTCGTAATAGGAAATATCGGTCCCGGTCTCGCTGTTTTTAGTCGCGGCGAAACCCGATATGATGGTCCCGACACCCAGCACCGGCGCGATCATCCCAGTGGTTTGGGTTCTGTATCGTGAAGCGACAGGGCGCATCGATAGTAGACGGATAAGAGAGTCAAGTGATCACGTACAAGATGAATTATGGCCTCAGCAAGGGTGTTCCTGGCTTGAGCAAGGAAGGTTGGCAGTTCGATTAGATTATCCTGTCGAATTGGATCCGTCAGGAGTATAGAAATGAAGGTCGGTCGTCGTCAGGTGATGAGAATTAAGTGCAGGTTGCCGTCAGCCACAGGCGTCGATGGAGGTATCGTTGCGCGACGAATTGATTAATTAGGATGGGTTTCTGGAAGAGGCGAGTTGCTTTCCAGATGGCGGTCGGGAGGCTACGGCGCGGATATTGATCTTGTCGTTAGACGCGTTGGTGTGGGTGGAATCCAGGTCGATGGGAGAAGTCGTGGAATGGAAACCAGGAGATCGGATTCAGGGCGCCAGTTGCGGTTTCAGAGTGATCCGGACTGACTTACTACTGACGGCGGAGTAGTCGAGAGCTCGCCAGAAGAATGCAGGTGTGGAAAGAAACCAGCAGGAGTGGTGTCAGGTCAGATATGTGTATCAGAAGGCGAAACCGTTGCAGCGAGCGTGAGGAATTGCGCTATAGAGAGCGCAATCAATATGACCATGAAACGGATGACGGCGGCCCGACGATCTGTATCTGCGCAGGGAAACACCAAGCGTCGTGCAAGCAGTGAGGGAGAACAGGCTGAGGGGCCAGCGTCCACCGCATCTCCCTGGAGGCAGCGCAACAATCGAGTGGCTCCATGACGCCGCCAGAGCAGTCGATGGCACCGCCGCCGTGCGTCCATTGCGCGCAGCCCTGCGCTGCACGGGTGGAGGACGACGATGGGCGCGGGCGATCGCTGCGAGCCACAATCCACATCATACCAGTCGCCTGCTATACGCTATAGTTCCGTGGTCAGACATTATTTTTAGCCCCACTCTGGACGGGCCAAAAGAAGCTTAAACTGGCTACCACCACACCCGCATACCGCCTGGAACACGCAACGGCGAGCGGTGGAAGATGAAGGTCAATCTCACCGCACCGCGTCGTCGTCGTCGTCGCCACCCATCGCGCTGGCAGTAGGGCCAGCTGCGGACGATGCCGGCCGGCGAGAGGAATGGACCGCCGGATGACTCTGTGGTCGGTCATTCTCGGCTGGGAGGACTGGGCAGAGCCCGAAGGGAGCAGCGCCGCCGCCATTGGGATCGCGGAGGATACACAGAACGGCCTCCTTGCTTCTGCAGGCGGGCAGGCGAACTGCGCTGCGAGCAAAACGGCCTGTCTCCAGCCTCGCGGGCGAGCATCGACGGACGCGAAAGGAGAGGACGCCGGCCGTCGTGTTGCATGAGTAGCATCGTCGTCGACGGCGGCGACAGTGCGGCGGGCGAGCAGCAGCAACGGCAATACCACAGCTTTTGCGACGTCTGAGCGTGATGCTGGGGTGCGCAAAGCGCGACTCAAGCCACAGCTGTGGGCCGTGGCACAGCAAGAGAACGCCAGCAAAGCCAGCCTCCTATGCTGCTTCGGGCCAGCACTAGAGCGAATGCGCAATCGAGCAACAAGGCATTCGGCCTAAGTAAGCAGCCTTGACGTGCAGCGCGTCGCCGCACGGCATTCCTACATGATCGTCAGGTACCATCATGCGCCACAGGCCCCCGAGCCTCCCTGCACCTCTACTCTATTCGCCCCGGCTCTTCATTGCTGTACAGGGGCACATCCCAGGCCTGCCGTCGGCGAGGCGACATATGCACCGTGATAGCTTCCCATGCCCTTGGCTCGTCGTGAAGATGTCGAGCAATATCGAGTAGTCTACAGTAGTCCATGCACAGTGATGCCACGGCCCAATGCGGCAGGCAATGGCTCTGTTGGCCTGGCTTGGTACGGGATGGGTAGGCCTCTGTTCCGCGGCCGCTGTCAGAAGGGCAAACGCTGGCTCACATCCACTACTCCTACCTCTCGCAGAAGGATCTTTGCTGTCCCTACGTACACCGCTGCTCCCTCTCCCCACCGATGCTACCGCGAGCCCAATCTCAGCTGTCAACAACGTCGACCTGAGCCAACTGTCGCGCGATGTCGACACTAGCGTACCAGAGAACAGGCGACAGCAGGGGAGGCGGACGCTCGGGCAGCAGGACAGACAGTCGTATCTGGCTATCTGTCATATGGTACCTTACGCTCGAGCAATATAGGCTTCCTACACGGCTCGAGGTACAGTAGCCGATCCGCCGGCAGTGGCAGAGAGTAGAAGAGCACAGAGCAAAGAAGAAAGTCCGGGGTCATGGCTCCCGAAGGCTCCACCGACCACTGCGTCAAAACTCTCACGACAAGATCGCATCAACCCGGGCCAGCCGGCAGCAGCCAATGGCGACGCGACAAAGTGGACCTCACGAGCCCTCAGTACCTCAGTATCGTCTGCGTGACCACAATCCTGCGAGATCTCTGCTCAGGAGCAAGTCTCAACCCCCTGTTTCCTCATGGCTCACCCTGCCATCCCAGACAGAGTTCTGCATGGTCTGAATCACACCTGGAGTTCTTCAAGTGTTGTGTTGTCTGCCGTTCTTGTTGCAGCGGTAATGTTTGACGCTCTACAGTCCCTTGTTCCCACTGAGCAAAAACCTCTTGTGCCTAGTGCAAGAACCTTTGCAACATTCACAAATCTTCTCTGTCCTTGTTGACCAAGTGATCAGACACTGTGCTCACCAGTTCGTATTACCAGTTCATTTCTTCCGGCAACGTTGGCGGTGCGGATAATTCTCCGCTTTGCTATAGGACCGTTGGATTTTGCTATAGGCACGGCACGTTTGAAACGCGACCAGATCCGACGCCAAGTACAACGGCGCAATTCCTCGGATCCGACAACGCTCTCTCTACTAATGTATGCAAACGCGCGATACAGAACGAGACGCATCAGCTGGACGCCGTTACAGGGGTCAAGCATATCCACGCAAACAACTTCGCAACGGTGTCCTTGCCACGAGCACTCGGAGGGTAAACTCAACGCAGTCTGGAATTGCATCTGCCTAGAGCATGAGGTGATTTGCAACGATTGTCTCACGCGGGCTTCGCGATACTCTGCTTCGTGCTGATCATCTAGTCATCGTCTCCTGCTCTCGTGGCGCGTTCCTCGCGCTTCTGTAACCTCCTCTCCGTTGAGAAGACTGCCTTCACCATGCCCTCAAGTGACATTCCTGCGAGTTCCGCCGCTTTTGTATAAAGTAGTTTGACAGCGCCATCCAGATCCTTTACCTCCCGGTGCCGGCGATAGTAGCTGCCAGCTCGCGCGACCTCATCTTGCCCATTTCCCGCTGAAACAACAAATCTCTTTGGCCTCAGGGCTTGTTGCACTTGCCTGAGACGCTGTGCTGTGTCGGCGGCCTTGCGAGCGAGACTTGTGTCTTCGCCTTCGCCTCTGTCTTCGCCGCTATCAGCTGATGCGGTGTGTTGCGACGCCTGGACAGGAAACATCCTCATCAGCGTGCGGCGGAAGTCGGCGTCTTTGCCTGCCCGGCCGTGGTCGCGGATGCTCTCACTGGTGAGGTTTTCTGCATACCAGTCCATGTATCGGTCTAGTCCCTCGTCGCCCATTGCGAGACAGTCTGACTCTGAGATGTTGAATGCTTCTGGAAAGGTCAAGCCAGGTGGATTAGCCTTGTTGTGACCCTGGATTTCTGATTCATCTGTCTCGTGAGCAGCAGTATGAATCGATACCCACTCAGCCCAGTCCATTTCCAATGCTGACAGATCGCTTGCAGCTATAGGATGACGGTCGATGTCGTCAATTGGGAAAAACAGCTTCGTCGATACGACAAGTAGACCCATCAATTGAACCTCAGGGTACCGCAAGACACGACTCATATTTGTATTTCCTCCAAATTGCAGCGTGAAGTCAATATCGAGAATCTGAGCAAGTCTGCGAGTGGCCGCGTACACCTCAATGGGCAGTGCCAGGTCCTGCATCCAGCGATAGAGCAGCAAAGGCAGATTGACGGCAGGCAGCACCATGCCAAACTCCGTGCTCAGAAGACTACCCAGCTCCAAGATTCGGTGGTGCAAGCTAGAAGCCCGCAATATTGTCTGCGGCTCCAGCAGAACTTGGAATTCACCGGGCAGTCTCTCTCGAAGATTACCAGGGACTTCTTTTCCAGCCTTATAGTACAGCAGCTCTCCGCTGTCCACACGTGCGATCAAGTCTGCCACCGTAAATGGCACTCGCAGCAGCAGAGTGCCAATGTAGCATATCCCCAGCGTTTCACTGAGACTGATCGCGCCATCCGTCTTCATCTGGCGCCTCCTACGGCTTCCACGCGTAGCCTGTGAAGCCGTCGACTCGCCTTCAGATTGCGAACTGAAGACCTGCGACTGGCCTTCAGTGTCCGTTTCAGAGTCATAGGATACTCTACCCTGCAACCGGCGCAGTCTCAAAGCCCACAAGTCTCTCGTGATGCCCTGAAGAAAGAGGTTTCTCGTCAGTACAATTTCTCAGATTCAAGTCGCTCGAACAGACGTTAGGGTTGTCTAGCACATGCGACGTTTTGCGTGATGCAGAGATAGACATGGGGAAAGAAACGCACTTCGAGGGTGGCGGGGAGTTTTGCGACTGTTATAAGCCATGAGACCTGCTTCCTCAGGATGAGTTGGACGGCGAGAACGTAGTTTTCTACCGCTTGAGAGCCAGTGAAGCCTCGTGAGCGACTCCGAGCAGACGATTCGGCATCTGAGTCGCGGCGGCGTTGTTTGCGACCAAGTTGGACGAGCTCGCCTGTATCTTCAGCGATGACGGTGCCACGCTATTACCTGGTCAGTGAACGCAAGCAAAGAGTACATGTAACAGTATGCAACAATATGTGCACGTCGCCATTGAAACTCACGTGTGACTGTTGGTGGCCCTGGTCGCAGTATGTATATCCATCGTCGCCGACGTGGAATCTACGTGAACCGCAGTTCTCCTCACCACAAGGCTCTGGACGCCTGTGCGACCGTGATGACATGTTGTAAGCTCAAGACAAGCAGATGCAATAAATCTGATGCCATATATGGCACCTTGTGCGGTCCAAAGGATCGCTATGAGTGAAGTGAGGACATCGTAATGTTGTTGTTCGATGGTGGTGTTGGCATTTACACGACGAAGTACAAATTACAGCTTGATCAGTGAAGGGCACTCACTGGTTGAATTCGATCGTTCTTGTGGGTTCAGGTATCAGTTAAGATCATTTTGTAAAGGCTCACAACACAGTTGATTGGTACACATCAACTATCATTTATGTCTGCACTAGTGGCATGATATTCTGGTCGTGGCAGAAGCCCGAGGGTTTTGCACAAATCCTTCTCAGGTCAAAAGCGGCTGACCTGGCTTTTACCCCTCATGCCACATGCCACGCGAGCCCTTTGCTGGTACCGAGTATCTCAACAATGTCAAATAACGATTCACTACAGATTCACTAAGTACTCAAATTGAGATTGGAAGACATCATATCATTTGGTTGTCGTAGATACGTGGATGCTGGTGCGCGTCCCAATCGAAAAAAATCACATCGCTTTCCTGTGCGTCCAAATGCGCTATCGCTTTTGCAACAGCTCATTAGACAGCATGTCCGCTTGAGAGCCGCAGCCCACGCTGTTGTAACATTCCGCTAATCGCGCCAGCTCTTGGTATCGATTGTATGCTTGCTGCACGCGCTGCGATACATCCTCTTGTCAAGATAGATAGCAAGCATCTAGTTGTTGCCACGGGGAGCCTCCTTGGCCTCAATGGCGCACTCCTCACCCATGGCGGTAAGAATGATGACGTCTGGAGAGAAAACTGTTAGTACCTGATGTTCACGTCTTCGGAGTGTTTATACGCACTGGTGTCCTTCTCAGCGTCGAAGAAACCCTGGATCTTGGCACCAAGCTCGCCCTCGGGCTTCTTGACATCGTCCTTCATGTCGCCGTCGTCGGACATAAGGGAGAGGAAGTCATCGTCAGTGATGTCGAGCTAAATGACAGAAGTTGGTCAGCATTTTGTGGCTTTCAAATCTGGTTCTCGGCGGAGTCTTACAAGCTGGTACTCCTTGCGGGAGACGTTCGGGACGTCCATGTTGTGGGTGGACGGGGACAGCTCCTCGAGCTTCTTGCCGGTGAAGATGTCGATGGCGACAAGGTGGACCTTGGCGTGACCGTGCTTGCCGGTCTTGGAGGTGGACATGTCGACGATCTTGCAGGGGCGGTTCTTGATGACGACGTGACCGTTCTTGCGGAGAGCGGAACACTGCATGGGGAAGGTGGCCGACGAACCCGCATCGGCGGTGTCGAAGGTCATCTCATGCTGCGATGAGAGTTGAGTCAGCAGGTGTTCCTCGGTGGGAGCGCGTGCCCATGGCCGTGGGCGCAAGGCGTGGACATGGCAGAGGCTGGCATTCACTTACCTGAGCGTCGTTGGGAGCGTCGGCCATTTTGAAGGAGGTGTGGAGGGTTGTTGTGGTGGTGTAGGGAAGGGTGTAGTTGGTCGGGTGAGTTTTTCGAGAGATGGTGTTGCTGGGATAGAGAAGATTGTGGGTGGATATATTCGAATGCCCCGCGCCGGGCGAGAGCGTGGGCTCCACAATTACCGCCACAACAAGCTGGCGTATTCGCAGTCTGCCCGCGCTTGATTGGCTGCACTTCACTGGCGTCACATGCCAATGCCGCCGGTATACATATACAGACATGCGGTTGCAGCTTAGACACGCCCAATTATTCACTGCCGGACACCAAAGTCACTAAGAGACGTGATACCGCCTCGCACCCCGCCATATCATGTGGCTGGAGCGATTCTCCGCGCAGTCGGCCCAGTCTACACCCTCTGGCGGCTCACCGAACAGGCCCTATTCGCCAGCACCGCGTAAATCGTTCCAGCTGTCGCCCAATTCGGTACCGCGCCGGCCTGGCCTGCCCTCAAGGACGACCTCTCTCTCCGCCGCGTCGCTGGGTGGGTCGACAGACAGTCTGCCTGCGGCCGCGCGAGTACCTGGGCCTTCCAATCTAAGGAGAGATCTCGCCGGCTCACCAGCAGTAGACGTGCAAGATCCGGTCAATGTGCTCGACAGTATCCTGGGGCCGCTGCGGGGACGGGGTAGTCAAGATTCGGAACAGTATACTACCCAAGGCGAGCATGCCTCTGGCACAGTCGATGGAGACATCGACTTTGGTGGGTTGAGCCTAGAACAGTTTGCCGACGTGCCTGTCTCGCCTCCTTCCAAGAAAGAGCTTACAGTAACGACCAACGCTGTCGTCGAGGACTTCGAGAAGGAGAAGGACAGATTTGAGGACCTGCATACATCCATAGTCTCATGTGATGAAGTCCTTGCCTCCGTCGAGACCTACCTCACGAGCTTCCAGGCAGACTTGGCCGCGGTCGCGGCTGAGATCGAGACCTTACAGAACCGCTCTGCCACCCTGAACATGAAATTGGACAACCGCAAAGTCGTAGAAAAAGTTCTCGGTCCAGAGGTCGAGGCATTCAGTATACCTCCAGCTGCCGTGAGAAAGATCACCGAAGGTACGATAGACGATTCGTGGGTGCGAGCTTTGGAAGAACTGGAGAAGCGCTCGAAGAGCATCGATGCAAAACTGAAAGAGGGCAAGGATATCAAGGCTGCCCAGGACGTGCGGCCGCTGGTCGACGACGTTTCCAACAAGGCAGTAGAGCGCATCAGAGATTATGTCGTCTCGCAGGTCAGAGCATTACGCTCACCCAGTATCAACGCTCAAATCATTCAACAGAATAGTTTCCTCCGGTATCGCGGTGTCTTTGGATTCCTTGCACAGCGACAGCCTCAGCTTGCGGAGGAGATCACACAGGCATACATCAATACCATGCGATGGTATTACCTGAACAATTTCACGCGATACAAAGCCGCTCTGGACAAGCTCAATTTACACCACATCGACCAGACCGAGGCGATTGCCGCAGATCCAACAAGAAAGACTGTGAAACCAGGAGCAACCCCACATGACGCATTCTCGATCGGTCGAAGAATGGAAATATTGCGCACAAACAACGACACAGCTTTGTCGTCATATCTTGCAGAGGAAGACAAGGGCACCCACTACCTCGAAGTCCCCTTTAGGGCATTCAACCTAGCGCTTGTGGACAACGCTTCCGCTGAGTACTCTTTCCTAACGGAATTCTTCACCAAACAGTCTTTCCACGCCACCAACCGCAAATTCAACGAGATTTTCCAGCCGACATTTGACTTGGGACATGCTCTCACCAAGCAACTCGTCGAGCAGAGCGCAGACGCCATCGGTGTTCTGACCTGCGTCCGTCTGAACCAGCACTTGGCTTTCGAGCTGCAGCGCCGCAAAGTCCCCGCCGGCGAGGGCTACATCAACGGCACGAACATGCTGCTTTGGCCACGTTTCCAACGTATCATCGACGTACACTGCGAATCCGTGCGCAAACTCACAGCCTCGTTGTCAGGCAAGCCAGCTGGCTCAGCCCTTAGCCTCACCTCTTCCTCCTCATCGGCAGCGCAGACAACAGCACCACACCCTCTGACACAGCGATTTGCAAACTTCCTACATGGCATTCTGTCTCTGAGCAGCGAAGCTGGTGACGACGAGCCCATTTCGAGCAGTCTGGGTAGGCTGAGGAAGGAATACGAGGCCTTCTTGGTCAAGCAAAGCAAGAGCGTCGCCGAGGCCAGGAAGAGAGATCGATTCATGTACAACAACTACTCTCTTATATGCACGATCGTGGCGGATACCGAGGGCAAGATGGCGGAGGAGTTCAAAGTGCATTTTGCTGGTTTGAAGGATGCGTTGTCGGTGGATTGATGGCATCGTGGACTCCTGTGGAACAGGCTAGCACAGTGCCATATCGCACAATCACCCCAAATAGCCAACTCATTGACGTTCAATTGTTCATATACATATACACATACACGCGCTCATGTGGTCTGTGCTGACGCACTTTCATTAGGGTTATCATACCTAGGGTTTGGTGTTGTAAGTCTTGGCCATGAAAGATCAAAAAACCACATTTTCAGTCAAAGTCCGCGCATAATTGGCACTTACGTCTGATCGATGGTTGAACACGTGCTCTATGGTGGTTCTCCCGGGGTCACGTATCTACATTGGCGTCTTTGTGCCCAGTTCTGGCGAGGTTGTGTTTTTCAATCAAGCCCGCGTTTACAACGAGCACCACACGCTCATCTTACTCGACCATTTTTCTGAAACTTGGGGTCCACGGACGCTTTTCATGTCTTTTGAATTCGACAAGCTAAACTAAAAAGCAGAAGGCATATTTTCCACCCAGCTATAAAGACATCTTCATCGTCCGAAAACCTTAATCTCAAGGGGTCTCGTGATACAGTAAGCAGTGAACGCAAACGCAAAGCCCAGCTCAAACCCGACATCACCACCGAATGGCGCCTCTCCAGCGTAGAGAGCGATGGGACCGACCCACCAGACCTGTGACATGCCGGTAACCATGCCAGCAACACCACAGCAGAAAGAGAAGACTGCTGCGACGCCCGGCGGGAGACGCTCGGCCTTGTCATAATCTTCGGGGTTGTAACCGCTGAAGCCACGCTTGAAGACGAAGTGCTCGGCGACTGAGATGCCTTCGTAGATCGCGAGCCAGTATCCGATCACGTTCATAAAGTTCTCGAGAACTGCTTCGAAGTGGCTGTAGCCGGGAATGGAGATGGCGATGTAAGCTCCTGTGGCGATTGCGGTCCACACGAATCGTGGAATGCGCTGAGTCCAGTGTGCGAGGACCTGAATGGTCAGAGCCACGGAGTAGATATTGGGGCAGTTGTTGGCGATGATGGACAATGCGAGGATGACCATGCAGAACTTGCCGAAAGTGCCAGTGTGGTAGATCAGGACTGCGCCGAGGAGACCGCCGGTGCCGGTGGACTTGTAGCCCTCCATGTATCGGTTGTTCTCGTCGTTGAGGGATGTGGCGGACATGATCGCCACAGCGAGCATCTGCGTGAAAAGCAGAGGCACGATGAGACCCAGCCACGTCCAGAAAAATACCTTCCTCCTAGATTGAGTCGAAGGCTGGTACACGGTGTAGTCTGCAGCGTACGACGTCCAGCCAGTTGCGAAGCCGAAAATAACGGAACCGAAAGAGAGCACATTGCCCATTTCGGCCTTGCCAACGCTCCAGTCGAGCGGCACGAAATCGCCGCTGTGGGCGAAGAGGCCAAGAAGAATGAGGAACACGATAGTGGTAGGGATCCATGACCAGAATTCGTAAGCGTGGACCACCTTGTAGCCGAAAGTGGTCACGATGAAGGTGCACACGGCGATAATGACAATACCAGCAGGGCCTTTGACGTCGTGGTTGACAGTCTCAATAAGCTGAGCACCGACGATCGAGTTGACGGAAGACCAGCCAACGCAGGCCAGAACGTTGAATACGGCGACTGGTGATATGTCAGTATGGTCCCATCAAGAAAAGAGAAAGTTGCTCGTACTCAGTTTGACACCGTACCATCCGAACCAGAATCGTGACAGAACCATTTGACGCCTGGAAGAATTGCGTGTTAGCGTCATCCAACATGCAACCATGAACCGTGTCCGACTTACAATCCAAATTTGGGGCCAAAAGTCGAGAAGTAGCACACCGACGTGATACCGATGAGGTTGAAGAACAAGATAACCAGCATAGCATCCGCGACTCCAAGGTAGAATGTGCTCTTTGCCAGCAGTCCCAAAGCGAAACTCGAGACCACCATATTCGCCGACAACCACATTGTCGAAACGTTCAGCAGCGCTCTGAAGCCTGAATCCGTGCGCTCGTCCTCCGGCACACGTTCGATGCCTCGTTGTTCAATCCTGAGCTTGCCTGCAAGGCGCTGTGCCTTTGCGTACCATCCTGTACCGATTTCGAAGCTCTCGCCGGGCACGGCATTGCCGTGGTTGTTGGAGTCGAGGCTCGCATCGCCGTCGCCGTTGTTGACCTTGTAGCCGGCGCCCTTCTCCACGTCGTGAGAGTGGTCGTAGTGATTCATGTTGGCGATGGTGCGCGCTCACACTGTGCATACACGATGACGAGAAAAATATTGGAAACAGCTGCCATTGTGCGTTATTTAGCTTCACGATCTGCGAGGTCGCGTGGTGGTGCGGCAAAAGCAGGGTCGCTGATAGTCGAGATAAGACTGATAGGATTACGGCGACGGATGCCAAATGCAGCAGCAAGCGGTTGATTGGCTTTGATAGCAGGCCTGGACTCGACGCTGGCCCGATGCAACCCCTCCGCGCGGCCTGGAGAAGGCTTCTTCAGCGGGCTAGAGCATGCAAAGAAGCACCGTCGTCGCAAAGAATGGCGATTCCAGAGAACTTCGCCACGCCATTAATATTGCCTACATGCAAGTATACAGAGGATATCACATTGATCACCGCTTCCCCATACCTCTTCCACGTGTCGTTAGCATGGCGATAGTAGTGACAGATACGCATCGCGAACAAGCTCGAGACTAAGCCTCCTCTCAGGCTTGTCGAAATGCTTAGCGCTGCTTCGCGTGTCGGAGGTGCCGGGGTTGCTGATTGCACATGTGGCCAATCAGCCTGGTGCTTTCAAATGACTATACGCGAGTAAGGGCATCTTCAGGATAACGATGCAGATACACCCCGGAGGAGGCACCCGAAAGAGCGTCCCAGACCTGGTTGGTGGTATAAGCTAGGCCGCCTTGCAGCGTGTTCGCCTTGCGATATCTACATTGTCCTGTTCGGGCTAGCAGCGAGGTCACCATTCTATGCTAGCAGTGCACGCATAGGCGACGTTTGATACAGTAGCTGGTTTGAGGGAGCGTAGAACCGATTTGCTCCTTCTAGCGTGGCAGATAGCAGATTGGAACCGCCCGAGTCCTATCGACATGAACTACATCTGGACTCTTGTCATTACGTAGTCCGCCAAGGAAGTCGATGTCAGTACGATAAAACAACAATATGCGACCTTCTCGACAACTCGAGACTCCCAAGTAGACCGTGCAAGGCGATCTGGTCCCAGATCAACACCAAAGTGACAGCCAAGAGACACGTCTCTCTACGACCCTCAATCCCTCACCAAAATCACAATCGTCCTACAGGGGCCGACAGCAACACATCGTCGGACCACAGCTCTGCGACCCCAACAGCTACCAACCACCGAATTATCCTTCATGCGCCGAAATACTGCCTTCTACATGCCCATCAACAGAACCAAGACCCATACAGAACACAAGAATCGATACAGAATGTAACAGACAACGCGAAGAGAAGAGACAGGCATCCAAAATGGAAGACAAGACAGTACTAAAATGAAGAAGCCACACCACTATCGTGCGACTAAACTTTTTTTTGAATATTAGAATAAATACCCTGATCCTAAAAAGGAGAAACAATTCTTGCTTTCGATCCGAAGAAAAGTATATTCCCCTATGTCTTTTCCGCGTCACAACAGGCAAAAACCCGATCCTCGCTGAACCAATGCCCAAAAGGTCCCCAATCTTAGCCGCTCATTGTGGTTATCCCACACACCCACACCGTTGGGGATATGTACTCAAGGAGAAGAAGGAGAATCGCGTGTCACTGGATCGGAATGCCCTGACTCGTGGAAATACAAGTGTGGAAAGAGAATCTTGAATGTGCGTCATTGGTGGCTGTTCTGCCGCCGGAAAGATGTCTATAGTAAATATTAAAAACGATGTCGGTAGTGGGATGTCAGCAGACGTGACAAGCCTCTCTTTCTCTCGGTGCTTCGTGCTCGTCTCGAAAGCTGGGTGTCTTCGAAGTCGATCCGTGTCTTGCGTATGCATGACCCATGAAGCGGCCTCTTCACTGAACGAGTGCCAGCAAAACAATGCTGTTGATTGTAGATACCGCGCGATTGCGATGCTTGCGGGTTTCCGATTATTATTTCTTTTATCGACTATGGCTCGACTCGAATCTCGTCTTTTACACGCGGTTGGTCTCGGTTATCCAGAGCGAACCGCTGTTTGCAAACATGCAGCTGTGCTGCTCAACGCCAGGGAACTCCGGTGAACGCTTCAATGGGAAATGGGACTGGCGGATCTTGTGTGGTAAGGATGGGTTTCGTCGGAAGGTTCTTCGCATCATCGTACACCGATGGGAGGGCGCGGGCCAAGGCTGCTACTGGAACTGTGGGCAGAAGGGTCGGAGTCGAGAGGCACAGAGTGGTTACTTTCATCACCACTCTTCGCGCTAGCGCTCGCAGAACCGGTCAGACTGCGTACTTGAGGACCGCTTTTGGGCGGGTAAAGATGGCTCACCCCGACTTGCTGTTCAACGCGCTGGGGCGCAACTGCGTTTCCATGTCCAGGTGGGTGGTGCGGTACTGGCTGTCGCATTCCAGGCGGTGAAGGTCGACCATTGTGCTGTGGCATGCCGTTCGGTGGCATCATGCCATGTGGTGGGCCCATGCCGTTGGGCGGGTATCCGCCGGGAGGCGACGGCCTAGATTGAGGTCCACGGCCATTGGGTCCAAAAGGATTACCAGGAGACTGGCTTCCGCGTCTGCTCATCGGGCCTCGGGGACCAGGCGGTCCACCCTGCGAGAGTTCATTCAATCTCTCAGCAGTGAGCGAGTTTGTTCTTGATTCGACGCCCATATTGTGGCGGTCGACATTGCCGTACCTATCTGAAGAGTATCCCATCAAAGGGTTGCTCATCAGTTCTTCTCGCAAGTTTGGCATCTCACTCATGATCGAGTTGCTGATGCGGTTTTTCATACCCGGTCGCTTGAAAGGGCCTCGGCTTTGACGCATGCCAGGCTGTCCGCCACCACCCATTCCCATATCCGGATTCTGGCGTAGCTGGCTAGCACTGGGTGCCTTTCTCGTCCGCCTCGAGGTGACACTCATCATATCCACCTGATCAGGGTCGATAGGTGGGCCTGCATGAGAGATCATATTAGGATCAAAGAAATCTTCTCCATCTTCGTCGTCGTCATCCCAGCCTGCGTGTGAAGCGGGTGCAGGCGGCATTCTGGGTCCAGGACCTCTTCGACGCATATTGAATTCTTGTTCCCTCAAAGCCATCTCTTTCTGTCGAAGTGCTAACTCCCTCTCTCTTAACGCAATATCTGGGTTACCCGCCATGTCGTAACCTCCGTCGGCAGCTTGCGGGATCTGGCCCTCAGGTAAGTTGTCGTAAAGCATGAGATGGCTGAACTCGCCAAGATCGTCGCCCTCGAAAGAAGCGCGGCGCTGCATTTGCTGTGGAGGACCACGAGGACCGTACCCATTGCCGTTCGCTCGTGGAGGGTATCCGCCCATCGAGGGACCTCGGCGGTTAGGTGGCGGTGGGCCACCCTGAGCTGAAGGTGCCCTGCTTCCAGGTCCGGGACGCATGCCGTTTCGCATAGCACCTGGCATTGGCCCAGGGTAGCCTCTGGGAGGTGGAGCACCAGGTCCAGCGGGCATGCGAGGTGGTGCCTGGGTGTTAGGCGAGCTGGACGCTTGCTGTGGTCGGTTCTGGTTTGTAATGTTGGCATTGTGCAACATGGAGTATAGCGTTTCAATTCGTGGCACGGAAACGCCGGCTTCTTGTGCCAGTTTGATAGGCGAGCCGAGGTAAGTCTCAACTTCCATAGGCCTACGAGCAGCGTAATCCTGATACATGGTGCTTTGTGTTTCTGTGGGCGCCGTCATCTGCTCCATGGTCGCCTCTTTGAAACCTGGCTTGAAGTTACAGCCTTGGGCAGTGGCAAGGTTGATCAATTCGTCCATGACACCAGTTATCATGGAACGCACGCCGACCTTTTCGAGAAGCTCAGCATGGGACGGGGTTTCGAAAATTACACTGGCTGGGTGGAAGGAGATGGGCCTGCAATTGTTCGTTAGAGATGAATCAGTGTGATTGCCCAAAATCCGACTTACCCAATCATGCGCTCGTACTGCTGTTGGCGGATGTTTGGCGATACTTCGCAGTCTACCATGCCCGACTTGAGCGTCATGGCTAGCGCCTCTGCCATATCTTGCTGTATTGATACCGGAATTGATGAATTCTTGTTCGCAGCACCGACCCAAAGTTCTGTAGGACCTGAATGTTCGAATTCGCTCGCTGCGGTTTGTGTGATCTCTGCTCCTGACACCAATGAAAGAACCACGTTCGTGGGGAAGCGCTGCTCGAGATACGACTCAACGCCAAGTGTGTGTGTTGTGTTGACGAGAATGCATGTGTGCTGCGGCGCAACTACGGACTCGATGACAGAGGCTAGATCGTAGACGTCGGGAAGGGCTTTGACGCAAAGCACAACGTAGTCGTATGAGGCGCGTGATATCGAAGCTGCTTCTTCGGGCGTGCGAACGACTGTGTGAGGGATGTCTCGTCAGCATTGTGTCTCTCAATGATGTAATCAGGGGAGTGTGTTAGTAGAAGCAAGACATACCGTGTCTGGGCTTGAAGCGCTCGTTGCCGAATGTGCTCGACCTGAATGATCGTCAGTGTTGATTGGAAAACCGGATACGAGGCGGAGTGGCTTACTTGAACGAGATGCCGTACTGCGACACGGCGTCGTAGCCACTCTTCCAGACAAGAGTTACGTCGCAGGCATTAGTCGCTGAGAGGCGCCATGAGAGGAAGGCGGAGACAGCATTGCCGCCGACTGCGCACACCTTCTGTGTCAGCTGGTCGTCCATGGCTGATTAATGAAATAGGCAAAGAAGCATGTGTGGAAGGCAACAGTATGAAGGGCCTCACGACGCCGGACGAAGCTTTGGGCTCGCGCAGGAGTGGGACATTTGGAGGCGCTAGCAAAAGTGGGTTCCCGACGCATCGAGCGTGACGGATGTGGCAGCGAAGGGCAGAGGGCAAAGGGTGCGCGGTCAATCGGCGTGGTGGCCGGTAGCGTGACGGGCGCCGGTACTACTACTGACCTGAGAGAATGCGAAGCCGGGGCGTCGAGGGCGCCATTTTCCGGTATGTAACGACGACGGCAGAGGCGGCGCGGCGGACTGGTCAAACGCTGAGATGCGGGAGCGGTGGGTCGAGGTCGTGCGTGGTGTGCGAGCGTGGGCAGTAGGACAGCGACTGCGGCTCTAGCTCCCACGGGGCTGGCGGTGGTATGGCAGACGACAAAGGACGACGCAATAATGCAAGCGGCCGCGTCACGCAGTCTGGCAGCGCGGTGTTCGCACAAAAAGGGCCGGGGCGGCGCGGCGTACGGTGTGTCGCTGGGGAGCGGCGGAAACGAGCGTGTGGGATGCGAACAATACCCGGGAACAAGCAGAGGCGGCGGAGCGCTGCGAGGCGGTGGTGGTGATGATGACGATTGGGAGGAGGGATGGAGAGGTGATGGCTGGCAACGGGCGAGGAGAGGAGTGGAGGAGATGTTTGCGAGCGTGCGTGGTTGCAGCAGTGCCGGCGAAAGCACAGCGCAGCTCAGCGCAGTACGTACAGCAGGCGCAGGGCAGAAGGCGTGCCGGTGCTCGCGTTCGCCGGGAGGAAGCAGGCGATCATCCAACTCTCGACGCTCAACGCGAGCAACGCCTGCGATGATTGGAGGCCACGGCAGGGGAGCTCTTGACCCATCGAGTAATCGTTGCCACGCAGGGCAAGGCGCGATCGTGCGCGAGCGTCCACGGCACATGCTACAGGCGACTACAGAGGCTGCGGTATGCGCATACGGGTGTGCGCATGCAGGACGAGCGGTGGTATTCCAGATAGCCTACAGGACCAGCGATGGCGTCGCAGCGCATGTGCCACCACGCTGCCCTTCCCGCCGCGGTGAACGTGGCGATGGCGTGGAGAATAATGCGATAGCAGGCCCTGTCACGCAACTCTGGAGCACCGCCTCGGCCGGCGGAGTCAAAGGGTGCGAGTACCATGTAATTGCTACTGCACTAGTGCACATCATTGATAGCTGTGTCGCTTACTGCGCGCGGCACAGCAGATGATAGGAGGTAGAGCAGTGCTCTCTTGCCATTGATCGCGCTATCGAACTTATTGGCCTCCAATGCCAGACCATGTGGCGTATGATTTGGCTACAGGCCTCCAGCGCCGAACAGGCTAACATGTGTAAGGCGTGCCAGCCACAGCAGCATACCAAGTTCGAGGTACAAAAGTACTTTAAGCATCAACGCTTAGCTCAACGTTGAATCTGTGAGTGGTGCCAGCCTGCACGCATCCGCCGGCTGCCGATCAACGCCGCTGGCGCCTCACTCTCCAGAGCAGATCAGCGCGAATGCTTGACCTCACGGTTTTCGGCTGCGCGAAACTCCGACGTCCGTTTCACGTCGCTTGTGTCAATGTTTTTTAAGCTTCTCCTGAATCGACTCTTCCCGTCACGATCCCACGCTTTGCCTCGCCGCCGCGAAATGACACCGTCCGTGAGTATGCATAATTACCACGCGGCTGCCTTTGGGCAGCGCCACGCGCCAGTCGTTAAAGCAGTGGGCCGGACAGGGATCCGCCTGCTTACAAGTCACCGCCCGTGCTGCAGATTCCGCATCGCTGTCAAAAGATGGCCGAGTATCAGGATTCCCACTAACGGCTAGGCATTAGCCTCAAACAATCGCATATCTCCGGGCGAGAATGCCATCTGGGCCTCGCTATACGTGCAGAAAAAATCACCTGGTGAGGTCGTAACTTCCAACAGCTCCGGCAAACGGCAAGGCCATCGATTCGGCCGTACTAGGCTAACGCTCTTGTATAACTAGGTTGTCGGAGAGAAAACTTCAATTTTGCACAAAGCTGCATAATCGCACCTGGGGGACTTTCCGCCCATTCCATATCACCTTCACTTCTAGGGTCGATCCTTCTCGTTCTCGCCCGAAATAATCACACAACTTCAGTGCGATTGCAGACGCAGGAGGTGGGACTATCTCTCCCGCTCTGATGATTCTGTGGCCCGACCCCTGAAACTTGCACTGCCTTCGTCATCCCTGCGACTCGTTCGACAGGCACGTGAAATTGCCATCACAATCCTGCCGTCCCTAGGTGCAGGCTATTTCAATAGCTGTTGGGTGGCTTCTAAAAGGCAGCACAAGTGTGGTGCTATCTTCCCTCAAACAAGACGGGCCGTGTACGGGCCGCCAAAGCACAGTCCACTTGTCGACGAGGTCAGCGAGGGAGGGGGAGGGGCCCCCCGGGAGGGAGGGAGCAAACCCTCCCTGCTAATAGATAACTTCGTTGCCTCCCCGGTATTCGCTCTTGAATTTATGTTATTTGGATGTCAAATTGTGTGAATTGCTATCAAATCTATGTTAGAATCTGAGAAGGAGGGCGTGGAAGTAGCCCGACGCTTGTGCTGCCTTTTAGAAGCCACCAGCTGTTGCAGACTTGTTCTTGTATCAGACGTGCTGTGAACAGCCATCACCGATGTCTCCGTCCAGACGCGTCCGCTTCCATGCGCGCAACCCTCTCCCTGTTCACCGGCAGATGTCTGTTCCAATGCCTAGCAACAGAACTTCGACCGTGCCCTTATCATCTTCATGTCTCGGAGTGCGATGAGACAAGATTACAACAATTGCCCCAGCATGGTATGCCTTATCGCTGCGGTTGCCAAGTCGGTGCAACAACATCGTAAAGTGCTTCGATATTGGTATTCAAGAATGATCATCCATGAACGAAGATCACAGACAAGGATGGATATTCATAGATCTCGATGTTTGCCGCACACCGGACTTGGAGCCGGACCGTGGGCGCTAATGTAAGGTCCATAAATTGTGGTGCAACGCGAGGCAACTCGCTCTCGAAGCGAGCTGACGCGAAGCCTAAAAACATCAATGGCTATTCCCGCGGGTATTCTGCAAGCTGCACTTAAGCGACGATAGTGACAAGTGATATTTTCATCTGTTGCCTGGTCACAAAAAGAATGTCACCACTCTCGCGTGACAACGATCACAATCAAACGACCTTCTGTTCCCTACCCTTCAGGATCTCCGCGCATCCATGTCAGGAGTCAAGCGAACGATAGGTTGGCGTGGAGATGAAGATGGGATCATCTCAGCCGTCTGCCGCCAGCGCTTTGAGCCACGGCACTTGTCGACCGATCATGTTCCTCTCACGGCCGTCTTCGCCGCTCACGAATTCCTGCTTCTCGAAGCGCTGATGCTCGGAAGAGGCTCGTGCGGCCACGTCTTGCGGGACGATCTCTTCGGATGACATGTACTCCGTTGATGATAGAACCGAACTTCAAACAAGAGTTCAAGATTGTGGTATGAATCGTAGCGCAGGGAGATGATTGCCTTGTCGAGGCATGTTGCGAACTCGCCAATAGCATGAGCGAAGTGCTCTCCGAGCCATCGATACCCCTGCGCCCGTCTGCACGGTGAGATCCCAATCCAACCGTCACGACCGGGTTTCAATCTGCCATTGCAGTTGCAGGCGCCCCATGAATACAAAGGGAGCTTCTAAACCGATCAAAGAAGGCTCAAGTGACAGGCTTGACAGGCGTAGAAGAACGGCATGTAAATGAACGCACCTTTAGATTTCCGTTTGATTGGTCCCAGAGAATTCGTCCTGCCACATCAAATCGGGGAACCAATTCCAGAGCGTGAAGTAATTCCCCGAAATGCTGCGAAACCTCGTACAGAAAGTAGTGTACGAATGTGATGTCGTGGATACGAAATACGACTGGAGGCTACACTTACACATTCTAACGGCGGGCGGGTTTGGCAGATGATGCGTAGGTATTGAATGATGTGCGCCGCGATTGACCTGATACTCTTTGTGATCAGATGGCGTTCCTTGGTCTCAACTTCCTGATTATCTACCTACCTAATAAAGTTAAAGAGAGTAGTGATATATCGTGTATAGTCAACTTGAACCTTTCATATCGAGATTTTACTAATTTGAACAGTATATAATTGTAATTGTCCGGCTTTGGCCATAGCCGAAACTTCCCGCGTGGCACAATTGGCTAGCGCGTGAGACTTTTACGATTATCGTGATCTCAAGGTTGAGAGTTCGAGCCTCTCCGTGGGAGCAATACTCATATATGGAATCCCATGTTGTTTCAATTTTTTTTTCAGCACTGAAACTGTCTTGCAAGACAAACAATAGATAACTATCTTGCACTCTTTTAGTGCTTAAACAAACAAAATCTCGCCAGATCACAAGCCCATCATTTCTGCGCCTCCGTAGCTCTGCCTCCGCTTGCTATGCCCTAATTCTTCTGCAATCCCTTAGAAGGAGCTGTCTTTTTGCTCTTTTTGCCCACCACAACAGATGTTTGCTAATGGTTATATATATTGTCGCACACATTTGCCGATCGATGCTTGAAAATGTCGTCGCCTGTGAGATTGATCGACTCGATTGATTGGACCTTCAAGTCCTGATCCTAAGCTTGGTATTTCCTTCGTCTTTAATGAACGCCATGCAACCCACATGCATCGTACTTATCATCGGCTGCAATCGCAAATATCTACTACAAGCAATGAGTTCTGGATCAGTCACCAACGCTCCTGATCTGATTGCATTTCATGTTCCAGTGTTGACCTGATGTCACAAGGGCGAGTATCCAAGGACGAATACCGTCAATTACAAACGACCAGTCATCGATATATCGATATAGGGATACAGTTTTAATTGCTAGTTAGGTTTCTTTGTCGTCATGGAGTCTTTGACCTTGTCTCTTTGTGTTTTACGGGCAATCTTGAGGTATTCACGTCGCTTCGGTCGGTCTCACACCAACAAGCCGTAGTGCACTCACGTGCGTTTAAAGTTTAGAGCGCGTGGAAAACATGTATCAATCCAAAATGACGAGTCTTTCGCCGACCAAGTACTCACACCACCCAGACGCCATGCCAAATTCTTCCTTTACAGCTCATGCTCACCAGAGAACCACCGTGTAAACCAATAAGCTATCTGGCAAGGAAAAAATAGATGCACACGTTTCAGTGTAGGGTTAGGTTTTGGGGTTACTGCCAGCGAGCTCACTTCAAATCAGTTTGTCACATGTCGAAACGTTGCGCCGAAACGTTGCGCCGAAACGTTGCGCCGAAACGTTGCGCCGATACATGTATACATGCATATCACGCAGGCACACATATGTGTCGTTTTCATTGATACCACTGAACGATGTCGACAACGAACAACTCCTCACAAAAGCCTTATTACCATGAAGAGATAGATTTCGCCGCCCTTGGCCTGCAGGACGAAGAGTTTGCCGCCTTGCTGCGTTCCAACGATGGCCGGATCGATTGGCAGGATCCTCTAGCGGTGCAGTAAGTCTCTGAAACTGCTCCCACACACACGTAAAGGAAGCTGATATCAGACGGCAGACAACTCACCCGCTCGCTTCTAGCCCGCGATTTCAACCTTAAACTTACCCTCCCATCAGACCGCCTCTGCCCACCGGTCCCCGTTCGCTGGAACTATATTCGCTGGATGCAAGATCTACTTGCCACAACGCACACTTCTCACACAGATGCCTTCAACTCTTCCCGCGTTATCACAGGCCTGGACATCGGCGTCGGAGCTTCCTGCATCTACTCGCTCCTCGCATGCGCCACCTCACCGTGGCGAATGTTCGGCACCGACATCGACGCCCACTCCCTCCAACATGCCCAAGCGAACGTGAATTCCAACAACCTCAGCTCTCGCATCAAACTACACCAGACTTCACCATCAGACCCTCTAGTCCCTCTCGACAAACTCGGCGATGTGGACTTTGTGATCTGCAACCCGCCCTTCTACTCGTCCGAAGAAGACATGTCCCGCGCCTACTACGGCAAAGACCTGCCGCCTTCAGCCGTCTGTACTGGCTCGACGAACGAAATGATCTGCCCTGGCGGCGACGTGGGATTCGTGGAGCGCATTATGGCCGAAAGTCTAGTCCTGCGGGAAAAGGTACAGTGGTATTCGTCGATGCTAGGCCGGCTAGCGAGCGCCCAGCAACTCGTGGCGAAGCTGCGAGAGCACGGTATCACGAATTTCGCCGTCACGAATCTGAAAGCAGGCCATAAGACTCGACGGTGGGCTGTGGCGTGGAGTTTCAGGGATCTAAGGCCTTCAAATGCTGTAGCGAGGCATGGAGCGTTGGTGCAAGCGCTTCTGCCGATGGCGACAGAGTGGACGGTCGATCTTCCTGCCGGCAATGGCGAGCTTGAGGAGCTTGGAAAGAGGGTCGACGGGGTGATGCGAGAGCTGGATGTCAGATGGCGGTGGAGGGAGGATTTGCACACAGGCGTGGCGTTTGTCAAGGAGAATGTGTGGTCTAGGTCGGCGAGGCGGAAACGGAAGTTCCAGCAACAGCAGCAGGAGGGTGCGAAGAAGAAAGCGAAGGGTGGTAATGACGATGATGGAGGCAAGAAAGGTGGTGATGACGAGAGCGATTCGAGTTCCGAAGAAGAAGATGGTGAGCCCATCGCCCTCGCAGTCAAAATCGTCTGCAGTCAAGGGCAGGTTAACATCCGCTGGCTGCGAGGCACTGATTTCACACTGTGGGAGAGCTTCTGTGGCATGCTCAAGCGTGCCCTCGGAGCAAGAGAGGTAGGAGCGAAGAGCAAGATGGAGGAATGATTGAGTATTAATGGGCCATCACGAATCACACGATACCACTGAGACGAGAAGAAGGAAGACGACGTAAAGTTTTGGGTCCACTTAGGTTATGATACAAAAAGCGAATGCTAAAAGCCATTTCCCCGTTTCCAGGCTTCTAATAGAATTGTTCGCCGTACAAAGAGATTATTGTATCGAGAACCCAACCCAACCCTAAGCATCTAAACACTTTGGTAGAAAAAACACCCCAGAAATCGCTCGCGATAAGATAGTATAAACAACGATGAAGTATGGTTCAATAAGGGAAAACGAGAACAAGCTTCAATCGATCAGATCTAAAGCTGGCCGCTCAAGATGGCCTCGGTAGCACTACCAATGTACTGCCTCTTGCCATCCATGGGAACGCCGAAGCGCCTCTCAAGCTCTGCCTTGATGCTCTTTTTGGTGACGGTCATCAAGTCGGCAGTGCGCAGGATCTCTCTGATCTCAGCGAGGATCGCGTCATCAGAAGGCAGCTCCTGGCCCATGCCGGGCATATCCATCTCAGAAGCGGAGTAGTTGCGCTGAGCACCGCCGTAGGCGTTCTCGGATTGTGCCAGCGAGATACGAGAGCCCGAGTAGGGGATCGCACCAGGCAAGCCGAGCTGTGACATGGGACGGCTGGGCGGGTAGTTGTTGAGATCGTACATTGAAGGCGCGGCCTTGGTAGCATAGCTGAAGCCGGAGATCTCTGAGCGGGTGTCGTCTGCGCCACGAGAAGTCTGTGCCTCCCAAAGCTCGGCCTGGTACTCCTCCCACTTCTTCTTGGGGATGGACTCTGGGTCGAAGACGCCCTCGTCAGAAAGAAGGATCTGCTGACCCTTCTCACCAGTGACCATACGGGTGTTGCCCCAGGAGAAATCGTCCATGTGCCAGAAAGAGTAGAGAGGCAAGGCGCACGAGAAGATGGGCGTTGCAACGATGTAGATAAGCATCCAGCCGATCATTTCCCACTTGCGGCGCACGATGAAGATGATAGCCTGAAGACCATAGATAGCTCCGAGAAGGATAAAGGCTGTCACAGGAACCGTGTCGGGGTTGAGCGCCACAGTGACGATCAGGTAGACGATGTAGGCGACAATAACAGGCTGGACCAGAGTAGAGAGCAGATCAAGGAAGACAACGAAGCGCATAGAGAAACAGCAGAAACCACACAGTTGTTGGAGAGGGATGAGCTCCATCAAGTTGTGCACGGTACTGTTGATCCAGCGACGACGTTGTGACATGAACACTGACCAGCTGTCGGGAGCAATAGTCCAAGCGTGGGCGCGCATGATATACTTCGTCTTGAACTTGGAGTGGTACTTGAGAAGCAGCGTTGTCAGATAACGATCCTCACCAAGGTGGAGGAGGTTCTTGGTGTGCAGTGTGTCGACACGAACAACGGAGTAGTCTTCGATGATCTCCTTGGACACGAAGAGCGGTTTACCCGAGTCAGCTTCTCGAATTCTGTACATCGAGAAACAACCAGGCAAACAGGTGACGGAACCGAAGAGCGATTCGAATGCCTTGATGAGGTTGTGGGAGATGTAGTACTCGTAGACCTGCATCATCGTGACGAAGGAGTGTTTGGCGTTGGTGAGAGCGGTCTCACCACAGCATGCCATCAGCCTGGTGTCGTGGAGGAAAGCAGAGACAAAGCGCGTAGCAGAGTCCTGGGCCACCACGGTATCGGCGTCAATTTGCAGCAAGAATTCGTAGAACGTTGGATTGACTCCAATCACGTTCCTGATCTGGTGATGAAGTTCAAGCTCCATGGGAGTCATGGGCAGGTTGTAGTGCACACGGTTGAGGAAACGCATCAGGAGCATTTGCGAGTCACGCTTACCACGGTTACCGGGCCTAGAGAGCTTGTTAGCAAAATTGTGTTGTGGGATGAGTGATCGTAAACTTACTTGGACACCTCAGAAGGCTTGCCGACCTTGCTGACAACGATGAAAGGCACGATATGACCTTGCACTTCGTAGAGACCAGAGTAGACCTTGGCCATGTTGTGTTGCTTCTGGCCTTCGCCAAGAGATTCGAAGCTGAGCGGTTCCGGGTCAACATTCTCAGAGACACCAAGAATGTCAAGCACAATGCGAGGCGTCGGCCTGTCGTTGCCCTGACCAATAATCATGCCGTCACAGATGATGAACAAAAGTTTGCGCTTGTCATCGTAACGCATGCGAGCTGCAGAATCGATGGCACGGCGGAGAGACTCTTCATCTTCGGTGTATGCTGGTACAGTACAGATGATGAACTTGTCAAGGTTCTCCGGCATGTTCTTACCGCCAAACTGAAGGGCTGCCAAGAACTTGACGCAAATAACAGAGACCAACAGAATCGAGATAGCCAGTAGGATATACGTGGCGAACAGACACTGTGGCGAGTTACGCGTGTCGAGGTTGCCGACATAGAACAAGTTGTCCATGCAGAGCTGCATGCGTGACTTGAGTGCAGGGTCGAGGTCGAGCGCATCCCAGTACTGTGAAACATCCTGACCAGAGCGTTGCTGGAACAGCTGAACGACACGCGTATCCATGAAGTTGGTGTCAGGAGTGTCTGCAGGGGGATCCACACCGTCCTTGTATTTGACAGTGCGGCCACCAGCAACATACTGAGTGAAGTCGTAGACACGGTCGTTCACGATGCCGATGGAGCTGCCCTTCTCGCCAAGTGTTTTGACGTAACCTTTAGGATAACCAACATGGCCCTTGCGGAAGTTGCCATTCAAGTAGATCATCTGCTCTTGGAACCACGCCGGGCGAGAATCATTGGTCCACCATCTGAAGTCGTGGTACTGCGCATTGGGGTCTATCTCACTTGATGTTGAGGCTGTGCTGCTGCTGTAATTTGTGCTTTGATAGTTGAGCTGTACGGCGGGGTTGATGCCATCTTCGGTAGTGCCCTGGCACATGGCAGAGAGCTGGATGGGGAACAAGTTGGTAGCGTCTTTGCCAGCGTACTTCTTCAGCGACTTTTGAGGGATGATGGAAGGGTAGTGGACCGGCATGAACTTTCCAAGATCGAACACGACACCACGAATGGCCGTGTACGAGTTGTGGTTGTCTTCGCCATCGTGAGCGGAAAGCTCATTCAGAGTGAAGACATGCTGTGTGGGACAGATCAAGCGAGGCAGGCCGACCATGAAGAAGATGACGAACGCGCAGAAGAACCAGATGAGAAGGTTGATGGCAAACTTCTCGCGCCATGCCATACGAATATCCTTACGAGGCATGCGGCCTACTATGCGGATAAGGAAGTCGGGGCACCACCAGGTCAGAATATAGACGAAGGCGACCCATCGTTTTCTCTGGCTGGAGACTGGGAGGACCTCAACTTCTTGAGCTGCCTTGGCCTCGTTTCCTTTTTCGGCCATCTGAGAACGAGTCTCGAGGTTGCGGAACATGTCACCCTCGCGTAGGGCAGATGCGCCAGCTTCGCTCTTCAGATCCATGTCTCTGCTGCCGAAGTAACCGGCAGCTTTGTCGTCGTAGTAGTTGCCAGAGCCAGGGGTGAGAAGCGAGGTCTTGGGATCTCCGAAACCACGTTTGCCAGCTGCACCTTCGGCTTCACCATAGCCACCGTCGCCTGGATACCTGGAAGGAGCTTCGTCGAGGTCTGTCACACGTGCGATTTGGCGCCAGCAGCGCTCGCTGAGGAAGACACCCGTGGTACCTACTCTTGCTTCGTTGCCAGGCCAGCTCTTGTCATCGACGATCATCTCAGCCTTCTCCTGCTCGGTGCCAACGACACTAACCTCACCTTCTGCGTTGCCCAGGAATTCGCCGAAAGGCATGAAGATGTTGAAGTCCGCGTTACGGAGTCTTTGACTGATCTCTGCAATGCCCAGAGTTTGGATTTGGGTCCTGACGCACTTGCTATCAAATTGATTGGCAATACGCCTGTCATTCGGCTTCAAGCAGAACACGAAGTAAGGGTTTGTGTTTGGGGCGGTCAGCGACTTGGTGATGTTGTCAAGAGAGGCAAGGAACTGCCCAGCAGATGCTTGCGCCTGCTCAACACCTGGCTTAGAGCGCGAGAAGCTCTTGGTGCGGCCTTCATCGCTGTTACTGTCGTCTTCTCTGTGTGTGCCAAGTCGGCCTGCGCCAGGCTTCCTCCTGGCCATCGAAGGCATGCGAGACGGTTTAGAAGCGACGGAGGCTTGTGTGACAGCTGTCCTGTCTTTCGGGTGCACGACCTTGTTCAATGCGTCCTGGTGGAAGAGCTCCGCGACGAAAGAGGACGAGGAGGAGTTCACGAGGTTCATCAAATCGCCGCTGATAGCATCGCCGTTGGCCTCGATCAAGCCCTCTACTGAATATTCGACCTCGCCTGCAAAGTGTCTGATGGTGAATCCTGCTGAGGTGTTGGGCGTGTGGAAGTTGCTACCAGGCATAATCTTTGTGGCACTGTCAACCTCAATTGCAGGGTTTTTGTCCTGGAAACGCCTGCGGATGGCATCGAGGAATTGCTCATCAGTCTTTCCTCTACGGGTCTGGTCATCAAGAATGCTGAGGAGACCATTGCCAGACTTCAAAAGGCCCTTGACTGCATCACCGTTGTCAAAGTAGCTGGTTGCCGGTACTTGCACCTCCTCGGTCTCGAGCAAATCAGCCTTGCGTTCGAAGAAACTGTGCAGGCAGAAGTTGTAAAGAGACTCGGTTGCTGCGTTGTTCAAAAGTTGGTCGATAGCGCTGTTAGTAGATGCGCTCTGGGAGAAGCCAGGGAAATCCACAATAGACACTGTGTTACCAACAGACTCCTCTGGTGCGCACACTTTCTGGTTGATGCGTTCCATGATGAACGCAACAAGCAAGCTATAGAGCGTCTGCGCGAGTTCATCTGCATTTTCTCTGGCACCCTTGGGATCAAGCATGACAGTAACGCGCTCACGGTGCAGAATCTTGGTTTTGTATCCAAGAGACTGTTCCAGATCTTGTTCACGAACACCAAGGAACGCAGCAACAATCTCCAGAACATCCTTGTTCTTCACCATTGTGACTTCTTCACCACCTTCCTGACCATAGCCACCGCTCTCATCAGGAGCGGGTGTGCTCGATGTGGATGTGTGGAATTCAAGCTGTCCAACATGAAGAATAGCAGCAAGAACTTCGCAGATGTGAGCAATTTCATCACGAGGGAATTCCAACTTGCGAAGCGCAGTCTTGAAGTGTTGGAAGCCTTCGGAGTCATTTATGCCAACTTTCAACTGGGAAGGGTGTCCAAGATACCTCCATCTCTTTTGACCACCAGCAAGGGATGTTCTGTTTCCAGACCCCGATGTGATGTTGCTGCCCATATCTAATCCAAGATGCTCCTTCTCGGCGGGCGATGTGCCCGCCAAAAGGTAGTAGAGGACATGGAAATTGCGTTCTCCAGGGGGGACGGTGGCAATTCTGCTGCGTTCAAGCCTGTGATCCAGAACCTTGCCACCAATTAGAGTAGGATGAAGTGCGGCCGAGGTCTCGTATTGTAATTCGAAGAAAAGGCCTGCCTTGGAGGCCGTGGGTGTCGTGACGGACTTGGTAGTCGTAAGGGTGTCGAAAACGAAAGCAGCAAAGGAAAGCTTTTTGGACAATGGAGTCGCTGAGTATTCAAGAAGCGCAGAAAGGAGGTATGATCTGAGTGTAGTCTTGCCTGCACCAGTCTCGCCACTGATAGTAGTCAGCAAACATTGTAATCTCAGGATAGCATCGCAGCAGCAAATCAGTGCCGCATTGCGATGGCGAAATCTGCTCGGCATAAAACTGCAGAGGCTCAAAACGGACTTACAGATATACTGCGGCCTGGTTCTCCTGCCTATTACCTAATCTCGTCCAAATTCTGCTGGCGAGCTCCTCCATGAAACCCAAAGCTGAGCCCTCCTTTCCGCCATTGGGACCCCTAGCCGCAGATGTGTAGGTATTGATGGAGACTACGGCCTGGCTGGAAAGGTTGGAGACCGGAAGCTGTGCATGGTAGCGAGAGGCGATGTGACTGGTGAGACCAGTGTCGCTCTGGCTGTGGGCAGGAAGAGCGACCAGGTTAGCCTGAGAGTGCGAAGTGGCAGCCATGTTGGGTGGGCCTGGCCGTCAAGGCCTGTTGTTGTATGCGAGAGCAGCAAAAGACGTAGTGCTACAGACGAAGTAGATGCTGGAGTATTGGCGTGCGGCTCGCTGCCGTGGGCTCGGGTTGGGGCGAGGATGTCTCTACGCCTAGACGCAGGAGGAGAGGTAAGCGGAGGATGTTGGCTGCTGCAAGCCGCGCGGTGAAGATCAGCAGCGAGCGGTGTCAAACGATCGTGAGATTGAGAGAGTAGGCAGAGAGAAGAGAGCGAGTGGTGCAGGAGAGTACGAAGGTAGCAGCAGAGGTAGAGCACGGCGGGTGTCTCGACGCGGCGGGTAGCGCTTCGTCGAGCGGGTTGTGTTGATGGAAGCACTCGAGAGATTCCACCCGCCGCGCTGTGCCCGATCGAGCAGGATAGACTTTCTTAGCTCCCGCCGGCACCCCTGCTTATTTTCTATTCTACGCCAGACACGGTGGGCCGGTTTACAGTATTACGAGCTGCTACACGCTCGTCGCACTATTTACAATCGCCACACACGAGGCGACTCCGCACTCCCGCCTGTCGAGCGAGTTACACGGCAGGCTATGATGATGCGGCATTGCGCGTGGCAGCATGGTTCGCCTCACACAGCGCAGTCAGCAGCATTGTCTGGACGTCGCTGAGCATGGGCAGCGAGGCTATAGGTAGCAGTGTGAGCCGACTCCCCTACTCTGCTCCTCGAATCCCCGCTTAGACCAAGCAGAAAGGGTAAAAAGGGGATTCCACTTCGAGCTCTCGCCCTCCCCAGATCCGCACTTCTGGTCTGGCACGCTTGGAGGAAGAATTCGCCAATAACGAGGATGCCATTGTGCCTTCCCGCCGCACGCGCAGCCATCACGCATGACGAACATGTATACACGTCCAATAAATCACACTACTATTTTACACTTCAACGGGTGAGCCGCTGGTCACCGCACATCCGAGTGCGCTGCTATACGGCGAGGTGGCCCGTGACGCGTAATGGAAGCAGCGAGGCGGTCATGCTCAAGGCCTCCGACGTGCATAGATTGCCGTTGAGGGAGGCAAGAAGCCAAAAATAACCCGCGCGACGAGGGCCCCAGTGGCGACACTGCTAATAGTACGAGAGCTCCACTGTCCCAGACTCGCCAAAGCTTAGCCCCAACTGCCTGATGATTTCTCTGACGCGAGACAAGCGCCCGAAGCATCGAAGAATGTCTGTTGGGACAGCTATTCGCAGGCGAGTGTTGTTATTGTGATTATTCCTGGCCAAGCCCGACTCCTCAGCGGGCGGCGACATAGGCTTTCGTGCTGCATGTACCCGCGTAGCTGTCCTGCAGGTTGTTGTCGAGCGAACGCTCTCACAAAGTCAAGCCACCCGCGCCGATCATTTCTGGCGCTTTCGTCCCAGCTAGTCCCAAACAGCAAACCTACGGCCGCTACCTCTCCCGTGCTGTACACAAGCCGCCTCGGGAGCGCTCCTACGCTTCTGCCATTCCACGCCGCTGCTCTTGACTGCTGTCTTGCACCACGCGAATAATATCCTTTGCCACCTCAATCATCGATCTCTTCCAGTCGTCATTCGCTTGACTGGAGAGACAACTTTTCCACGCCAGCTTACTCTCGCCCGGTTACGCCTGCCTCCTTTCTGCTTACCCTCGAATTAATACCGCCCTTCGATCTTCCCCTCATACGCACGCAGCGTGCCGCCCTTTCGCTGAACACCTACAACCACACCTGGCCCTCCGAGGGCAAGCACACCTCCAGCCATGGCAAGCAGGTTGTCGCACTACTCCAACGGCTCTGGCATGCCTCACAGCCGCACCAACACAATGCAGATGCAGTCGTCCGCACAGGTCTCTACGACCACTCTCCTTAATGCTTTGCACAACGCCTACTCTTCCGGCCAGCCATATCCCTTGGAGCCCAGTACGAGCCTGGTGGTGAACACATGGGTGTCGGCAAGCCAGACTGGCGCCGACGGAAGAGTTGGTGGCACAGTCGACGTCGAGCTGGCTCGTCGCTCATGGGAACATGCACGTAGACGAGCAGAAGACTCGGCGATTGTATTGGGGTATGTCATTACAAAATGGATATGCCCTGCTCGCCGTGTATACTAACAATGCTCCAGATCGTTGCACAGATCAACACCATCGCTTCTCGCACCATTCGTTTCTGCGTTGCCTCTTTCTGTCCCTGGCACTTTCTACACAGCACTGAACGCATTGAAGCCTTTCCTCCACACCGTGACGCCTTACAACCCTTCTCTTCCGCGGTATTCAGCACTTTCAGCTTCTTTCTCGCTAAACCTTACTGGCGAAATTACTGGTGCCTCCCTGAGTCTTTCATCCTCTGGCATTGACACCAACGGTGGTCTGCTCAACGTGCCTGCTGAGCAAGGCTACCGTGCATTCGATGTCTTCTACTATCTCCTCAAGAGTGCCTCCAATACCGAGCGCGAGTTCCTGGACCTCAAAGCGCCTCAGCGATACACACTTCTCCGCAAGAGCGACACCTACGAACCTCCTTCATACCTACCCGCTGCCGACGACGCTGCTGCGGCCGAAGATTTCCGTGACTCCCTCAAGGCTATCGGCATCAAGGGCGAGTCGCTCCGCAACCTACTTTCGGTCGTTGCCGCGCTGCTCAGACTTGGAGATGGTATTGGTTTCCTCGTCGATGAGGAAGAGCTCGAGGCCACATGCGAGGATGTCTCAGGGCTACTTGACATCGACCCGGAGATCCTTCTTAAGAAGTGCGCCACCGAAGAAAGAGAGATACTCCTTGCAGCCATCTACGAGGCCCTCGTTGATTGGGTGATTGTCAAGGCTAACGAAGCCATCAAATTTGAGATGCAAAGTGGACGAGCACTTGGCTCGAGCAGCGGTAGCGATGTTGGCGTTGCCACACCTCCCAGCAGCCACGAGGAAGGAGACAATGTCAGCATTACGGTCATCGAAGTGCCTGGTCAGGAGTTGGGTAAAGCGCTCAGCTTAAAGACCGTTTTCGACGACAGCAATGGCATCAACGCAGAGATGAACGAAGACGGCGTGCCTAGCATTCCTGCTGGCTCTTCTGTCATCCGCGAAATGACACAGGCTATTGCCAACAACTCGGCGGACCTGGATATTGCAGATACCCCATCATACAGAGCCCGGGAAAGCGATCTCGACCGCCGAGAGGGTGCTCTGGAGAAAGTAGGTGCCGAATTAGAGACCGACAGCTTCCTGAGGCGAATTCTTTACCCTGTCGATGGCAGCGGCATCTCACTTGGCAAGGCTGGACGTTTCAGCCTCACAAATGTGCTTGCGAGCAGCAGAGCATGGTTCCAGCTTTGCATTCACCCAAGCGACGATTTGCCCGCAGCTCTTGCCAACCGATCACCCTCAAACCTTTCTTGGTCGGCCGGCTCGGTCTCTGGCCAGATTCGTACCTGGAGGTTGCCGGAGTGGGCAAACCACAGGAACAAGCAGCTTGATTTCACAGCCGACTTTGATATCGAAGAGTTCGTTGATCGCTACGGTAGACTTGGCTGTCAAGCAGGTCGCGACGGCGTCGAGAGCTGGATCATGGAACGTGGTTGGAGCAACGGCGAGGTTGTCATTGGCCACGAACGCGTCTGGATTCGCGAGTCGGCTTGGTGGGAGGCGGAGTGCATGCTCGATATGCAGTCCAACGATACTATCGGCGGTGGCATGATGGGCGCTGGACCTATGGAGAGCAGCTACTCTGTCCAGACGCCTGCCGCCCTGAACGGTATCGAGAACCCCTTCTTCGGTGGATCTCAGTACGGTGAGTCCCGCGACAATCTTGTCAGCAGGGCACCCAGTCTTGCTGCACCTAGCCGTCTCGGAGCTAAATCCATGGCACCATCGAACATGAGAAATGCCAGCGGTGGCGACTACGGTCTTGGTTTCAAGGGCGACGACAAACACCAGGATGTGACTTACTACGGTGAGCTGGACCCAGATCTTACGGACGGCAAAACTGTTCACGAGGAGCCAATTCCTTTCACGCGCCGCGCCTGGGTAGCCTTCGCTTATGCTATCACTTTCTGGTGTCCTTCTTTCGTCTTACATCATGTTGGACGTATGAAGCGACCTGACGTGCGCCTTGCCTGGCGCGAGAAGATCGCGCTTGTTTTCCTCATCGGTCTGCTGAACTGCATCGTCATCTTCTACATTGTCTTCTTCGGCAGACTCCTGTGCCCTAATTCTGATAAAGCCTGGAACCAGAAGGAGGTCGCGACGCACCAAGGTGACGACGACTGGTATGTCTCCTGGAAGGGAGGCGTTTACGACATGACAAAGTTCTGGAAGCTCCAACATTCTGACACTAGCATCGAGACGACCAATGACATGATGTCGCCCTTTGCTGGCGCGAATGTTGATAACATTTTCCCCGTACCTTTGGAACAAGCATGCCCCGGCCTTGGTATTGGATCTACGATTGTTCTGCAGTTTAACACAACTGCAGAGAATCCTGTCGCGATCCACTCCCTCGGAGATGCTCAGACCGACCCTGATACGGTGTTGAAGGACCCCAACTGGTACAGCAGCACTCTTATCCCGAAAATGAAAGAATACTACAAGGGTGACTTGGTCGTGAAGAAGAACGTGGTCAAGAGCGAGGGCTCGAACGAGGCCCACAATTGGTTCATCCTCGAAGGCACAATTTACGATCTGACGGACTACTTCTACACTCTTAAAACATACGACAGCTATCCTGGATATGAATTCCTCTCCAAGGACGTGACCGACCTTGTCAAGGCAAACCCTGGTCTTGACATCACCAAGGACTTCAATGCTTTGAAAAACTCGACCATGCGAGAAAACACACGAAACTGTTTCAAAAACGCTTTCAAGGCCGGTATTCCTGATTTCCGCGATTCCGCCAAGTGCCAGGTCAACAACTACATTCTACTCGCTTTCACAATTATCCTGTGTACTGTTATCGTGGTCAAGTTCTTGGCTGCTCTCCAACTTGGTGGCAAGAGCCGACCAGCTCAACAGGATAAGTTCGTTATCTGCCAGGTTCCTGCTTACACTGAGGGTGAGGACTCGCTAAGAAAGGGTCTTGACTCTTTGACCGCGCTGGCCTACGACAATAAGAGGAAGTTGATCTGTGTCATTTGCGACGGTATGATTGTCGGTGGTGGCAACGATCGTCCTACTCCCAAGATCGTGCTCGACGTACTCGGTGTGGACCCCAAGATTGATCCTCCTGCCCTGCCTTTCAGATCCGTCGGTACCGGCAGCGATCAGCTCAACTACGGCAAAGTCTACTCTGGCCTCTACGAGTATGAGGGCAATGTCGTCCCTTATATTGTCGTGGTCAAGGTTGGCAAGGAGTCCGAGCAAAGCAAATCCAAGCCTGGCAACCGTGGCAAGCGTGACAGTCAGGTTCTGCTCATGAACTTCCTCAACAAGGTCCACCACCGCTCCCCTATGAGTCCGCTTGAACTTGAGATGTTCCATCAAATCAACAACATCATCGGCGTTGATCCCGAATTGTACGAATATCTGTTCCAGGTCGATGCCGATACTAAGGTCAAGGAGGATTCACTCAACCGTCTTGTCGCCGCTTGTGCCCATGACGCTAAGATCGCTGGTATTTGTGGCGAGACTTCGCTTGAGAACGAGGATCGTAGTTGGTGGACTATGATGCAGGTGTACGAATACTACATCTCTCACAACTTGGCAAAGGCTTTCGAGAGCTTGTTCGGCAGTGTTACTTGTTTGCCCGGATGGTAAGTGCAACACTAATCCTCACTCGAGGCAATATAGTGCTAACAACATTCACAGTTTCTGTATGTACCGACTGCGCACAGCCGACAAGGGCCGCCCTCTCATCATCTCGGACAAGGTTATTGCCGACTACGCCATTAACGATCTTGATACTCTGCACAAGAAGAACCTCTTGTCGCTCGGTGAGGATCGTTACCTGACTACATTGATGATCAAGCACTTCCCTACAACCTCCTACAAGTTCGTCGCGGATGCGTACGCGCTTACAGAAGCGCCCGATGAGTGGAGCGTCCTGCTTTCGCAGAGACGTCGCTGGATCAACTCAACTATTCACAATTTGGCCGAGCTTGTCTGGATCAAGGATCTTTGTGGCTTCTGTTGCTTTAGCATGCGCTTCGTCGTCTTCATCGATCTCATGGGTACCATCATCCTTCCGGCTACCTGCGCTTACCTTGGATACCTTCTCTACCGCGTCGGCTCCCACACCGGACAATTCCCTTTGATCTCCATCATCATGATTGCTGGTGTCTATGGTCTGCAAGCTATCATCTTCATCGTCAAGAGGCAGTGGCAACACATTGGTTGGATGATCATCTATATGATTGCCTATCCGATTTACTCCTTCGTCCTCCCAGTATACTCGTTCTGGAAGCAAGATGACTTCTCGTGGGGTAACACTCGTGTTGTCATCGGAGAAAAGGGCAACAAGAAGATCGTTGCTACTGAGGATGAGGGCTTCGATCCTCGCTCCATTCCTCTTCAGCGCTGGGACGACTATGCCATGGCCAACAACTTGCCCGGTCGCCGTGGCATGCCTATGGAGAAGGATGCTTCGATGTACGACCAGCCCTATGGCGGTGCCGGCTACGAGATGGACGACATCCACTCCGTCTACTCCGCTGCCAAGCCCGCCTCCACCATCCTCACCGGCTTCCCTCAGCAGCAGTTCTACCGCCCGCCCACTCAATCACCCGGTCCCTACAACGCTCTCAACCGCCAGAGCACCTACTCCCGCTACACTGACCATCCGGGCCAAGAACAGCACCAACGCCTCATGTCCACCGGTAACCTCAGCGACAACTACCGCCTCCAATCCCAAGACAACCTGGCACAGTTCGGCGGCCCATCTCCGCCGATGCAGCAGCAGCCTTTCGGCGCTCGCGCTCTCTCGCCTTATGGCGCCATGAACTCCCGCCCAGCTTCCACCAACGACCTCGCCGGTTTCGTCACCCAAGGCCCCAGCAACGAGAGCATCGCCAACGCCATCCGCGAGTGTCTCGCTGAGGTCGACCTCGACACTGTCACTAAGAAGCAGCTCAAGGCTCTGGCCGAGCAAAAGCTGCAGTGCCAGCTTGTCGGCGATAGGAGGGCGTTCTTGGACAGCCAGATTGATGCTGAGTTGGCTAATATGTAATTCCTCTGCCACTCTTGTTAGAAGGTTTCGTTTGGGATGGCATCTTCTCGTTGCTCCATCTTCATCTCTAATTGTCACTTTTCCGCTGCTTTTTTCTATGGATGGCTGTTTATGGCCATGGAGCAAGGAATGGGAAAGCACTCTTTTTGTACAAAAAATTGCTACTTTTGTGGAGTTTACTGGTAGCGGAAGAGTGTTTTGTCGAGCGCAAGTAGTATCTTACGATCCTTTTTTAGCTTTACTAAGCTTTCTTCTCCTCTATTCTTCGATCCCCTTTGCACAGCATCTCGTCGAAGACTATCGTCCTATTCGACTTCCTCAAGACAGGGCTCTCCGCAGATCGACTAACTATTCAACTAGCGAACGCTATATCTAGGACCGCCGTGAGAGCACACTCAGCGAACGATGCCATTTTCTTCCTCGCACAGGCCTGGCCTAACGGGCTACCGGAAGGACGATGGCGGGCCATAAAGCTTCACGGATGGCCTTCCAGCTCCGGAACACTGCTGATAAGCAACGTCACACACGTCCTCCTACAGGCTCTACTCACCTACCTACTCTCAAGCTGAACACAGAACTCTAACCTTACACGATGCGCGTACCCCGCTCGTGGACGCGCTGAGTGCTGCAGCACGCAGCACGCATAAAATACAGCCTCACTTGACTGCCAAAGACGAACCCCAGCACTTACCCTACATCGGACTATCACACTCAGGAATATTGATCCAAGCGATTCAAACGACAATGCCACCAGTCACTACAGGCCAAAAGCGTCGTAGAAGCACGTCTTCTGCGCCAGAGTCCATTCGAGCGTTGTCGCCAACTGAATTGATACGCTCGTAAGCAGGTGTTTCACGCCTTGTAAATCCAACAAACTGATATTGGACTTAGGTTGTTTGAAAACAAAGACCGGTCTGATCTGATCATCGAGCTTAGCGATGGGCGCACAATTCCAGTGCACAAGATAGTCCTTTGTGGGCGCAATACGTATTTCAACGCCCTATGCGGTCTAGACAGCCAATTTGCAGTAAGTTCAACATATACAGGAGGCAGTGTTAATACATAAACTAAAACACTATAATAGGAGGGCCAAGAAAAAGAAATTAAGCTTCTCGAAGACGATCCTGATGCTTTAATGGAGGTCGTACGCCACATCTACGCCCAGCCCATCGAAGGCTACGAGAATCACCCGTGGGCATATTGGCTCACCCTCCTTAAGGTTGCCAACAAGTATCGCGAGCCTGAGCTTATGAGAAAGGCATCGATGGCTATGGTGCGTTGGGGCGATGACCTAGCACACGATGGAAGACACTCGGGCGACATTGAGGGAGTCTGTGCAATTCTCGAAGGTTTCCGTGAGATCGATTCGGACTGCAAAGTCTTCAACTACGAATTCGATCTGGCAAAGCGAATCGAACACTACACTCATGGCAGCGAACGCTTCCGTTCCTACCTGCTCAGCAGACCATCAATCCTGTTGAAGCTTCATGCTGAGCAGACCTATTCGCTTTGGAGGGACCGTTGATCCCGAATCATGGCGCATCAAAGAATATCGAAGTCGAAGGCTATGAGCCTGCAAGCGCTATGTTTATAACGCTGGAAAAACGCATGGCTTTGACGAAAAGACTACAGCGTCCGGTGCCGCGGATCATCTCACAAAACACAACTTACACAGGTACAGATGCAGATTGTGTGGCACAGTGGTGGTAGCGACTCAGCTCGGTCAAGCAAAAAAAAAAAAAAAATAGCACTGCTAGTTGTTTGGTAAATTGATTAGAAGCACTCGAAGGATGAGGAAAGTAGGAGCAGATATTTTGGAGCCAAAACCATGTTTAACATGACAAACACCGTGAGCGTTCAGACTCGTGCCTTTTACGACTCCTACTGCACTGCACGTACGCTACACTGTGATGTGACAAGCCGTTTGAATGTACCGAATGTCAAGTGCTAAGAATTGCTAACGGTTCCTGTCGTCCAGCGTATATAGTCACTCGTGTCGGAGCGCTGTTTGCAAGCTGGACTTGAAGGTGTCTGGTTGTTGAAAGCTGAACCCCTGTCCGGCCGCAACGGTTCTGATATTCGTAAAGACTGTTACATAACTTTACAGACAATCTGCTGATTTTATGCTGTAGCATGCTGGTGAAGCATCATGACCATCCTGGCCAGTTGCTTCAGATCTACATTTCTGTTACTATACAGTACTAGCTCATAAGTCTGCACATGCCTGGATGTCGCATTGCGCTAGTACCGGCGGCCACAGCCATGGTCGTCATATTGCACAGTATGGAGAGTATGGAAGACACTCCCAGAACTCATGAGTACTAGTAGTGTCGTACCATCACCCTCGATACATGTGATAATGATAGTTGCCATTGAGATGCCATGTGCAGACTTCTGAGCACCCATTGTACATTGCGTTCGTGTACCGGGTGTACACTTTTGCTAGCGTCTATAAGTTTATACCCCTTTGTGAGTTTACATCTAAGCGCGTCTTCGTGGCGCGAATACCACCGTCCATTGACTTCATCCTTACAGCAGAATTTTGAGACGTGTCTAATCTGGCTGTTCATAGCGACGATGAGCGAGGACGCATTTGCAGAAACTGCACAAACTAATCTGGCAAAAAGACGTCGCGAAAGCTCGTCATCATCCGAATCAGAGGGAGACTTCTTCTTGCCGCCGGCTGATAGCACTCGCACGTGAGCATTGGATATCGCCGTTACGCTGACTAGTACCAAGTACTAATATTAGCTGCAGGTGGTTTGAGAACGCAGACTGGTCTGATCTGACCATTGAGCTCGCCGACGGGCGTAAGATTCCAGTACACAAGGTAGTCCTATGCACCCGCAATAAGTACTTCAATGCTCTGTGCGGCCTGGGTAGCCAATTTGCAGTGAGTCCAGTCCAAATTGCCACGCCACTATGTGCTGACTGATTGCGATAGGAGGGCCAACAGAAAGAAATCAAACTAGAAGACGACGATCCCGACGCCCTCAGAGCGGTAATACGCAAGATCTATGGCTGGCCAACTGGCGCACACGACGAGCATCCATGGGTGTACTGGTTCAATCTTGCCAAAACTGCAGACAAGTATCTTGCGACAGAACTTGTGTTCGAAGCAGCGGGAGCCATGCTAGAATGCGGCATTCACAAAGCAAAGCACACAATTCCACGCGACTACGCAGGAGTCTGCGACATCCTCGAGGCTTTAAGCGAGATCAACTCTGAAGTCGAGGAGACCTGTGCGTACCGTCTGGCAAGATCCATCCCAACTGAGATCGTTGGCAATCGTCGCGTTCGTTCATACTTGCTCAGCCATCCTCAAGTGATGTTGAGGCTCGTTGAGCACCACAGCTGGAAACAGATACGGCGAAACCAGCGCACGAGAGCTCCGCGAGCACCCCTCAATTCGGGCGTTCAGATTATGAGTGTCGCAGACATGATGTGATACGAAGAAAATGCCTCCAATATCTCTCCCAATGTACACTCTCTCCCAAGCCCTCACACAACCCAAGGACTAAGCATGGACGGATCATGGTAGTGTGGCGGAGCTGATTACAGCAACTCGACCTGACGTAGTCCAGAAGCCTCAATGCTCGAAGTCCGCAAGCCGTGACATGGATGCGGTCGAGGAGCTATGAAAGCAGAAGCAGATACACAACGAGCCAGCACTGATTCGAACTCGGCATCGGCGCACTTCGGCGGAACAGTCGTTCTTCATGATACTTGTCGTCACGTGAATGCTACTGCTGCCGGATCCACATGTCGCGACATGAAAAATCATTCGCACGAGCCTACTGTCAAATGCTAAATAGTGTTGACAAGTAGTATCTCGTGCAAGATGTTCTGCTTACCAAGACCATCGGTGACGCATAAGATCGAACACCAGTGGTGGAGTGGATCAAGTGGTATCACATGTATCGAAACCACAGCTACTGGTCGTGTTGATACTCACCACACTTGGTGCAAGGGTTCTGGCGTCCCCTTGTTGTGCCAGACTTACCTGGCACGGTCATGTACCTAAGGAGGAGTCTGTGACGTTGTTCAAGGCGAGTGTGGACCATTGCAGTTTGTCGCTCATGACACTTGGGGTTGACTCTTTAGACTCGTGTTACCTGGGATCCACGATCCAATCGGGATTCACAAGACGACAAGTAAGTTTAAGTTCGCGCCAAGTAAGAGTTACCTCACCAAGACGATAGAAGTGAATTTGGTAGAACAACTGTTACAAGATGATTTGCTTGTGAAGCTGCTCTCTCAAGTCCATATAAGGAGGTAAGTCCTCCTGTTTTTCTATCCCACAGTTGCCTTCTTTCCTTCCATTCTAGCACAAACTCAACGAACCTGAACATCACCACGACTTGCCATTGGTGTCAATAATAACAAAGAGAGTGCTTTCTCGACTATGGATCATCGAGCGTAAGGATGATGAATATCATAAAATGAGGCGACCGATTGACAATGGTAACAGGATGTTCAACAATGCGGATTCCAAGCCTGATCTCACCGTCTTCTTGCCGAATAGCGAACAAACCAGGCTGGACACGTACCTGGTTCATAAACAGATCATCTGCCGAAACAGTGCCCACTTCCGGAAAGTCCTTGAGAATGGCCCCAACGGCTACGTAGGTGTTGCAGCTAGAAGCAGCCCTCTAAATGTGACCACACTGACACCTAATAGGATTCTACGCACATCTTGATCGCATCCATGTCCAGAGCTACTCTCTTGCTCCTACGCGAGTGCTACGGACATCCCTTTCCGCACCACGACGCAGAATCCTTTGCTATCTGGGCGCACATAGCTTTCTCACCTTCCTTCGGCGAATGCCGCAATGCGCTGCGAGAGCTAGCCAAGCAGAACCTCATCGCTATTGCTCGCAACAAGATCAACGTGGATTCAGTGCGTGGGCTGGGAAGATTCTTGGAATTTTGCCAATGGCGCAATGCAGGCGAGGTCAGCAGTATCATCCGCAAACACCACGCTACCAATCTGCTTCGTGACCCGCACTACTGGAATGAGGTTCGCAACGATAAAGACCTTCTGTGGCTGCACCGAGACGATCTTGTACCAAAAAGCGACAACAACCCGAACACTGCCCCTAACAACAACGCCAACGGCGTTCCCAACAACATCGCCAACTACAATCTCAACTACAACATCCACAACGGTGCCAACACAAGACCGGCCGCGGACGATCTGAACGGCCAGCCAGCCAAGAGATTATTCCCATACAACCAGAACTACCACGCGCCAGGTGGTCACTGAGAGTACTGCACGAAACCATCAAAAAACTTCTCAGATGCCTCCCAACGGGAGACATAGAGGACAGAGCCAAGTGGCCCAGGCTGCAAGCTGGGCAGAAAAGTCTTGGTTCACTGCGACACATTGAGCCAGACAGAGCTAGCACAGTGCTAGACGGCTGGCTTGTATGTTTGTTTACTACGATACCCATGGTGTTTGTCCGACGGCTTGAGTAAATGCCAGGTACAGATAAACAGGCCAAACACGGCCCGTGATTCTGTACTGGCTTGCCGATTTGCGCGAGCTTGTGCAAGGCCAGACTTTGACCTTTGAAATAATGCAATGATGCGTGCTTTCGCTACTTCCCAAAGTAGGTTGCACTCAGCCACTCGGACAATTAGGCAACTTCTTTAATTGCAAGATCAAAAGTGTTCAAACTTCTTTTCTTTTCCTGAACATCATATATCATCATACGCAAACCTCAACCCTTCCCCTCGTCTAAGCATTTTTGATCCCCTCCATGGCCTCCTGCAGTTTCTCATACCCGGCAGTCTCACTCCAGCGCTCCTTGCCCTTGTTCATAACACCCCTAACCGCACTCCTAGCCTTGAACTTCCAATCCTTCGCCACCAGTTCACCAACACCCATCCCCTCAGTGCGCTCCATCGGGCCAAAAGACTCGTACGAATCGCACAAGCGAACAGTAGCATCGACCACAGCCTCCCAGCGCTTTTCGTTATCACCTTCCCAGCCTGGCTGCGCGGTGACGGCTCTCCACGCTTTCTCCTCCGCTTCAAGAGCGGATGTGGGCTTGCGGCGCCAGAGGGCAAGTTTGCTCACGAGTTGCCAAAGGGGAGCGGAGGAGGTGATGAGTGGCACGACGCTTTCGTCGACGAAGCGAACGATGAAGCGGCCTAGACCTGGCGCGGAAGGGTCGTAGGAGTCGGTGGTCGCCATGAGGTGCGAGACGAGGGCTTGCACGATGGCGACGTCCAAGCAGGCTTCGCCGTCTGTCTTACCGCGGAGGTCGACGATTCGCTTTTGTGCCGCGAGCATAGTGCCGTAGTCCGGTGGGGAGAGGGATGCAGCGACGGTGAGGACGTTGTCCCAGATGCGGAAGGAGTCGTTCTTGAGCTTGGCGGCGCGCTTGAGGGCGATGAGGGCGTCGACACGGGTGTTGTGGGCGGTTGCTTGGAGTTCCTTTTGGGTGTCAATAGGTGCGCTTTCTTCCTCGTCGTCGAGAATGGGTCCGTCGGGTTTCTCTGCTTTGCTGGCAGCCAGCTTGGCCTCCGGGTCTGTCTTCATAAGAGCGGCACCAAGGTTACTCCAGGACTCTGCGTCGGTGTCGTCAAGCTGGACACAACGTGTGAAGGCTTCGACTGCACGGTCGAATTGCGAGAGCTCGAGAAGGGTGCAGCCGAAAGCGAACCAAGCGGGCTGGTTGAGCTTGTCGACCGTGAGAGCTTTGCTGTAAGCCAGAGCACCCTTGATGAAGTCGTTGGCTGCGATGTAGTAGCGGCCAAGTGACCTTTGGGCGCGTGCATAGCGGTTGTTTGAAACCTCCCAAGCCTTCTCCCACATTTCGGGTGATGAGTCGATATCGCCGAGAATGCAGTAGAGACGAGGTGCTTCGGCTGGTGCGGGATCGCGAGCTGGGCCCAGCCATTGCTCGTCTTCGGTCGCTTCGTCGTCGGATATGCCATTCGTGGCGTGGAACAACTCCCTCCTCACGGTGTTGCGGGCTTTGTCCTCCCGCTCAGTAGCAGCCCAGCAGAGCGCGGCTTCCGCCCACATTTCCAAACGTGTGTAGATGTCCAGCGCGGATCTGAGACCACCGAGTGATACCCAGCGAGATGCCAGCTCGGCTTCCAGATCCCATCGTGTTGGAGAAGCAAGCTGGAAGATATATTGCAGACGCTCGGTGACTGGCGCACTCTCTGACTCCTTGGCCTTGGGCAGGAAAGTGTTGGCAGCCTCGCCATTTTGGCCATCACCGGCGGACTCAACGTTTGCAGTGTCTGCGATAACTTGGTCGACGAGAGCCTGCAGCTGAAGGAGGCCACGCTCGAGAGTACGTGACTTGTAGCCTTCAATGCGACTTCGGACTAGCAGTGCTTGTGTGTAGACTTGCCAGTTGGAGCTTCCACCTTCCAGCACACGAGTGGCGTAAGGAATGGTCTCCTCTCTTGTCAGACCATTCTCCGGTGATGTGTTCTTGATGGATGATGCGATGGACAGCAAGATGCTGGAATCTAAAGGCTGAAGCTTTGGCTGATCTGAAGGATCAAGATCCTGAAGCTCTTGCGGCACATCTGACAGCGCTTGGATATCGGTCGGAATTTCTGATTTCTTTGTGAATGAAATAGATTCTAGCAACGTATCGTCATTAAGATCCAATGCATCGGGTGCAGTTGCTCCCGAGGTTTCGTCTTGTGCACCAGTTGCAGCTGTGGCAGTCGTCGGCTCATCTTCTTGCTTGTCACCAGCTGGTGTCTCTGCACTCTTAGCCAGCACAACCAATTGGCTTGTGTCTTTTTGTTGGAATTTAGTTCGCTTTCCGAGGAGACCAGTCAGAGCGAACTTGAAGCCGCGGTTCTTGGTGGCGGCCTCGATGTCTTCTTTTGCGTAGCTGTCGAGACCGTGATGAATGTGAATGGTCGATCGCTCGAGCAAGAACTCGCCTTCGGCATACTCATCGAAGTCTCCAGTTTTCTTAGCAGCCTCAAGGTCCTCTGCAACGATGGCAAGGTCTTCGTAGATGACATCCTGCAGAGTCGCCGAGACTTCCGACAACAGTCTCTGGTGCATGAACTTGGTCCTGAGCTTCGCCCATCGTGCTGTGGTGACGTTCTTCAAGACTGCTGGGTTTGTGAAGATGGCATCTGCAAGGCACAGCAATTCTACGTTGGGCGTCGATCGGTAGGCGGCGATGCCGTCAAGTGCCAGATTCGCCAGCAAAGAGCGCCTGATGTTGCGAACTGCTTTCGAATCTGATGAGACGTTCTCCGGTAAAAGAGTCTTTGCTGAGTTGAACGGAAGAGGTGGTCCAGTAATATTTGATTGCAGGAAGGCCAACAATGCGGCGTATCCGATACAGAAGTAGACAACCTGGGTCTCTGGTTTTGAACGATCTGATAGCAGAGTGCTCAAGCGCTGGAATATGACATCGTTCCAAGATTCGTTATCTTGAAATTCCGTGGTTTTGCTGGTCTGGAACAATTCATGTGCTTCTGTCGATTTCAGGATCGACTCATATTCGCCTTTTTCAAGATTTTCGAGGTGCACTTGGGCGAGTGTGGCAACCTCGCCGGCCAGAGACTTGCGGAGTTGTCGCAACAAGGCGTCCATGGCAATTTTGTGGATGTTCTGCGACGAGAACGATATATCACATCGATCAACACATCCCACCTCTAGTCATTTTTCGGCTCTTCACCCAACCTTACATAATCCAGAAGCTTCGTCAATGCCAAGAGACTAGCCTGATGGAGTGATGTGCATAAGTCGATAGCGACTGTGCATAGCCAAGGCCGTGATCTGCATGCGTCGATGCTTCTGTATAGTAGCATATTCCCTCTCAGTCAATCATTTCGTAGCAACACTCATGATAATAGCAAGACAGTGTTCAAAGATGCTATCTTATCGTCTGATGTGGCGGCCCGCATGCGCAAAGGCCGACGCCATGTGCCTGGCCTGGCCGATCTCGCCAATGTGGGGTTGCAGGAGCGGTGCAAGTCACTTCCGAGTCGAGACCCTCCATCCAGTTACTGTCGCCTGCTTGCATCTGACGTCGCAGATTGTATGCACATTCACGTGCATGCTTGAATTTCACCTGCCAGCTCCCATGTGATAAGATTCACTGCCTTGATACATTTGAACCGCCGTAGGCCCTGCCAATCTATCATGCTCGCACCCAATTAGCAGACGCCAACTTCGCACATCATCATACCTCTTGATACAACCTGGCACAATCTCACTTTACCATGCCGACGGATACCAGCATACCGCTTGCATATCCGCACAGGAATGACGACTACGCATACCGCGTTCCCACACCTCCGCGCATCGTCGTTCCTCCACCAGCGCTCAACGCCGATGCCCTTCCAGACATCCAGCTGGGTGCCTCATCAGTTCTTCCCACACCAGGCGACGCTTACACCAACCTCATAACCTCCAATGTGATCTTCGAATGGACATACGAGCGCCGACGCGAGGCGCAGATGATCCTGCCTTACCTCTACCTGGGTCCCATGACAGCCGCCAAAGATGAAGCATGGATGCGCAAGGAGGGTATCACAATGGTTCTCGGGATCAGGCAGAAGCACGAGTTCAGCTTCAAGCTGATGGACGCTGCGCTGCGTCGCACACAGGCTGCAGGCGTTGAAGCGCATACAATAGATTTGGCCAACAACCAGGACTTGATTCACGCTTTCCCGGAGACGACGGCCATGATCAATTCACACTTGGCGCGCATTCACACCGCCACTGGCCAACTGGGAAAAGTGCTCGTCTTCTGCGAGTCGGGGAACGAACGTAGTGCGGGTGTAATCGCCGCTTATCTAATGGAGACGCACGACAACGTCGACTACATCAAAGCCATGCAGCTATGCCAGGCGCAACGTTTCTGTGTCAACTTTGACGACGCAATGAAGAGACTGCTGCAGGGCTATTGGGACATATTATGTGCAAAGCGCTCAGTGGCGGCGGATCGTCGTCAGAGCGTACAGAGCGGCGTTCCTAGGAGCAAGCGAGTGCTCGAGAGAGATGACGAGGACAATGATGAGAGTATGGAGCAGGATGACGACTTGGAGAGGTTTGGGGGACGGACCTTCACGCCTTTCATGGATGCGCCGCGGAGATGATGCTCCGTGGCGAGCATGATATTTGCGCGAGAAAGTGTAGAGCGCGTTGCTGCGATTGTTGTTAGGCGTTTCTGGGGAGGCTGCATTGCATTACATGATACCCAAACTACTGTTGGCGGGATGGTCACACTGGTTTTCATTATGGCCGTTAGTAAATGCGGCATTGCGATTGATCAAGACTTGGTACTATTTACGACATTCACTGTATCCTTAGAGCTGTAAACAGTTGTGACACGAATCAGAAAATACAATATCCATTGCCTCGTGTGGTGTCTTCAGCGATCTTCACAACGCGTCGGCCCAAGCCAACCGACTCCGACTCCAAGCTGCCCCCAGCCAACGTCACAGGTTCTGGGCCGCTCACTCCGTACTTGCATACGCCCACGCAAACCCACGACACTTGCGCTACATTGACCACTGATTTTATATACCTCCTCTCACATACACATCTGCCACAATGGCTCCATTAAAACGCATAGAGCAATGGGAGGTAGAGCGCTACTGGGAGATCTTCTCCTCGCTCGCGAATGGCGGGCAGCACCTTAACGGTGCCCAAGCCGCCAGCGTGCTCAAGAACTCACAACTGCGCGACGACCAACTCGAAAAGATCTGGGACCTGGCCGATGTCGACAACGATGGCAACCTCGACTTCGAGGAGTTCTGCGTCGCCATGCGCCTCATCTACGACCTCATGAACGGCGAGTACATGGACGTCCCCAACACCTTGCCCGACTGGCTGGTCCCGGAGAGCAAAGCACACCTCGTCCACGCCAACCGCGCCATGAGCGGCGGCGGTGAGACCTTCGAGCGTCCCGAAGACGATTACGACGAAGACGGCACTGCCCTCAAGGACGGCTTCGACTGGTACATGTCGCCCGCCGACAAATCCAAGTACGAAGCAATCTACTCTGAGAACCGCTCCGGTCGTGACGGACGCATCTCCTTCGCCGCCCTGCAAGACCTCTACGACAGCCTCGACGTGCCCGACACCGACGTGCACTCCGCCTGGAATCTCGTGAACCCCAAGAGCGCGCCGGGTGTTAACAAAGACGCCTGCCTGGCATTTCTGCACATGCTCAACAACCGCCACGAAGGTTACCGCATCCCGCGCTCGGTGCCGCCCAGCCTGCGCGCGACTTTTGAGCAGGGCCAGATTGACTACAACGTGGAGAAGCAGCAGACGGCAGCAGACCGATGGGGGACGAAGCGCGATGATAACACTCTGTCCGGCAGGAAAGCGAAGTTCGGCGATGCCTACCTCTCGCGCTTAGGCGTCGGGGAGCGCAAACCCAAGGGCACAGATTTCAGCAGCACGCCGCGCGACGCCGAGTGGGAAGAAGTGCGGCTGAAGAAGCAGCTGCGCGAGATCGAGGAGAAGATGGCCAAAGTCGAGGAGGCGGCGAAGAGGCGACGCGAGCGGGGTGGAAGGCGCGATGATTCGAGGCCTGCGCTCGTGAAGCGGGAGCTGGAGCAGTTGTTGGATTACAAGAGGCGGGAACTGAAAGATTTGGAGCTTGGAGAGGGCAAGGCGAAGACCGGGCAAGGGCTCAAGGGCATGGCGGACGAGATCGCCATGGTCAAGGAGCAGGTCGACGGGCTGCAGGAGCATTTGCGCAAGCGCGAAGCAGTGCTGCAGGGCTTGAGGGACCAGATTGAGGCGGAGAAGACGAGCCGGTAAGGCACATCTTTCTTTGATATAATGATACGACAGCGGAAGGAGGTCTCGAAGCTCTTCAAGCGCCAGAGAACAGCTGTATTGCGAGCCAGCGGCGGTGTTCAGCATGCACGACAGCCACTAAGATCAGTTGTCTGGCCACCCATCTATGCCCCAGACTTGGTATAGAGAGATGAAGGGGAAAGAGACGATAAGCCATTCCTACACAGCAAAAGTCTTAGCCGGAATCGCAAGGCATGTAGATAGGATACCCCTCCGGGAGGTGAATGGACAGGAAGCAGCAGGATGCAATTCATCAAAGCAGATAACTGCCATCGTGATGGCTTGGTATATCAGTTTCGTATATGCAATAAATTCCACAAAAACCAAATGAACCGCTACAACGCTTCCACACTTCCAAGGACAAATCATGCAATGCCACCCTCTTCAAACATATTTACCTCCCACCTCTTTCTGTTCACCTCCCGTCAACAGCCACAGCGTCCCCAGGCGCCGCATACCCCTGGGCAGAAGAATCCGTCCCAGGCCTCTTACTCGGACTTGCCATCCCACCAATCGGTCCACTTAGCACACTTCCTTCCGGACTCGCCCTCGCACTCTCCGTCCACAAACTCAGCGTCTCCTCCCTCTCACTCATCTTCAGCGCCTCGCTCACACTGCGCAAAAAGTACCTCTCCCCTCCCACAACGTCCACAATTCCACTAACGTTCATCAGCCGCCAGACTTCGGAGCGCTTGCTGGGAATGCGGGAAAAGTACACGCGGGTGCCGCGCTCGATGTACGATTCCACGATTTCTAATAGCACCTGGCAGGCGGCTGGGTCGAGAGCGGTGACGCCGTGGATGTCAAAGATCAGGTGGCGATTGGACTCTGGTCTGCGAGCTTTGGGCTGGGCTGGGTGCGCGGCGGCGGAGCCGTGGTCTTCTAGTCTGCGGAGCCGGTCTTTGAGGCTGCCTGTGTTTGCGAAAGTCAGGGGTTCGGGAATCTTGACAATCAAGCAATGAGAAGCGAATTCGAGGGCTTCGGGGTCTGATTCTGCGTTTTCAAAGTCTTGGGTGCCGGGGACGCGGCCGAGGATTTGGATGCGTGGACGTGTGGAGTGGCGGAGAAGGCGCAGGAGGGAGAGGCCGATGCCGACGGCGATGCCCATGCGCAGGTTCCAGAAGAAGGTTGTGAGGAAGATGAGGGTCATGAGAAGAAGTTCCGAGTAGCCGGAGATGGTCCAGAAGAAGTGGATGTCGTGGGGAGCTTCTTCGATTAGGGAGTAGGCTACGACGGAGATCATGGCGGAGAGGACGGCTTTCTGGGAAGGGTGTTAGCAAGGTACGAGGTGATTGTGTGATTCGGATTATGGCTTACGGGGATGTAGTAGAAGTATGGCAACAGGAAGAGCACGCAGAAAACGGTGATCAGACTGAGGAAGACCGAACTCATGGGAGTCTTGCCGCCGGTGCTTGCGTTGACTTTGCTGCGGCCATAGCCTCCGAATGCTGGAATGGACATGAACAAGCCGCCGAGCATGTTGGCAACGCCGAGAGCGACCAATTCTCTGTTCGCAGAGACCGTAACGTTCGTGATACCTTCTGGCTCTTCCTCTACTTTGCCATCCTCTTTGACGACTTTCTTCGTCTTGTTAGTGCTGGCGCCCAGGGACTTAGCGGCCACACTGGACTCGAAAAATCCAAGCAAAGCGATCAGGAAGGAAGTCGAAAAGGCATCGTTGACGTGGTGGAAGTTCTTGCCATCGAAGGGGAAGTGGGCTTGGAAGGGTGCGCCTTTTGCCTTGATGTTGCCCAGGATGTCAAGACCTTGCTTGTCCCAGCCAAACTTCCACGTAAAGACTGCAGACAAGACCACAACTAGGAAGCGATCCGGGATGTAAGCGACCCAGGGCGTCCTGGGCTGCAGGCGTTTCTTCACTTCGCGTAACACCATCACTACTGCGAATGCGCCAAATGCAACCCCACAAGTGATCTTGCTTGCTTCAGACGAGTGGCGGAAAAGGAACATGATCTTGTCGAGACTGCTGCCGTGGGCACCCGAGGCAGAGTGTGCGGCAGCATTGTCCAAGCCCATCTCAGGGATAAGTTGATCGACAAAGATAACCACACCAATGGCGCTAATGAAACCACGAAGGAAAGGTCGGCTGAGCACAGAATCCAGGAAACCAAGCCTGCAAAGTCCAGCGGCGAGAATGATAGCACCGGCAAGTCCAGTGACCATACCTGCCACCTGAGCGTTTTTGCGGCCTGCCTTGTCCGGATGGTGGCCCATGTTGATGGCTTCGCGTACAACCTGGCCTGTCAACAGTGAGCCAGCAGCTTCAGGACCGACCACCATCTGGGGACATGTTCCGAGCACTGCATAGATCAGAGGGTTGAAGACGAAAGAGTACAGTCCGTTGATTGGCGGAATGTGTGCAAGGTTCGAGGCGTACGAAAGGGACATCGGGATGTAGAAGCTGGCCATGGTGAGAGCAGCGATCAAGTCGCCTTGGAGGAAGGACCATCTGTATTGCCGTATCCAGTTCGTGCATGGGAGATAGTATAGCACGTACCTACCTCGGCGTCAGTATTTGGTTTCATGTAAGATTGAATGATTTTCGTTATGCAGGGAGAAAGGCCCTGCTGAGAAGCCTACATACATTAACTTCGAATGCTTGGCCTTATTCCTTTGTGCCAGGAATTGTGCCGAACTCATGTTCTCGCCGTCTCTCGGGATGAGTGAGTCCGCCAGAGCATCTCCTAGAGGACCATGTATACTGTCTCCGCTGCCTCTCACATCTTCGTTGTAACTGCCTCCAAAGCCTTCTGTTGAAGCGACGCTGGGCGCAAAGCTTCCATAGCCTCGCATGTGGCGCGGCCGTGGGCTTAACTGCCCGTGACTGCAATTCTCATCGCCGCAGTTCTCGTGGGCTGGAACATTGTATTTTTGTGCCTCTCCCAGCAATTTTGTTCGAGCATTGGGTTCTGGCTCATCTATTGTGCCTTCGATAGCAGCTGGCTCTGACTGTATTGTGGCGCCCTCAACCATGGGCTGTATTCCATTTCCATTTGATTGTCCTGTGACCTGCTCTTGGAGACTGTTGTTCCTGCGATCTTCGGGCGAGGAGGGAGGCATATGCGCCTGTCGCAATCCAGATGGGTTCGTAGGACGATGTTGGCTTCCTTGAAACTGGCTTGAGGAAGACCCAGAGGACTGTTTCGCCTCATTTGACCGCGAAGGGTTTGGAGACATGGCGGTGTGGTCTTAGGTAGGATCGGCGAGTCTTCACGTCGTGAGGCACTTGTCGCCTAGAATCCAATGCAGCGCAAAGCGGGCAAATATATGACGAGAGTTTCTAGCGTGTCAAGCAAGATCTCCCATGGTTCTAGACGCAATTACTACACCGCAACTCTTTGACCACGCAGCGACCACGCACACAGACAAGCGGAAAACAGATCGGTGTGTGAGGGTTGCGGATCGTCCTCGTGCTGTAACCACATGCCAATTTAAGGTTTGGTCACAACGTCGACGGCTTGATTGGCTCGCATCAGCCCTGCGCCGACAAGCATTCTTGAAGACCCGGATTTAGCTGCCGGTGTTTGGGACAAGTTTTATCCTGGCAAGGATATTGGTTGCTCTTATTGTATGAATCGTGGTTTCCACAACCGATCCTGTGACGGGTCTTTGATATGAAGCGAACGAACGACAGCACTCTCTACGAATGATAGCCCACCAGCCTAGGAGATAGCGCAAGGCTGATGTTCCTAACGTTTTGACCACAGAGGATACCCTCGAGTGCAGCGAGGTCTAGTCGGTATCACTACCTATCGCATGATGCCAATATCAGCGGATCCATGTATAAGGCTCCATGTACATTTCGTAGAAGCCACAAAGAGTACTCGTACACTGTCAGATTCTGAGAAAGCTCTATCTTCAGCCTTCTTGCTTCGTCGACCTGATTAAGAGAGCTGCCGCCGAGACACCACGTGCAGACTTATGACCAACGTACCAAGATATGTTGTATATGGTACCTAAGCCGAGATGGATGGCCGCGGAGTCGGCGGCGGAGGAGGAGGAGGAGAGGGCTTCGAGCCAGGGCACTTGCTCGCTTGCTCCCTGCCGAGCTTCGCTTCACGTCGTTGTGGCCGAATGAGCCGAGGCTCACGATTTGCCGGCGACGCTGGAGGCGCGAGAGTATACCTACTACTGATTTCCCATCTACAGTCTCACCGTCCTCGCATTCCACACATACCACCCTCACAATGGCCACCCAACGTCTCTCCAACGTCCTCTCCCACATCACCCCTGGCAAGTCTCCGCTCGAGCAGATGTACGCTCCTCTCCAAACCCTCCCCACTTCTTTCCCCAGATCAACATCACATTGGATCACATGGAAACCGTTCGTCTTTGGCTGACAGCATGCCTCCAACAGCACCTCCCAGAACCCCGACGATGTGGTCATCACTCTCGCCATCAGAACACCCCTGACCAAGGCCGTCAAGGGTGGCTTCAAGGACACTCCCCTCGATGGTCTGGTCTTCAAGATCCTCGAGCAGGTTGTCCGCAAGAGCAACATCGACCCACAGCTGGTTGAGGACATCTGCCTAGGCAATGTACGTTGCTTTGAATAATCGCAGAGAACACATCTAACGCCAATGTCAGGTCTCCGACTCCAAGGCCGCATACTACGTCCGCGCAGCCTGCCTTGCCGCCGGTTTCCCCACAACCACCGCCGCCAGCAGCGTGAACCGCTTCTGCTCCTCCGGCCTCAAGGCCGTCCAGGATATCGCCGCACAGATTCAGACTGGCGCCATCGAGGTCGGTGTGGCAGTCGGTGCCGAGCACATGTCCACTGGCGGCGACCGCCTGACCCGTCCCTTCGTTGACGAAATCGTCAACGCCAACCAGAACGCTGCCGACTGCCTGCAGCCCATGGGTCAGACCTCAGAGAACGTCGGAGCCGACTTCAACATCTCTCGTGAGCAGCAAGATAGATACGCAGCCGAGTCATATCGCCGTGCCGAGGCCGCACAGAAGGCTGGCTGGTTCGAGGACGAGATCACACCCATCACTGTCAAGGTCAAGGACCCCAAGACTGGCGAGGAGAAGGACGTCACCCTGACTAAGGACGAGGGTCCCCGATGGGGAACCACCTTCGAGGGCCTGAACAAGATTCGCCCTGCCTTCCCCGACTTCGGCAACAGGTCCACTGGTGGCAACAGCAGTCAGGTCACTGACGGTGCTGCCGCCATCCTGCTCATGAAAAGGTCCAAGGCTCTTGAGCTTGGCCAGCCCATCCTTGCCAAGTTTGTTGGAGCCACTGTCGCTGGTCTTGCGCCCAGAATCATGGGTATCGGCCCTTCAATCGCTGTTCCCAAGCTCCTCACCAAGTACAACCTTGACATCAACGACATCGACCTCATTGAGCTGAACGAGGCCTTCGCTTCAATGGCAGTCTACTGCAAGGACGTGCTCAAGATCGATCACTCCAAGCTCAACGTCAGAGGAGGTGCCATTGCATTGGTAAGTCTACTGAATCATAATTTGCATCTGCTCTGTGAACTACGGCTAACACTTCCCAGGGTCACCCACTCGGCGCCACCGGCGCAAGACAAATCGTCACAGGTCTCAGCGAGTGCCGACGCCGTAAGGCCAAGGTCCTGCTCACCACCATGTGCATTGGCACTGGTATGGGCATGGCTGGTCTGTTCGTCAATGAGCAATTGTAGATATAAGGGAGGCATTGCACAGAACACCTATATTTGCAAATCACTGTATGTACCGAGCTGAACTGATCTAGTTGACCAAGATATGATAACCAAAGTCCATCATCCTCATCATCATAATATCTTCAATCGTAAACAGCGTACAAACGCACCGTAGCCTTTCAAAGTCTGCACGCTCAATCCCCGCGTTCGAGCACAGCGTTCCGGACATCTGGATTGTCGATCAGGAAATCATACAAGGCCTGGTTCTCGAGAACCTGTATATGCGGAGGCATAAGCCGTGCCGCCTCCACAATCATATTTATCACATTCGGCCTGACTCTTATCTCTTTCAGTCCGTGCAGCATATCGGTTGCCTCGCCGTGGCGGCCTGCAGTGTGAAGTCCAACCATGCAATTCCACAAGCGCAATTCCACACCTTCCGCAAGGGAATCGTCGCGCAGTCTGTCGGAGACTTTGAGCAGGTTGAGCAAGAACACCCAAGCGGGTGTAGTTGTGACTGCGTGGAGCTTAGATTCTCGGTGGATCTTGCAGATCTCGTCGAGAGTGAAGCCGTAGGTTTTGCGAATCGCGCCTTTCACGGCGTCTGGGTCGTGATCTCGGAAATTGATGGTTCTGCAGGTTTGGTTCTGCCACGATGTAGCCCTTGGTCAGCCGGCGAGATGTGGTATGTGGCTTTGCGTCTGTTGTTACTTACGGCCATCTGGCTTCGCAAGCCGACCAATTCGTTGAAGTACGGGTTACGCGAGCATAGGACTGCTTTGTGGACGGGGATGTGGTGGCCGTCGCTGAGCTCGAGAGTGAGGTCGGACCACGAGGAATTGGCGAAGCAGCTGATTTGTACAAGATTAGTAACTTAGACTGTTTCGTTGTACGTCATCTCATCATTATGGCAAGAGATAGTGCATGGCTTGCCTTTTCATAGTGTCTGCTGGTGACTGCCAGCACATGGGTACGTCTATGATGGTTGATGGCGGCCGCAGAGCCTTCCTGATTTTGGCTCTCTTGCGTTGAAGGGTACGTTTGTTGGTCTTCGTTGCGAGCATTGTGGTGTGCTTAGATTGTCACGGTGGAGGTTGGTTGTTGGTTCAGGATGGGCGAGAGAACGAACGGGAAAGAAAAGTAGTGGGTGGAATTCAGCACGAGGCATGTTGCATGAGAGACGAACGCGTAAAGATACTAGGTAGACGCGCCTTCAACATAGAGCTATCGCGTGCTTTGCTCATCGAGCCGTATAATGCTTGTCATGTCCTGCAGACTAGACCGGGGTGTCGAATTCGACCTGTAGCATTTGCTGATCAAAGGAAGTCCGAATGAGTAGACAACCGATCGTGCCTATCGCTGCTAGATCTATCGTTTCACAATCCTCGGTTGCAGTGTGATAGTTTTCTTCGACATGCAGTATTGAATCATCTGGATGCGGATGCGATGTGTAGAATCTGGCGATCGATCGATGTGGTCAGGACCCTTCTGAGCTATATGTATACTTCGTGGCTGGCCATCATGTATGTCAGCACTTGCATTGTACAGCTGATCTATTCGTAAAGAGTAATCATAGATCTAGGGAGATAAGGTAGGGCAAATCCTGTACCTCTCGCTTTGTGTACAGATCTAAGTAATTCTATCTGGCTGAGATATGTATGAGCTCAAAGTTTCCCGCCGTCTCAAAAGAGTGAGCAATTGATCTCCATCTCATAGCTTCGCAGAATCACAGCACTCTAACAACTTTAGCATCATCGCTGGATAGCGAAGTAAGAAGTCACGAAATCGCTTGCTCGAGAGTCTTCCGCACGAGTGCTGCAGCACACGTCTCTGTATGTTTAATGCTTGTACGAGCAATGGTCGATCTGGACTTGTTTACAAGCAATACCAAAACACTGATGAGAACACAGTAGATTCCAAGCAAAACATGTACCCAAGATCGACGGGCGAAAAAGCATATTGTATGTATGACTGTAGTACCGTTGATATGCTCAGACTTATGATGAAAAAATGAATGGCTTGAGCTTTGCGCAGCTGATTAGCTGATTGGCTGACAAATGAAACCAAAACTCCTCGCTATATCCTATATCTTGCTCGGAATGATGAAGGCAGAATGAACGACATGAGCTGTGCGCAGCTGATTGGATGACATACGAAACCAAAAGTACTCCTTGCCAACAGTCTCGACATTGCACGCGTTACTCGTCTCACTCATTCAGCCTCGAAGTCGATGTCGCGTTTAGCATCAACGCACGCCAGCAGAATCGTCGAATGATCGATAAGGTATCTGCGGAATACCTCGCTCATACGAGGAGGTTCGTACATCATCAGCGCCACCTTCTTGATCGAATCTATCATATCCGGCACATCCTCCTCCATCTCATGCATCTTATACAAGATATCGCAGAGCTGGTCATTGCGACCGTCTTCAAACAGTATGTAGGCCTCATTGCGCAGCGCCGTCAACGCCTTATCTGCAAGCTTGCGCTCGCAGAACTTATTGGCGACTCTGACCAAGTTGATCAGATACTGCCAAGGAGGTCGTTCGCGTTGTCCGCCGCCACTATTCAAAATCACTCCTTCACTTCTGAAACCGTATATTCTTTTAATCACCCCCACAACGGCGGCCGCATCGTCGCCTGAGAGCTCGAGGGTTCTGCGATCTTGGTCCTGTAGCACACGGAAATCCTGGTCAGCGTTCGAAAACCGAAGAGCCTTGAGTGCCAGTCTACACCTAGCATCCACCTCCCTCATTCGTTTGCGGACGTGGTACTCACAGCTTTGGAGGCCTTTGAGCCAAGCAATATGTTGAAGTATTCGTTCTGAGAGCACAGTATTGCTTTGTGCGCGGGAAGCATGCGGCCGTTGCTGAGTTTGAGCGTAAGGTCGGAAAAGAGTGGGTTCTCGAACCAGCTGATTTGTACTTGGTCAGTAGGTCCTTGCGCCCCATGTTGCAAGCATAGCAATACATGGTACTCGTTTACCTTCTCACAATCTTTGATGGCGAGTGGAAGCCTGTCGGTCTGATCACTGCAGGTGACGGCGGTCGCATGTCGTTCATGGCCACGCTTCTCTTGGTTCGGAGGGTGCTCATTTGTGCAAATGTGCTCAGTACGACCGCTGTGAGGGATGTGATTTCGCCGGTCGGGTCGAACGAGACCTTGACGAGCGAAGTATACAACGAGGAGGAGGGAAACTCGTCTGTGAAACGCGTGTGTTGTGTGCATCGTTTGCTGATCCGCATTGTGCGTCTCACGTTGTTCAGACTCGACCAGGGTGCGGATTCGGCCTGTAGCATCAGCCGAACAAATGGGACTGCGAGGGGTTAATATGCCCAAACCCTCTCTCACAATATGCTGCATCTTCTTCTGGGATTAGACGATATTGCAGAATCAACGGTCGATGTTGACATGAAGTTCGGAACAAACATTGCCATTGCTACCAAAACCGCGAAATGCCAAAACTTGTCCTCATATCGATTTTGCGCTTTGATATCAGCATCCAGCGCCAACACTTGCACAATGTATCATAACCCTTGCCTCGCATTGCCTTTGTGATTTCATGCCTGTCCGGCAACCAATGCCAAAAGTGCACAGTGCTAATCCCTGTTCTCGTCATGCTTTTGCAATTCACACCAGCAACGAGCACAAAACGTGTGCAATGCCAATATCTGTCCTCCACTAGACTGTGCAATTGCACATCAGCGACCAGCGCTGATTCCAGTCATTGGTAATCCCTCAGGCGATAAGCTCCGTTGATATGCCCCGGGAATGAAAAGGAAAACCGTCCTCTCGCTATGCACAATTGCAACACTCATTCCACCGTTTCATAACCTTTAGATAGCCTCATGATCTCCTGTGGAGCCTTCGATGGGCATCTGAGAGCTTCTTGACGATTGGATCAATTGACTGGGGAAGCCTATTCTTCCCCAGACGAATCGGTTGTCTCTGACTCGCCTGACTCGTTTGTCGACTGTACAAAGACCTCAATGTCAGGGTCCCATCCTGACAACACGTTTCCCCAGCCAAGGCGATCTTCATGGAACTCGCCATGGAATGTGATCTTGCGGCGGAAAGACGAGGGGAACGCCGAGAGGATGCATCGTCTCTCTTAGTCGTTGACGGTACCAAGGAAATCCAATGCTTCAAATCTGCACTTGAAACGGCGGGTTGCCCTGGCAAAGGAGGCTGGCAGGTAGTCTGGAAGGTCCTCAAACAAGGACTTGACGAACCGATGACAACCCAAGGCACAAGATGCGTTTTCTAAATTGATCTGAAGCTTGCGCATCGGTTCTTGGACAGACAGTAAATTGTCAAGGAGGTAGAACGCGTGAAAATACTGTTGATCAGTAACCTTTTCATGGAAGTATTCCAAGGCATCGGGCAGCTCTGGTCTCTCCGACTTGGAAAGCTTGGAGTGGAAATTCACACAGCGCCTGTCGTCAAACTTGCGTGCAGCAAACGACGTCTCTGTGCCACCGTCGAGCGATATGCTGAGCGATCGTAGTTGCAGATCATGGCTGAAGCCACGAAGTCCGGGAATATATTGAAAAGCGTTACTGTAGGAGTCCATATATGCGGCGGCCGGTAGAACCAAGTGATTCTTCGACAAGTACAAGTCCAGCGCCTCGCGCCGGACTTTTTTGTTGACGCGAAAGAGCTGTACCTCTGCTTTGGCGGCTCTCGGGCGGTTGTAGCGCATGTCAAACTCCTCAAGGGTACCGCGCCTGACAATGCGGACTTCACCCACGACGACACAAAGCTCGTAGATCGCCTTTCGAAGCTCTCGCGGAAGCTCTAGGAACCTGAAGATGTGCTTGGTGCCCGAGTCTGGCTTGGATGCCGGCAGCTGCGTGGTCAAGCGCAACGCTTGCAGTTCGGCTTTCAGTGCGGCGATTTCATTCTGCTGGCGCTGCACGATATCGAGCGCATTCGAGAGACTGTCCGTAGTGGTGTCGGCCACCGTGGCGTGTAGGGTATTGACTGGCGCGACTGGATGTGAGACGGCGATAGTATGTTGAGATTGACCTCGCGTTTAGGCAATATTGGGATTGTTGTTCTGATGTTTGAGTGAGAAGGTGGGTGTAGAGCGTCGAAAGAGGTTAAGGCGCGACCTTGATCACAAGCGCCCATGCAACTAGCATCGCCCCACTTTTGTTTACTTCACTTGTGCACCCCTTCAATTCTGCACCCGAGGCTTAGAGAGAGCGCCAGCAACTCTTTGACTCATGGATCTTGATCATGATACCAACCAATTGGTCCAGCGTTGTAGCTCCTTCATAGTACGAATCCGCTTATGCGCAATTCGTAGCCTACTGAGCTCAGGACCAGTGAACATTGTTGAGCAGCAAGTCACTTGATCACTTGCAAATGAAGCCGCGCGCATTCGTGACGCTTGGCAATGATTTGAGTCACCCGCGACCAAACGATTCCACGGAGCATAATTGCCGAACAATGTTTCTCAACCTGAATGCGAATCTTGAGGTCGCTTACGGGACGACAGCAAACCACGTGGTCCACAAAATGCCAGATGGATCGACGCCACCAGTCATGCATCGCCTGCCGCAGATCAACATTCCAGATATGAAGGAAAAGCTACTTTCGGCCGACATCCTTGCAATGCAACGTCGGATCCGCGGAGACAAGCGTCAAGAGTACAATGCTCAATCTGTTGCTGGCAGGGAAAATAAGCTGGAAGACCGCGCTTCAGCTTCAATTGCTGGCGCGAAAGAGGAGGAGTCCGCCAAGGGAGACAGAAGCGCCACAGCGGATGATGAAGGGAAGAAGACTTTGGACCTGGAAGATGTTCAGCCGTCGGACTTGAAAGCTATGGATCTTGCAGAGATATCTCCTTCGTTGCTAGCACATCCAGACGGCGACAGTGTGAACTACACAGAGCGGGAACGAAAGTTGATCATGGCAGTGTATGGGAGAAAGGCTCCGAAGCATGAGAAATCCCAAACGGAAACCCCTCGCAACATGCCATAGTCATCTGCAAAGCACAAGAAGAGCGAGTGTAACCCAAGGAGACAATCATGGCGGAGGTCTCTCGTGAGCGCGATTTATGGGCAAGCCGAGGACAATTTAAACATCTGCATGGACGTTGTCTCCAAGGCGTTAGTTACCAGGAAGCATGTAGCTCGGTTGAAGCCAAGTATCAGGATGCCTGTATGTGTGTCTGAAGTGTAGTTAGAGGGCACCTCCGTACGATCTACATGCGCGCAAGTTAAGTTGTGGCAGGATTCGGAAGTCGCGCGACAGGGTCGGTGAAGGCAGAGACTTGGTCAGCGAATAAGGACCGCACGGCAAGCATGTGGCAAAGGCGCAGACGTGACGTCCCGTAGGGCTGAATCTTTGAGCCGAGAGATTTCTTGGTGGAGTCTCGGAGTCTATCGTGTTGTGTTGGGCCGCCCAAGGAGCCCCTCCAAGGCTCCTTAGCAGCCGGCTGAGAAATTTCTATAGAGCGAGGCCAATCTGCAATAAACTTTCCCTCCTCACCACATTCATAAGGCACCGCGTCGCCTACCACAGGAGCTCGCTGCTTCCTGATCACTCTCCACTCTCCACTCTTTAATTTCTGCGTCGTCGACCAGACGCGCACCAGCTGACCCGGCGAGCGCTGCCACCCGCTATCAGCTGCTTATCCACGCGCACGCTCCTTGGTTGAGATCTGTCCCACTTGCAAAAAAATACCCCTTCACGCATTTTTACGACCATAGAAGATCACGACACCGCATTCAAAGGCGGTATGCCCCACCAAGAATCGCCTACCATGGCCCCTCAAGTCATGGTCAGCAGCAAGAACGCTGCCCCGTCGCCCGAAGACGTCGCAGCCATTACCAACAAGATCTACACCTCCAAGACCTCCCAGGACTCGCTTGACGCTGCCTACACGCTCACCGATGTCCTGCTCAACAGCGTAGGATTCCGCGGCCTTATGGGCTACGGCATCGTCCAGGAGATTGTCAAGGCTGCCACCAACAAGAAGGATGGCGCTAAGAGGGAGGGTGCCATGTTCGCACTTGGCGCAATTTTCGAGCGCTTCCCTCCCAAATCCAGGCTCAGCGAGGTTATCTTCCTGATTCGAGAGCAAGGACTCGTTACCTGCGCGCTGGATGCGCTGGCCGACAAGCAGAGCGCTGTCAAGGAGGGTGCCCAGTATGCCCTGGATACCCTTTTCAACCACCTCAACTCCGAGGCCAAGGTTTTCGGCCTTCTCCCCGTCCTCATGTCATACCTGCACAAGGCCACCGGTAAGTGGCAGGGTGCCGCTGGTGCTCTCAAGCTCATCTCCCTCATGGCCGACAAGGCCCAGATGGGTCTCGAGAGCCTCGAGGTCGAGCAGAGCAAGGATGTTCTGCGCTACGCCATGGGCAAGAAGCTGCAGGCTCTCATCCCTATCGTTGAGGCTGGCATGCACGACTTGAAGAGCGAGGTTTCCAAGCAGGGCTTGAAGGCTATGAACTCTTTGACCAACCTTCTTGAGAACGACGACATTGCACCCAAGGTTGCCGTTATCGTCAAGGCTATCGAAGACCCCAGTGTCGAGGCACAGAGGAAGGCGATCCACGCTCTCAGCCAGACCACTTTCGTTACCGTCGTCACTTCGCCCGTGTTGGCTCTGCTGACTCCTATCCTGGAGCGCTCGCTCAACACCCCTACCACCACCCAAGAAGTGACCCGTCAGACCACTGTCGTTGTGGAGAACTTGACCAAGCTTGTTCACGACCCCGTGGAGGCTCGCACTTTCTTACCCAAGCTCAAGCCCGGTATTGAGTCTGTCGCTAAGAACTCTTCTTTGCCCGAAGTCCGTGAGATCGGCAAGCGCGCTCTTGCTGTCATGAACAAGGCTATGGGTGAGGGTGCCGACCCCACCTCTGTGCACGCTATTGAGCGTGTCACTGAGGCCGACGTCCTGGCACGCATCGAGAACGAGGTCAAGGCCAAGGGCAGCCTCTTCGATCTCCCAGGCGACGCAGAGGTCTGGGCACTTACCAAGGTGTACGTTTCTCAAATTGTTTGCGAGGATGTCAACCAGCGCGCTCTGACCCGCGTTGTTGCCAACATCACTCCCTACTTCGAGCCTCTCATGGAGAACGCCGATGCTGTGGCTGAGGCCGTCCACAAGTTCTACCACGCCGAGGATGAGCGCAAGTTCGGTGCTCCTCCCCAAGTCGAGGAGGGCGAGACTGAGATTGTCAACGCTACCTTCTCTCTTGGCTACGGTGGTATGCTTCTGCTTTCGCACACCAACCTTCGCCTCCTCAAGGGTCACCGCTACGGTCTCTGTGGTCGTAACGGTTGCGGTAAGAGTACTCTCATGCGCTCTATCGCCACCGGCAAGCTCGATGGTTTCCCTCCCCAGGACCAAGTCCGCACCTGCTTTGTCGAGCACAACCAGGGCGAGGACGCCGACCTCACTATCCTGGACTACGCTGTTAAGGACCCCGAGCTCCAGGCCGAGGGCAAGGACCGCATTGTCGCTGTCTTGGAGGAGGTCGGATTCTCCAGTGGACCCGAAGGCCGCCAGAACGAGAAGGTTGGCTCTCTCTCCGGTGGATGGAAGATGAAGCTGGCTTTGGCCCGCGCTATGTTGATGCGTGCTGATGTCTTCCTCCTCGACGAACCTACCAACCATCTCGATGTTGCCAACATCAAGTGGCTCCAGGACTACCTCAAGACCCACACCGACATCACCTCCCTCATCGTCTCTCACGACTCCGGTTTCCTTGACGAGGTCTGCACCGACATCTTGCACTACGAGCAGAAGAAGCTGAAGAGCTACAAGGGTAACCTTGCTGCTTTCGTCGAGCAGAAGCCTGAGGCCAAGACCTACTACACCCTCAGCGCCGAGGTTGCTCCCTTCAAGTTCCCTCCTCCCGGCATTCTCACTGGTGTCAAGAGTAACACTCGTGCCATTCTGCGCATGAGCGACTGCACATACACTTACCCTGGCGCCTCCAAGCCCAACCTTCACAACCTCTCTGCCCACCTTACCTTGAGCAGCAGAGTCGCCATCATCGGTCCCAACGGTGCTGGTAAGTCTACCCTCATCAAGGTTTTGACTGGTGAGGTTGTTCCCCAAGAGGGCAAGGTCGAGAAGCACCCCAACTTGCGTATTGGTTACATCAAGCAGCATGCTCTTGAGCACGTTGAGATGCATCTCGAGAAGACTCCCAACCAGTACCTGCAGTGGCGTTACGCCAACGGTGATGACCGTGAGGTCATGATGAAGCAGACTCGTGTCCTTACCCCTGAGGATCAGGCACAGATGGAGGTCACCATTGACATGGGTGATGGCAAGGGACCTCGTAAGATCGAGACTCTCATCGGTCGCCAGAAGTACAAGAAGTCCTTCCAGTACGAGATCAAGTGGGTCGGCTGGCTGCCCAAGCACAACAGCATGATTTCCCGTGAGACTCTCTCGGACCGCGGTTTCCAGAAGCTCATCCAGGAGTTCGACGATCACGAGGCCAGCAGAGAGGGTCTTGGTTTCCGTTCTCTCGAGCCCAAGGTCATCAGCAAGCACTTCGAGGACGTCGGTCTCGACCCCGAGATTGCCAACCACAACGAGATCTCCGGTCTTTCCGGTGGACAGAAGGTCAAGGTCGTCTTGGCTGGTGCCATGTGGAACAACCCTCACTTGCTTGTGCTTGACGAACCTACCAACTTCTTGGACCGCGAGTCTCTTGGTGGTCTTGCCGTCGCCATTCGCGAGTACAAGGGCGGTGTTGTCATGATCTCCCACAACGAGGAGTTCGTCGGCGCCCTCTGCCCCGAGCAGTGGCACGTCGAGGCCGGCCGCCTCACCCAGAAGGGCCACCTCGCCGTCAACATGGACCGCTTCGAGGATTCCCGCCCCGGCTCCTCCATGGCTTCCTCCACCGTCGCCAGCTCCGTCCAGAGCTCTGCCGCTCCTTCGACCACCGGCACTCCCGCTGCCAGTGACACCGAAGGCGGTGACATGAAGTTCAAGGCCAAGAAAAAGAAGAAGCCTACCCGTGCTCAGCAGAAGGAGGCTGAGGTCAGGCGCAGACTGAGACACATTGAGTGGCTCAACAGCCCCAAGGGTACTCCTCACCCTCCTGACACTGACCAGGAGTAAGGGAGTGGCATGGAAAAAGAGACGACAATGGAGTATCAAACACCTCCCCTTCGCGCTGGAGGATAATTTCTACGAGATGAGATTCCCACGATTTGCGTCGCATTTCTAGGCGTTTTTTTTGCTTTTGCGTTTGGAAGAGACTGATAGAGAAGAACCAGTAAGAAAAGTTGCATGGCGTTCTTGTTTATTTTATCTTTCTTTCCTTATTGCTGGCTGGGTGGCATTTCTTGTTTTGGTTTGGCCATTACGATGATCCATTAGACGCGGGTTACTATTCTTTCACATAGTGGATAAATGAGGCAACAGGATTTTTTGTCTTTGATATTAGACCATGAAGTACTTTCATCACACTTGTCATCCGTCCGCGTGACCGTCAAACTCCTGTCTTCAATGACCTAGAACATCGCGACTCTGTGCTACTTGAGAACAACAAGTTGATAGCCCTGCCGGCTGGTAGCCAACCGGAAGCAAACCGAGTGCCCGTGGAAGCAGGTAGCCGCACTCTGTAACAATGCTTTCTGTATCAACGCACCATCCTAGCTGTTTTATACCCACAGGAGGATGGTCGCATTGATCACGATATACATCTAATGTCACACAGAAATGCTGACTACGCAGACCTCACTCGATGCTTGAAACACACTTCAAATTCCCTCCCAACGCAAGCGAGCGAGCGGAAAGGGCGGGGCGGAGTCGGCGGAGGGCGCGAAGGTGAAAGTGACTGGCTGCGCTATCGATTGGAAGCGATCAGGCCATTCGCTAGAGCAGAGGCAGGTAGCGCCTGGCCGGCCCTTGTTCCTCCAGCCGCAGTGGCCCTGCGCATTTCTGGCTGCGGGGTACGAGCGGCGCGGGCTGTGCTCATATGCCGACGAGATTCCCATCTCCTGCTCGTCCCTTTTCTGTATCCTCTAAACTCCTTCGAGTCGCTGAAGCTCTCATTCCCCAGCGAGTTAGCCGCTTTCCTCTTGCGCAACAACAACCCAAACCGCCTCCAGCAGACAGCTCCACCGAACGAGCAACCCGTCTGCGCCCGCTGTCTCTGCCCTGTCGCAGTCTGCCTGTCGCAGCCTCACCGTCGCACGCCTTCACAGTGCCACATTCCTCGCCGTTGCGCCTGTCAGTCTCGTCCGTCTCACGTTTAACCGCGCCTGAGACCGCCACCTCGCACAAGCTTCTGCGTCCGGCCTGTTCGGCGTCGCTGCAGCCAGAGCGTGCGCGCAATTCGTATTCGTCGACTCGTCTCATCTGCAGCTGAGCCCGCCTCCAGCTCGCGCCCTTCCCTCCTGCTCGAGAGCTCGCACCGCCCGCTCGCGCACCCACCACCCACCACTCCAGCCAGCCCGCACAGACTCCCGCGCCGCCACGGCCGCTCCCGCACTCAAGGCGAACCCTTGGCATCTGCTCCGAGCCTCGCCGCGTCCACGCTTTCACGAAACAGGACTCAGCAACTCCGCGAGGACTTTCGGCGTCATACCTCTTTGAGCAGTCATCCATCCATTCCTCTTTGAGCCTCTCCCCACAATTCTGAACAGCTGCCTCCATACCGCAACAATGGCTGAGCTGTCCACCACCGACCAGACCAACTCGCCCACCGCCCAGGACGATCTTGAGAATGGCAATGGCGCGCTCGAGAGCCGAGGCGTCAAGCGCCCTCGTCCCAGCGCTGCCGACGACGACGACGACGATGATGACAAGCCTGGTCGCGAGCGTCGCAAGATTGAGATCAAGTTCATCCAGGACAAGTCGCGTCGACACATCACCTTCTCCAAGCGCAAGGCTGGTATCATGAAGAAGGTTAGTCATGTCCCCGCCGTGCGACCGCGCGCGATACCCGTCAAACGCGTTCTCGCGTCCCCAGCATTGCTCTCCCAGTCCATTGGACCCGACCTTTAGCTCCCAGACGCGTCGCAGAATAATGCTGACAACACTGCTTAGGCATACGAGCTGTCCGTCCTCACCGGCACCCAGGTGCTGCTTCTCGTCGTGTCCGAGACCGGTCTCGTGTACACTTTCACCACTCCCAAGCTTCAGCCGCTCGTAACAAAACCCGAAGGCAAGAACCTTATTCAGGTAAGACGCCAAGACAATGACACGACTGATGGACAACACTAACCACCCTACCAGGCCTGTCTCAATGCGCCCGAGCCCGCCGACTCAAATGGTGTTGACGGCGAGTCCACCGTCGACTCACCTGAAGAGCAACACAACGCTGCACCGCAGATGGCTCAGCCAATGGCACAGGGCATGCCACGCAACCCTCCCCAGCAGCCATACATGACTGCCGACCAGCAGCAGGCCCTCCAATATCAGGCCTACCTCCAGCAGCAACAAGCTGCCCAACAGGGCGCATATCCTGGTATGCCACCCCAGCAAGGTATGCAACAGCAGCGCTAGGAGGCCGCCCTTCCAAGGCTCTCCTACTGCAGAAGCTGACGCATTATTCGCAAGATTTGAAACCGCAATAAGCATCACGCGGCGCTGCCTGCTATGCAGCGAGCAAAGCAAGTGAGCAAGCAAGCAGACAAGCAACGAGACGACTATAAAGGACATCTTTTTCCCCGCCGGGCAGCATGTATGGTGGCCCTTGTAATTTTGGGTCTGACTTGCTTTTCCCGCGCGTCGCAACGGCGCTCTAAAGGCGCAATTATCTACGGAAGGAAAAAATCGCGCTCTGGACTTACTGTGGCTACGATTGAACCACCCCATCATCCCATCTCCTTTTTTAACGTTTTGAAGAACGCATGCAAATTACGCAGAGATTCCCTTTATGTTGTTCCGAAATACCTATATTCCGGCAACTTCCTTATTTTTTTCCTTTTCTCTCCCTTTCCGTAAAAAGCCTTTTGTGCCTTATCGGTGACGATGTGCTGCGATTACGAGATAATGCGATGAGGTGGGTTTGGGCGTGTTTATGGGTGGGAGGGAGGGTTTGGCGATAGTGGTGTGGGATGTGGAGACGAAGACCAGGTTTCTATGGCTTGGTCTTTGAAGTTTTTGTAGTTGGGAATGTATTATATCTTTCGAAGGACTCTAGTACTTCTCGGCTCATGTGGTATGTGCAATCTCGCCAATAATATTTGTGAATGTGTTGGGTAGGGTGAGGAATACCTTGATGGTTGGAAGATGATGTTGAGGGGTGCTCTTGGGTCTTGTAGATCTTGGGTCGTTGGCATGTTGGAAAGGTGTATTGTGTTCTTAAGGTTGCAAATATCTAATATCCTGGCTCATGGCAATTGTTGCTCGTATGCCGAATGTGTGTTGCTGTTGCTCTAAAGGCCAGACCAAGTATGATGATGATGTGCTTGTCTCCCACAACCACTGCCTAGGTGAACGAACTCCACCACGCGTACCACAGCTCGATACTGAGAACAAAAGCATTCGCTAAGATCCATCGTACATAGCCGAATGCAACACTGCAGCCTCAGCAGGTGACCAGCACCCATCGGAGGAATACTCGCCAAGGTGTTAAGAAGGATTGAAGCATCCAAGATCGACCACGCCAGATCCGATTCCAGCCACCGACGTCTCACGCAACCCCACCCTGATCGCTCGTAGCCCAGAAATCCCATGCATCCAAACGTCATGACATTTCGAAAGTCGAGACTCGAGCGCCTCTGCATCGAAACACCACGTGCGCACGTTTCTTTCGATGAGAGAGATGTGGATCGTAGGAAGTGCCGCTCGTAGGCGCTTAGCCCGCAGAGGCAGCTAGCTGTGCACCCTTGACGTGTGAGCTCATTGGCAATTCTACCCTGAGTTTGTTTCTTTGGAGAGGTAAGGTAGACTTTCCGTCTCTTCTTTCTCACTGTACGCTGGCAAGGTCGTAGTATTGTTCTCTCTTCACGTCTGAGGTTCAATTTGCTCTCTTCTGCGTCTTGGCTCTGCGTCTCACAGAGTAGAAGTGCTTTCTTCCGGCAGGCAAGGCGAGAACGAGCTAAGATGGACAAGCTCAAGAGTTTTGTTTATGACAAGAGGCAACAGGTGTGTTGTTCTTATATGGTTTCCCTTCAGCGTGTGCAAGCTGCACAGAATCCACCTTGTCTGGGAATCGAAGACTAATAGAAGTAATCTATAGGTGGTGCTGTTCAGCAGCACAGCCATTGCCCTATATGGCTACGACCAGGGCATGATGTCTTTGATTAACACCAACAAGGACTATCTCTCGACTATGGGACTTGCGGAAGAATCACCGCAAGTTGGTGTGATTGTGGTATGTACACACACGGCCCTGTCTTGCGAGCCAGCACACCAGTCGCTAACACTAGTCACTAGTCGGTCTACTATCTCGGATGTGCTGTTGGTGCAGTACTGTTCTCTGCTCTCGCAGACCGCAAAGGCAGGAAGCCCGCTCTCTTCGGCTGTCTCGCCATGTCAAGCTTGGGTAATCTAATCATGTTCGTGGCTGGCCTTGGCTATAGCCGTGGCGCTCTGATTGTGATGTATCTCGGCCGCATCATCATGGGTCTCGGAGTTGGCGGTGTCGACTCAGTCGTACCGGTATATAGCTCAGAGCTGAGCTCAGATGGAGCTCGAGGCAAAGCACTCGCACAGGAGTTCCAGAGTAACATCTTCGGTCTCAACATGGCTTTCGCCATCAACCTCGCGGCCACAGTGACCCTCAGCAAGCAAAACGAGTGGGCCTGGAGAATCCCCATTATCGCTATGCAGGTCTATCCGCTTGGTCTCCTGGCTTTCATTCAGAAGCTGCCAGAAAGCCCGCGCTGGTACATCTACCACGATAAGCAAGAAGACGCCAAAAAATCCCTCGCCGACATCATGGGCGACGACGAGGTCGAGGACAAGTGCAAGGAGCTCGTCGAGAGCCACAAGCAAGAGACTGAAAGCGGCGGCTCCATCGGCTACAAAGACATGCTTACTCCCGGACACGACCAGTTCCACCCGACGGTCATCACCATCATGGGCCAGATCAACCAGGCTCTCACCGGCTATGGAGCAGTTTCCGTCTACGGTCCACAGATCTTTGAACTTCTCGGCTACGGAGTGCAGCAATCTGAGTTCTTGACTCAGGGCAACTACATTTCGTACTTTGTGCTAATGACTTTCGCTTGGCTGCTGATTGATGCTGTTGGACGTCGGACTTTGATGATTTGGGGTTCTGTCGGCTTGACGCTGTGCTTTGCCCTGCTGGCCATGTTTGGTGGGCTTGAGAGGAACTCTGAAGAGCTTGGAATTCCGTCTGAGGCCGTTGCGATTCCTGGTATTGTTGGTGAGTTGCCTCTAGGCTTAGTCCCATTCGTTTCTGGACCTTGCTAACATTTCCGCAGTACGTCCTTCTTCTTCTTCTTCTTCTTCTTCTTCTTCTTCTCCTCCTCTGCTCCATCGGCGTCACGAAGCTCTTTACCTCCATCGCTCCTCTCTTAACAAATCAACTAACAAATCCCTCACAGACTCTCTTCGTCGCTACCGCCACCTTCGGCATTACCTGGCTCGCGACTCCGTGGCTCATCCCGACCGAAATCTATCCCACCACTGCTCGCGCCCAAGGCACAGCCATCAGCGTGATCATCTGGGGTCTTGCCAACTTTGCTGTCACTCTCCTGACACCAATCCTCTTCAACAACCTATCCTACAAGCTTTTTGCCGTCTTCGCGGCCACAAACTTGTTCGCCGGCGTCTGGACCTACTTCTACATGCCCGAGACTGGTGGCCGCAGCTTTGAGGAGAACTTGGAGTTCTTCGAGAAGGCTAAGGATGAGGGCGACTGGAAGGTTAAGAATGTTGGTAAGGGACAGTGGAAGGTCATGCCGTACCCGAAACCTGACGGAGAGGATGGCGAAAGCCAACCGCTGCTTAGGAGGGTGGCGGATCAGGTTGAGTGATGGTGAGTCAAGGTGAAGTTGAAGGTGGTGGGCGCAGGCGCTATCGGACGATGGCGCTGGGTGGTTGCTTTTAACGATAATCCTTCCCACGATGGTGCGCTACATCTTCGGTTCAGATTGTGATGATAACGGATGATACCCCAATTCGTTTTGGCACGACTTGATGATAAAATCGGTGGAGGCGGGATTCTATTTTGTTAATTTAACATTGACATGTATACAGTCCTTATGCTTGAGCCCACATAATCCATCTACCTACCTCGAACGCCACTACCAGCAGCTATACACCCTCGAGATACTTCTTCAAGAATGTGGTTCTTTCAATGGCAGACTCGCCGTCACCATCAAACAGAATTCCCGACATCGCTACAGCATCTGCCGAGAAACCGTTGGGCGTACTTGCGACTCTACCTCTCCCTCCTCCTTTCCCTCCGGTTCTTCCCATTGAACGAGCCTCTCCTCGAACCCTTCGGCGAGACTTTGTGGTACTTCGAGTGCAGTCCGGTCGCTGTGAAATACAAAGTCCCGCCTGCTCCGAAAAGCAGGTAAGCCCACGGCTCAGCGTCTATACTGACAAGGAGAACTACGCCGGCGACGAAGATAGCAGTCCATAAGACGAAGCGCTGAGGCGGGGAGAGTTGTGTGCTTTGTTGGTAGAGGATTGTCGTACTAATGAGGATGACCAAGAGTGCGGCCAAGACCGGGAGGAAGGAGAGCATGGTGATCTCTCGTTGGGATGTGTATGGTTGGTGGAGGTTGGAGGTGGCGATCGCTGAAGCTTGGTCAAGGAAATTTGGTTTTGCTGTGGTTTGCTCTGATCCCAATGCGCTATTAATGATTGGTTTGGTCGTTGCGGCGAAGGCAGCAGCTGTGGCGTTGATGAGATAGTGAATGGTGGAAGTTGGAACAGTGATTAAGAAGTATTTTTTTTTTACTAGAACAGGGCTACGGAAAGCATGTTTTATTATTGCTTTCGACTTATATCTTGAAGTGACTTCAATGATGATTCAGAGAAGGTAACGTTTCAACATCGATTCTGAGTAACGCATGTGTAGACGTTGCAACTTTTATCATGAGTCACTAGATATTATATGTATTTCTATCTCAGCTTTTGACAGGCCGTAAGTAGAACTTCGAAACGTGATTATGGATTACAAAACAAAGTCGCATCGCGAGGTAAACGTCAGCATCCACCCCGACCGTCGATCAGCTCCCTTCTCTCCTCGTGCTCATGTACAAGTCTAAGCTCGCACTCCCATTGCTTGAACTAGCCGCATGCTTACCGGCAGCTGTGCTTCTTCTTGCCACTCTGGTCTCCCACGCCATGGGTGCACTTCTTTCTGCTTCCGACGACTCTCCCAAGCCGAGTGACTGAGTGAGCGGACCTGCGTTCAGAGCACCATTCGTCTTCAGAACTGCCATTAGCGCGGCAGAGAGGAGTGCGTTCTGCTTCTCCAGTGCTTCGAGCCTTTCGAGCCGAGCATCGATGCGCGCTGCTGCCCTGGTAGTATTGTTGCTGGACGATGACGAGGTTGCTGTTCGGAGATCTTGTGTTGTGATGTGTGGGAGAGCTTTGCCGGTCGAAGAAGTAGCGCGATGATGGTGGCGTAGCTGAAGAGGAGGTGGCGATAAAATATCGTGCGGCGGGAGTGGAAGATCCTTCGTCTTTGGGTCTGTCGGTGAGGGACGTTTGGATGATGGCTTTTGCTTCTTCATGACTTCGGAGCCTGAGGCCGGAGGTGTTGGAGGAAGGGCCCGATTTGGTGGTGGCGAAGGAAGAGGAGGAGTGTTGTCCTCCTTCTTAACTCTTGACTTGGAAGTGTCGGGAGTATTTGGCCGAGAGATCGTGGCGATACTTCCTCTGCTCCGACGCTTCGCGGCCGTTCGCGACATTGACGCTGATCGAGGTCTTGGGGCGTATTTGCTACCTTCGCCTCGTAGAATGAGCTTTGTCGGCTTAGGTGTGGATCTTGGTTTAGACAGAGGAACTTCTTCCGCGACCAGCATGACCGGGCTTAGAGCCATGTTTGCAGAACTAGGGCTACCATTGGAAGTGGTTGGAGAGTTTGGTGTGTACCCTGTCTTGCCCTCCTCACCTGACTTCTCATCTTGTGAGGGGACAGTTGACACTGGGCTGAGAGTTGTCTCTGTGATCTTCTTCCAGCTTGCGTTGCTAGAAGCAGATGAAGAAGTTCTGGTGGCAAGTGGAGCAGGCTTGAAGTCAGGAATTTGAATTTGTGGCCGAGCTTTGCGAAGTCGACGAGCTGACGGAGGTGGAGCATTGACGACTGCATCGATGGTTTGTGAGAAACCTGGCTTGTCGCGGATCTTACGTTGTTTGGTGCGCTCCTCTCTCTCTTTCCGCGATGCTGGGTACAACGGATGCTTGATATGATGGCGATCTCGAGACTTGGGCCTCTTGATAGGTCCAGTACATTCTGTGATGACTGAAGGTATAATTATCGGAGGTTCGACATCGCTAGCATATTCACTGACACTCTTGATGCTGGGTGCGATCTTGGGTGTAGCTTTGCGAGGATCCCTTGACCTAGACAATAGTCCCTCGATGCTTCTAGGGTCGCGGCACGTTCTCAGAGGACTCTTTGGTGGCGGTGGGCCTGGACTGTCGGAAACGCTTCGAACACCCAGTGAAACTGTCATGCTTGGAGTTCGATGCAATAGGACTGGATGGCTGCCCAGTCTTCGAGGAGACGGATGTTTGATCTCAACGTCCCGTCCTGGGCGTGGGAATGTGACGGGGAATTCTTCTTGTGGCAGCGCAAGGCTCGGCAAATCAGCTCCTGATCGTGAGTCAGAGTCCATTGGGCGTTTTAGTAAGCCACCAGAAGCCTCCAAAGATCTTTTGGCAGGATGGTCAGCAAGATCGACTTGGTAGGACTCAGCGGCTATGGTAGCGGACTCCGGCGTTGGTGGACTTGAAGCGGCAGGCCGAACAGGGGATGACGATTGACAGATTAGACGGATTGCAGGCTGGCTCTCTGCTCCAAGCGATAACGAAGGTTGGCGAGATGGTGGAGGTGTGCCGTGAGGAAACCGTGTATACATCCAAGTATCAAGCCCACTGCTGTAGCGGGTATCGTCTGTAAAGGATACAGAGACGCGAGATTCGAGAATCGGAGAACTGTTCGAGGTGATCAGTCGGCGATATCGCACTATGGTAATTGTATCAACATACTTTAGGGTGGGCATCTGCCCAAGCGCAACCTCCCCTTCAGGTATTGCGTCGGGCTTCAAAGCCAAATATTTCTTGCCCGTAGATGAAACCTTTTGTTCAATTGTTGACGGTAGCAATAGGCCACCCTCGTCTTGTAAATTCATATTCTCCAATGCATCGTTCAGCCTTCCGGAGGTCAGCATGTCCCACTACAAACGGAAACGAATAGGTTCAAACTCACTCGAAGTGTGCATCCGTGACGGATGCAGGTGGCCGCCTCTGCCCAACCTTGAGCCATTTCAGAACATTCTTCGATGCGGACATAGCACGCCTGGGCTGATTTTCGACCTTCCTAGGACGTCGACTGGGTGCATTTGGACCTGTCGTTTTGAGAAAGTACGCCAGATCATGGCTCGCATTCGATTTGGGCAGGTGAAGCAGGCTGGTTTGTGTCATCATCTTGTCGTCGGTGCCATTCACATACGGCGGCAGGTCTGTGCGCGCGTAGTGGAGGCTGTCAGGTCTGGATTCTTGCTCACCGAGCGAAGCGTGGAGATCGTCGTGGAGCTCAACTTTGATCGAGTCTTCTCTCACGATTGTCGAGCTGGCTTTTCGCACATTTTCACGCTGTTGAGCAGAGGGCGTCTGACCCATAACGGCGTTTGTGTAGAGTGGGCCCGCGGCGAGGGCGCCCACGCCCACGCCTGCCAACATGTCGGGGGGTTGCGAGGGGCTGGCGGGTGCTGTTATCTCGAAATCCCGCGCGAGCCGGGGAGTATGGTCGATGAAGGCCGGAGCTGGGGTGCGGCGGTGTGGGTGGGCGGAAAGCTGCATCTGGGACGAAAATGGTCGAATCGGTCGAGTTGATGCGGTGACTTTGGGCTAGAAAACGTGCCTGGCAGCGATAGGATGCAGCGAGACAGGCCTCGTGTTAGAGGTTGATTGGTACTTGATAGACCTAGCACAAGTAGACTGTTACTGTCGCATGGCCCTTCTCTGCGAGCAAACGAAAGTGTTGAACGAGTGGCGGTGGCTCCAACAGAGGGCACAGGTGGCCCTGAGATCAAGACAAGAGGCAACGAGATGGCTCTTTGCATCGTGCAACGAGAAGCCGACGGGATAAATAACAACAACAGGCTACCCACCTCGGAGTCAGGATTACACAAAGGCGCAAGGGCGAAGAGTGGAGCGGCAGCATTGAAGAAAAGCCTTGGACGGCTTACTGTACGACGCCCGTCTGCAGCTACCTGCCGTCAGACGAGGATACGCCGGCGGCAGTGGCATCGAAGGCCCATCGCCGCGAGCACAGGAAAAGGAGTTGCTTGCTCGAGACTGCTGTGGTGCGCTGCTGGTGACTTTGTGTCTAAAACCGCTGCCGTGAGGCCCGTGGCCGAGAGCTGGATGACGATGAAATGTTCGAGAAGGTGGACGGCATGATTGGCTGCAGGGTGTCTCATGGCCTTGGTCGGCAGAACACACAGAGAGGGGAACCGTAGGTGCGTGTGCGCAAGGGGGGCAAGCCGTCACGATCTGGCTGCAGCGAGGTTGTACAAAGATGCAGTGTGCACGCAGCCAAGCAGGGATGCGGCGTCACGACCTCTCTTTCTCTCGGGCTCGTCAAACCGCAGTGCCGTGCACAAACTTCGGAGACTTTTTCTCGTCAGCGTGGCCGTAAGCCTTCTGTATGACAGAGCAACGAGATGGGAGATTGTCTGGCCTCGTGGGCATATCCGTATGCATCGAAAAAAACATGTCAACGGCGTCGTGCTATCAGACCATAACGTATCTGTTGCCGCGCACTATCTGTCCAGGCATTGGTTTACGGCCCTTACGTCAAGGTGGAGGTGCCACATTTACTAGGGAAGCTGGGCCATGTGTCGCTGCAATGGCCTCACTAGGATGCTATGTTACTTACGCTGCCCGCAAAGCGAGGGGTCCGAATGCTGCAGCTGGACCATCTCAGCAAGCAACATCTCGCCGTGCCGGTGCTGTGGAAACTTCACAGCGTCTCACTGAATCTGCATGCTATCCTGCTATCTCATGGTGTATCCGTCGACCCGTGGGCGTACCTGTGCATCGAATGCATGCACACTATGCTACCTCCCTTGACACGACGTAATAAACACCAACGCCTGTCAGTCTTATCGTTTCCTCTGCAAGAAGGGATCCGCCGCTGGCTTCTTCTTCCTGCGAACGGGCGCCGCTTGTGGGACCGTCGGGGCTTTGGGCGCAATCTTTGTCTTACTCTCTCCATCAACCTGGGTTTTCACTTCCTCCTTGTTAGAAAGAGGTGTTTCACTGCGAGACACAGCAGGCTCGACAGTGCCATCCAAACCTCCCATCATCTTATCTGGTTCTGCGTCTGCCATATCAACGTCTTCGCTGTCTAGGCGTTGACGCGCCGCTTCGCTGCCGGTTTCCGATGCCGGTCGCTTTTTGCTGTTGGCAACGCGATCTTCAAATCGATATGTCACGCCTTCCATCTTGGAGCTCGCGGTATCATGTAACATATCTGTCTGTGGCTTTGTGACCTGCTTCGGGCGCTCTGACCCACTTGACGCGCCAGTCGACACAGAGGGCTGGCGTGGTTGCGGCTCGGAGGGTGTACGACCCTTGTCTCCAACCTGCATCTGTGGCTGATGGGCATCAACATCCAGCATCGACTTCGTGTTCAAGTTGTTAGCCGGGAACGCGCTCGATGGCTTCTGGAGCATTTCCATCACACTGCCTGTGGTGTAGCTGTCTCTCGCCTGTGCATCCTCCACCAACATCTTCCAGTAGCGACCACGGACAAGCGACTCGGAGTTTCCGAGAACCCACAAGCTTGACTTGGCTCTGGTCAAGCCCACGTTCATACGTCTGATATCTTGCAAGAAACCGACGCCACCAGCAGGTGATGCACGCACACAAGAGAAGATGATTATCTCGCTCTCACGTCCTTGGAAGGCATCGGTCGTGTTGAACTCAATCAAGTCCACGATATCATTGCCAAATCGCGAAGCGAAGCGTTCTTTGAGCGCACGAAGCTGGGATTTGTATGGCGTGATGATACCAATCTGACCACTAAAGTCGTAATCAGGGAAATCCTTTCTGAGTCTTGTGTAAATAGCCATTGCGATATCGATCTCCGCCAAATTGATAAGCGAGTGGCCTTTGGGCGCCGCTGAGTGACGACCTTTGACATCAAAGAAGCGGTAAGGTGCCAGAAGTGCGCTTTTGTGCCATGGCTGTACGCGCAAAGCAGCCATGTTGTCGCCGTCCTGAAGCAAACCGTCGTAAAATGTTCTGCTGGGGAAGAGACTGATGTTGGGGTGCATGCGGTATTGGGTGTCCAACAGGTGCACCTCTTTGGCGAAGTTGTTCTGCATCCGAACGAACAAACTCTGCTCGTATTGGAAGCGGGCAGCCTCTTTCGAGAACACAGTTGGTGGAAGCTGTTTAGGATCTCCGACCATGATACACTTCACGCAACCGTACTTGAGAGGGATCAGCGAGCTCATCTCAACACACTGTGCTGCTTCGTCAATGATGACAGTCTCGAACTCGATGTTCAAACTCTGGAACATATCGTGACCACTTCCGCTCAAAGTAGCACAAATGACATGAGCCTTGTCGAGGACAGCCTGCTGGGCTTTCTTGCGATTGAGCTCACTCTCACGTCCAGCCATCCTCTCCTGATCCTTGGAATTGTCGATGCGGGCACCAAGGTCGTTCTTCCTCCGACGAACGGCTACGATAGCGTCTTCGACTTTGGGGCGTTCCTCGGCCTTAATGTCAGGACTGTCACGCTTCTCGTACAGATCCTTCAGCTCAGCAGAGACTTTCTTGTGTTCCTGATACAGCTCTGCATTCTTCTGACGCATACCCTGGTCTTGCTCTGAACCGCCAATCTGTTTGTTGACAAGTTCTTCCATCGTGACGTCTTTAACGGAGGAGTTGATAGCATCGCTTCGGCCAATACGAACGACGTTGATGGGGTAGGTCTTGCCGGTCTTGGTTTTGACGCCATTCTTCAGACGCATCACTAATTCGTCCACCGCGGCGTTACTGGGCGCGCAGACGAGCAGCTTCTTGGACGCGCCGCCAATATCCCCATTCCGTTGACCAGGCACTGCGATCCTTGTTGCAGCCGTGGATGTACCGAGTGTGTTCGACAAGAGTCCACCAACGATAGCGATAATGGTTTTCGTCTTGCCAGAGCCTGGAGGACCCTGGATTAGGGAGAAGCCTTCATTGTCCATGGCAGCGTTGATAGCCTCGGACTGAGCGCGATTGACATTGTAAATGTCTTGGAGATTTGCGATTTGCTTCTCGCTGTATGCAATGCGAGGAGATGGTTTGGCTTTGACGATCTGGTTGCATAGATCATAGTATTGCAAGCCTTGCAGAGCTCCATACTCACGTTCGAGCGGCGTTAGCGACTGGATCTTGACACCGTTGACGACTACACCAGGCGTAAGAGACGACCCGAGGCTGCCGCCGGTGAGCTGGTATACGATCTCGTTCATTGCCTTTTGACGTTTGACACGATAGATCCTTGCTAGGCAATGCGGTGCCTTAGAGTCCTCGGTAGGTTTCTTTGATGTTGACAGAAGAACGACGTCGCCCTCTTGAAGCTTCAACTCTCTGTTTTCAACGTGATTGACCGAGCTGCTGATCTCGATAAACTGATCTACATTGCTGCGACTGACAACCTTAATCTCGTAAGGCGCAGATGAGTCCTCTTCGCGTGCTCTGATCATGCCTTGCCATGCTTCAAGGGTGAGCAGGGGCTGGAAAGTCTCCTGGTAGGTTGTTGGATCGGTGAAGGTGTTTGACACAGCGCGGAACTGGTGCTCGTTTGCTCCTGGAGGATAATCGCCATCGTGGAAGAATTCCCACTTCAGCATTACGCGATGCAAAGGCGTCAAATCCGGTGCCAGACGTGCACGCATGTCCTTCATAGAGCGCTGCGTTCTCTGAATCCGGGTTGGGCCCTTCTTCATCTCAGGCTTCAAGCCAAGGGCACCATTCGGGTCGACATTTGGCAGACCGCGAGACAGCTGCTTCTTCTCCTTGATCTTGCCGCCGAAAAGCTCGTCGTCCATCTCCTCATCATCAGAGTCACTTTCCTCATCTGAAGAAACCATGACACCTGCTCCCTTCTGCGAGTGATCCTTGCCCATATCACCAAGACCAGCAACGCCAGATCCTGCTCCAACGCCCTTCGCTTTAGCAAGTGCAGTCGCCTTCGCTCTGTCTGCTTCTTCTTTGGCTTGCCTGCGCTTCGCAAGGAAGTCGTTTTGCGATTCGCGAGTTGCAGCGGGACGGACAGCAGCAGAACCAACGAGTTTTTTGCCTTGCGATTCCTGGCGCTTCTTCCATGCATCTGCAGCAGTGGTGACAGAGCTGTTGATTTTCTTGACTTCTAGTGCGGTTGGCGCAGAAGACAGCTTGCTCTTAGCAGCTGACTTGCCCCATGAATCAATGTCGATGGTACCAGGCTTCTTCGACCTTGCAACCTCGATGGGTGTTGCTGCGCGACTGCTGTCTGAGCTGTCGCGTTCATCTCTGCTAGAAGCCCACTTTTGTAACGAGCTCTGTTTCAGTGGCTGGCGTGAATCAACGTCAATGACTTCCGGGGTTTTACTGGAGCCTATATGCTTCTCAAAGGCTCTCGAGATTTGTGCTTTCTGATTCATGCTAAGCTTTGTCTTCGTCTTGCCGTTGATCACGTTGTCGAGACTTTGAGCTGCATCATCCACAATTTCGATGCCCACTTCTTCCAGACGAAGAAGCATTTTAGTGGTGAGGTTGACGGCTTTGTCCACCAAATAGTCATCGCGCAGACGCAACCATTTCGTGATATTAGTAAAAGTCACCTTAGGGAACTCGAGCAGCTTCTTGCCAACTTCTGAAGAGCCGCTTCCGGGACCGACAGCCACTTGCGCAGTATTTGCAATGATGGAGTACTGGTCAAAGGCCTGCTCAGCAAAGTCCATGGTCTCACGACAGAAATTCTGCATGAGCTGCTTGTCATGGCCAAGGTTGCTCCAAGGTTCTGTTTGCTCGAAGATCATGTTCAAGGTCATCCACGTCAGTTGCCAGAAAGATTCGAGAGACCGAACGTCACGGTCATCGAGCGTCTTATTAGACCTCAGCAGTCCGTCTGAGCTGTCGCACAGACAGCTATATAGATCACTGCAAATCTTCAAAGTCCTCATACTGGGTGTGAAAACCTTTGCTTTGGCCGCCATTCTCACGGCTGCGATCACGCCAAGTAATGTTGTGCTCGGGGCAAGCTTGAGTACGTGCATCAGACTGTCGCGTCGGGTGTCTTCTCCACTCAAGGTCTTCAAGATGTTCATGGTGGGCTGGTGCAATCGGTCGTCGCCACTGAACAGCATCGCGAGGATACCACTAGCGCCCTCTTGCTCACGATAGATCTCAACAAGCTGATCAGGGGTGAAGGCCTGCAGACGCTCGAGGAAATCGTCTGCAGCAATGGTGACAACGCGATTTAGTGCCAGGTTGAAGTCTTGGGCTTGCCTCGGCGCAGCCTGGACTTGACGCGAAGCAAAGGACTCGAGGGGCAGCAGCCCTTGAATGCCGGAGAAAATGGCAATAGGGAATGCAGCATGTCCCGGACGTACTCCGCGTATGCACATTTTCCACGAGTCCAAGCTGGAAATGCCTAACTCGTGGTCCAGTCCCTTGGTCTGTCGAATTAGGTTGAAATCGTAGTTGAGGCTCTGCACATCTACAGCGAGAACTTCCTTGACGATTAAGAGGCACAATCCAAGCTTGATGTCGATGCGCATTTCATCTTTCTCCTCAATTCCCTCAAGCTGTGACATCACTAATTGGATGTAATCCTTCGCAATAAGCTCTGCCATATGCGTCAAAACCGGGCCTCCTTTCACTCCTCCACGTAGACTCTGGAGAGCCTCTGCCAGACAGCGCAGACCCTGAAGCCAGGTTACAGTGCTAGCATGGCTCGAGTAGTCTTCTCTCTGGCATCGCTTGAGAAGTTGGTCGAGGAGGGCACGCACTGGAGGAACCAAGTTTGCTGGCTTGACCGATTTGAGGAAGGGCGAGAGCCAGGCCATCTTCTCTGCAAGCTTGAGTGGTTCCTTCTCATCTCTGATTCTGAGTGTCTTCTCAAGCGTGGGAGACTTGAAGAACTGCTCGATAATCTGTTGAGGCGTGCATGCACCGAAAGCTTCCCAGAAGTCACCTGGGCTGACTTCGATGAGCGTTTTGAAGCTGGATGCAAGGTCATCAAAATGAACACCATCAACAGCAAAGTTCTCCAGCGCTGTGGTGTATATATTGTCTCTCAGGCTGCGAAGATGCATGGTAACAACGTCTTTCGTGAGCTTTTGAAGAATAATGTGCATTCCTCGCCAGAATGTTGGCAGAAACCTTTCGTCCAGATTCGTCACATTGACGCGAGGAAGTGCTTGATCCAGGGCTGGCTTCACTCCGTATTCAAACTCAACTGCCGAGAGAGGACGCTTGATGCTGGCGAAGTTCTTGAGAGCCCATGATGACCGAATGGGATTCGGACTGAACAAGAAGAAAGCCATACCAGGCGCGTAATTGGGCAGTTTGATCTTTTTCTTGCTCTGAACGAGCTGGAAGGGCTCATCGAAGTGGTCTCGGAGAGCATCATCGTTGTTAAGAAAAGGCAAACAGTTCAAAGCCTCGAAAAGGGCATACATGCCGACATCGCCAGCAGCTGCGATATTGCGCTGATTTTCTGGTAAGCTCTCTAGCTGCTTAGTTGCTGAGTCTAGACCTTGGCTGATGCGCTGAACGTTCATGTCATCGAAGCGTTTCATGAACTCGGCGACTTCGTCCGAGTCATAGTCCGCCTCGAGAGTCGTTTTCAGCTGACTGCGATTACGATGAAAGACACGAACACAGATATCGCAGCGTTTGAGCTGCTTGCGCAAGCTGTCCTTGAATTGGTCCTGGTACTGTTCTGCCTCACCTCCATCAAACGCAAGGATTGTGCAACAGTCCAGCACTTTGCTTATTCTGCCTTGCGCTTCGTCTACCTTTGCTTGCCGACTTCCTTCTTCTTCTTTCACATCACCAGGTGTTCCTTGAATGTCTTCATCGTAGTACAGACTACCATCTTCTGAGCCATGACGAGGGCAGAACCAGTGGATGTTCTCGTCGAGGGTCGTCAAATCTTGGATCTTCTGAACAAGCTCCGCCATGATCGTGGAGCGAAGACGCGGTTGCGCGCCAAAGCGGCGATATGGTATCGGTCGTGGTCGGCAGTCTGAGGCTGGAGTGTGTGCGAAGTTGTAGGGTGTGGTATGGTTAGGGAAAGGTGGTGTTGAGGCGGTTGCTTCGTAGGTGAAAAGGCAGCGGAGCGAAGTATTTGAGATTAAAGTGTCGCGCCGACCTCATGTGAATGTGACGTCCATTCCCAGTGAGAACGTGAAACCGAGTGATTACCGTGTGAAAGGAATGCTTGTCTGATGTGCTATGCAGTAACCGCCAGAATGTGAAGAAGAGTAGAGAGTGTGAGAGCAAGGCTATGGCTACCCAGTGAGTGCCGATGGAAAATAACAGCCTCGAGGCCAGTACTGTGTCGGTTGTGGTTCGGGTTCTAATAATCATGTGTTGTAGTAACTAGTGCAGAGCGGAAGTGGAAGCGGCGGCCGCAACGCGCGCTTCGCACATGCTTCGCGTCATCCTTCTAAATTGCATGTGAACATGAGTGTTACACGTATCTCACAATTCATCGCTCGAAGATCGCTCTCTGACGCGCTGAAATACGCGTTGAGTGCCCGCGATAAGTCCCTCGTGCTTCAACCACGCATCGGCAGCATGGTTGCACACGAAAACCTTCCGGGAAGCTACATGACAAGACGGCCGCCCCGAAGCAGGAGGTGCAATAATAAAGCGAATGCTCATAGCTCATCAGCCCACGATCTCACGTGCTCACGTGAGATAAAAGCAATCATCACCAAATGGATCGTAGGCAGTGGACTCCTTCAATCTGCGGGTCTCATATGCCTCTCCTACAATTCTAGCTCATAAGTCTGCGAACATCTCGATACCTTGTTATGCCAGTATCAGCAGATATAGGTTCAGGTCTTGACATACAATTCGTCGGGATGACAAAGGAGCTTGAGGGAATTGTCGAGTATTAGCACAGTGCTATCTTTTACCCCTTGTCTACTTCGTAGGACAGTTGCCGCTGAGACGCTGTCTGCGGACTTTTGAGCGACAGCTGTACCTCCTAATGAAATTTGGATGAGAGAAGTGGTCTTGGATTGCAGTACCAAGGTACCTTCTTTACAATGCTCGAGGACTGTTGCGGGTACTTTCGTGGTGGACTCAACATCAGGACCATCACCCTTCTGAGTTACAAGGCTGCCAATAGATGATCCCTTCGATCCCGTTACCAGCAGCCTCCCCAGAAGGAACACCACTGTGTTGATTTGTGTACATATGCAACAATTGAAGAGTCATTCTTACGTCTACAGAAGTATAAATTGTCGTCTCTTAACTGCGGCCTCTGCCCACATTTGGCACTTCGCCACTCTTACAGCATCAGTAATTGGCCTCTAGCTTTGAGAAAGAGCTGTGCTCGACCCGTAGTAGCAAGGCTAGTCCTCCCAAGTGATCATCGCCGCACTTTCTGGCCCGTTTCAATGATTCTAGGCCTTCAATCTTATAGAATCGATGGCTGTAAGTCTCAAAGAGAAAGCAGCCTCGGCTTGTAAACAGCTTCAAGCATCCTGATTCGCGAAAAACGAACGACGGGATCGTAGCAAGTAAAACTGACACAAAGTCAACCCCTCATACCAAGACACCAAGCTTCCGACGATGTTGCGGGGTGCATTAGCGGATACCTTAAATTCCCGTATCTGTAGAGACGCGAGTGACTACGAATCGACAGCAGCGCGGCGTGAAAAGTCAATAGGCGACCCAGACGGACACCTGAGGGCTGTGAAGGACATTCAAACTCGGCTCGCGTGCTTGAGCAGTTGTACCGATGCTGAGCGTACCCTCGTCCGATCAAAAAGGCATGTCAGATCCTGGGTCTGCGGTGTACCTGTAGTCTCGAGAGGGGATGGTAGGCGCGGACGAATATCCGATTTAGAGCTGGTCAAAAGGGCAAAGATTGATTTGATAGGTGGCCGACATACGCATCTGCAGCCATGTGCAGCCAAGCACATGGCCGACTGCTAAGTACAGACAAGCGTGCAACCATCCGCAAGCCACGATAGGGCCTGATTTGCTTGACCCCGCCATTTGGCTCTCGAATGCTAGCAGATACATGGGTACGTGACCTTTCGGCCTCGGACTTTTGTACGACGAGAGAACTAGGATGCGTACCATGCCCTCGGCAGTGGAAATGAAGATGAAACCTGCGGCTCATTTATATTCCAGGCGCTTTCCGGATCTGAAGAACGAATCTGTCAGGCTTGTGCATCTGCATTCTGCCCAGATCTTCACGTGTGCATCTTCACGTCTCTGACAGCAAACAATCGCTCGGGTAGCACACAGGGCTGAGAGAAGTGCTGCGTGTCAACCGCAAGGATGTCCTCCAACAGTGGCTCAGGTTGGTCAACCTCTATCTGACAGTCACGGTACCAGTGACAAAAAGCGTATAGCAATGCTGAACGTTTAATCTGCAGAGTCTCCACCTGCCGAGTCAAAGGCAGGAGCTATGGATCATGTCGAGCACGTACACACCAACGAGCGTGTTCCCGGCCACGAGAACTACTATGAGAAGAACGGTCTACGCACCCAAGGCGACGGGGTTGACCACGATGCGGAACCCAAGATGACTTTCGCACGCATGATGAGTCTCATCGCCATGGCGTTTCGTAAGTAGTGCTCGGGACAAGATATATGCATGTTCACCTTAGCTGACCTTCTGAAATAGTGTGGACTGGGTCTCAGATCCCAGTGTATCTCTTTGGAGGTTCGTATACCTTCCATCGTTCTATGTATCTCTCATTTTACTAACGTTGCAAAGGTATACCGCCATATATCTATGCAGACATCGGTGCGGTCCACATTCCCTTACCACCGCATTCACAGTTCTAACGCAACACAGGTGGCGCTGACCGCTGGATCTGGTTCGTCTTGGCCAATCTGCTGTCTCTTGCAGCCGTCTGCCCGTTCACTGGATCCATTTCCGATCTGATCGGTCGCAGATGGGTCGCATTGATTGGAGCTACCTCCATTGTTGTGGGCATGATAATTTGTTCCACGGCTCATACCATGAATATTTTCATCTGCGGTATGGTATTTGCAGGAATCGGCGCTGGTGTCAACGAACTCACAGCTCTGGCCGCAACATCCGAGTTGGCTCCCACAAGCCAGCGCGGCAAGTACGTCGCTATCCTGATCTTCACGATCGTGCCTTTCTGTCCCTCGGTACTCTGGGGTCAGCTGATCGCTTACCACTCATCGTGGCGATGGGTCGGTCTCTTCTGTGCTCTCTGGGCGTTCATTGGACTGGTCATCACAGCGGTCTTCTACTTCCCGCCACCCCGTGTCAACAGCCAAGGCCTCAGCCGAAAACAGATCCTTGCCGAGATCGACTATCTGGGTGGTTTCCTGTCGGTCAGTGGAATGCTCTTGTTCATGATGGGAATGCAGTGGGGAGGGTAAGTCGCTCTTCCATCTTACTTTAGCTTCATCACCTAACACCGCACCAGTTACCAATATCCATGGAGCTCTGCACATGTCCTGGCACCGCTTATCCTAGGCGCAGTCCTGATCATCGCATTCATCTGGTGGGAGGGATATGGCGCAAAGAACCCCATGTTCCCAAAGCGTCTACGCCAGGAACCTCGCATTCTCGGTCTCACGCTCGTCATCACTTTCATTTCGGGCGCTAACTTCTTCTCCATTCTCATGTTCTGGCCGACTCAAGCATTCAATGTATACGGACATGATCCGGTCGGTGTCGGCATCCGAGGTATTCCCGTTGGTTTCTCGATCCTGGCAGGTGCATGCATCGTTCTGTGGCTGTTGTCTGTATTCCGTGGACATAACAAGGAACTGCTCATCGTTTCATCGATATTGATGACAGCTGGCTGCGGTTCCCTGGCAGTAGCACGCGTGGATAATCTTTATCAGCTCTGGGGCTTGTTGATTCTCGCTGGTTTGGGTATTGGTGGTAAGTCACAGGGCTCCTGATATGTTGTTGTGAATTTAGCGACGAATGGCTGACGCATCTGGACAGGAATTGTTGTGCCGGCTTCAATTATTTGTAAGTGTGCTTCTTGTTGGGAATCGTACTCATTCGAAGGTTTTAATACTAACAAGCTTCGAAGCAACCATCATATGCCCTGACGATCTCATCGCCACGGTCGCGGCCTTGACTCTGGCCATTCGTGTGATTGGCGGCTCGATCGGCTACTGCGTTTAGTGCGTTCTCCCTCAACAACAACATGACATGGCAAGATACTAATCATCTCACAGCTACAACGTCTTCATCTCCAAATTCGTCCCCAACGCCACCAAGCTTATTGGTGGCACGATGATCTACAAGCTCAACATCACTTCGCCGGAGCTCATCGGCGAAGCTATCAAGCTCACTGGCGCGTCGCTATTGACTGAGCTGAAGGAGATTCCTGGCATCGCAGGTGTCCCTGGTGCCTACGAAATGGTGGTCGCCGCTGGCCAGATGGCGTACGCGGAGTCGTACGTGTACGTATACTATGTGAGCATAGCTTTCGGCGCGGTCAGCATCATCGCCGCTTGCTTCTTGGGAGATATCAGCAAGTACATGGACGATCACATCGCAGTCGTCATGTGAGGAAGAAGACGACAGAAGACAGCGTAGGAGTTTGAATTATGTTTACTCGATTGATGATGTAAAATGCCTCCCAAACTACGCGTTGTTTCATGCATCTTCCGAGAATTTTGAGCCTTTCAGTATAGTCTTGAAAGAAGCGCACATGATGACGCTGACACTCCGAAACGCTTACAGGAAAAGCTGAAATCGGGATACATGCCGCCATCACATATGGAAGATATAGACATCCTGTATGGTCACCAGGAAGTGTCCTGTAGTTGTTCCCATGCGGTTCAAAATGTTGCACACTAACCCTCAATACCCCACTTGCACACGGACCTCACTTACGATGATCGATGCAGGGGTTGAAACTCTATCTATAAACGGCTGGTACGAGCTCTCCTTTGACGCCATCGACTAGCAGCCGCGATGATACAAATGTAGCACGGTGTCACACAAATACATCTGATCTTCGAATCACCAACTACACATACTCACCGCTCCACCCGACGCTCAATCGCAACATCCTATTCCTCCCCATCAAGACATGCGATAGCCGTCCCTCCATCCTGGTGCAAAAATGCCCTTCAAGGCTCCCGAGAGCTACGAGCTCGACCGTTCCGACTCGCCCTCTCGCGAGCCCTTCGATGCTCCCTACCGCTATAGCTCCGACTCAGAGATATCAGTAATCGACCAATTCGACCCGCTCAAGAGCTCCGACAGACCCTATCAAGACGATGCTTCGCAGCCGCTGCGGTCAATCTTCGATTCAGATAAGAGTGCGAGAGCGCCGTTCGTGAGCCAGCCACTGGCATGGCTGGACACACAGCGGAAGCGTGGCGGGTGGCAGCGATGGCTGATTCCGAGCCGATTCTTGTGTATACTGGTGCTGCTCTTCGTTGCGACGTTCGTTCTCTTGTTGAGCGCGGGAGGAATCTGGGTGTATCGTGAAGCTGTGCCGAAGGATGGCAAGAGCGACCCATGGTATCCTAGTCCCAAGGGAGGAGTTGTTCAGAGCTGGGAAGAAAGCTACAAGAAGGCAGCGGATCTGGTCGGTCAGATGACGCTCATTGAGAAGGTCAATGTCACTACAGGAACAGGCTGGAGCATGGGCATGTGTGTCGGTAACACCGGACCCGTGGACAGACTTGGATTCCCCAGCTTGTGCTTGCAGGATGGGCCGCTCGGTATGCGATTTGTGGACAATGCGACTGCTTTCCCGGCTGGAATCACGGTCGGCGCAACGTGGAACAAGGATCTCATGTACGCAAGAGGCAAGGCACATGGGTTCGAAGCGAAGAAGAAAGGAATCCACGTCTTGCTCGGGCCTTCTATGGGTCCTCTTGGCAGACTACCAGCTGGCGGACGCAACTGGGAGGGTTTTGGGGCAGATCCTGTGCTTCAAGGTATCGCCGCTGCGCAGACAATCAAAGGTATTCAGGACTCAGGAGTGATGGCAACGGCGAAACACTATGTCGGCAACGAGCAGGAACACTTCAGACAGTCGTGGGAGTGGGGCACGCCTAACGCTATCTCTTCCAACATTGACGACAGGACCCTGCACGAAATCTATGCATGGCCATTCGCCGACAGCGTGAGAGCTGGCGTGGCATCGGTGATGTGCTCGTACAACCAAGTGAACAACTCTTATGCATGTCAAAACAGCAAACTTCTGAACGGCATTCTCAAAGACGAACTCGGCTTCCAGGGCTTTGTTCAATCAGATTGGCTCGCGCAGCGATCGGGCGTCGCGGCGGCTCTCGCTGGACTAGACATGAGCATGCCTGGCGACGGGCTGATATGGCAGGACGGCAAGAGTCTTTGGGGCTCAGAGTTGACAAAAGCAGTCCTGAACTCTAGCGTTCCGATGGAACGAATGGACGACATGGTGCTGCGTACTGTTGCAGCCTGGTATCAACTGGGACAAGACGACAAGAGAGTCTGGCCGAATGCGACAGAGGGTGGAGGCCCTAACTTCAGCAGCTGGACAGACGATGAGTACGGGGAGCTTCACCCTGGCTCCCCGAATTCGAAAGAGAAGGGGTTGGTCAACAAATTTGTGCCGGTCCGCAACACTGAGGAAGGTGGAGACCATGACGAGCTCGCTCGCAAGATTGCTAGAGAGGGTATCGTGCTTGTGAAGAATGATGACAACGTTTTGCCCATTCACAGGAAGGGCGACGACTACAAAGCGAAGAAGCAGAATGGCAAGTTCAAGATTGGTGTGTTCGGAGAAGACGCTTTCGCCAATCCGAAAGGTGACAATGCGTGTGCCGATAGAGGCTGTAACGAAGGTACTCTTGCAATAGGCTGGGGCAGTGGTGCCGTAGAGCTGCCATATTTGGTCAAGCCGATCGATGCGCTGCGCCAGAACTTTGACTCGGAGACGATCGACCTGACGGAAGTCAGCGATAACGGCGATAGCAAGGCCAAAAAGATTGCTACCGAGCAAGATTTGTGCATCGTGTTCATCAACTCTGACGCTGGCGAAGGGTTCCTGAGCTGGAACGGCGTCAAGGGTGACAGAAACGACCTGTATGCACAGAAGGGAGGCGATGAGCTAGTACAGAACGTTGCTGCGAACTGCGGTGGCAGTGACAGTGACGGAAAGTCTGCTGACACTATTGTCGTCATGCACACTGTTGGCCCTGTCGTCCTAGAGAAATGGGTGGACTTGCCAGGCGTAAAGGGTGTCCTCATCGCACATTTGCCCGGTCAGGAGAGCGGAAATGCTCTCTCCGACATCTTGTTCGGCGATGCGAATCCATCTGGTTGCCTGCCATACACCATCGCCAAGGCTGAGAAAGATTACGGACCCGATTCTGGCATTCTGTACTACCCGAACGGCGTCGTACCCCAGCAAGACTTCAAGGAGGGCCTGTACTTCGACTATCGCTACTTCGACAAACATGACGTGTCACCTCGCTACGAGTTTGGCTACGGGTTGTCGTACACCAATTTCACTCTTTCCACCATGTTCATCGATCAGGATCTTTCTGGTGGATCTGAGCCAGCGCCACGTCCCAAGGGTATCGAGCCGCCTTCACTCAACACGAAGATTCCAGACGCGAAGGAAGCACTCTGGCCAGAGGGTTTGCGCAAGCTCAAGAAATACGTATATCCATACATTACCTCTGTCTCGGACGTCAAGACTGGCCAATATCCTTACCCGAAGGGCTACGATACCCCAAGATCACTCTCGCCTGCGGGAGGAGACCAAGGCGGAAACCCAGATCTTTACACTGCGGCTCTCAAACTACAAGCCACACTCGCCAATGCCGGCAAAGTGGCTGGCGATGCAGTCGTGCAACTATACGTCTCTCTGCCTAAAGACGTGAAGTCGCCATCGGGACAGAACATTGACATGCCAGTACGGGTGTTGAGACAGTTCGACAAAGTACATGTGGACGCGAATGAACGAGCGGTGGTCAACATGGAGGTAACGAGGAGGGATCTTAGCTACTGGGATGTTGAGAGGCAGAATTGGGTGTTGCCCAAGGGCACCTTCGAGGTATGCCTGGGCTTCAGCTCGAGGAATTTGGTTGTTTGTGACACGTTCGATCTCTGATGTTTTTTTGGTCGCTGCTATGAGGCGTTTTGGCGTTACCATATTTGTTTGATAGGAGATCATATATATACCCGGTACAGGAATGAGACAGTACACACAGAGTACGGTTGCCTCATTCACAACACTTGTGAGCAGATGCCGAAGCCGAGATGCCGAACACGGAGCATGTTCAGCCTTCACAAAGCGACGCTGCGTCATTGTTACTACGTAGCGCACCCTCCTCGGAAGATTTGCTGTCCACGTTAGGCCAATGCGCGCGATAGCGAGAGGCTATCGCGAGCACAGGCCAGAGATACCATGTAACTAACTAGACCAACCTCGCATGAAGTCGTACAATACACCCATCCTGCGACCGTCGTATACACATCTCGCAACACACTGTGAGACTGCACAGTCGCTGTTGTACCCGTGTCCGCTCAAAGGGCACACAGGCAACACCGCCTGTCCCCTTGTCTTACGCGGCCGGCATATACATACATAGCTTTTCAAGATGCGACCAAACTCAGCCGATAACGATGAGACCCGCCCTCTGGTATCGCGGACTTCGTCGTCAAGATTGCGCATACATCCGCTCGCGAAACCGACGCTGCAGCAGCGCCAGTCCTCTACATTCAAGTACAACACATTTCCCGCCGCCCCGCCGCGCAATCTGGGCAACCGGTCTTCAAAAGATGACATGAAAAAGAACAACACAGCCGTGGCGGTACCGCCGCCTTCGCCTCCACATTCGGATTCGGACGATGGCCCCAGCAAGGACTCGGAACATCATGAGACGCCTTTGCCAAAAGGGCAGCTGGCGATATTGGCGGTGATAGCGCTTGCGGAGCAGACGGCGCTCAACAGCATAAGCCCGTATCTACCTGAGATGGCGAGCACGTTTCCGGAGGTGCAGGAGGGCCAGGTTGGATTATATGTTGGCTTGATCGCGAGCGCATTCGCGCTGGCGCAGTTTGCGACAAACTTCTTCTGGGGACTGTTGTCGGATCGGATAGGAAGGAAGCCGATCGTGTTGCTGGGTACATTCTTGACGGCAATTTGCTTCGTGCTGTTCGGCATGTCTCGCACCATGTGGCAGGCAGTTCTTGTGCAAGTGCTCATGGGTTCGGTGAACGGCAATCAGGGTGTTATTAGCACGTGTTTGGGAGAGATCACCGACCGCTCGAATCAGAGCAGAGCATTCACATACCTGCCAGTCATCTACGGGCTTGGTGGTATCACCGGACCGCTCGCTGGCGGCTTGCTGGTGTTCAAGAAGATTCCCTTCACGAACAGGGAAAATCCCTACCCTTATCTGCCGCCAAACTTGTTCGCAGCGGCGGTTCTTCTCATTGATCTCGTTCTGACGATGTTATTCCTTGAAGAGTCCCTGGACGAGGCGAGAGACATGCCGCCTCTTGGCAAGCGTATCGGCACTCTTTTCACCTGGATGTGGCAATTCACAAGCTCACGACGACCGACTTACCTCCGCCGAAGCAAGAACACCAAGAACCAGGGTCAAGACCGCTACGGTGCCCTCTCCCAAGACGTCGATGGGACCGCCGAAGAAGATGTGTCCGATGATGAGTCTATCGGCTCCGCGCCTGCCCTGTTTGCAAGCTCCGGAAGCAATAACAACAACCGCCTGCGCATGCGTGAGGTGCTCAACCGGGACACCGTCTTGTTGCTCATCACTTTCCTCATCTTCCAGCTCGCCAACATATCGTTCAATAGTCTGTACCCCATCTTCGCACAAGCCGCACCACCTACTGGCCGTGACCTGAAGCCAGAAGAAATCGGTTTCTCGCTTGCATTCGCTGGTGTCATTACGATCCTTTTCCAGATTGGTATCTTCGGTCAGCTGAGAGAAAAGGCCGGGAACAAAGCTACCTACCGTGCTGGTCTGGCTGGCTTCGTCGTTGCATTCCTCCTCATTCCGTTCGTGGGCTACAAGAACGGCGCACGCCGCCACGCCAAAAATCCACCCACTACTGTCGGCAAGGTCTGGCTCTGGGTCGAGCTCGGAGCCGTTTTGATCATCAAGACAGTAGCAGCTGTCGGTGGCTTGACATCTGCCCTGCTTCTGATCACGAACTCGGCTCCTTCACATGCTGTGCTGGGAACGCTCAACGGACTTGCACAAACGCTTTCAGCTGCTGGTCGTGCCGTCGGTCCTTTCATCAGCGGTGCGCTGTTCACAGCTGCAACCAAAATTGAAGGCAAAGGCGAGTTGCTGGCTTTTGGCATCTTCGGCGGAATCTCTTTCATCGGATTCCTGATGAGCTTTGGGATCCGTAGCGCTGCACTGGAAGCAGATGGGGTTGATGAGCATGAAGGCGATGAGGAAGAGAATGGTGGGCGATAAGAGACAATCATCTGTCGGTGTATTATGTTGGATACCTCGACGCGAGCATTGGGTCTGATTTATTTCGCTTGCAACTTATTCTTCTAGCGATGGCGTTTTGAGGCGTGTAAGTCGTGCATAGAAAATGTAGATATCCCATTCGTACACTTTGGTTCCCGGCACGGCATTTTTTTTGGCTTGCAATGTAGCCTTCGATCCTTCCACAATACTACAAGATTAAGCTCGATTATCGACCTTGTCCTGAATCTCGCCATGATGTTCAACAAATGGCGGAGCGGAACTCGCGTTCGTGGTACCTCTGCGATCGTCCGAACGCAGGGACCCTGACGCTGTAGACCTCACTTACATGCACTCGGTCTCAAATCAACGCTGTCTTCAAACATCTTCACTTTGCCTCCAAACACACCTCTAAACACACTCAACTGCACTGATGTCATCTAACCCAGCCTCCATGGCTCCTTCCTCACGTAGAGTGTAAACATGTAAACAATGATCCCGGCACCGCCACCCGCCGCTCTTGGCACATAGTCGAGTCACAGAAGCTCGCCTCGCCGGCGCCTTCACTGGCTTTCCCCTTCCTACCACATCGGCAACAACACCTTCGCCTCAGCACTGCCTCTCGTGGGCTCACCCGGTACGACGACGAAGCATCCTCAGAAACGTAGCGATGCTTAGGCCCTGACTAAAAATTGTCATTAACGAAGCCTGCTGGTTGGATCCAGGCGGGTTGACACAAAGGCCTCGGCTTGGAAAAGAGTCACTCCTAGCAAACTTTTAGTAGACAAGGAAGGGGTACGGCGTCAAGCAAAGGTACCAGCGCTGCGACATTTTCAATGGCACTTAGTCCCGACTCGCCTCTCCGTCACTGGCTTGCTATACGGAGGTTCTCGACAGGCAGGTCGCATGGGATAGTCCACTCCTTCTCCGATCCAGAGCTCTTAGCAGAACTGAGCTGGGGGTCGGTGAGACGACCTCTTTCGGCGTGCGTTCTCATGGCGAGAGACAGAACTCGAGTAATATATTCCAACCTCCACTTTCACTAGTGGAATGGTGTCGGGGCAACGGCTCTGGCTCGCGCAGCGTTCTCGAACCTTTCACACAGGAACGCAAGGATTTCTTTCTTCGCTTCCACCACACAACGGGTCACCTGGAAGTCGAACTCACACGCTTCCCGCGGCCGGAGGGACAAAACAGCTATGCCACGGGGTAGCTGCGGAAGGACGAGACATGTGTCGAGCTGTGGGATGTGGCGATATCGCCATTCTTACGGAAGTCCTTTCCATCATTTTCAACACCGGACAGCGTGAATCGCGACACGTCGAAGGTGGATGCGTCAAAGGCTTCTTACGAGAGCTGGGGGAGTTTTATTGACGAGGTTACTAGCTTGGACTCGATCCGGTCCTCTAAGGCGAACAGCCGGCAGTGACTTGATATTCAGAGGGTGTTCTGGGGGTCAAAGTTTGGCAGACGCGCTTCTTGCTTGGAGGTTGGACGGCCGGATGGTCTGGCATTAAGTTGTCAGCTTCGGCATAACGTCCTCCTCTCCTATAAGCTTGATGTCCGCGATCATCGATACTGACGGAAGGCCTATCGTTTGCTGTGGGGAACCTGGGGCGCTGTTGGGATTCTCGAGGGCAATGATCCAAAGTGATGACAAGAAAGATTTCCTTCATGAGTTCTTTGCTTGCTTCGGCAGGCAAGAGTGATTGTTGAGGAACCAAAGCATGCAAAACACCTAAGTCTGATTGGATCCCATTTACTTTTCATCAGCCCGTCCGCTCTGCTCGCGGCGTGTTGGAGAAGAGGTGGTCGAGAGATCATGATTGGATTCAGGCTGAAGATCGGCAAGGCGCCACAGTGAAGTGGGTGTCGTGGATTGCAATTGCAGTAAGGTAGTGGGAAGGAAGATGTTGAAATGGTGGCCCAGCGAAAAGTGACCTAGTGTGGAAAATTGAACATTGCTTCTCTCTCTGTCTGTCTGTCTATACAAGAATGGTCATGGTCTCGTGGCAAAAGACACGGGAAACCGTGAACTGCCGTTTGCGCGCGGTATCAGCGAAAGACGCGGTAAAGGAAAAAAAAACCAAAACCAATAGAAATCGAGCTTTCTTCAGCATCAAGCGAATGAAGCATCCATGCCGACACTATTGCCGGCCCCAAATTCGGTATCGCTGTGATCATGTCATCTAAACACAAAAATCCAACCAAGATCGAGCTTGCGGCAGGAAAAGCAAACCTGATCTGCAACAGTAAAAGCAAAAAGCAAAGATCATAAAACGCCATCCTCTATATCCTCCGACCAGGCGAGGCCAGAAACGATCGGGTGTGTTGAAAAATATCGCAAATCGCGGGTTGTGGGTTTGAGCTTCGCCCTGTCTCGCCTTCGCGTAGGAATTAGGGGCGTTGTTGGGTTGCTCGGGGTATCATCTGACGCCTCTTGTATATGTCGTCTCTCTATCACATTCGCGTCGCAATAGTCGTATCAAGCATTCCGCTATCATAGTCTTCGCGCGGAACAGTCGGTGTATGTCGTGACACCTACAAGCTCATAGTGAGCCACTCCCACTCTTGTGGACCAGTCATCATGCTCGGAGGCACGCCGGGTGGAATCTGCTGTCCAGGGTTGCCGGGTCCCATGCCGCCGCCCTGAGGGCTCATTGCAGCCTGCATTGACATGGCGTTCTGTTGCGATCCGAACAAGTTCTGCATTGGCTGGTTCCTGGCTCCCTCTTTTCTGCTTCTGCTGAAACCGCTGCTGCCGATGCTCATGTCGTCTGCGTCCTCCATGTTGGCATCCTGACCCATGGTGTTGCTCGTCTTGCTTTGTCCTCTCGACTTCTTCGGGGGTATGGCGCGTGTGGGCACGGAGGCTGGTGCGATGGGTGTCGGCTTTGGCGGACCAGGAGCAATAGCAATAGGGTTCTTGGTTGTCGGCTTCTCCGCCGTAGCACTTGTCGGAGTGGTAGCAGCAGTTCCAGTACCGGCGGAGCCAGCTGTTGATTTGGGCGAATCGCCCTCATTAGTCGAAGATTTGGAAGGTGTGTTCGCAGAAATAGCGATCGAGTTCTTGCGGCTAGCCATCTTCTTGGATCGCGAAGAAGTGGTTGTAGCAGGGTTGCCGCTGCCACGGTTCCGCTTCTTGATCACATCAGTCTTCAGACTGAGCGGTCTGACAACGCCGTGCAGTTTGAGGAACAGACCGCAAGCATTACATAGTGGATGTCCTTCGGGGTTGCGACGCCACAATGGTGTCGTGGTTGTAAAGCAGTTTGTGCAAGTCGTGGGAACGCCATTGTCGCCACCTGGACGAGGACTGCCAGGTCTTGAAGGCGCAGCGGAGCTGAAATTCGATTCAGGCGGTGAGTTGGGTGACGACTGCGGCCTGATTGAGAACATGCCGGTCGCCATACCGACCGTGTTCGGTGTTGAGGTGGTACGTGGTATCTTCCTGGTGCGCTGCTCGCCACCGCGGTTGCGCACATCGCTGACTGACGCTGATGATGCATGTCCTCTACCGAGACCGCCTTGGTCCCAGCCTTGTGGCGAAGGTATCATTTCAGCGTGACCAATAGTCACGCCTTTTCTTGGTGGTCCGCCAGGGTACCTAGCAGGGGTCGGGTTGAACTGGTTGGACAGGTTGTGCTCCCACTGGTAGTTGTTGTTCATCTCACTCGCCGACATGTTATCATCCATAGGAGAGAAGCTTTGCGATCCGCCCTGTTCACCAAATGACATGACCTCATCTTCGTCGGCATCAGAATCGGCTCCGAAGGTGAACATGTTCTCGGAGCGGCCGAATGGCAGGCTGCTAGGACCATTGAATTCATGGTTAATGTGCTGCGAAGCATCAAAGTGGCCAGGCATGTGGAATCCAGACTGGCTAAATGAGCTTGGTTGACTGGCGGTTGTCAAGGCGCTGAACATTGTTTCACCGTTGGGGTTGAAAACATACTGCTGCTGGGGCATAGACCCTGGCATCTGGTTCTGATTATGGCGTTGTGAGAAGTTTGGCATTGATCCGAAGTGGTTCTGGTGCTGAGCGCCGAAGTACATGTGTTGCTCCTCTGCCATTGGTTGAGGCGTCGTTACCGTTGAGTGGAGAGTGGACCCAACAGGAGAGTGGAAGCTGCTTGTAACCTGCGAGTGCGGCATTGATGAAGGCACACCGTACATGTTGCTAAAGCCGCTGTTCATCATGGGCGAGCCGACAGGCGAGAAGTTGAAGTTGCTTTGCATGGGTCCTGCGGAGTTGATAATCGGATCGTTCTCGAGGTTGAAGGTATCAAGGCCGAAGGGTAACTGTGCTTGGGGCATGTGAGGGTGCAGTGTCTGGGTCGAGCTGGAGCCATCGAGTGAGTAGTCTGGTAGTGCGGCCTCGGCGATGACATTGTGGTCCATCAGCGCGTTGTTGCTGACCGGAGGCACTTGTGGTGACGCCTCTGCGCGTCGCTTCGGTGGCTGTGTCTTGTCAGTGGTAGTAATAAATCGCGCATGCTAAGGAAACCTACCCTTCGCTCATCAATGCTCGTCTTTCGCACGTGTCTTGGAACATAGCCGAATTCACTGTTGGTACGGCTCTGGTCGAAAGGCCCAACTGATGGTGCCGAAGCCCGCGACAAGTTCAGGTCTTCGTCCTGTAGCTGCTGCTGGCGTCTGTTGATAGGAATGCCAGGCGCGGTGGCGGTGGCAGACTCCATCTCAGCCATTGTGCTGGATGGTGATGGCGATATACCTGCTGGCGTACCAATAGAAGTGGGAACAATGAATTCATCAAGATTCATGGTATCATCGGCTTGGACGGGCCTGATCGTCTGGTCCGAGGACTGGCGGAGCTGCGCAATACCGCTAGGAGCGTTGCGCTTCTGTTGAGGCTTTGGCGGCAATCTGAGAAGATATTACAATTAGTAGCCGTCTCGTGCCACACAAAATATCTTGACACATACCCTTGCTGCATCCTCTCACGCTCCTTCCGTCGCAGATTCATGGACATCATTCGCCATGTCAAGTTCTCCAAACGTTCGCCGTTCGGCAGCTGACCCTTCGTTCGGTGGTACAATTTCCAAATCTGCGTGCCCAGCGGGTCGTTCTTCTGCATATCTTCGGGCGTCTCGTCCACACTCGTGGTGTCATCCTTCCATTGGTCCAGGAACGAATCGCGCAACAAACCCTGGCGGGCTGTTGCTTCGGATGGTGAGCCCTCCAGCTTGCCCTCGAGGGTGCTCAGCGTGCTGGCCGAGGTCAGCGACTGGATCGCCGACGAAGAGCCAGACGCTGTGCTGTCGATGTTGGCGGGCATGCGCACGTTCCGCGGCGAGGAAGGCGAGGTGTGGCTGGAGTATGGGTTGTCGGAGCCTGTGGCATTGGTGGTGTGGTAGTCCATGGAGTCGTCGGCGAGCGCATCTGGCGTTCGCAGAGGTCCCCCACGCTGCGCCGCCCGGGCGTGGGCTTGGAACATGGCCGGCAGCGGGTGCAATAGGGTTAGCTACGTCGCTGCGGGCGTCCGCTGGTGGCGGAGCTGGTAGTGGTGCTGTTGCGCGACAATGCACGCGAGCCTGGCCGGAGATGGTGGATGAGAGAGAGGTGGTGTGGCGGTGGTCGGGCTCGGCGGCGGAGGGAGGCGGTGGTATGGTATGACTGCGTGTGGCAGCGGGTGCGCGTGGTGGTATGGCTACTGTATGTACCTAGGCAGGTGGATGGCACTGGCTCGTCGTCACGGGCGCGACCGGACAGCACAACAGGGCCAGGGACTCCCAATAACGTTGGACCGGAGCAAATGCTGACTACGTGCGGTCGACTGGCGCCGGCAACGCCAGTGCTCAGCGCGAGAGTGGATTGTGGGCTGCCAGACTAGCAGTGGGAGGAAGGCTGGTGCAGCAACGATATTCTTCCCTGGCCCTGGCTGCCGTCACCGAACCCACTCTCACTTCCTCAACCAGGCCTTGCCCGTCTAGCTTGCGACCCAGCCCGTCTGCACTCTGCTCTACTGCTACTGCTGCGCTCACGACCACCAATTAACCGAAGCGCCCGCGCGCGCCAGAACCTGCGTCCTCTGCGCTGCTGCTCCCCTCCGACGACCCCGAGCCCGCGACTGCTGCAGAGCAAGGCTATAGTTCGGCCTCTTTTCTACCGTGGCGCGGCCTTGTCGGCATGGCTCGAGCGCCGCTGCTGCTAGTCGAAGGTAGAGGCGAACTGTGAGTGGCATGCTCCGCGTGGGATGCTCGCCGCACGGCTGGTGAAGTGGGTGGGGCATGCATGATCCAGATGAGGAAGCCAATCACATGTCAAACTGTGCTGCCCTTCGAGAAGGCCGAGTCGTGGGCCAGACTAGGGTCAGCAGCTGCAACCTGAACTCATCTTGCTGCTGATGCTCCAATACGTGATGCGACCGCCGACAAGGGAATGCAGATCGAGGATCGCGGCGTTGCAGAGCAGGAAGAGACGCCATCGATCGATTCACGACAATGATGCTGCAGTGCTCGTCGACAGTACTATTGCATGTTCATCTCCCAATGCCTGCTCCCAATAATACTGCTGCGGTGCTATGGTCGACCAACAGACAGCGGTTTCTTCCGTCACCCTGCATGCCCTCAACTTTTTTTTAATTATTATTGTTGTGACTGGACTGCGCATCTGGGGTCGCTTTAGGGTTGTCACGCTGCCATGCAGAGCACCAGTGGCACCCCTGCTACAGTTGAGCGCCACAACGGATACCCAGATCGACCGGCCGGAGACGCTCGTCGCAAGGGTTTCCAGACCAGCATGCGCAAGCACAGCCGACCGGCTCTTGAAGTCGTCACCAATGTCGCGTGCTAATATATAATTGTATAGACCCTGTGGTTGTTGTCGTTGTCGTGCAGACTTACTAGCACGAAGATGGCATGTGGGTCTGAACAGGGACCGATTAATATGCATACAGATGATGGAGACTACTATGGAACACGGAATCTGGAGTCAGAGAGTTGTAACAAAGGGTAACAGCTTGTGTGGAGCGGATGTATGGGAGAAACGAGGATTCTCCGCTGTCCGATCAAACCAGCGGGCATCTTCCCTGCTCGAATTGTCCATCGCTTTGAGTCTCCCAGGCTGATCTTCGAGACTTTCAAGATGGCAGGAGAGCAACCCGACTCCGTCTGTATGCTTGCGCCTCGTAAGGTGACGCTGAGTACTCGTATAGCGGGTCATAATTGCGCTGCCATGGAACTGTCGCGTGTGCAGTTCTGGTAACGGACCGATGACGTTCGGACGTTATGCGCGACCAACGCTTCTTTTTGGCGCCGTCGTGAACGGCTTTTAGGGCGTGGTGCTTCACTGATAAGACAAGATCCGGCCCTCATCTTGCCACTGCATCCTTTGGACATCCAGTATTTACTAACGCCAGGCAGATTGTGAGGCTACCCACACGAGATATATTGGCACTCATGCATGAAGATCCTCTGTCTCTACATGCAGTGCGGCTAAATTGATGCCGAGCTCTCGGCCAGGAGTCGTCGTGCAATTGCCGACCAAGTTGTGAAACCTAAACCATTTCGCGAGCACTCGAAACCGTCAAGATGGTCGCAGAGTTACAGAGTCATGTTCTGAGCTAGCACACGCAGTGGATCCTCATCGCGCAAGCAGTTCTCGGAAGGGTCCAGGAACGTCCAATTGCGAGCATTAGTTCGAGATGACAGCCACGAAAGCGGTAGACCGAGCGTTGACGGCGCGACCAACCACGCGTAAACGAGCAGGCTTCACGAGCTTTGGCTTCCCGCGCGCTGGAAGCACCGGAACAGGCGAGCGAAGATGGTTGTGGAGCCGGTGTGACGCCGGCGCCTTCCATGGCCCAGGGACCAGTAGACCCGCAAGCGCTGATAAGGCTGGGCAGGCATCCTCAACCTGGAGAAACAGTTGTTGTTACTTAATCGCCCATGGGGAGACGCAAGTCGGTATAGGAAAGCAAGCTAGAAGCTCCAGTCGCGGTAAGCAAGATCAGCAACGACAAACTCATCGCAGACACGCAGTCGTGAAGAAATTACTTGCCAGTAGGCGCCTGTCTGCCCAAGGTTAAAAACGCCCAGCCGAAAGTCTTTCGTATTTTCCGTGCCGCTCGGGCGAGACTTTGCTTTACTTCGCCTTTCACATGCCAGCTTTCAAATGCCGACTTGGCTGGAATCCTTCAGTGTGAGGCCTGCATTATACAAATTAATCAGGGAGGTATCGCCGTGTCGGTAACCACGCTCGCGACGCAAGAAACGCTGCAACGGCGAGCACGCGGTCTTTTCCGGCATTAGGTTCATCTGTCTCTCACGCGAGCATCGAGTTGAGATCTTGACTACTGCGGCGCCGCGCTGAGTCGGGTTGATGAGATGTGTGTGGGGGGTTCCCTTATCGAGCGAGCGAGTGTAAAGCCATACACCCACATATCCTAGCGTGGCAGATTAGTGGGTACACGAAGTCCAGTGAGGATCGTCAGCTCGTGTGCGGATATAAGGCCAGCAATTCCTTTTGCGGTGTGCGTCTAAACGCGCAGGCAATCGGCTGTGAAACATCCCACCCTGTAGTCTGAAGATCGCAAGGTGCTTTTTCGCACCTCGCTACTCTGGGCGTGGAGGCAGCGAGCTCAGGAAGCTCTTTTCAAGCGAGCGTGGGTGACCTTACGAGGCGGTCCATGCCCGCAGCTGCTCGAGATAACGGTGGGGTCGTGATGGACAGTTGCCGGGCAGTAGTGTGGACGCTTGCGCGCGGAGCACCCATCCGTCAAGCCGGTTATTATTGAGGGCGGGAATACTCTCGATCCGGTGGGTGAGCTCGGCGAACTGAGGGCATGCGATGAGCTGGAGGCGACGACAGCAACGTGGAGTCTGGTCGGCGTGGTTCCGACAGGAAGCTCATGGTTGTCTCCAGTGGTAGGATTTCGTTGAAGCCAAGTTGTCGCCGGCAAAAATGGTGTTGCACACGGCAGTTGTGGGATGGCCAAGTTGGGCTGTTGCGGATCATTGCCAGTCGAGAGCACTCGAGCAGCCTGAAAGTGCGAAGGAAGCTCACAGTAATTGGCACGCACAAGAACTATATACTTCTCCATACACGGCCGATCGGATTGCGACGTATCTGGTATCTATCACGACGAACTGCAAGACGATAAGACTACCACTCTCTATCCACGAATCGCCGCCCGCACGCATGTCGCAAGCAGCGCCATTTCTCAGGAGGAGGATCTGCAGGCTGGGCGCCCGTCCGACGTTTGGTGCAGCGCAGACGACGGCCTGCCTACTTGGGGTTATCTCGAACACCACGTGACGCCGCGCTATCATGATAACACCGCTGGAAGCTTGTGTTATCTCGGTTGCTGCGTTTGCTATCTGGAAAAGGACCGAGTTTTTACGATTCTGGGGTACTCCGCAGATCTGGAGAATGATTGTCGCGGAGTACCACCACTGGCTGTGCTCGTTCGGGTAGGAACGTTGGCAGGGACACACGTGCCGGATGTCGTGCAGAAGTTTCGGGTGCCATGCGTCAGGAGCTCTTGATAAGGTAGGCGAACACGTGGTGCCATGCCGTGACCAGGATAAACGATAAGATCCTTCAGTGACACGGCGGAGCGGTCAGCCATTCGGGTGTAGCACCCGGGTGGCCGGGGAGATAGGGAGTATAGGTTTGCGTGCGTTGCAGGTAAGTTCAGACTTGATTCATTCTTCGTTATTTACGTCTGTGATCAGGTCGTTCTTTTCAACGATTGAATCATTTACTTCCCGTCCGTTTCCAATTCGACTTCAGATCTTTGAGGACGAACCGCCACCCCTGTCCGAGGTCACACAGTTAGTCAAGCATCACTTAAGACCTATACGGGCAGTGTCAGATTACTTCTGATATGAGATCGAAAGAGAAGGGTACTCACAGGTTCTCATGGAAGAAGTTGAGGAGCGTCTTGTAGGCCTTCTCGTAGTCTGACTTGACAGACTCGTCCTTGAGGTCACCGCGAGCGGCCATGAAGCCGTGAACCTGGTTGGGGTACCACTCGACAATGTTCTTGACCTTGACGGCCTTGTGCCACTTCTCAACATCCTCCTTCGGCTCATCCTTGGACGGCAGCATGGCGAATGGGATGGTGATGCCAGGAGCGTCGTTTGCATCGACCATGGCAGGGTGGCACGAAGCAGCGGCCTTGAACGGAGTGCCTTGCTGAGAGCTCAGGTTGACGATCTTGCCGCCCCAGCAGTAGCCGACCACACCCCACTGCTTGATACCGGAGCGCTGGCCTTCAATCTCCTTGAGGACCTTAGGAATGCGCTCGAGGGTCTTGGGCGGTGCGGCCTGGGTGCTGAAGAACTCTCCAAGCTTCTTTCCCTTCTCATCGTTGTCCGGGGGGTACCAAGAGATGTCAGCGGGCTTGCCGTCGAAGAAGTCTAGGAATCATGTTAGCCAATGCATTCAGATTTCTCAGCTCATCTGCGTTCCAAGTGTTGAAATTGGTGCAGCGGGTCGTCCAATTGCACATTCGCTTCATTCAAAGAGCGAAGCTATCCCGGCATTGGAATTTCGGGTGCATGTTGGCAAATCATTGCAGCAAGTAACTTACCAGGCATGAAAACTTGGTACTGGTGGTCCTTGTCCGAGTGCGCGAGGATGTCGGCGCCCTGGAGTGTCTGTGGGAAGAAGCCGAAGATGTCGTACACGACAAGCAGTGCAGACTTTGCGTCCTTGGGACCAGTGGCATACGTCTTCATGCCATTGATAGTGATCCACTCGCCCTTCTCTTTGTAGCCCTCGCTGACGACCGGTGGGACGGTGCAGCAAGCCTTGGATTGCGTAGACATGGTTGCAAGCCTTCTAGCGCTGATGTTGTTGTGTTGGTGTGGTTTTAGTGCGAGACCTGCTCTGAAAGTGTGATGTAAAGTGGAAGAGGTAGGAGAGAAGAATTTAGAGAGATGCGAAGCTAGGATTGGAAGTCGTATCATTGCTATGGAATTTGGAATACCGTTTCTCCAATCGATGCGGATGTCTGGTGGATGTTGATGTCAAATGACATCAGGAGGGGCATAGAGCTTCGGTTTATTGCCGAGGACGGCAGCACAATGCCGATGGAGGACTACCAGAGTATAGCTAGATACAGCTTTCGTTCAACTGAGAATGTTATGCCAGTGAACCGTCAGGCACGTGATTTATTGCCGCCTGGGAGACGACGATCAGTTGTTGTTGCGGTGGTGCTGAGTTCAATTGTTCATGTAGAATCATGCCTCGTTCCTGGCTCGTGTCCCAGTCAGCAGGCGATGACGAGGCCCAGAGTGAACTTCCGAGGGTGGTCAGAGCTTCGATTGAGCAACATCCTCGACTTCGGTGCAGTGACGAACCTTGAGACGCAAATTGTTGCACTATCATATCAAATCTTTCAAAATGAGCTTCTTCAAGAATCTGTTCAAAGAGGTATTTGCTAGTCTCTCCCGTCCTGTGAAGAAGGCATCCGCCGATTCCGCCAGCAATTGCTAGCTTGCAACGCGTCACGCCTGATCGCAATCGCTCTGAGATTCAATGCTGACTGCATGCTATGATATAGTCCGCTAAGAAGGATGTCATCACCCTCTTCCACAGCCCTTCTGCGCCGGCTTCGATGCGCGCCCACACCATCCTGAAGCAGACCGCAGCGACCGCCGCTTCGACGGCCACCGAAGACCAGGCCACAGACCACACCAAACAGAGCAAGCTCGAGAGGACAGACTTCACTCTTGGTACGTTAAAGAGAGGGCTGGAGAATAGATGGGAGCTTGGAGTAGGGACATTGGCTGATTATTTGGTTCCTCATGCAGATGTACAAGAGTCCGCTCCTACTACCGACCAATTGTCCAGCATCCTTGAATATCTCGGACCTGCCCAGGCTGGCAATGTCATCACCGATGCCACGAGCACTACCGATGCCTTGAAGAAGTTCAAAGCGGACCAAGGCTCCTTCAAGGCACCTGTGACGGTCGACTGGATGAACGCCAGGGCTGGTACGTCTATTATTCCCACTCGCAAAGCGCCCAAGTGCTAGAAGTACGATAAGCTGACAACGATCACAGTTGTCGGTGACAACGAGAGCGAGATCATGAAGCTCCTTAGCACTCTTCCCAAGGAGACCGAGAAGGTGTAAGCTATGGAAAAGCCTCAATGTATGATGAACCGGTGTTGATACCTCTCAATTGATTTTGTTTGTACATTCCATGGTCGCCAAGAATACCTTTACTCGCGCCTGACCCAGCCTGTGAATAACTTGTGGTGTAGGGCGAAGAGATCATGTGATTGCTAAGACGCAGGTGTTTCGGATAATTGCAGCGCACAAACGGAGACACCTTGCCATCTCGCGTCATCTTCACCGCGCACAGATGCACGCGAAGGGTCGAAAAGTGATTCCAGACTCACCAGTAAGCTCTCACTTCACAAGCAGAAAAGCTCGTTGACCATGTGAAAGCAATCCGAGGGATTGAGTCGCTCCTTCCACTCCAACTCGTTTCAGACCGGCACCTGCCGCGCCACTGCAAACACTGACCCAATGCCCAAACGCCTTGGACCTTTCACCAAACACTCCCCTTCCCACATACCAGCACCATAAATCACCGCAGTCGCTACATTTTCGCCGCAACACCAACTCGCTCAAGTTAGCTGGCATCTTCACGCCTGCTACTTGAGCGCAAAGCACTCATTTGATACCACGCGAAAACGCGCATTCAGTCATTGCTGCATCACTTGCGCCTGTTTGCAGATTCAAGACGCCATCCTCTCATCATCTTTACTTGAACATGGCAACCAATACGGGCGCGCCGGACGGTGCAATGTCTCCCGATGCGACCGACCAACTGCCAAACTGCATTATCGCATCGAGCAATCGCTTCCATGACCTTCTACCCTTCTGCAACAGCCTCTACCAGGCAGAGCCGCAGAAATGGGGCTGCATCCTTCCATGGGAGTTTCCCCATGACTGCACTAAGGATGCCGAGGAGGTTTTCCTCCGCAGATACTTCAGTGAAGTTGAAATCCACATGCAAGGCGGTGCTCATGGTGTTGGCGCAGGCTTTCGGTTCCTCAAACAAGCCTGGCTCAGTATTGCTTTGTGGAATTACGAAAAGCGAGTGCCGTCCATCGCCACTTGGTGGTTGAGCTCGAAAGAGAATTCCAGCGTCTTGGAGGATCCAGCTATGTGCGAACTTCTCTGCAAAGCCGAAGTCACACCTGAAACATTCTTCGAGCCACGCGACATTCAAATGTACGGCAAATCTTTGCTCGGCTATGTCGTCAAGCACATACAAGATGTAGTGAAGACTCGACAGCTCAAAGCAATGGAAGAGCCTAAGAGCACCAACATTATGCGTTCTGCTTCTGACCCTGTCGTTGCTACTGACTCGGGCGTGAGAGCATCGCATTTGGTGGCTTCCTCCCCATCGATGTCGCATGGAGATCAGAAGGCAAATTCGAGCGATGGCAGAGCTCTCAGAGTCTCACCAGCATCGGCGCCCGCTGATGACTTTTTGGAATCCATCCCAATCCCCAGCGAGAAGATGCCTGGAAAGCATCGCACTTTCATCAGCGAATCCGCACGCCCTACCTGGAACGCCGAGTATCCCAAATCACACATTCAAGGTCGCAAACGTGGCGGTCACTTAGGCAGTGGTGGCAACGGAAATCGCGGTGGAGGCTTTGATCGACGCTCGCAAGAATATCAGCATCGTTTCAACTCTTACATGGGATCAGACAACAGTGGATTCGAGCTTCGCCCATCTTCTCTCCCTGGTCCGGTGACTGGTCCGATGATCCAGCAAAATCAAGCACCACACACGTATTCCGAGTTTCCAATCTCAATGCAAGGTGTATCACCAGCTCCGGCCTACAACGCCTCTATGGCCCGCGCTTCTCGGCAACACACGCGCGGTTCAAACTATCCATACAATGAGCATCCTCCGCAACCTGCGATGAACCCTGGGATGTTCAGTGCTGGAGCAAACGTGAACTACCCTGTACACCCGAGAGATACAGCGAGGGCTCCGAGTGATAGGTCAGCACACTCGGCTTTCAATGACTTCTCGTTCGGGAGTGGCGATGTGCGTCGCAGCAGTGTCGGTTCACGAGGTGGTGGCCTTCGAGCATACGGCCACAACCGTGGAGGCAAGCGGGGTGGACGAGCTAGAGACTCTGGACATCAAGCTACATACTTTTCGGAGGAAGGATACTACCCTCGCAGACCCTCCAACGACTTTCACTCTAGACCCAACTTCAACTCTGGCAAGCGCCGTGGAAGCGTTTATCAAGAAAACACATGGCGAAGCGGGAGTGAGCATCCTCAAGTGGAGAACGAGACTCCTCAACGTGTGCTATCTATGCCTGAACAGTTGCCAGCTTTCCAAGACTTTTCCGGCGCACCAGGACACCGTCAACTGCCTCCTTTCAGCTTCCCCCAGCCGCAAGGTCTGGGGCATCAAGGTCAATTCGAGCATCCTCTTCCGACGGGCAGACTTCCTGATCAGTTCCACTCGATCCCAGATATGGAAGTTGACAAGAAGTATATCGGCGCTGATGCAAAGCATGTGACTGAGTTGATGGCCTACAACATACCAAGTCAGGCTACTGAAGAAGACGTGGCAAGGGAATTCAGTACCGTCTGTGATGTCGAGGTAGTCGGTGTCCGCTTCGATCGCTCCGCCAAAGTTGGCTCCGAAAACTCTGTGAAGTCAGCATTTGTGCGTTTTCCCAGTCACGACATTGCCCGCCGTGTGCTAGACCTAAGAGAGGTTGAACTATACGGAAAGCCAATGTCCGTTCAGGTCCCGCGCAAAATGCTCACCGAACATGGAATGCAGCACAGCTTTGCAAATCACGGCTATCGTGCGAATCCAAATCCCGGAGCTGGCCTTAATCAATGGCCTCACGACTATCCACGCGCCCTTGCGCCACCACCGCAATTTGTTTATCCAGCTCCAATGGCCAACAACCAAGGAGGATTTCCTTTAGAGACTTCCGAACCAGACTTTGCAAGCATTCAGCCTTTCATTCCGAATCACAGCAGCAGAGGTGAGAATCCTCTATCGACCGTACTGTCTTCGAATGTCACGCCCGCTGCCTCTGTGACCAACACCCCAAAGAAGAAGAACAAGAACAAGAAAAAGAACAAACCTCATACCCCTCGCGCGCAGACCACGGATGACGAGCCGAGTCTTCAGGCACGTATGACCAAGGACCTGCCAGCTCAGGAGACGCCTGTCAAGCCTAAGCGGAAGCAACAAGGTTTTCGGGATTATGCTGCCAGCAGCAACCAACCCTCGTCAACAGGCGTGGTTTCAGACGGCAAGCTGGTTTCGAAGGATATGGATACACCGGAACGCACCGAACCTGTAGCGTCAGATCAGGAGCCAAGTGGTTCTATGACAGCAAACACCTCGCAGGGCCCTACGGAGGTTGAGACCGTCGGCAACGATCCCTCAAGTTCTCAAAAGAGCTCGGACACAATGCCAAAAGCGTCTCATCGCTCCACACCATCACGCGCTCCACTCTATGAGACAGAGAGGGACCTTGTTGCTCATGACAAGCAATCACATGATCCAAACGTCGATAAGGAGATCGAGTCGCCACATTTCGCATCACAAGGGCATGGAGAGGACCGCCACATCGTCGATTCAACGCCCGATTCGGACCACGTAGACGAGAGCTTCCATACCGCTAGTGCGTCTCCGCCCATGGACAAACAGGTGCAGACTCAGCCTACTTCGAAGAAGCATGGGAAACCCGCCGATGCGAGACAGCCCAACGCCTCTGCAGCCGAATCCAAAAAGTTGACATCTTCGTCGCAAGAAAAGAATATCGTCATTGACGTGAGTGGCCATGCCCAATCTAGTCGAGTAGACAAGATCGCAAAGAAGCAGGGCACTGTCTCGCTCAACGAGACAGATCAAGCAAGCCCAAGGCCCACAACCGATACTCCATTGCCTATCTCTGTTCAGGCCGCAGCGCCTCCCACGATACAGTCCGCTGTCATGCCAGCAAGGGATGAGGTATTGCACTCAACTTCACAACGAAGTGTTTCTGATCAATCAGTTGCCCACAAAACAGCCAATGTTAGGGAACTGCGCCACGCCTCGACTCAACGCGTTATCTCAGAGGATCGGGCATTGGGAAGAACTGAGTCCTTAGTCAAGAAGCGTGAGGGTAAATCTCAAGAAAACAACGCACCAGAGATCGCGAAGCAGCGTGTGGTGTCTGCCAACTCTGTCCCAGAGACACCAATGACAGCATATCACACGGCACCTACCACTCCTGCACCCGTTCCGACAACAACACCTGAAAAGTCAAATGAGAAGCCCTCTGTTCAATCCAAGACCCCAATCAAGAAGGGTCCTAGTCAGACGGAATCTTTCAGCATGTTCGGGAAAAAACAGCAGAAGCAAAAGAAGCAAGCAAAGGGCAAAAGCACCCTCAAAGGCAAGCCATTGGACTCTGCAGATGACGGGTCCAGCCTCGCGAGCGGAGTCCCAGGGCAAAACATGAGCGGCAATGCAACTCCAGCGCACTCAAGTAGTGTAACATCGTCTGGCAAAAAGCCCAAGCTCAGCATTGAAACTCAACCCGAGAGTAGTGTCGCTCCATCGCTAACGCGCGGGTCGAAGAAAGACTCCAAGACCAATGAGACTACGCTGAGTGACAGTACTATACCAGCTGCCGGTGGACAAGAATCTCCCACCAAAGGAGGCTTGCGTAATTTTTTCGGCCTCTTTGGCAGAGTTAAGTCTCCGAGCGTCTCGAGCAAGGATACCTCGCTGGAAGACGTCCCTCAACAAGACGAGCTAACGGCCTCAAAGTCGCCAGCGGCAATACCAGAGGCTGGCTTCAGTATTGACCACCTCCTTCAAGGTAGTTTTCAGGACCGCGTTGAGGAGCAGGCGCACAGTGATGAGGCGACCAATGCTTTCACCGCTCTTGACCACGCTGGTGATTTCGACGGTATGAGCGAGATGCCAGTTGCTGGGCTTGGGATCTCCACATCAAACAACCTTGATCTCAAGGAGACGCCGAAGAAGAAGCGTAAGAAGAAGAAGAGCAAGTCTGCTTCTGCACAACAGAACGAGTCTTCGAAGGACAGTCGTTCCAATCGGGATGGAGACAAGGATGAAGCTCTATCGATATCTACCTCCAGCGCCAGAGCAGACGCAATCGACGGATCCTACGATGCTGAGTCCGATAACAGGTCTGAACAGTCTTCCACGACCATGGGCCGTCCCACACCACCAGTATCGCCAATAGCCCTCACACCTGGCAAAAGAAAGCGCATCGAGCAGAGAATGACGGAGGAGCACATCATCTCGCCACCAGCTCCGCGCAACAAGCATGTGAAGAAGAAGTCATACAGCAGGACTGCATCGTCTGCTACCTCGACTCCAGCACAGGAGTCTTCGCTGACTTCTCCGTCAGCCACAGCACCAATTTCCGACGTGGAGGCCGATCAGCAGCAGAGAGTTCTGAAGATATTCCACATCTCTCCTCGTGCGTCAATTGGTGATAGTGGTGGGGACGGCGACTCACGCAATACCGGGATTTTCTTGTCAGACTTGGCGGATGATGGAGATACACAGCAAGTCCACCTCTTCCACGTACAACCCAACAATCTTTCTAATCTTTTTAGGATATTGGACGTGCTCAACAACAGACGCCACGATGATGCCGGCAGTGACGACGTGACCGTTGCCACTGAGGCGATAGAGGCGATAGAGGATGATGCTCAGGCGACGGACGCTACAATTTCCGACCGTGGTTCTCCGCAGATGGAGGAGTGACTGGCATTGTGATAGCGAGAACCGGCCGTCCTTCATGAGTGTCAACGCCAACATGCCGGCAGCGACGACGCGACCGTTGCCACTAAGGCAAGGCAGTAGAGGATGATGATCAAGCCACAGACGCTACAACTTCCGACAATGGTTCTCCGAATATGGAGGAGTGATTGGCTTCCTGATAGCTGAGACCGCCATCCTGCACACGCCGTCAAAGGCAAAGGCGACTTACATAGTTCAAGGTTCGTCATAAAAATGAGCGATGTCATGTCTGCATTTCTGGAAAATGACGCACGTGAATGACCACAGAACGTGCAAGGTCGCGGAAAATGTTGGAGGAACAGCTTGGGAGGACAGCATCAAGTACAGAGCTAGATAAAGCAGTCCGCATTCGTTCCATCCACATGATTCCCATCACAGCCTTTTCCAGAATTCCAAAAGGCTGAGTTCATTCGAAAGCGGTGGTCTCTCATCTCCAGTCCAGGGCGCTCGCGAAAACATAGATGACTTTGCAAGGAAACCAGATGTCATACAGCAAAAAGGTCATGAACGCCATTTGGGGTTGTTCCATTTGCTTCCGCTACTGCAACCTCCCACGTCCCCTCATCAGCTGCTCGTTCCTTCCGTCGTTCCTCCTTCAACCAGCATGCTCAATGATTTTCTTTCCCGAGAGTGTTGGCGCTTATGCGGTCGGGTTGGGGTTCATCTTGCGCTTGCCGCCGGTCATGACGACGTTCACGAAGCGACGGGTGTATGTGAGTCTCTTCTTCGCGCGGCCCTTGGGGACCTTCTTCTTCTCCTGCTTCTCGACCTGTGTGCGCATGCGATGTTAGTGATTTGTTCTTCATTCAGAGCGGTCGTGGTTCGTGGGCGCCATCGGTGGCGAAGTGGTATGGGTTTTCCGAGCATTTGGCGAGCGCTTCTGCTGCGCTTGTCGAGGGAGGGTTGTAGCGTACCTTGGGGGTCTGAGACTTGACCTTACCGGCACGCGCGAGCGAACCGTGGACCTTACCCATGTTGGCGGTTGATCTGGGGTTTTAGATGAGTCGTCGGAGTCGTCTGTGGTGGCGCGGATGAGTTAGTCTTTTGGCCGGGTGCGGTGCGAATTGTGCGCAATTTCGAGGAAGAATCGGATCGACAGCGGTTTTGTAGCGCCGGCGAGATGGTGCGGGTGATGGCGGAGACGTACCTGTTGGCTGATGGATTCGACGTCGCTGTGAGAGACTGGAGGTGTCGTCGCTGACCATCCATACGCCTGTTCCAAATTCGCAGCGCCCGCACACGCCGCAGTCTTGGCAGAGCCTGAGGCATGATGCACGTGACGTGGATCGCAAAAGCGAAGCGGAGAGGTGGAGACGCTGCCGAGGATGATGCTTGGATCTAGAAGATTGATAAGATCGTCTTGAGCTCGAGCTCGACAGCTTGTGAGCAGCAGTTCCACATCTTGGGCAACATATTCTACTGGTTTAGCAAACATGCATATCTCTTGGACTCTCGGCACGCTCTTGAGCGCTGCTTCTGCATTATCTGTGTCACATACTGAGCCTCAACATGTCTTCTCAAACCCACCTTTCGACGAGCAGTACTGGAGGATCCCGTCGGTTCACGAATCCGCAGTAATGGCTAGAAGGATCTTGCACCTGGCTTCTCAAGGTACACTGGTGACTTCGTTTCCGGGAAAAGATAGCAAGAGCAACATGATCGGTGAGCAAGATGTCGAGGCACTTTGGGGACTACCGACAGGCTTGGAGGGCAGCCCGATCGGTCTGATGGAGTACATTGCCGACTGCGAGAACGACGGCAACCCAACGCTACTCGCCATCGATATTGCTACGCCCTTCCGTAACTACAAGGCTGGTAGCAACGTCTCGCTCTCTGTGCGCTGGTGGCCAACACAGACGCATACGTACTCGTTCTGGGGCAACACCGATGTGGAGGTCTCAGACATTCCTACACCTCACACACCCGCTGCACTTCCGCGCTTCAGCTTGCACGGCCGCTTGGAAGAATTTGACATGAGGGACGTTAGTAACGCAAAGATTGCGATGTGCTTCGTTCGTAAGCACCCAGACTCCGTCCTTTGGCAGCCGGGCAACGATGTGCACACCTCGAAGTACGTGAGATTCGTCGTGGAAGAAGTATTCTGGTTTGGCGGCTTTGGCGACCGAGCCAGAATTGGATGGCTACCAGTTGAGGAGTGGCGTAATGTAACGAAGGAGGAGATCGAAGAGCTGAGACTGCCGGGCGAGAAGAAGCAGAAGAGCAGTGGATGGAAGGAGTGGCTGCGCTTCGACCTTTGAGAGCTTTATGAACATATGCATATATCTGGACTACATTTCTGGTCATTTGTGGTGTCAAAACATCAAGTTCAAAGTAAATACAATATGGCAATGAGACTAAATCAGCACAGTTGTTAATAGATTCATTCATGCTCCTGTAGTCAGTTCCACCCGATCACTGCTCATTTGAACTTGGTTTCAAGTACTCGCTAGACCACCGAATCATACATATGCCGTCCTAGAGCAAGTACCTGATATGTCTATGTAAGAAAACATGAGGTCTCCCATTGAGAACCACCGAATCCTACATATGCCGTCTAGCAACCTTGAAGCAAGCAGATCCTCTCGCCTCGCTCTTCATTCGGAGTTCTCAACCTCTCCCCGGGCAGCCAAAAACACACCTTCTCGCTCAAAGCCGCCTGCAAAGCCATCGCCTTCGCGCCCTGGGAGCCCTCGCTCATCGCCACCGGAGGCGGCAGCAACGACAGGTGTATCCACTTCTTTCACGCTCACTCCGGCGCCAAGCTCGCAACAATCGACTGCTTCGCCCAAGTCACCAACCTGATCTTCAACCCTCGCAAGCGCGAGATTGCCGCCACACTATCTGATATGTCTATGTGAAAACATAAGGTCTTCCATTGAGAACCACCGAATCCTACATGTGCCGTCTAGCAACCCTGGAGCAAGTACCTGATATGTCTATTTAAAAGAATATGAGGTCTCCCATTGAGAATCACCGAATCATATTTATGCCGTATAGCAACCCTAAAGCAAGTATCTGATATGTCTTTAGAAAAGGATATAAAGTCGTCCATTGAGAACCACCGAATCATACATATGTTGTATAGCAGCCCTAAAGCAAGTATCTGATGTGTCTTTGTAAGACAACATGTGGTCTCCCGTTGAGAACCTGCAACGCTCTCCATGATTGGTTAGGACACTACCGAACGATATGCACAAACTGGGCGTTGATGCAGCCTCTGAAAGGAAACGATGCTACGAATACTTTATCGTTTCCCTTTGTGCTGGTATCTACTAAGCACGCCTTAATGTTATAGATGTATGCCACCGAGTGCTAGTATTTTACTCGCTTCGCTCAGACCTGATACCTGAGATTATATTCAGGAAAACTGTGATACATGCCATTGAGAACCTGCAATGCTCTCCAAAATTAGCTAGGACACTACCGAACAATATGCACAAATTGAGCGTAGATGCAGCTTCTGAAAGGGAACGATGCTATAAATACTCTATCATCTCCTGTTGTGGTAGTATCTACTGATCTCGCCCTAAGGTTCCAGCTATACACCACCAAGCGTCAGTGTTTTACTTGCTTCGCTCGGAGCTAATACCTGGAATTATGGTAAGAAAAATTGTGATATTTACCATTGAGAAAGCTTACTGCCCTCCACAACGATCAAACGCCTGTCTTTTATGTCAAGAATGGATTTGGATCTGGATACCGTTGAGAGGCTTGCGCCCTCCCCGGGCCTTCCAAGCTAATGTCGACCGCTTTGTTTGAAGGGTGCCTGAGGCAGAACTCGGCGTTTCTGACTTCACTTCGATCTCGCCTCACCTACCACGTAAGCGTCATCAGTGACTAACACTTTTCAATGCCGCATGTTTGCTACGGGACAGTCTACAAACACTGATTGATTCAGGGCAAGCGATAATTGACCATAACGAGGAACCTACTTCTTGCATACGAGTCTAAACAAAACAGAGCATAATGCACACGTTGCTGTGTCTGTAATGGCTCATCTGCTGAGCACACGTCATCCGCGCATCGCCTAGTCCTCATCATTCAGATTTACACAGGATCAGGTATCTGGTTGATCCTCTCGAGAGCCTCAACATCGCGGTTTTGGCCGTTGGCCAACGGCGGCGGTGCCGTGAGGTTCTGCGAAGCGATGATCCAGTCCCAGTGGCTGGTGTCGAGTTGCCTCTCGGGATTGTCGCGCGCAAACCCAAGACACTGAGTCATGATCATGCGATCATTGCCTGTGGGCCACTGGACGACCTTGTCGTACATCATGCTGAGAGGTACGTCGCCGAGCCATTCGTGCTTGTGCTTCTCGTAGCTATACTTGAATCTCCACGAGTTTGCGGTCAAGTCGTTCTGAATGCCATGGCGCCTCGCGAAGGTGTTTGAATGGTGCCTCGTACTCTCCGGCACGCCGTTCAACATTTTGGCTCCTTGAGAGATTTGCTTCTGGATCCTGCCGTGGCGCGTCTTGAAGGTCTCAGAGTCCAGAACTGGATCTTCTGCAAGAAGTTCTGCTTTGGTCAGCGCTTCGCGCGACCAGCCGTTGCGAATCGCTCTGCCGACGGCTTCCGGGATCATGAACCACGATGGGCAGAAAGTGCAGATCTCCACCAGACTGATCTCGATGTTCAGCGGCCACTGGGCGTTGCGCGGTGCCCGTTCGTGGTGGCGCGGGAGATACTTCTCGGGGTACATTCTCGGTGGCGGCTGATCGTTGAACCCAGTTGGAGGCTGTGGGGGCGGTAGCTCTGCATTGTGCACTTTGGGATCCAGCTGTGGCATGGCCGGTGGCTGCGCTGGAGTTGATGAGACCATGCCAGGTGCCTGCGAGGAGCTTGGAAGAACAGGAGTAGAGCTAACAAGCGAAGTCGCACTTCCAGGTGTACTTTGGGCATCTGAGTATTGGAGCTGCGCCGGTGGACTGGAAGCGGCGGGATCGGAAGTAGCAGCAGCAGGACGGGGAGCAATGGGACGTGGAGCAAGGGCACTGTGAGCAGCACGTTCCCGGCGAGCAGTATCGAGAGGAGCTTTTGTAGCCGCAAGGCCGGAATCAGCAGGATCAGGACGGCGACGAGCAGTACGGGGATCAGTACCGGGACCGATAGGATCAAAGCCAGCAGCCTCGGAAGCATCACGGTTGGGAGCAATGCGACTGCGACGAGCAGTACGGGGATCAGTACCAGGACCGATAGGATCAGAGTCAGCAGCCCCGGAAGGAGCAGGATCGGGAACAGCACGATGGCGACGACCAGGACGAGGAGCAGCAAGATCGAGAGCACCAGGACCTGCACCAGGAGCGGCTCGGCGGCGACCAGGACCGGGAGCAGCAAGATCGAGAGCATTATGACCAGGAGCAGCGGGACCAGTAGCTGGAAGACTGCGATGATCGAGATCTTGGGCAACAAGACCATGATCAACAGAACCGAAACCAGCAGAACCTTGAGCAGCGAGACCGGCCAGAGGCAGACCTTCGCCTCTCACTGGTGCTGGCATAGCACCCTGAATATCTTGCTGTTGCGGACCATGAGGCTGTCCGTACTGCTGTGCCGTCTGCAACTGCATTTGTGAACCCCAGGCTGGATTCCACCAGTCCGCACTGGGATCTTCGACGAACCAATAAGGAGCGTATCTGAAGGATTCGTACGAACGGACGTCTCTGTCGTCCTGAAGCCACATCAGCATTTTCCTGTCTGCACAAGCATCGGAAATCGACATACCCGTTCCAAGTGATTTGCAAGATCGAAAAAGTCGGCAATTTCGTTGTCCATGCACGGATGATCAAGCGGCAAATTGAATGGCCAAGACATGATCTCGAGATCTGATGGTCAACTTGTGGATCTCTTTTGGCTTCAGGATGGGTGAGGATTACCTTTCGAGAGACACACTTTTCGCTGTCGTCGTACGCACTATCGGTAGTGCCTTTGTTGTTGTCGATATCGGAGGCCTTGCCTTTGCCTTGCCTTTGCCTTGCCTTTGCCTTGCCTTATGCCGCTGCTGCCACAATGCTTGCCGCCCCTGCTAACCTACGCAACCTCACTAACTTGTACGTACCTTGATTGTTTCTCCAGGTTTGGAAGCGTTGGACGCTTCGTTCTTCGAGGTGAAGAAGTGTGAACGGTGAATAAAACGATAAACAGAAAGAGGGGGTTGCGCTGGAGAAGATGGTTGTTGGGTGCAGTGATTGTAGTGGTATGCGAAGTCACAGAGGAAGTTTTGGCCTCTCCTCTGCTTTGTCGCGCGGTGTTTACTTGTCGACAGGCGGCAATCACCGGTCTTTAATCACATCGCGACGGCACATCCCGGACTATTTGTGGCTGACATAGCCCGTTTGCACACAACATGGCGCAATGCAGGGTCTTAGAGCCACCTTTATTGTCCCAAGTATCACTCATAGCGGTATTGTTAGGGATTGGTCGTCACGAAGAACAATCATTGGCTGAATACGGTGACAAGGCGAAAGAAACCAAGTGTCAACTTGGCACGAGATCAAGCACGAGATACGCTAGACCTCACTTCACTCTTTCTCTAGTAAACAGGATCGGTTACTCTGTCGACTATTGCACGCCAAACATGGTTCACAGTCCGATGGTATCGTTGCAGCACATGTAAAACGAATAGAGCAATGAAAGGAGTATAGCTATAATCTTTGGACATCTTGCGTTCAAGAAACAGCATGCTCGGCTAGAGAAGGCCGACTACTGTAAACAAATCTCGCGCACATTGCCCTTGTCACATGTGAACGTGAACACAGCCCAATGACTCACGTGCACATGACATGCTTGCATGTGAAATGTTGCAACAATATCACAAGCCACCAGGGTCTTGCGAATGAAGTAGGAACTCTAGGTCGTGCATACCCGCTCAGAAGCCTACGTGCTATCTTTTACCACTTGCTCCACGGCAGTTTCGAGGTCCTCGTTGCCCAATCCCAATAAGTTCATCGCGAACTCCTCCCTCACTTCCCAGTTGCCCTCAATAGCACCCAATAGCCACACCAAATTCTCAATTGCTTCCTTGTCTCCCTCATCGCGCTTCGCTTTCTGTTCGCGCTCGTAGGTGGCAGCGTCCAGCCACGACACTTCATACTTCGCTTTGCTCGCTTTCTCGAAAGCTGCCACGATCTCCACCTGCGTGACACAGAAGCTCTGGATGAAGAGAACACGGTTGGCAGTTTCTGCGGGACGTTGCAGGATCCGTGATGTCGCCTCGCCGACTCTAGCAAGCGTGCTGTAGGAAGCTTTCAGGTCGCCGGATTTGACGATGTCGGCGCGCTTCTCCTTGGGCCAGATGTGCAGGAACGCAGTATCCCAGTCGAAGAAATGGCCGCACACGATACTGCTCCAGGTGAAGCTTTCGTTGCTTTGTGCCAATTCGGTAAGATAGCTTCGCAGCTCAGTCTTATTGGCGAAGAGCGGCACGCAGTCTTGCGCGTGCGGATCCGAGGAGTCGCATGAGCCGAAATCGGCAGGGATGAATCGTTTTACGCCTGCTTTGACGGAGGCGTCGGCGAGGCGCTTCTGAATGTCGACTTGCGTGCCTTTTATCGTCACCACGACAGCGTCTTGGCCTTTGAAGATGGGAACGAGGTCGTCCAAGGCGAATGCATCGTTGATTTCGGCCACTTTCACTCCGGCTGGGTAGTCGGAGGAGGATTTTGAGGATGCACGCTTGAGGACCGTGACGTTGAAGCCGTCTTTGACCAGAGCGTGCAACACCATGGGACCGACGTTGCCATTGGCACCGAGGAGACAGACGTTCTTTATGGACATGTTGTCGGATGGGTATTCGTTGCACTTGATCTGTTGGATGTGACGATTTGAACCCTTGAAGACGTGGAGTTCTGCTTTTCTCAGCGTGCTTGATCTTTTCACTCGCTTTCTACCCTTGCGATAAATGACTGTTGGTTGTACTTGTAGGGCGGGCGATGTCTATCTTGGCTCCACAGACGGTTACGTACGGGCTTCATGTAGGGTGGTCGGCAATCGTAATGCTCACTTCTACACCACAGTGGAACATTTGGTACTACCATTGGTAAACTCTAATTCAAGCCCCGACGACAATTCAAGAGAGGCTGCAGCCGCACCAGACAGTGCCTCAAATCAAACTTAGTCAGCTTAGTCGCTGTTCACACCTGTGGTCGTCAAGGGAAGATCTGCACAGCACAGATTTCTGGGCATCAGCAGCCCAATATGTGGCCCTGCGTAACAATCACCGATTACACATGGTCAATAGCCAGGTTAGAATCGAGGTCGCCCTCTAATTTCGTCATAGTATATACAGAGCTATCTGCGACGTTCTCATTATGTTCTACACAAGTCCTGGGAAGTGATGCCCTAGTGCTTGTACTTGTACGTAGCATTTGACACGACAGCAATCTCATTCCCAAAGTCGCCGCTCTGGGTTGTGAAGTCAGAGCGCTCACCCAAACTCTCGATCCTGCCAAGCAAGAACTCAAGGTGCCTGTATGCGGCAGTGGGCGCGTACTGGGGAACCTATCACGGCGTGTCAGCTTTCTGATACATTTGTCGATGAAATTGACATTCAACTTACCATGTGACCAGAGAGGTCAACAGTGACAAATGTGAGGCCACGCTCAGTGCGGTACTTGCCAAAGTTGCCCGCGGCACCAAGACTGCCCAGGTTGAGCTCCTCGTGGTAAGGGACGAAGAAGTCATCATCGGGGTAGCTGCTGAAGCCCTGTGCACCATTCCATGTCATGTTCTGAATCGTCATGAGAGTGCCGTTGGCGAGCAGGATGAAGTCAAGCATGCCATGGCCGATGACGGTCCTGTTGTTCTTCTCAATAACGCGAGGAAGAACGCTGAGGCCAGAAGGAGGAGAGTCGCCGTTCTCGAGCACGCCGCTGCTGCATTCTTCCCATTCCTGGACCGGAGCGTTGATCGCTTTCTGCACCTCGGTGCGGTTGAAGTAGATCTCGGCGCCGTCCGGGAGGTATCCGAAGCTGCCAGGGAATCCCAAAACGTCCCATAGCAGAGGGCAGGTAGTAGCGACCTGGTACACGTCCCAGCAAGGGTTGGTCAGTGGCGCGGCGTTGAAGATCTCATTCTGTACCATCAATTGTCAGTAATGCATTCACGTCTTGACTGACGATCACAAAGCTTATCGATGGAGGCCTACCCAGAGGTTGCAATCAGTCACGTTTCCGCCAACATTTGGAGGGGTAGGCAGAGGTCCCGAAGGAGGGAAGGTGAGCGCCTCGTCGAAGAAATCAGCGTATCCGCAAGAGTCCCATTTCTCGTGAAGATGATCCATGAAAGTCTCGTTGAAGCTGAACAGACCAGACCAGTAATCAACGAATGGCACCGACGGGATGTCGTTCGTGATAACATCGTAGGAGACTGAAGGGTCGTAGATCATGATCGAATCGACGTTATAGTACGTGGTGTCGGAGGCATTGTGCATGGCATCAGCGATGTATGGGACGCTACCAGCGGTTAGCTACGAGCTTCTGCGAGCGCGTGGATTCGTCTTACTAGTAACCTGCATAGGACTCTCCAGCAATGTAGACTTTGCGACCCTGGCTGTAATGATACTGTCAGCTCTCTGCGGCCGTGAAAGGTGGTTCATGAGTATCACATACAGTGCAAATGTGTCCACAAAGTTCTTGAAGAAGCCGAGGAATTGAGCAGCAACCTCGATCTCATCTTGGGGTGCACCTTCACTCCCGACACTGCTGAAACCAGTACCAGCGGGCTGCTCCACCCAGACGACGTTGGTCAAATTGGACCATGCCCAGTTGTTCTTGACCGGCAAATATGTGCCGTATTGCCACAAAAATGGTCCGTTCTCTTGGAGGAAGCCCTCCAAACTAGAGCAACCCGGGCCGCCATTGAGCCAAATCAAGATTTCGTCGCCAGCCATCTCGTTGGCAGAAGGGACGAACCAGAAGAACAGCTCAGATGAGTTGGTCTTGTCTGAGATGGGCAAGACGCCAGCATAGCTCTCGCCGATGTCAAAGTTCACGTCAGGAATGGCGGATCCGTTCACGGCAAATTTGGTGGTGTTGGCATTTTGCGGAATGATGTAGGTCTGATTGCTGCTTCCATAGGTAGGTGGTGCACTGCGTGCCCCCAGGTGGGTTGCTGGGCGAGCTTGCTCTAGCAGATGGCGCTTGTTGACGTGCGCTGGGTTGCGGGACCAGGCAAGCGTTGTGCTCGCAAGAGCTAGAATGGAAAGGCCTCGCATGCTGCTTTGAATATGAACGAGAGAGATCTTTGCGGGACGGGAACGAAGGAAAGCGAATGGAGTACTTATGGGTGCTTGCAGAAGATCAATGGACTTTTTGCGCTTCCTTGGTGCATCCACGTCATGCTGCACATACCAGGTCCAGATAACACGGCGTAAGCGAGACGCTTTACCACAATGGCGGGGTCATCAATAAAGATATGGTTGCCCTTGCGTGGTAGCATGTTTACGATGGCAGCGCCGTCCAATCGTCAGCTCTCACGCGAGCAAAGCTTTCGGTCCAGCAACAAGTGCCTGCTTGTCAAGGCTTAGCCTGTCCCTGGTTGCAGTAGCGTCTGGTGATCGTGCAGCACTACACCCGCGGTAGCATCGTGCAGCGTGGCATTGGGCGAGATAAGGCTTTATGGTTGATGGGTACGCCGGAAGCGCTGGGCTGAAAAAGGCAGGTGATGTTCGGAATTGAGCGAAATAGCGTCACCGCAAGCTCCGACAACACTCCAACATTAATAATGCTCAGCTTGACAAGAAATACCTCTTCACAAGATTGCAGGTACTTTATGCCGGGCAACCTGGCAAGCTCGATTGTCAGGTTAGCGTAGGTCCTAGCACTGGTGGTGGTGGTGATGTTGGAGGGTTGTTACATGTACAGCTAAAGTACATGTACACATCGAGGTACACCAGACTTTGTGTAAGCTAGCACCTGGAAGACTGTTTTGCATCAGAGGCTATTCGACACAAAGCCATTGTGCATCCCGAGACCGAGCGAGCAATCACCAATCACATGTAGCGATGTCATCCTCAATCTATTCAAGTGATTGTCCATGAGTATCTATAAACCAATTCGTGTACATGTAAATGAACACATGCATTGAATTGAAACAATAGGGTTTAGGGCTGCTTATAGCTAGGGTTACATATACAAGCACTGCAGGTTGGACCATCCCCAAACATCAATTTCTATATAGCATGATTTGAGCTTGAAAAGACTTGGTGAATGCCGAGTTAATCAAGCTCGAACAGAAGGGTGGATATATATCCATTGAGACAAGGTGAACCAGGTGACTGTCAGGAATGAAGGCTCGACGACTCATGAATGACATGGTCATCCTCGGCTTTCCAACCTAGACCCATAGACATATGCGTGCTGCATCACACAACGAGCATGGAGATCAATCACTCATAAACCAGTCGCCGACTTATCACACCGACATCTCGCTCATACCACATATCATCCTCGGCAAAGCACATACAGTACGCCAAGCCAACCCCTTCGCCACATACCAATCATCCCATCAGGGCCATCACACGGAGTCACATCCGCCTCGAAACAAACGACTATAGGAGGGAATTTGCAAACCCTTCCTCATCGCACGAACATCAAACATCCCGCCCAAGCCCAGGAGCCATCTCCGTAAGCTTGTAACCCAGTCACAAAAAACCCTCCTACAACAGCGGTCATCATCAAACCACTGTGAAATCGTAGCGCGATCTTCCATCTAAGACACGGCATGCAAGCCAAGAGCTGTCGAAACGTCTTTTACTTCTCACAATATATCAAGCACTGGGTCCCGAATGCCTTGTCTCACTGCGGACGGGAGATTGATGTGAGTCCCGTGTGGGGGGAGCCGCAAAACGGCCCTCAAACCTTACAAAAGGGGCCGGCGAACGTGTCTCAGATCGACGAGCGTTGTGGACAGTCAGCTTGTGACTTCTATGGTTCACGTCGTTGTAGGCGTAACGGCTGCAGTGCTTACTCAAGAAGTTGGGGAAGTATGGGGTTACCTTATGTTATGTTTCATCTCGGTGGTACTCACGGTGTAATGTCTTGAAGATTGCAGAGACACAGAACATACGAAGGAAGGTGGTCGCGATGTGGCATAGGCAAGGGTAAGCGCGAGCGATCTAGCAGATGTTTCTTTTCACAATCGAACGATATTGAATGTCAAGTCTATCCAAGAGCTCGTACGTAGGTCCGTAAAACTCTGCAACATCCAATGAGTGAGGACGTAAAAATAAAAAAGTCCGCTGGGTATCACCGACAACGCGAGCATGAAGCAAGAAACGAAGTAATCCTCCAAACGAAAATCAAACGTCCACATGACGATGGCTCAAGCTTCAAACACTTCTGCAACGCCATTCCAGTCGCCCTTGACTCTCCTCTCCCAGTAGCCGCCCTTGTCTTTGAGCCTCCAGAGCTCTTCACCGTCGCCAGCCACCTTTTCGAAGAACTGAGGCTTCCACTCAGTCCCATGGCTCTCGCGCACCTTCTTCCTCGACCTCTGCCTCTCCTCGAGCCGTGCTTTGGTGCCTTCCGCTTTGTCCACCTCGCCCTGCTCCAAGAGCCTCTGATCAGGTCTCAAGCGCGAGTCTGTGGGCGAGAGGAAGCCATCTTCGTTCTCCGTGATCTCGTTTAGAGCAGCCGCGAATGTGGTGAAGCCGTAGACCTTCGATGCATCAGGAACGAGAGCGCCTGTCTTCCAGACCTCGGCGCCTGTGTCGGTGCGTTTGAGACTCTCGGTCCATTTGCCTGTCAGGCCAAGTGAAATCGGTGCCTCACCAGATGCTGGGTCGAATAGTTGTACAGTGACTTCTTCGCTCCTGCCCGCGAACATACCTCCTGCTTTGAACGTCGCCACAGCACGCATGCCGTTTGTCTCGTTCACGATGGTCATGTTCTGGACGGGCTCGACGTATTTCTCACCTGCGATTACATTGCGCAAGAAACACGTAGCTTGGTTCCATGAGTAGTGTTCACCTTTACCCTCGTTCGGTGCGTGAAGAATGACGTGAGAACGACCTTCTGTGTTGAGTTCGACGGACTTGCCCCAGAACTTCTGCACAGGTTGTGGAGATTGAGCAAAGCACCAGCCGCCATTGTTCAGACTCTCGGCTTGGCAGGCTGCTCGCACCGGGTGGTGGGACACCTTCTCCGCGAGGAAGCGGAATCCAAGATCTTCGCGAACAAGTTCGTATGTCTCGCCTAGCATGGGGTTGAAAGGTTTCCGGATGGCTCGCTCTTTCACTCTGTTGTATGCGAGACCAGAGATGGCGAAAGCAGTGACGTACAGCAGGCGTTCGGTTGCTGGAAGCGAAGCAGATGCAGCAGAGTCCAGAAGAGGCGAATACTCCATGCACTCTGACAAGCGCTGTAACAGTGAGGTCGGTTCGTTTGCAGTGACCGGCATCGAGACCGTTGATAGGTCCTTGCCAGCGTTCTTACGCAAAAAGCCGATAATGCTCGGTGGCGCCTGTTTGGGCGGCAGTAAAGTGCTGCGGCGCTGAGTGGGCGGGAGAGGTAGCGGCGTAAGTGTCTTCGGTTTGGCAAGGAACGCGTCTGCAGATGCACTGGCAAACATTTGTTCTTCTTCGCCGGTGTCTGCGCTACTGCTAGCGTCTGAGTCCGCAACAGATATCTGGTCTTCAGCGACAGCCTCGTTCGTCTCATCGAATTCGCTTGAGCGGCGAATTGTCAAGAATTGGGAAGGAGTATGTGTGCCGTCCATAGCGTCAAAGAATTCTTCACTCCTAGTGGATTCCATAGACATTCGTGATGATGAGACCGGCAACGGTGGCATACGACGCGATTTGCTTTCAGCGATCAATGCAGAGAACCCGGCCACAGCGTCGTCAAGGTCCCTCAGCAGGGCCATACATCTATCGTGGACATCGGCGTCTAGTTGGAGCTGCGATTGAGAGGCTGCCTGTCTGGTCTTCGAAACATTGACGCCTCCGATTGATGGCGACATAGGTGTGCTCCCTGAAGCAGGTACCGCCAGCTGCCCAGAAACTGTACGTCTAATGAGTGGTGGGTTCCGCGCAACGCTAGCCGTACTGGACTTCCTCTTCCAGAAAGGGCGCTTCTCCTGCACTTTCTCATCAGGCACTTCCTGGAAGTACTCATTCGCCGACTCGTGTGAGGCTGGGCTTGGCACATTGCTGCTGCTGTTTGATGTGGTGTGACTAAGCCCCACTCCAGTTGCACCAGGTGCGTACTTTGGGTCCGTGTCCTTTGCGAGTCTGCGCACAGCATCGCGCGAGCCAGCCACTTTGCTGACAAGCTGTTCTACCTGGGCCCACTCCATTTGCTCTGCAGGATCCGGTTTTTTGTTTAAAACAAAGCCTTGCAAAGCAATGGAGGGCGTCGGAGGCGCTGATGAAATATTGGCGGCCGCAGCAGCTCGCTCCAGAGCCTCCCTCCACCCATCGAAGTCTTTGCGATTGCCAGCTTTCAGATGCCACAGCTCAGCGCCCGAATCCACCGTGAACTCCCGTGCCTTCTCGTTGACCGCAATGGCGGCGAGCGACAATGGAATTGCACCTCGCAGAGCGGATGAGTGGCGATCGCGGTAGTAAGACAGAGTCGAAGACGTAAAGTCCAGCGAGAAAAAGCGGCGTGCGTGACCCTGTCCCTTCTTTCTGCGCTTCTTATGGAGCACACCGGTGTAGAATGTGGAGCCTTCCAATCCTTTGGATTCCGTCGCGTTGGACCTGGGTCTCGGGTCCTCCAATACACCTTTGTGCGCAGCTGCGTCACTGTGCAACGATTCAACCGAATCCGCAACAGGGCGCAAAGAAGGGGTAGACGTCTTTCTTCCGCTTTGTGCGTTGGGTGCAAACGCTTGCGAGTAGTGCAGGTGGTGGCCAGACTTGGGCGGAGCGTTTGTCGGGTGCGTCATTAGCACAAACGTGATCGTTTTGCCAGTAGTCTTGGAAAATGTGTTGTCAAAGACCAGTCCGTACATTCCTCCTTCGCCTTCAGAAACATCGTAACGGCCCATGGATACTTTGTCAGCTTCGCATTTGCCAGTCCACGAGACTGATCGCAGTCCTATGCCCTGCAATTTCTCCACCAGAGCCTGGGATGCATGCCTGCTAACTGATCCGCGGTGTCTACTTCTCCCTTCCTGTGGTGTGCCATCTGTTCCTCCCAGCGCAGCGCCAGACGTCTGCGGCTGGTCGAGGACTTCGTGTGTTTGGGTTGGCGGAGCAAGACCATTCTTGTTGCCGGGGTGCTTGAAGATACCAAAGTCTATGCTCTTTTTGTGCGGTTGCACACTCCATGAGATTGAATGCAGTTCGGGAACTTGGATCCAGCGGACGAGGTAGCTCTGTAAGGAAGGAGGGAGATTAGCAGCTGCAGTAGACACGCACTTCTGGCAAGCGAGCACGACAGTTTCGACCTACCTTGGAGTGCACGACAATATTCTCTATGCCCGCCATATTGCCAGCTCACGTCGGTGGTCAGCTGGCTTGTCGCATGCGAACAGTCGTAGTAGTGCAGTCGAGCTTCGCCCGCAGTTAATAAGTGGTGCAGGCAGGTAGCAATGAATAGGTGATTGTCAAGCTGGAATGCGCTGACTACAAGACGCCTCCCGCAATCTATATGAACCGCGGAGCAGGCGGATGCAGTAGTGTTGGTCAGATTCAACCCGATTTTTGGTTTGCAGCGGATCCGAGGCAGCGAGGGACAGCTCGCGCAGCTCGCGTTTCCAAGGTCCCGCTGATGCGTTGCAGGGGTATCAAATGGTCTGACGTGTCGCAAACCGGAATGCTGCTGCCCACTGCCCCGTACGCCGCGCGCTGTGATTTGTTTGGTCGTACAGGATGGCTGTTTCTATTGTGCCCAGGTTCAGCTACGAGGTAGCACCTTTTCTTCACTGCGCCGTCGTACGACCCGGTCAAGCCGTGTTTGGTACGTACGAGACCGACGGCTGACGCAGTCAGCCCTGAAGCCCAGCCTTACTAACAGCGATCCGGCACAAAGCGAGCTATCTGATCCGAGGAGCTATTCTTATGCAAGATACGAGGTGGATTCTGCGCCGTATTGCTGAGATATGTATAACTTACATGTACACACAAAGTGGAGTGAATTACATGTACTTCATTACATTAATAGCTTCGTACCTACGTGCACATGTGCCTAGAGGCATATTTCATGTGCATCAAAAATTGGGGTCGGAGGAATTATGCCCAGGGTTGGAGTTGGGGTGAGTGCTTTCGATCAGAAATGTTTCCTTGCGTAGTGACTCTCGAAAGTACATCGATTCATGTATATGTATATATTCTGTACATTTCTGGTGACTCGAGGTTTGCGCTAGTGTCCTATATGGGTGTATTGGGTGGTTTTGTTCCATCCAACAGGCATATCATACGTCCTCGACGCTAGACGCTGGAGTCCATGGGAGTACACCTGTGCTTTCAGCATTTGAGGCAGGCAGAAAACCGACAACCAGGAATTGAAGCCCATGCAGACAGTGAAGAAGGATACACAGACGCCGGTAACATCCTGCATCAATCAATTGCAACTGAACCAGTGGTATTGCGTCCAAGTTATCATACGCAATGCGACGATCAAATCGACACACGAAAGCCGTGCTTCGACGTTCGACGCCACGGAACAAGCCTCCAGGGACCCATACGTTTTTGTTGGCGATGACGACATATTCCTTGGATTGAACTGCCAGCATGTGTTCTGTGTTCTGCCTATTGAGAAGAACAGTATCTTGAAACACACATAACATCAATTGTTGAACATATATACAAATTCCAGCTTCACAATCTCAACATCTCCACCGTAATAAACGAAGAGGAACGCAGAAACCACCACTAGCTGCGACGTTGCACATCACAATTTCAAGACTGCCTTAGACCATATACTGCACAGACGACATATACACACCATGGCCGACACAGGCGCCCAGCAAAGCTCTCTCAAGCAATTCCTCGCAGTAGGTCCCACCCTAGAACACTCCTAGAAAGAACCACATACTCGTTACACATCGCTATTGCGATCGTCGTAGCGCTCGCGCAATCAACGAAGAAGAACACATCACAATGACTAGCATATCCCCATCGTTCGAGAAGATCACATTCAATCCAGATTCGCGAGAAAATTTACGGCTTCCTAACTTTACAACTGCTTGCCCTAGTCGATCGCCACCATCAAAGGAGACCTGAGCAACATCACGGCTCCGCCGTTCGTCCTAGCGGATAAGTCAACGACGGAATTCCCACGCTACTGGATCGAGCACCCAGACCTCTTCATCGCGCCTGCTCACGAGCAGGATCCGGCGAAAAGGTGTCTGGCAGTGCTGAAGTGGTTTCTGGCATCTCTGCGCGGCCAGCAATATGCGGGCCGCGATCCCAAGGATGGCGTCAAGAAACCGCTGAATGCTTTCTTGGGCGAGGTCTTTGTTGGTGAGATTGGAGAGAAGGGAGATGAGACGAGGCTTGTCAGCGAGCAGGTGAGCCACCATCCGCCTGTGACGGCGTGCTATCTGTGGAACGCGAAGCACGGCGTGCGCGCGGAGGGCTTCACGAGGCAGGAGATCACGTTCTCAGGCTCTGTCAACATCCAGCAGATCGGACACGCCGTTTTGCACGTGGATGCGTTTGACGAGGACTACTTGGTGCCGCTGCCTAATGTCAAGGTCAAGGGCATTCTGACTGGAGGGCCTTACCCGGAGCTGAACGGCAGCTACATCATCGTTTCATCGTCTGGATGCGTTGCGGAGGTAGACTTTACTGGCAAGGGCATGCTGGGACTTGGTGGCCAGAAAAATCATGTGCAGGCCGCCGTTTATGGCGCCGACGATCACAAGAAGAGCAAGCCGGTGTACTCGGTCGAAGGGAATTGGTCTGAGAGCTTCGTGTTTAAAGACGCCAGCGATAAGACCATCGAGACGTACGATGTTGCTGCGGCGCCGTCGGCGGAATGTCGTACGGCACCTCTCAACGAGCAGGACTCGTGGGAGTCGCGCAAGGCCTGGCAAGGTGTGATGGCCGCCATCCATGATGGCAACATGCAGCTGGTGTCCGATAACAAAAGCTCACTGGAAAATGCTCAACGGGCCTTGCGGAAGGAATCGGGCACCAGCGAAGAGGCGTGGAAGCCTCTGTTCTTCCGGAAAGATAGTCGCGATCCGATCGCTGAAGATCTTCTCAAGGTGGTGGGCGAGCGACTGGATACTGACGCCACCGTCGGGATCTGGAGGTTCGACGCTGAGAAGGCTGCCAGCCTTGACAGACCGTGGAGGAATTTTACTCCACATGATAACCAGTGAAGCGTCATTCCTGGTTGCGGCAAATGCACTTGCGAGGCAGTAGTCAGGTCCGCCACGCTCTCAGTCGGGTGGAGTTGAGGAGATCATGCCCAACAGGATCAACAGAGTGGACGGGCCTTGCCCTTGGGGCACGGGTCCTGCTCGGGCGTTTTGGTCCTCCCGCACGAGCGTGCAACACGTAGGGCATCAATCCGTAGCGTATGTGTTGTCAAGGTGCGAAAACTATTCATCGAACATTACCCGTAGACACTCGTCACGTTGAGGAGCGTAAGTGTGGTAAGGTTAGACCGGTTGCTGCAAAAGTCGGACAAGACGTCGCGAGTAGAACATCGAAAAGTCCCCGAGCTCTGAAACATGCAGACCAAATGGTCATGATAGGCGTTCGTCGTAGGAACAGGTACATGTGGAGGCCCGGCAGATGGGGTTGCGAAGAAGGACAACCTTTAGCTAGGCACGACTCGAGGCTTAAGGCGCTACGGCAGTGTGGATGGGTCGCGACGCGTGTGTATCTCCGTAGTACTAGTAGTGTGTGAAGTCGGTGTTCCACGGTACCGGTTGGGCAGGCTGATAGCGTGCCTGGCGTGCCTGGAAAGATTGATGATCCTTCCCGAAAAGCCATCAGCACACCCGAAACTTTTTCACATCGTCGCAGCGGCATAGCTTCGGCCACGAGATACGTCAGGTTGGTAAAGTAGAGTAGTGTGTGAGCTAGAGACTGGTGGACATGACGCGGTGTGCTTCGCAGCCATCAATGTGCACGTTTTTCGGAAACGCACCGCGCCAAAGCCAGTCCCTCGATGTGGGCCTAGCACATTGCAAGTGGCAGATCATGGAGGGTGTGTGGTGTCTCAGATCGACTCCTCTGGCCATTTGCCTCATGCGGCGAAGTGTTTGACTTTGAGGCTCAAGTGAGAAAGGAGCCTATGAGGGCGGCAGGCGGAGTGCAGATCTCCTTCCGCTTGGGTCTTGCGAAATCTCACCAGATTAGATGAAAATTGCTGCCAAGCCCGCGCTGATGTTGCGCAAGCGTTGAGGTTTCTGATCAGCATCTGCGAGATGCCTGGCAATTAGACATGCGCGGCTGCTGGCAAACGTCGGAGGCCGCACCTACTTGCGCAGCACCCCTGGGCGCCTCACCTGCTGGTTTTGTCATGTGCAAGGGTTGGATGGAGAAATACTGTTGGCGTAGTGCATGTAGTTCGTCGCACGTCAAACAGACACAGACCACGACTCGTCGTCGTCGAAACATCGGCCTCCCAAATCGCGTGGAAGCCACGATGACGGAGCTATCTGCGCGAACTCGTGCGAACTCGCAGCGGCGACCAAGGTTCTCCATGAGATGGCGCCTGGAGCTGGCAAAGCTTGTGGCACGCTTACAGCTTCACATGCCTGGTAGGCTTGATAACGCTGAAGAGCGCCAGTCTGTCAATCGCCGGAACGGTGGGTGGGGACCGAAGCACGTCTAAGCATTGTCGGTGAACTATCTCGCAGGGGCGAAGATCGCCATGCTGTAGGATTTCGCGTGCTTGTGGTCGCTGGCGCTGATAGGGGAGAATGAGACCCGCCTCGACGGTTAGTGTATATACCGCTTTCCAGCAAGCAGGTGTGTGATGAGACCAGAAAAGGAGCCCCTGAAATGAGGCTGAGGAACAGTAGGGTTGCAACTCCACTTCTTCGAGGCTTGTCGCTACACTCGACCCTTGTGTGGCAGCTGTCAATGGATTATCCAGTCTAGATTGCGGCAAGGCGTTTATGCGCGGTGACCCCGAGGATGGCATAAGTCAGATGCAGTCGACAAACAAAGCCGCAAAATGCTTCCGTGCAAGCTTCATGCCACGACTCAGCCACATGAGGTTCTATACCATGCATCACATGCTATGCATGCTATCTTCTACTGGGGTTCGGACGACTACAGATCGCACGTCAAGCACACGATTACAGCGCCTCAACGCCCGTCCGTGTGCTGTGCACACGCCTGCAATGATCACAATAACGAGCCACAATGGGCAAGGTTGGCCTGTCGCGTGGCGGGCCGCAGGAGGCCGTCAGCCACTGACATGTAGAGGGCAAGGTCCCACCGTGCCATCAAAGTGGAGGAGTCCGTTATCAGCATCGATGCCACCGTCATGACTTCGCAGTCCGACACGCGCGCTGCCAAGCAGCCGGTGCAGTGTTAGCACGGCTAGTCCAAGGGGAGCCCGCCGGGTATCTGCAACGACATGCATTCGCCCGCAGCCTTGTTGGCGTGTGTTCTCGGCGCGGTACGACTTCATAGACGGCTGTACTACACACGACCTGTCGGATGCGTGCGCACGCGAACAGTCGACAGAGAGGGCGAAAGAGAGGTGCAGTTCACTGCGCTCAGCCTTGCCAGGCGCCCTCCTGACAAGGCAGATCGGGTTCCTGCATGAGGCGTTGACAATGTGCCGCGTGCGTTCGGCAGGCCCAACCTTACGGCCTGGCGGTGCACCAATGATAGCAGCGCAAGCGATGACGAGCGTTTCAATCTGCAGCGTTCCCTGCTAGATTGCCTGTTTGCTAATAGCCAACCTTGAAAATTACTTTCTCGGCCGATGCCCGCCGCATAGCTGTGGGTCTCTTTTACTTGGCCTTTTGCAGGGCTAGCAGACGTCCACCTCAGCGTTGTGAAGCCCGTCCCTTGGTCGCCTCCACGAACTGCGAGTGGACGCACGTTCTTACAAGGCGTCCCGAAGAATAACAGACTGCCATGCGTAGCCTGTCCATGCGCGGAGCCGTCGCCGTCCACCGCCGTCCGCGCAGAGGGGGGAATGGCCATCGCCAACGCTCACGGCGCAGACTCATGGTCTTCAACAGCTTGCGCGAGACAAGGCGCTAACCACTATCACTGTCTTATTGCGACCAATCCTCTATGCATGCCCCATGCCTGCTGTATCGCTTAAGGTGCTAGCCACCTGTGCCGAGCCCTACCCTTCCGGCCTGGTGATTCGGATACATGGTCGAAAGCAGCAGGACACGCTGTCTCCTTGAATCGGAATCGCAAAGCAATCAGGTCTCGAGTTTCAGTCTTGCGTAATGGCCTGGATCTCCCACGCCAGTGAGCGTGCTAAGCTCCACGGCCCATGGCTGAACCTCATGGACCGTGTTGGAGATGCAGATGGTCTCTGCACGGACATGTCGCAGAGAAGTGGGTCCCTAGACCGCGCCGTTGTTCGGGTGTATTTAGGTAGGTGCGGCGCTACGAACGGGTTGTGATGTTGATGCAGCATCCTTCATTTTCGTGTTGAGCGGCCGCGTGTTTTTGGGTTGACGATCTTCCTGTCTAACTGCTGTCCATACTTCGACCTCGATCACCCTTCTCCACTCCTTCCCGGATCTCTACAGACGCTCGCTTTGTTATAGACACTCATTCCTGCTCGAATCTTCTTTCTGGATCAATACACTAATCTACATCGACGCCATAACAACTCATTATCACTTGCTATCCAGGAGCTGTAACCTTAGCAGCATCCATCGATCATAGTGTCGCGTCTTCAGTAACAACACATCACACAAGGCTTCGCCATGGCGAACGCCGTCGATCAGACTGAGGCCTTTGCCTTGGCCTCCAGCCTCCCTCACTGTAACGACCTTACGAAGTACATCACATTCACACAGCAAGCTGTCGCTTCTGGATCATCAGACCGCACACAACTGCTTGCTCAGATCCCCAGATCGAAAACACCATCATATGGGCCCATCGCCGCCCTATCGGCCCTCCTGTCGAGCCTCTCTGGACCCTGGCCGGTCCTTCGCCTCCAACAAACATACACAGAGCTATGGAAGCAACTGCCTAGTGATGCTAAGGCAGGCAAGGCTCCGGATGCAGGAAAGAAGCTGCTTGACTTGGTCCTACGCCAATGTAAGGACTCATATTCGTCGATGACCGACCTCTTCCACCCGACTGTCACATCGACCGCCATGATCAACCCTGAAGATGGCAACCACCTCACACACAGCGAGCTCGCTAGTTGCGTAGCAGAGTTCCGTCTTCCTGTCACCACAATCCCTGGCCAGAGGAAGCCTGTAGTCGCCATCTCATTACCCAATGGTCCCACACTGGCCCTCACAGTCCTGGCTGTAGCATCATTCTACACTGCTGCACCCGTTGCGCACGGCAGCGGTGTTGGTGCCGAGCAATTCAAATCCGATGTCCTTCAATCACAAACCAACCTCGTCTTGGCTTCACCCGCCGACGTTGACAGGCTTGGTCTCAGAGAACCTTGGCTGGCCGAGGCGAGCATTGAGGTCCTCCTCGTTGAGCTGTCCGCCGAGATGAAGCTGCAGGTCCGCGACGTCAACGGCAACCTCCGTCACGACTCGCATTTCTGGCCTCAGCCAATTCCTAACGCTGCTGATGACATTGGAATCATGCTCTTCACATCTGGTACCAGTGGAACCAAGAAGCTTGTCCCATTGTTCACACACTCCCTGGTGTGTGGTGCTGCTATGGTCATCGACTCGTGGGGTCTCAACCCAACCATGCGCTGTTTGAACCAAATGCCCCTGAACCACGTTGGTGGTCTCGTTCGCAATTTGTTCTCGCCCGTCATGTCTGGTGGCTCCGTCATCTGTTGCGCCGCCTACGATGCCAACTTGTTCTGGGACTGTGTTGAGGACCACGCACCTACTTGGTACTACGCATCGCCCAGTATGCACCAGGGTATCCTGGAAGCGGGAGCTGACCGTCCAGAGACTGTCGCAAAGAGCACTATCCGATTGATTTGCAATGCTGCTGGCGGCTTGCTTCCCAGTCTTGCACACCAGCTTCAGGACACCTTCTCTGTCAGCGCTCACACAACAGTTCTCCCTTCATACGGTATGACCGAGTGCATGCCAATCTCGACGCCCCCACTCAACTACAAACTCGACAGGACTGGCACATCTGGTGTTTCAGTCGGCCCCGAAATTGCCATCCTCGACGGAAATGACTGCTACATCATGGACGAGACCGTTGGCCGCATCGCCGTTCGCGGCTCCCCAGTCTTCAACGGATACTTGAAGAACAACACACTCGATACATCCTGCTTCACCGAAGAGGGATGGTTCGATACCGGTGACATGGGTTACCTCGATTCCGATGGATTCCTTTACATCACTGGTCGCAGCAAAGAGGTCATCAACCGTGGTGGTGAACTTATCAGTCCCTTCGAAGTTGAGGAGGCCGTCGTTGCTGCTGGTGCCAACCCTGACTCACCAGTCTATGGACGCATTAGCAAGGCACTTGCCTTCTCTGTCACCCACGACGTTCTGCAGGAAGTTGTTGGTGTCGCAGTGGTTACTCCCGAAGGTGCACCTCGCGCTGATCTCCGCAGTCTGACAGAGGCTGTCAAGGGCACGCTATCTTCAGTGAAGGTCCCCGTGTTCATGGTCTACATGGATGATGGCGTTCCCACCAACAACAACAAGGTGCTCCGTATCAAATTGGCTGATCGTCTGGATCTGCCCACCATCTCCGACAGCACGCCTGCTGCTGAGCGTTACTACGAGGGTGACTGCCCGCCAAACAACACCCCGCTCAAGGAGCCCATTGCAAGCCGCCAAATGTCGATCTCGTATGACGACCTCGCGGAGACTGCCCAGCAAGTTCTCCCCGCAGATGTCGATGTTCACGTCCGCGAGGATGAGTCAGGATTCTACCCCCAGCTTGTTCTCGCGCCAACCAATGACTCGACTTACCCTGGCCAGGTTTCCGATATTTCTGCTGAGATGTTGATCCTCAAGCTCTCCGAGACTCTTCCTGGTTACATCACTCCTAAGAAGATTCACCAGCTCACGGAGCCATTCCCAAAGAACAGCCGTGGCAGCGTTGATTCTATCGCTATCGAGAAGCTCGTGAACGTCAAGCCTCAAAAGAGTGCCGCCTTCGGTCTTTCACCGACCGAAGAGAAGATTGCCGATGCTTTCTCTGCCATCCTCTCTATCCCAATGGGCGACTTGGATGGTGAGTCTGACTTCTTCGACTTGGGTGGTGACAGTATGAAGGCTGGTCGTCTCCTTTCAGCTCTGCGCAAAGAGTTCAAGGTCCGTCTTGCGATCGACGTACTGTTCACCAACAAGAAGGTCTCAGAGCTTGGCCGCATTCTGGATGCAAAGATTGGCGACGAGAAGAAGGGCGCTGCTTCCAGCGCTACCGAAGTCGAGCCTGAACCTCTTCCTGGTCTCGAGGAGACTTGCAGTTCCACCAACCCTTTCCTTATGCTGCTCCAGCTTGTCCCAATCGGAATCCTCTACCCCATGAAGCGTGCCCTTACCTGGACTGTCTTCATGTACTGCATGTCCTACACCCAAAGGCTCAGCATCAACAGCTACGTTCCCGGCCGTCTCTTGGAACTTGTTGTCTCTATCGGAATCGGCAAAGCTGTCACCAAGATCATCGCTCCTTGCGTCTCCATCGCTGTGAAGTGGATCGTGATCGGTAGACACAAGGAAGGTCTCTACCCCATGTGGGGTAAATACCACACCCGATGGTGGTTTGCCCAGAAGGTCATCGAAACCGCCGGCATTGGTCTTTTCGGATCCTTCAACTGGACTCGCGTCTTGTACTACCGTCTCCTCGGTGCCAACATTGGCAGGAACGCAACCATCGTATTGGGCGCTAAGCTCGGCGAATATGACCTGATCAACATCGGCGACAACGTTGTGGTTGAGCGCTGCAAGATTCGTCCTTTCGCGGCTGAGCGCAACACCTCTATGTACCTTGGACGCATCGACATCGGTCACAACTGCTCCATTGGCGTTGCCTCTAGCGTTGCAGCTGGCGCCAGCCTGCCCGATAACACTTGCATTGGCCCGAACTCTTCAAGCTGGGAGACCGCTGGAGCTGACGAGTCTAACCGTGACCTCAACCAGAGCAACATCCCCAAGGGACACTGGCTTCTCAACTGGACTATTGGCTTCCCTCTTGCCATTGTCCTCGCCTTCTGCGGCTGCATCCCCTGGTTGGCTGCTCTCGTTGGTATGGTCTACGGCAAGCCTGGTAGCGAGCACCCTGACGCTCTGCGCACCGTCCTCATCTGGTTCTCTGAGCCTGAGCGTGTCGGCTTCCACTACCTCGCAATGGCTGCTCACTCTGGTGTCGGACCTTACTTCTTCTTCTTCGCCTTCCTTGCCATCAAGACCCTCTTCGACGTCTGCATGGGTCGCATCAAGCCTGGTGCTTCCCAAGGCCAGTCCAACTTCCAGAAGTTCCGTCGCGACTTCATGAACCAGATGATGCCTGCTTCTCAATTCCACAAGCTCACCGAGCTGTTCGGCACACACTACGAGGCCACTTCTATCTTCGCAAGAATGCTCGGTGCTAAGGTTGGCAAGCACGTCTACTGGCCCGGCACTGGTCCTACCGTCCAGGACTGGGACCTCATCGAGATCGGAAACGATGTTGTCTTCGGTTCGCGTTCCCACATCGTCACCACTGATGCCAATGGCAGCGACCGTGTCAAGATTAACAGCGGCGCCATGGTTGCTGACCGCGTTGTCCTACTTCCCGGCGTTGAGATGGGTGAGAAGACTGTCATGGGCAGCGGTGCCTTGACCCGCCGCAATGGCTACTACGGTGATGGCACCACATGGGTCGGCTCCAAGAACGGAGAGGCTCTCTGCCTGTCTCAGCCTGATCGTTCCTCGACCGCTGCTACCTCTGCCACTTCCGTCGGCATGAGGACTGAGCGTTACTACGACCTGAAGAAGGCTAGCCCGCCCATCCCCAGTCAAAGCCTTAACTCCTCGAGCACTACTCTTGTCAAGCAAACTCCCATCGACTCCGAACAGTCCAGCTTGTACGCTGTCGAGGAAGGCCATGAGCTCAAGTTCTTCTCCAGCGCTGAAATCAACGATGCCGAACGCGCCAATGCCTACCGCATGTCCGCTATGGTTCGCGACGTTCCCGACGATGATCCTACCGCCCCGCCCGCACCTGCCACTTTCGAAGAGCAGTCTGCCTCGCCTTTCGGTCGTGCCTTCTACCAGGGACAAGCTTCCTACCACGTTTGGGGCCAGTTCTTCATCTTCTGCTACGCTACCCTCATCACCATCTCTGTCGCGGTCTTCTGGAACATCGGCTCCATTGGTGCTGTCCAAGTCCTTGGTAACCTGGTCCGCCGCAACGACTATGCCACCTACATCATGTCTGCCTCGCCTGAGCGTCCTATCATTCTCTACGCTATGTTCTGCGCTCTCATCATCGCAATCATGGCCGCACAGTCTGTCGTCGCTCTCACCGCCATCATCGCTGTCAAGTGGATCCTGATGGGTCGCCGCACCCAGGGCAACTACGACTGGGACAAGTCTCCTTACTGCCAGCGCTGGCAATTGTTCCTCAAGTTCGAGGCTTTCCGCCGCTCCTGCTACGGAGGTCACGGTATCCTTGGTCTTCTCACTGGCACTGCTTGGGTTCCCATGTACTTCCGCTGTCTCGGTGCTGACATCGGACCTGACTGCTCCCTCTTCGCTTCCGGAACACCTTCCCTATACTTCACCGAGCCCGATATTCTCCACCTCGGCAGCCGTGTCGTTGTCGACGACGCCTCGCTCGTTGGCCACATCAACACCCGTGGCAAGTTCGACCTCAACCCTCTCTACGTCGGTGACCGCTCCGTCCTGCGCTCCGGCTCGCGTCTTCTCTCTGGCGCCCGCATGGAGCCCGACACCTGCCTCCTTGAGCACACTCTCGTCATGGCCGGCGACATTGTCGACCAGGGCTCTACTTCTCAAGGCTGGCCCGCTGAGGAGTTCAAGGGCAACCGCATGCCTACCCTCAAGACTCAGAAGCAGTGGGTCATTGCCCAGTAGAGCATGAAAACACAAAAAATCACGAAACCAAACAACAAGAAACAACAAAGCAACGAACATCTATCTCGAGCAGAAAGCTCGCACGTTTTTGACTTTCTGCCCAGCAACAAACATGCATTGATCGTTTTCAAAGCACAGCATCTTAGCAACTTTCTCCTGGACATCTTTTTCTTTCCTTCTTTTCTTCACATGTCTTCTCTTTCGCGCAGCTTCTCCACGTCTGAGAGAGCTTCTCGTATACATATATCTATATTTTTTTTTTTTTTTTACCTGCTTGGGATACCCGCAGTACGCTTGGGAAACAAAAGCCAGCGTCCGCCTACATAGCATTCGTTTCACTTTTTTGAACATTAATCTGTTGGAGGAAGGGGGAGGGATCACGGAGAGCATATATTTCGAGGAAAAGAAAATATATGCCGTTGGAACACAATTCTTCGATGAGAGAGAGCTTAACCACCGCTCTGATTTTCTTTTCATCTCACCTTTCATCTATCTTGTCAGTATATATCATGAAATCACAACAGACATTGATACCAACTACCCTTTCAATACAACCTTCCCCATTCACAATCCTTCTACAGTTCTAGCTCATAGGTCCGTGCACATGTCGATGTCGTGTTATGCCGGTATCAGCAGACATAGGATGGAATATCAACCTGTTCTTTATGGAAACGATAAAAGGCACTTCGAAAATTGGTGACCATTAGTATAGTCCTACCTTACCCTCTCGTTCACTTCCAAGGATAGTCGCCGCTGAGATGCTGTCCGCAGACTTTTGAATAATGACTATACCTCCGATGCTCGTCAGTGTTTCCCCATCGGTGCAGTTGCCTTTGCCTTTGCTGACATGTCGCTCAAGCGGAAAGTTGGACGACCAAGCTCTCGCAAGCCCAACCTCGGCGCATCCTCCTCGATCGACTTCAGCTCCTCATTCAGTTGCCTAACCAGGCTGGCTCGGACCACCCGTGATGGGTCAAATGCACACTTGCATGGGTTCGCGAGGGCTATTGATTTTGCATAAGAGTAGTTGAATGGTAGATAGGTCTACGTGGCTTTTCTTTCCGAATCATTGTGTAGTTCTATTTCCACGATTCCGTGCAACAGTGTAACCTCGTCCATCTGAACTCCAATAGCGTATCGAGGAGACGACCTACAACACTTATCTACAGTCCCAACTCGCCCACCATGCCTGGACGCTTAGAAAACAAAGTAGCAATAGTCACAGGCGCCTCATCTGGCATTGGCCGCGCCATTTCTCTGCTCTACGCAGCAGAAGGTCAGTAGTGATATATCTACCACCTCAATAAGCCCCTCCAACCAATAATCAAAAACATTTATCAAAAAATAACCGTCCTCACCACTGACGAAACATATCTCAGGCGCCCACCTCATCTGCGCCGACCTGCAACCCACCACCCGCTACCCTGGCGACGCCTCCGCAGACACCACCACCCACGACCTGATAACCTCTCGCGGCAGCCGCGCCATCTTCGTGCAAACCGACGTCACGCAGCCCTCACAAGTCGAATCTCTCGTCCAGACCGCCGTCCGCGAGTTCGGCCGCCTCGATATCATGGTCAACAACGCCGGAATCGGCGTCCCGCACCCGCAACCAATCTGGGACCTTCCCGAAGAAAACTGGGATCGCATGCTCGCCGTCAACGCCAAGAGCGTCTTCCTGGGAATCAAGTATGCTTCTAAGCAAATGCTGACTCAGGACCCGCACCCGTCCGGCGATAGAGGGTGGATTATCAATGCTGCTTCGGTCCTTGGGTTGACTGGCCAGAGTGCCACAGCAGAGTATTGCTCTGCCAAGGGCGCTGTGGTCAATTTGACGAGAGCGGCGGCGTTGGATTGTGCGCCGAAGAGGATTCATGTCAATGCTTTTGCGCCTGGATATGCTGCTACGAACATGACGACGGATCATTTCGGGGACGAGGGCACGCGAGTGCAGTTGGAGGGGATGCACCCTTTCCGTGGGCTGGGGAAGGCGGAGGATTTGGCGGGAGTGGCGGTGTTTTTGGCGAGTGAGGAGGCGGGGTGGGTTACTGGGGTGAGTTTCCGGTCCTGAGTTGTGTGTTGGGGTGCTTCTTTGTTGTATCGGGATACTGACTTGGTTTGGCAGGTTACTCTGCCCGTGGATGGTGGATATATGGCGGGCAAGTTCTAGTGCTTGTCAGCGTGGTGAGCTCGGTAACAATAGTTGTACTGTCCATGTTGACGGAAATTTATGCTGGGAAGTGTTCAGCACGTTGGAGCTTTGGAATGATTGGCTTTCAGCGTTTCTTCGTTTCATCTTCATTTACACGTTATATCGTCTGCTCCACCATGCTCTTCCTCTGGGTATCCTCCACCTGATCGATTGCTCGCTCATGTGTCGCCACTGCTACTACTACTACATGTCATTATCTAGCATCAAGAATTCAATACCTGTAAAACTGCACGAATGCAGCACCTCTACGCCGGCGCCTCATAAGGCTTGACGAGCATCTCGGAGAACTTGCTGATGCTCTCGGTGCCGCGGACTTCCTCGACAAGAAGTGGCATCTTGACGACGTTGAAGTCCTCGCCGTACAGGTCGTCGATCTGCTCGAGGTACTTCTTCTGCATCTTGCGACGGCTGTTGCACTGGGCGCAAGGGTTGGAAGCGCTTGGGAAGAGCAGCTGGTTGACGACCATGGCGTGAGTGTCGATTTCGTAGCTGCCGAGCTCTTGGATCATGCGCTCGGTTTCGTAGAGTGACAGGAATTCGGGAATGAGGACGGGAATGAAGCTGGTGAGATTGTTAGCTTTGTTTCGACCGATGTAAAAATTGGAGCATGCATACGTTGTGAGGTCGGCGTTCTTGAACTGCTTGTTCACTTCGCCAATGGTCTCGCGCAGGTCCTCCATCTTCTTAAGCACATCGTCGAGGTTCTGGCCGTTGGGAAGACCACCACGGGCGCCAAGGACAGAGTTGAGCATGGGACCGAACTGCTTGCTAAGCTGGCTCAGCTTCTCAAGCGCCTTCTCCATGACGGTAGGGAACTGCAGGAAGCGCAGAGTGTGACCAGTAGGCGCAGTATCGAAAATGACCACCTCATATTCCATGCCCTTGACCTGCTTCAAGACCTCGGCGAAACTCATGGCTTCATCGACACCGGGAATGCTGAAGGCCATGTCTTGGAACATGTTACCAACACCGCCGAGACCCGACATGGCCTCTTGAGCGTCGTCGCCACCAGCGGAGATCAAGTCCTGGATAGAGCCGTTGGGGTCGATTTCCATGGCGGCCAGATTCTCGACACCAGGCACCGGGCGGGCGTCCTTGCCGAACTTGACACCGAAAGCGTCGCTGAGGTTGTGTGCGGGATCGGTGGAGATGAGAAGGACGGACTTGCGCGCTTTAGCCATCTGGACGGCGAGCGAGCAGGAGGTGGTGGTCTTGCCAACACCACCTTTACCGCCAACGAAGATCCATTTCAGCGACTTTTGGTCGAGGATGGACTGCAGCGAGGGAGCGAGCTCTTCGTCTGCCATGTTCGATGATGTGTGTGAGAGAGGAGTCGGGGTGAGAGTATGAGGAGGGAGAAGGAATTGGTATAGACAGAGTCAAGGAGGATGAAAGTAGGACAGGCCTCTCTAAATGTGGACAAGTGGGATGCGATGCGGCTTCATGTTGCAGAGGCAGCATCATGCGGGGACGTCAGCGGCTCGCAGCTTGCTGTGGCGCAGGCGAAACATCGACCGCCTGCTGTGGCGTAATATTTTCTGCAGCCGAAGCCGAGAACTTTTGGCGCCGCAGAACGAGCAGCAAGCCATGTGCACTCGTCTGCACTCCACCACCACCACCCATCCACATACACAATGGCTGCCGAAGTGCAACCCATAGCACCTGTGCGCGCTGCGCCAGGTCCAGCTCCTCTTACCGCCGACCAGGCCTACTGGCGCACCTTCAAATCGCAGCTGCTGGTCCCTTCGCCGCATAACAGCGCCATCACCTCAATCACCACTGGAGCAAACGATACTTTCGCAGTCACCTCTGGAGGCCGCGTGCAAATCTTCAGCTCTCGCACTCGCAAACTCATAAAGACTATCTCCCGCTTCGGTGTCGACGATGTCGCAAGATCTGGTGTGCTCAGACGGGACGGAAGGATCGTGCTCGCTGGTGGAGAGTCTGGTGTCGTGCAGGCCTTCGACACAGGCAGCAGAGCCATTCTTAAGCAGTTCATGCGCGAGGAGAAGAGGAGGCAGGCTGTGCATGTCGTCAGGTGGCGGCCTGATGTCTTGACCGAGTTCATGACTTGTAGCGACGACAGGACTGTCAAAGTCTGGGATCTGACCGAGGACGAACCCAAATTCACTGGTCTTGGACACGAGGATTATGTGAGAGCTGGTACTTGGCTGCCGGGCCAGGAAGGCATGCTGGTGACTGGTAGTTACGATCAGACCGTCAGAGTCTGGGACACCCGACAGGCTGGCGGCAGAGCTGTCATGGTCTTCAAGGTTGCTGGCGCAGTTGAGGATGTCCTCGCTCTCTCACCTTCCACCATTGCTGTCGCCGCTGGCAGCGAGGTTTCCATCCTTAACCTCATCTCTGGCAAGCCCGAAGTTATCCTCCGCTCGCACCAGAAGACCGTCACTGCGCTCTCTCTCGCCCAAAACAACACCCGCCTACTCACTGCTGGTCTCGATGGTCACGTCAAGATCCACTCTACCTCAAGCTGGGAGGTCGTCGCCTCGACGAAATACACTGCACCAATTCTCTCACTCACAGCCGTCCCGTCTACGTCTGCCGACAGCGATGACCGTCATCTGGCAGTCGGTCTGCAGACTGGTCTCCTCTCCATCAAGACTCGTCTGGCTGGTGTTGAGAAAGTCAAGTCCCGCGAGAAGGAAAAGAAGATGCAAGCACTTATTGAGGGCAAAGCAGACGAGTACGAGCGCAAACAGAAGAAGAAGGACATGCGTCAAGGAATCCAGGCGCGTGACCGTGGCAAGGACTTCCGTGGTGAGGGTGCCGACATTGTGATCACAGGCAATGAGCGAAACACAAAAGCAAAGAAGCTAAAGCCATGGCAACAAAGCTTACGCAAGGGTGCTTACGGAAATGCGCTTGACCTCGTCCTGTCACCAGCTGGCGGTGCTGATCAGTTTTCTAACGAGGAAGTTCTCACACTCCTTACCGCCCTCCGTCACCGATCGGCTCTGCGAACAGCCCTTGCGAACCGCTCAGAAGAGCAATTGGTTCCTGTACTCGCATGGGTGCTCAAGTACATCAACCACCCTCGTCTCATGACTCTGACGAGCGACGTGCTACTTGTCATGCTCGATCTGTACAGCTACAGGATGGGCGATTGGGCAGAAGGTGCGGCCGGCGACGAGGGCAGGAGCGTGTGCGTTCTTGTGGAGCGCATCGGAAAGAGGGTCAGAAGAGGCTGTGAACTTGCACAACAAGCAGAGGGTGTTGTTGGTGTGCTGGAGCTTCTTAACGAGGGCTGAACAGGAGTTTGCAATCACTCTCTCTTCCAGCCCGACAATGAAGCTCCATGGGTCGACCGCTTCCTACCACCATGCACCTGGGCGCCACGGGCATGGAGAGCACAGGCACTTACCCAGCACAGCCCGATTGTTCTGCTTGGGCCATATGGATTCACTTGCCACAAATCTGTGGCAATTCATTTCTAGATTTGCCTCAACTGTGCCCCATTCGAGGCTGGCTACAAAATCTGGAAGACAGTGGAGGAGCGCACGGCCATGAATTATATGATCTTCAATGTGGCGCATGTGTGACTTCCAAGGAAGTGGCCAGGAAAAGCATAGGCCTCGCCACTGGGTCGTTTTCAAGGTCGGCACCAGCCATGGAAATAATCGCCATCGCGGAAATGGCACATCGACATGCTCGCGCTTCAACATTTCCCAACATGTAGCAATAGATTAGACTTAAGATACCAACCAGCATGCATTACATTTAAGTCATTGCATTACACGCTATATTGAGGCTCGAGTCGGCCCCAGCCGTCGAATTTTGTGTACTCCAGTTTCTCGAGATCAATTCCCTTGATCAGCCGCGCCTGTTGATGAGAGGGATGCGTAAGCGTATGGCAGACGAGGTACAGACACTATAGCCTCTTTGCTACTTTCTTGCCAAAGCAGTGTATAGCACAGCATCAACTTACATTGACAGCGAGGAATGGGCGCTGCTTCTCGACTTCCGACCCGGCGAAATCGATCATCACATTGCTACTGCACTCCCCACAGAACAGATGCGGTTTGCGCTTCTGTCCAAACAGGTACTGCTTCAGATGAGTCTCGGAGTCGCCTAGGAATTGCACTTCCTCGCGTTTGGGGTAGAGGAGCAGGTAGCCTGAATGGAATCCACTTTCAGCTATCCGGGAACCACTTTGTTGCGGACTCACCCGTATGATGGGAGGCATAGGGGGACGCCAGGCATGCCCGACTGAACGTACCGTACTTTGTGCAAATCGAGCAGTTGCATCGATTCACTTTGGTCGAGCCTTCGGGCGCCAGTGCGTCTGCGAGCGTGAAGTTGAAGCGGATTGCGCCGCAGTGGCAGTTCGCTTCGTAGATCTTGGGCGGCATTGGGTGCCGCTTTGGCTCTCTGCGAGTGTGTTCTCGGATTAGTGCTTACAGTTCGCGTGTGGTGGACAAAGGTCTGGCAAGGAGATGTATGAGGCACGTGGCGATCGTGGCTCGCTTGTCTGATATGGTTAGCCATCGTTCTGACCTCGCAGCCTCAGCAGCTAGCAGGGCGACGATAAAGGCCTGGATGCTAGCGAGCCCCGACATTGTTATCACACAACGCTATCTCCTTTTCGGCAGGTGCGTCGCTCTACGTTGCAGCTCCTAGAAAATCAAGCCTAAATCGATGAGTTCGTGTACAGTTCTGGCTCACAAGTCTGCGGACAGCACATCTCTCGTTTGTGTCATCGCCATATCCACGTCTGCGCGAGTCAGTATAGGCATATGTATCACCCAAGCCATAAGGGCATCTCGCCAGTCTCTCAATGGAGTATACGACTCATTCATAATTCATCGCTCATGAGATAAGTATTAGTGGACGATCGAGTGCGCGTAGACTTGCGAGCTATAGCTGTACGTCGGATGGAGGACATCGTGTACGGCAAAGCCAGTGAGACGTTCGAGCTCGTTCGCAAGCAAGGGCATGGTAAAGATGAATGCCCTGACCCTGACATGTAGTGCATCGCCGGAGCGAATAATAAGTTCATGTTGCGAACAGACTTGACACATAATGCGATCGCATCTCTCGAAGCAGCGCACGGTCATAGGCGTACGATTCCAATTGTGGCGCATGCGTGGAAGTGGCGACGAAGAGCATAGGCCTTGCCACTGGGTTGTTTCATGGCCGCCGCTAGCCACTCAATATTTCAATTGTCGCCATGGAATAGAAAAGGCATATCGATATAGCCGCGCTTCCATTAGTGATGACATGTAGCAAGAGATAAGATCTACGATACCAACGAGCGTGCCTTGCTAGGTATTGTGAAACCAGACAAGCCACAAAGGGCACCGCTTCTGCGTCTACTTGTCGTGCAGGAGAGAGCAATAACACAAGATATGGCCAAGCATTCACCGCTCGACTTGGCTCGCGGTCCTTGGTTGCACTGCCACCACCGCCACCGCCAAATCTTGAATGTCGGCTTGACCTCCACGTGCCGGGATGGTGGGACGTCATTGTCGAATGCGCGCGGGAGAATTGTTCGCGACATGAAGTCCAGACCTTAATCCACCGCTGCCAGGGGCGCGCCGACGTTAGAAAGTGTAACCATTATTTTCTTTATAGCTGTATTGATTGTACTTGCTATGTTCCCATACCACTAATCTCTAATCTCTAATATCTGATATTCGCACACGCGCAACTTCCACCTCTCACAGCAGCAGCAGCAATGCCGCGCCTCTTCCTCCTCCCCATCTCCACGCGCCGCACTCTGATCTACTGCGAGCGCGCCCTGCCCAATCTCACACCTGGGCAAAAACAGCCTATAGGCGACCGCATCATTAATAAATCCAGCGAAGTCTGGACGACCTGGGAGCGCGCGGAGAAAGGCTGGCAGAAGAAAGTAACCGAGTACGGCAACGCTCTGTTTCGCCGGATTCCCTTTGAAGAATGGGGTCTCAAGACTCTGCCGCCTGCTACGAAGAGCAAGCTGCAGGAAGTGGAGAATGGAGATATGAAGTTCGAGTGTCTGTTTCCGGGCAAGTTTCTAGAGGGTGCCAAGGTTGGAGGTGTGCTTGAGAGGTTGGGCAAGGAGAGGCAGGCGCTGCATAGCAAGAGGCTGTGGGGCAGTGTGGCGTTGATGCCGGTCAGTGCGCCGTTCACGGTTGTGCCTGTGTAAGTGAAATGGCCCGCTGTCGCTTGTAGAGAGGAAGGAGCGACCCAAGATCAGATCAGAGCTAACATGCCCACGCAGGATTCCCAACCTGCCCTTCTTCTACCTCTGCTTCCGCGCCTACTCGCACTTCCGCGCCCTTTACGGCGGCCGAATGCTCGAATACCTCATGAGCAAGAACCTCATCCAACAAACAGCTTCCGCGCAGCTGGACGCCATGTACACGCGCGGGCTGCTGCATCCCACGCGTCAAGCTACGCGGGAAGCGGAGACGCCCTCGGACGAAGATGTTGAGAGGGTGTCCCGAGAGGTGGAAGAGAAGTCGCGGGGAGATGAGGAGGAGGTGATGGTGTTGCAGAAGTGGAATGGGAAATTGCTGGCTGAGGAGTTCAAGTTGCCGGAGATGGAGGTGGAGATTGAGAGGGCAGTGGAGCAGGTTGAGAAGAGTATTGAGGAAGAGAAGAAGAAGCGGCAGCAGGAGAAAGAGGCGGGACGGAACGAGAAGGACTCATGATCATTGGGATTTATGTTTTGCTACGATACATGAGGGACTCTTCGGGTGTAGGACGGATGGTTGAACTTTTTTTGTTGTATGATAGATGTAGATACCCATACCCGACTCTGTTCGAATTTCCAATCTGTGGGAGCAAGCGATGATAATGTATGAAAAAAGAGGCAGTTGTTCTCCACGTTTTTGCTTGTAGCGACTATGCATTATGTACAATTTTTGCGCTCAGGCGTTGCTTCCATGCTTCCATCAGCAGCTAGCAGCCCAGAATTGGTTTCAGTTTCATTGAGAGACGTACGACTCCAGCTCTCTCCTAGCGATCGATATACCTGTAACAACAGGCACACAACACGCGCAATCGTGTCGGCCATTGAGAGATGTCATGCGCATGATCCTAACAACCACCTGTATGCAACAGTCCCACCAATGGTCGGGACAGGATGAACAGCCAAAACTTGACAACAAATCGTCGACCCATTCCAAGCCTTGCTTCATCAACATTCCACCATCACGAAACACACCGGTGTCCCCGACTTCAGAGATTTGTCTCCAGGAGGATTGCTTCAGGGCAAGCTTAGTACATCCTTGTCCGTCTCCACTGTCTTCAAAAGACTCATGAAAGCGCTGAGTGTTTTAGCGATGTTGTTGACAAGCCCGATGTACTCGTCTGTCTCATCTCTCATGGACTCGATTTCCAGAGGCTGCGCAATCTGTGGCATAGGGTCTTGGAGCTCTGTTGGAGTGGGGTGTACGAACATTTCGTCATCTGGCGAGCGATTGTCGATGTCGATGGAGAAGGCGTGTGCTCGGAAACTCTCATCGTCCTGGCGTTCAAGATCCGATCGTCTTTGGTCAGGGTCGTTACTTGCCGTTTGGCTTGTGGCAGAATGTGTTGCTGGGGTTCTTTGGAAGTGGATTCCCCGATCGCGAGCGTCGAAGAGCGTATGGCGGCCCAGTCCGCTACGGAACCAGCTGAACTCGTCGTCTTGTTGTGGTTGTTCTTGCTCAGTAGCACTAGGCTTAAATCCAAAAAGGACGTCGTTCGGTGCGTTATCGAACGCGATCTTCTCGCCAACACGAAGTAAGTCGGCCTGTACTCGATCCAAGAATTCCTTTGCCTTCTCAGCTCTGAGCTTGCCGAAAGTGTCGATGTCCCTTGAATATCCTTTTATCCAACCGTGGTACTCCGGCTGGCCCTGAAACTGTCTGAGCATTGTTGAGAGGTCTGCACCTACATGGCACAGATGCTGATCAACGCGACGATATGACCCGTCATGAAAGTGCTTCGGGGCCGTGAGCGTCATTTTACGAATGTAATCCATGACATGCCACAGCTCCGTCCGCATGGGTATTTCTTCGTAGGGCAAACGACGACCTGCCATGGTTGATTCAGTTGGGTTGGTGGATTGAGAAATTTAGAAACGTATCCAGGCTGTACTTATGCCAGTATCATTTGATTGCTTTAACACGATGTTGAAACTGCTCGTCATTGTCTTTCTTTTGATGCTGTTGCAAAACGCCATGTCGCAAACTGTGAATCCTTTCAATCGTCAGGCACAGGAGCAAACTTGCTCATCTTTCTCAGCTTCAGCCCGTAGCGCATGAACAAGAAAGGCACTGGCAGTGCCAAACAAGCAACGCCGCCAAGTATGCTCATTGCTGGACCGACACCAAGCGTATGGAACATGCTTTTGGCCGCCATAGGAAGACCTGCAGCAAGGACAGAGCGCAAGAATGTGTTGGCGGAGACAGCGCTGGCGGCGTACATGCCGTAGGTGTCCACGAGGAAGTTGATGCACTGGTTGAAGATGATGTTGAAACCCGCGCCGATGAAGCCAGCTGCCACTACTGGCACTGGCCAAGGAATAGACGGTGATGCCGTCCACCCGAACCAGAGCAAACCAATGGCGAAAAGCACGCCGCCAACAACCATAGGTGCAAGGCGAGCTTCTGGTACAGGACGACCCTTATTCATGTCAACAATCCGGGCGTAGCGAGGTTGGTTTGCCAGGTTGACGGTCAAGGCAAACAGGACTCCTACAAAGAGTGCCAGGAAAGGCAATGTCGAGACGACAAGAGACCAGCCGCGCTCTTCTGAGAATACAATGGGGAACACCTCAAGCGTCAGATACAGAATAGCGTAGACGAACGAAGCGTAGAAAGCTACGCAAGCGACCATGGGCTCCGTCGTCAACATAAGGAGGGGCCTCGATAAATGCTTAGTAAATATGCTCTTGACGTCGAGCTTGTTTTCTTCATGAGGATGCCAGTATCGCTGATCTCCAGTTTCCTTGCGCAGACGCTTCGCTTTTTGCTTCAGAAGGACAGGTGCATAGAGCTCTGGCATGCAGAATAAGGTCACCGTCGCGACCACGAACACCCAGATAGCTGTGATGTATTCGGTCCATCTCCAGCCAAGTGCCGGGTTTACCACTAACGCTGCACCTATGATAGGCGCAATTGTTGGTCCACCCACGACCGCCACAGCGTAAAGAGACACGGCAAATCCTCTCGCTTTAGGTTCGTAGATGTCTCCAAGGGCCGCTGACACATTACTGACTGGCGCGCTTCCAAATGTACCTCCAAAGAATCTTGTGATGAACATGGCGGCGGGCGATTGACTGACCGCCGTTCCAATGCTGAACAGCATGAGAGCGTACATCGCTGGGAGGATGCTCCATTTTCGGCCGAAGAGTTCACTGACAGGGGCCCACAGGAGAGGTCCAACGGCGAAGCCGACGATGTAGAGAGACACGTTCAGCACAGTGACTTCTGAACTGATGTTGAAGTGCTCTGAAATTGCTTCGCTGGCTGGGGAAATGATAGCAGATGCCTGGGACGAAGCTAGAGCCAGCATTCCCAGCTGGAAAGTGATCCAGCTTTTGTACCAGAACGAGAAGTTTCGTGGGTTGGCAGGATCGCCATCCTCCCAGTCTACTTGAAAGCTAGGATGGTTCTGCTTAGTACTAGGAATTCTTTTAAGCGAGGGGTCGTGTTGTTCATCATGGTCCAGGTCTCTTGACTTTTGTGCAGTGGCGGCGGGTAGCGTATGATTTCCATTCTCTGAGTCCTTTTCCAGGTCCGTATCCGTTCCCTTCAGGGACGATGAGCTTGACATCGCTACTTCACGTAAATAGAGTGGCAATCACCATGTGACGGATATTCCAGATGGTGACAAGTCGAAAGGAATTGGCGTGGGAAGATCTAGATCATTATCTATCTACTCGCCTCTGGATGCTTAGGTGATCGGCGGCTAACACGGCATTCGAAGTGACGACAGAAGTCCTTAGCCGATATCGCCATCCGGCACCTGTACCGAAAGCTACTGACATACTTACGTGTATGACGGAGCTCTCGCATGTGCTTCTTCCACTGCAAACCTGTCGGACATAATGCAAACAGCGAAAATGCGCTCGCTGGTGGCGGGAGTAAATGATGGCATGGGTGACGCTTGAAGGAGCATGGAGATGGAGACGAGTGCCGGCTGCTCTTTCCGGCTGGAGGCTGTCAATTTCACGTCAACGCGCTCGGCCGCGCCTGATCGCGTTACCCTTTTGGGGAATCTGTGCGACGACTGCACCTCGTTCTTCAGCTACGCCATTGGAGATGCTGCACTTCGCTCACAAGTGCTCTATTGCGGTGACATTGACATTTGGGCTCACCCAGTAATGCGGAGTCGCATCTGACAGGAGCCAATCATGGGCATCAATGGCTTGTGGGATGTCGTTGGAAGGGGTGAACTTGTCACGCTCGCGAAGCTGGCCACCGACCACTTCAAACAGCATGGAAGACCGCTCCGTGTCGCAGTCGACGAGCCAGGATGGCGATTCAACAATTTGACGCCACAGCAAGTGGAATTCATCAGATCCAAGGAACCAGCTGCGAACCCGATCGAGAAGAACATCATGTGGCGTATCCTTCACCTTATGAAGTTCAACATCCAACTGATCTGGGTTTTTGATGGGCCTGGTCGACCCTGGAAGCGAAACAAGCGAGGAGGTGGAGGCAAGCCCCAAGACGAGCGCGAGAGGACCCGACTGACCTGTCAGCTGCTCGATCATCTGAAGGTGCCTTACCACCGTGCACCTGCTGAGGCCGAAGCTGAGTGCGCGCGGATGCATCAATTGGGAATTGTTGATGCTGTCTGGTCCGATGACGGCGACACTCTAATGTTTGGTGCTACTTGCGTGTTCAGCGCACACAAAGTCGGGAAGAACTGGAGCACCGATGAGATTCGCGTTGTTCATGCTGCAACGATCCTTGCGGAGCACGATCTGGACAGTTCATCCATGGTGCTGTTCGCTATGCTCGCCGGTGGCGATTACAACACTGCTGGTCTCCCGAACTGCGGACCACAGATTGCACGTGTTGTTGCCAAGAAGGGAAATGGTCTAGCCGATGCATTGTGTCGGTCATCAGCTCAAGACCTTCCCAGTTGGAGACTTCGACTAGAGGATGTGTTGCAACAAGCAGGCAAGCGAGTACCGGTTCCTTCCACGTTTCCAGATCAAAAAGTGTTAGGTCATTACCGTGAGCCTAAAGTTACATCAGATGATGGACTTCGCAACTTGACTTGCCTGAAGCAGGGCTGGGATCTCAAGATCGACGAGAACAAATTACGCGTTCTTTTACGCCAAAGGTTCAACATTTGGACCAAAGGCTATTTGAAGCACTTCGCACCAGTCTTCATGATCAGACAGTTGGCAAGATGCCCTCCGCACGACGAAGCCATGATAGGAAACACGAAGTTTGATATCGAAGTCAAGAAGACACGACAAAAGAAAGCCGGCGTGGGCGAAGCTTCTGTTGATCCGGTGGAACTCGAGAAGAAAGTAACATTCTATCCTCTTCCAGCTGTTGATATCGACATTCACGAGCCGGAGGAGGAGGATTGGAGTATCTGGGAAAAGGATGGTTCTCACTATGATCCTTCCAGCCGTATCGAGTGCAATGTGCTGAGCTGCTTCTTGGCGCATGGTCTACCAGAGGGCTTTCTTGTCGTGCCAGAGCCACCAAAGCGTCAGAAGAAACAGGGCGCCCATTCTGCTGCTTCAGGTCAAGATGTGGCTGATGTTGCAATACCAACGCCTTCTGCTGTGGCGGATGGCGCACCCAAACCCCGTGGAAGAACCAAGAAGATCTCGAACTCGAACTCAATGTCAATCGATGGCGCCCCAGTAGATGCCATACCCAAAAAGCGTGGGAGGCCACCAAAAGGCGACAACGCAGCCTCAAAGAATCACTCACCAAAGAAGCGCAAAGGTCGTCCCGAAGTCGGAAGCACTCCAAAGCCACCGATGCCAGTCTTCAGGCAGTCTCGCGAATTCTCATTCACGAACCCAAATGCTCCACCATGGCAATCTCAAGATGTTGAAGCATCCGAACACATAACAGCAACACCAGCCAACTGGGCAGCGCTTTCGTCTTCGGCACCGATCAATACTCCGAACACTTCGCAACTTCAGAACCAGTACACACCCGGCGAAACAATACTCCCTGCTACACTGCGTGAACTGAGAGCTGCAAAGTGGGGATCCGGAAGCTCGCCAGCATCCACATCTACAAGATTGAACGAAACTCCTGCCTATGCTGCAAAAATACCGCCTGGCGCGGTGGTCATCGACCTGACGGATTAGATACATGTTTTAATTGCGCGTGGCTGCATAAGGAGGACTCGGCGTGCATGCGATGGCACGATTATATCCAAGGCGCTCGACGCAACTACGCCTCTCCCGTGATTGTCACCGTGCACTTACGGTTGTTCTCCGATATTGGACAAAACATTTCAACGATTTTATGTATTACGAAGATATATGATAGATGATCAACGCTCGGCGGCTGGCCTCGAGTAAATATTTAAAGAAATGACAACGTTGTTCTTCACGGTTCAAGTTGCATGGTCTGATTTCTTCAGCACTATGCTCGGAGAGTCTAGTCGCCGACCGTACGCCTGCGATTGAGCAGCGAGCCACCATCTACGTATCTAGATCTTGCAGAATCTTACAAGTATAAGTCGAGCTAAGATACATATCTTATTCCCAACATGAAGCCTGCACATGCCTGACGTATGTTTTTTGATGCTTGTACTCCCAGAGATCGACTCAAGCTTGCTTATGGATACCGATGAGACATCGATGAAAGCATATCGTACCCCTAGTGATGTTTATGTCTATACCAATCTGCACAGAATTGATGAAGACGGCATCGGCCATTGGGATGCTCATCGCAGGCTGTACCGCCCCTGAGCATCTGAGTCTTCGAACTCCCAGAACAGCCCCGCATCCTTCGCAACCACAGTCATGCGCAGGAACAGCATTCAATTGCTACCTACTCAGCATACGCAGTCAGCCGCTCACTTAGCTTTAGAAAAGCACTTTGAAACGGCGCCACGTCTCCTTGACCGTAACGGTCAGCGCGGCTACGTGCCTGACTTAGTACAGATCGCCATTGGTCTGAGACACAGACTTATCACAGAGTTACGCAAACAAACACGCCGTGTTATGAGGCGGTCAGCTAATGCGAACCATTGGTTGGCCATGTATAATGGAGGTTTGTTTGTGTCTTTCCGTGGCTGCTGATGCTCGTGCGCTCTGTGAATTGGAGCCGGTGCTACATTGTTGTTATATGAATAGATCTCATGCTCCTGCTGCACGCACGTATCTTGCTTGCCTACCGATTGGATTACGGCAACACAGTGCTGTTTATTCGAATTAACACAACGACAAGAAGTGTAGCTCGTCCTCGCAATCATGCTCACACAGCCACTTCCCTACTTCTCGCGGGCAACGACAACATACGAGCCAATCGCACCCGAAAAGCGACACTCCCTATCGACATCACTCTCAAGAAAATTCTCAGTACGCAGCAGCAATTCTACAAGCTCAAGAAGTACCACCCGATCGAAGCTTTCAACAAAATCGTCAGAACTCAGAGCTCGAATGCACTCGTGGCTGGGGTCTAGCTCAACACCGTCGCACACTAGCAGCGAGGACAGAGATCTCCATGAAGCAATACTTCCGAAGAAGAAGAAGAAGAGGTCGAGCAGAGTGGCAAGAAACCCTGACTCGGAATACCTGAGTACATGGGCCGCGTTGGGAATGTACTCGTGCCCAGGCGCGGGCCCTCTCGTAGGCTGGTTTTGAACTCCAGGGAAAGCGACGACATGCGACGGTGGTTGACGACCACATTTTCCCTCTCTTTCGTCCTTTGCAGAAGACATGAGCGCACGAATTGACTGTGCGAGGAATAATGTTATGATTGTAATGCTTGTTGCAGGAAGTGCGACGGAATGATTGAAGCGGGAGTCCTTTCGATTTTTCTCTTAGGTTTGGGTTGATTACTTTGTGTTCTGTTGTGCTTTTGGGCTTGTGGTGGTGTTCACCAATGACAGAGTCGCCAGCAAAATTGTGGTCTCATTACCACAGCATGGGACTGCAAGAGCTGGTTGCTTGGTCTTCGGAACCTCGTCGAGACTGTGGATGCCGTCCATGATGGTGGTGTGTTAGGAGAGGCCTTCGACTGGAAGCGTTCCTCGAAAGGCTATTATTTCGCAGTGTCAGTGGTGCGTTACGCGTTCAGCGATCGGTATTTGATAGCAATAGCTTCTAAGATTCACCTCGAACAAGTTTCTAGCATTGCGCTCAAATGCTGCTGAGTCTACTGGAAGTATAGCGTTGAGATTGCCTGCTGGTATGAGAGGACGAGTTGACTGTTCTGCAACTTCTCCCGCGGTTATGTTAAAGGTCATCTATGTTCGGCGTGCTCGGAGCCCTGCAGATATACAAGGCTTTGAAGGAATCTTGCAGCAGAGCTATCTCATGAACCTTGAACCCCGTGGGATGGGCTCAGCAATACTTGCGCAAGATCTCATGCACAGCATCTGAAGCTCTCACAGATTTGCAATATTTCCAGGGCGAAGTCTGGTATTTCCCATCGCTCGACGTGGGCACATGGGGGCTTACTGACCAGTGCGACTCGGCTACCAATTTTTGGAGGCAAGCAAGGTCTCGAGAGGTTTGTGATTTCTTAAGAGACATGAGACTGTTAAGAAGCTCATCAGAAGTGACGTTTGAATTGTAGAATTGGCTTATAACGATTCGATCATTTCCATATCATCGCAAACCCCTCTCTCCCGCGTTCCAGACCATTCCCCGGAATGAACCGGGACCTTTCTCCTCTCTCCTTGCCCCTGGGACTTGTAGATCTAACTTCGAACAGTGCTAGAAGTTCGCGAACGGCGATCAGAGGGCTGCCTAGAAGTCCTTTCGTCCGCCGGTTGCTTGTCTCGTGACTGCAAATAGGAACCAGACCTACGCAGGGTCTTGTCTTGCTGAGAATGTGCTTAAGATTGTCGACCGTGTCCTCCCGAAGCAGGAAACAAGAATTGGTCGTTAGACAATCGTGTCCATGCTTTCAATCGTCGGAGGTTGTGGTATGCTCAGGAAGTGCTGTTGTTGCTTGATTGCCAGAGATCGTCGCGAACTGCTGATAACGCTGCCCATGGGCGTGAGCGTGGGGATGGGGATGCGGTAGCGGCAGGCGTTGAATTGCGGGTTCTGATAAGCGATAGCCAGACTTGGTCAGGTATGCTTTCGTTGCCGCTTAACAGGTCGAAGTGGGATACGAGGTCGATATCAAGTTGTGTTGTGCTCTCACTTGGAGTAATCAGAGAGGTGGTACCACAGGCATGGTTTCGCTGGCACGTCGTAGCTGCAAGTGCACTTCACGAAGTGCCTTGAGTGTTTCCCACGTGAGCTGTCAGATTTAGAGTTTCGGAACAGCTTGCCGAAGCGTGCTCGGTCGAGGTTGAAGAGAGCCATGGTGAGTCGAGTTGTCTTGATGTTTACAGATCGCAACGGGTCTCACGACATGGGCGACACAGGCTACTTAAGTTGCGCCAGCGACCACGCGCGTGCTTATCTTGGTCACGCATGGCTCAGGAATGGAAGCACAAGGTAGAATCGCGGCACGAAGGCTTAGAGCGGTGATTAATCGGGGGCCTTCCGAGTTTCAGAACCCTGAACCTAATATGCATGACCCCGGTACTCGGAGTAGTCCAATTTCTTCACAGCCCGCTGTCAAGCAGGTTTTGTCGCGCTCGCCATTCAGGTTATACACATAATCCCCGTCCTTACGTACGAATCGGTGCACGTCTCTAGTAGTCACCTGCCTAGTGACGTGCGCCACGGGCGGCTTCTTCGTACCGTATGTTCAAAGCTCTCGGCAGGAGTCACCAAGCGGACAGCCTTACAGCCCTGGTATAGACAGGCGAAGCGCTCGGTTGGAAGCACGGACGGAGTCACCTCGACTTCTGGAAGCGATCGCCGAACGCAATCAAGGTTTTTGAGCAACACCGCCCAGAGGTGACGCCGCGCAACAGTGCACGTGTCCGACGCAAAGGCGCTGATATCTCGCAAATCTAAATCGGGAATCCGGGGTCATGTGATACTGTCTGCGGTCGTAGCGTGAAGTGTTTCGATCGATCGTCTCAAAAAGTGCAATTGCTGGGTATCATGTAATGCCCTCTAACGCCTGGGAAATACGAACGCATTTGCAAAGCAGCGTCGCATGCCCACCATCCATTTCCAAACAGTGTATATGTGCTCATGGTCCCTCAACCTCCCTACTCCTGTCCTTGAGGAACTCGGAGAGCCAGAGCAGCGGTTTCTCGGGCTCGTACACTGCCAGATATTTCATTCCCTCCAGCAGATGGGGCGTAATGTTCTGATTGAGGAACTGCCTAGTTGGGCCACCGTGGGCGACAGGCTTATCGGGTCTGGCTGTCACTGGAGGCGGAGGGATCGAGCCCGGACGAGGTGTGTTTGCGGTGGGTGTGGCTGCTGCGGCCACTGTGACTGGGACAGCGGTTTCTTGGTTCGATGGCGCATATTCCGTGTTGACTGCTGGAGGTGCTGCACCCTCTGTGGTTTGGGCGGGTGCAGTTGGATCGGTGAGAGTTGGCTGTACTGCGCTCAGAACGGGCTAAATGTGTTGTTAGCAGGTGTAGGTGGTCGCTGGATGTTCCGCCAACATACCTCTGGCACAGTCTCCTCTTTCATCTCGACATCGGCATTCGCCGGCGCGTCTCCATTGGGCATTTGCTCAGCCATGGTTGTCGGGTGCTTAGCTTCAACAAATGGTGGAAAGTACCCTGGTCCAGAACATGAGCTGTACGTGAAGCGCGTCTTCAAGCCGAGGCTTGGCGCGTTGTGCCTTCACCTTACCAGACGACATCTACAATGGGTTTCTACAAAATTGCGCCTATATGTTCTTATTGAACCCACGATATCTAGGCAACTATTCGGTATTACTTCACAATATACAGACGTGATGCAGCAAAATGCTTGCTCTCAACCTGAAGCTCTAAAGTATGGACGCGAATTACTATTCAGAAGGACCTTGTACGGTCCGGCATGATTCAGTGTTCCCTTGACTCGAAACAAGTCATAAGTCCTGCATATCTGCGTCTCAAGCGTGCGGTGCGAGATAGCTTCCGCGAGTTGATTGATAAGATGTGTCTTATATTCCTGGCCAGACCTATGCCCAACGAGCCGTGGTAAGCTAGGCGAGGTAATAATGTATATTCTTTTTCCCCTTCGTGGACACTTCTGGTCATTCTTCGCAACCGATGACCACCCCAAGCCATGCCTCCTACAGATTCACCTCCTTGACTCGTTTCGTCAAGCCGTCCGCGCCGTCAAATTCGTTGCCTCGCTTAGTCGGCCGGTCTTTGAGCGCGTCTATGATGGCGAGCAGTGATTTCCACCCTAAACACAGCAGAAAAACAAAAAAGTCAGTAAAACCGGTAATCCAGCTTAGGTTTCTTTTCTACATCTGCAGGATTGTTTCAAGAGTGGCCCAACCTGGCGAGTGCATGAGCTGTGCGCCGAGCGCGGCGTCTTTTGATGTTGCGACGCGGCAGAGGAGGGAGAGCTCGTCCTGTAGGTAGAGAGGTAGAAAGATTAGCGAGAACTCATCTTCCATTGGGAAAGGTATAAGCTAGTCATGGGTGTACTTACCTTGCTCAGGACATCGAGGCTGGCAATATAGGTGAGCAAGTGGAAGTCGGACACTGCGATTACGCCTTGTGGTTGATCTAATGCGACGCGGTTTGAGCCGGCCCTCAACTGTTTCTGGAGCTCTCTAGGCTCTTGGGTCTGGCCGATAAGTTCACGGTTTTCCACTGCAAAGCTATTCTTGGCGAAAAGAGGCTGTGACTGCAATGGGAAACCGTGAGTAAGGGTGATGAGCAGATACTCTACCGGGAACGATGGCTTGGCATTCTCCTGCACCCTCGCGCCGTATTCGTTGATGCGGGTGTAGAACACTTCAGGAATGTAGCGCACGCGACCCAGCTCGTTTTCCTCGTCCTCATCCTGGACAAGCATAACAGCTGGCTCTGCGGAGGGCTCGATGATATCTGCGCGAACCATTTCGACAGCTGAATTGCTTGCCTGATATGCGGAGACGGCAATCTGGCCTTCATTGTCGCCAGAAATGACACAAGTGACGAAGTTGGACCCGAAACGTCCAGTGTCGCACCACTTAGAGGGACGAGGGTACTGCGCCTGATAGCGTGCAGCGAACATGATCTCCAGTGACGAGAGGAAGTAAGAGTCAATGTGGCGTTTGCAGACAGCGGTCTGATCTGGTTCAGTAGGGGCAAGGAGATCACTGAAGATCACACCGACTCTTTGCAGCCCGCAAGAAGCCGCCACTTCATCTACCGTTTTCTCGTTATCCCAGTCGCGCAGTGTCACACCGTCAGGCTCGTTGATTTGAGGTGGTTCATAGATGGCTTCAACAACAGCCTTGGTTCCAAGTGGTATCTCGTCGTATGCCTCGTAGCGACCGTACATGAATCCTATGCGCTGGCATCCAGTCTGTCGCCAAAAGTCGATGAAGCCGTTAACGACTTGGGAGTCGGCAATTTCTACATGGTCGACCATGCGATATTCCTGAGGCTGTAGTGTAATAGCTGAGGGCTGGCATTTTGTGCAAATAACCTGGGGAAAAGGCTTGTGTCCAGACGGGCAGTTCGGGTTGACGCGATAGTAAGGCTCGGTCAAGGGCGGCATGTATGAGCTTCCAGAGTCGTACTTGTTCTTGCCCTGGTTGAGCTTCCGCAAGTACGAGTGGTAAGACAGGTGCTTGATCTTCTTTTCATCCAAATATTCCTTGTTGTATGGTTCGATCGGCATGCAGTAGTCGCACATTCCTTTAGGTCCGTGTCTGCACATCTTCTCGTCCTTCTTGCGGTGGATCTTGCCATCCAGCTGATCCAAGCGATCATCCAGCGCGGATTGCCTGACGGTCTCCCAAGGGTTCTTGATGAGCTTCACAGCTCCGCCAGTTGGTATAGGAATACTTGAGACATCCTCCTCTTTGCTGACTTCTTTTCCGTTCAGCCTGCTGCCAGAGGCCGACTGCCCGTTTGTCTCAGGTGCATCCTCCTTGAAGTCAAGGAATACTTGAGTCCCGTGGGCGAGGCCAAGTTTGGCAAAGGTGACACCCTTGAGTGCTTCGATAGGTCTTGAATCTGCGCCATGTGGCTTCGGGCTGATGGTAACAGACCCGGGTATGGTACCAGCGGGCAGCTTCTCTACAACTTGTGGGAGGATCGAGGCAATATCGGTGTCTTGCTCAACAGTGAGGCGAAACTGGCCGTTGCGGCTTTGGAATCTTAATATCATCGTAGTGGTGTTGTGGGAATGTGATGTTTGTAGTCGTGACGGTTGGCGATCGTCGGTGCAATAGAGCTAGCGAGTTGACCGCTTGAAGAAAGAAGTGCTGGTGGTGTAGGTCTGGTATAGGGTGAAGGAAGCTTTTGTAGGTGTGCAGAGGTGAAGAAGAAGTCAGATGTGAGAGAGACTCGCCACCGCGTTTGCTTGTGATCGATGTCTGGCTGACAAGTTGGTGGTGGTGAAGCACAAGCTCAGGCACCGAATGTTCGCCAGCTCGGGATAACGTCAGTCGTGTGTGGGGGAGCAGAGCCGCATCGGCGGCGGGAGCGCGTTTCACAAGCGCTGGCGCTGGCCGAGGGGTGAATTCCATTATGACACTTGTTGGAAGTCAAGCTGCTAATAACTCAAAGTCTCCCATTCCGATACCACCGGGAAGATACACCCTCGTAACGACTACACAACAGGATCGCGATTTCTGGCAAATCCGAATTTTCTTTTTGGCATGATCGTATAAGGAATTAGCACAAACGAACACCTGGCGCCAAATCGAGGCAGTACACATAGGACACCACCTTCAATATGGACAACGCAACAAACTCAACCTTCAACGGCACATTCGACGGCAATGGTACATTCAACGGCACATCTGGATCATTCGTCCCACCCGTGCCTAAACCTTTCTGGACTGGCCTGCTCCTCCCGACAGCCTATCTCATAATCCTCATCGGCTCCCTCTACAGCTTCTCATCCGTCTACCGCCAGCGCCAAATCTCGCGCGCCTCCAAACTCGAGCCTTGGTTCCCTCAGCATGTCACACGCAATATCTATTTGAGCTTGCTTCACCTAGACCCTGAGGCAGCGAGCGAAAGCGATGACGAGAAGAAGCTCAGCAAAGTACCCGACTCTGTGCTCAAAGCAGCGCTGTTGAAGCGCGCAGTCGAGGATATTCAACGGATCGTGCAACTGCGACAAGCCAAGCCCGCACTCCAGACACTGCTTCAACGGGGATCTGTGGGCGACGAACTGTGGCAGCGCTTCCAGCGCGCAGAGCAGGAGATGGAGATTGAGGTCAAGGATGTAGTAAACGAGGTAAGTTTGAGCGCAGCATTGTTTTTATCGCAATGCACATCACGAATGCTCCATACAACAGAAACAAAAACATAAATACTAACTCCCTCCCCTCACAGGCCAACGCCTTTGCCCCTAACTGGGGCCAAGTAATCTTCCAATCCGCCAACGAAATCAACCAAAACATCATGCTCAAGGCCCGCGTCAGCGAAATGCAGGCCGAGCTCGACGCCGACAAGACGTGGTGGGAGAACAAGCGCGCCGGCATCCAGTCGCAATTCATGAAAGAGCTCGAAGGCGATGAGGAAGACGCGGCGGCTGCCATGTTGCCTCCCGTAACGAAGAAGGCGAACAGCGACGACGATGCTGTGCTTGTGGAGGCGGGTGGACCGGCGCAGGCGCAGGGTAATGCTGGAGGGAAGAAGAAGGGAAAGAAGTGAGGGTGTTGAGTTTGGGTGATGGACTTTGTTATCTGTTGCGATGGTGTTTTCGTGTTGGGTTTTCAGGGCAGCGCATCGCATTAGCTGGCGTTTGGGCCTTCAATTCTGGAAATTCATATGCCAGATGATCAGCTTCAGCGAGTGTTTTAACCGCTGATCGTATGACCACTTCAAGTAATAAAAAAAACATTATGCTGATACTCTCGCACATTCGTCTACAGTGAGCTATTGTCATGTTGAACTATTTTGGTATACTGAATACAAGAAAGTCAAGGCCTAGGGTATTGCGCCAGCATGAAATAGACAAAACAACCTCCCACACAATCTCAGCTCCCCACACCTCTTCCACCTCTTATCTTGTGCCGGTACTACCAGTTGGAGTCTCTGTTGGCACCGCCACTGACGTTACCAACCGGAGCCTCTTCACCATGATCGGCACTGCCTCTGTCAGCTGCGGCGTCGCCACCGTTGGTTGCACCGTAGTTCGCCCTCTTCACGCCTGAGGGTCTACCGGTGATATCTTGCCAAGTAGCGCCGAAACGTCTTCCGGTGCTGGCAAGCAGACCCTCCTCCTCTTCCTCGCGGAGGTCGTCGTCCATTTGCTCCTCGTCCAATTTCGGAACGCGGAAGAGCATGACCAGGAAGACGATGAGGAATATTCCGAGGAAAGCGAATTGCGCCCAGAAGTCGATGACGCCGAGGAAGGGGAAGTTGACAGTGATGCGGTTCAGGAAAGTGCTCATGGCGGTCGGCGTGCAGACGAGATCGCTGACGGGGTTGTCGTTACGCTCAGAGCAAGGCTTGATGGCGTTGCGGTGCTTGCTGCAGTCTGGCTGCTGGTCAAGACCGTGGCTAGGGCGATCGCAGAAGGTCTGTGCACCGAAGGTAGAGTATTGCGGCGCCACGATCATGGCGAGCGCGTAGTTGAGAGCGAGAACGATGAGAGTGAGGAGAACGGTGGCCATGAGCATAGCGTTCGGTGTTGTGTGCCCTTTGCGGATTTTGAAGAGGGTGATCCAAAGGAAACGGATGCCGATGGTGGCCATGCCGACCACGGAGGCGGAGAAGAAGAGCATCGTCAGGAGGAGGTAGAGGATGTAGTCGATAGGGAACACACGGCTGGTGACAGTCATGATGTAGTTGATCGGGTTGAAGATCTGTGTGTGTCCGAGCAAGAAGCCGCAGTGAGAGCGGCATACTGAGTTCTTGATCTTGTCAACGCAGGTGATCAACATGCTGGCGAAGATGAAGACAGACACAAGGAGGAGTAGAAGACCGCCGAGAAGCTTCAGAGGACGGAAGATTGCTTCGAGCTTGATCCAAGTACGGACAAGGAAGTTGTGGCCTTCGCCGCTGTTCTCCGATGCAAGTCTCTCACGGCGGACCAATGTGCGCTCTTCGCGAACAAGAGCTTCGAGCTCGCGGCGGTCACGGGCTTCGAGGCCGCCTTCCCTGCCTTCGCCTCTTCCTTCGAGTTGTCTCTGGCGTTCACGGTTCTGCTCGAGCTGGCTGGAGGTCGAAGCCGCAAGCTGGGGTGCTGAGATTCTTGGAGCAGACTTAATGAGCGCAAGAGGCAGCAGTGCTAGACCAGGGGCAGTGTAGCAGCAGTAGAGTACAGTACCAATAGTGATGAGCACTCCAATGGCAAAAGTCAAAGCACGTTCTCCGTCTAAGAAACTGTTAGCACAAGTTATGGCATTGTTAGTCAAGGGCACGTACGGTTCTCGGTAAGTAGATACTTGAAGTAGTCCAAATCACGGTGGTCGTCTCTTGCCTGCTTGGCGACTGGGATGAAGAAGCCGACCAAGAACAAGATCACGCAGATAGCGATGAAGACGATGGTGTACTTGAAGGCACCCCAAAGTCTGCTGCCGAAGGTCTGGGTTCCATCCTCGGTCGCCACCTCGTCGTATTCCTCGTACCAGAAGTAGGTGAATGGTACAACAAGCAGACAGAGAACGGCGTCTAAGCTGTACAGCGTGTAGTAGACTACCTTCAGTTGGAACAGGATGTTGTCGACAGCATCGGGAGTCGCCCAGTCTTTCTTTGCTCCTAGCTTGATGTTGGTAGTAGAAGAGACCAATGCAACATCGACAGGGAGCAAGAGCACGGTAGCCAGTAGGGATAGCACAGTAATGAAGCAGACGAGCGTCACGACCAGCCCGCGCTCGTGAGGCTTCTGATATATGAAGACGAAAGTGCCGGCGATGAAGAACAGGATGGCCAGGCAGACGGCGTAGGCCACCCAGATGAGGGAGGTTGCAATAAGCACCATGGCCGCGTGAGATTGGCACTGAAGCTGTGGCAGGCCGCGACTGCAATGCCCGTTGTTAGTAGAATGCCCCTGTCAGGCGTGGACGTGGATGAGGATGGAGGTGGTCCCGCAGAAGCAGGTATGCTGCTGAAACCAAGCTTGCTTCTCGAGACCTTCTGTGACGTTAGTGGCTGGAGCTGGCTCCTCGGTGTTGTGGCTGGTGATGGTGTGAGGCTGACGATGAGGCTCCCGCGTGTTGTGGCTGAACTTCGTGAGGCTCAAAGTGCTGGAGACAGGCGCAACCGCGAGCCGCGAGCTTGAGCTTGTGCACATCGCCAAACACTCGACAACGCGAAATTGAGACTTGCGCTTAGTCGATTACGCGCCAACCCAGAGAACTGGATCTACCGTCTCGGACTATGGATTGAGCATTAACAACGGGTCCATTTCGCCAACATGCAGTGCTACACGGAGCTCATCCCTCCCACCACCGTCACCCACGCCGTCACTCTTCCCTTCCTCTCGCCAAATGAAGAGAATCTCGTGGTCGCAAAGACTTCTTTATTGCAGGTCTTCAGGCTACGACAAGTGTCAACAGATGGACAATCCAGCGAGCGAACAGATGATGAAGGAGATGAAGCCATTGAGCGCAAGCTGAGCCTGGTGGGAGAGTACAAACTTTCAGGCACAGTGACAGCATTGCAGCGCGTCAAGATTCTGTATGGCAAATCTGGTGGTGATGCGCTGCTAGTTGCGAGCAAGGATGCAAAATTGTCGCTGGTCGACTGGGATCCGGAAAACCATCGCATAAATACGATTTCCATTCATTATTACGAGGGAGAGAACATTCCTATGCAGCCTTTTGGTCCGGCTCTCAGGGACACAGAGAGCGTCTTGGCTGTAGATCCGAGCTCTAGATGTGCGGCTCTCAAGTTTGGGCAACGACACCTGGCCATCTTGCCATTCAGACAACAAGGAGACGACTTGGCAGATCTGGAAGCAGAAGCGGACACTGATGAGAAACGACAACCTCAATCGAATTCCATCGGTGGAGATGCGGCTCAGACTCCTTACAAAGCTTCGTTTGTCTCCACCCTTACACAAGTGGCACCGAACTTGACACACCCGGTCGATCTCGCCTTCCTACATGAGTACCGCGAGCCAACACTCGGTATTCTTGCTTCAGCATCGCAAGCTTCCAGCGCTCTCTTAGATTTGCGACGGGACATCATGACATACACTGTCGGTACGCTTGACCTGGAACAAAGAGCGTCGACAGTGCTCGTCTCTGTGCCGAACCTACCATCAGATCTCTGGAAAGTGGTTCCGCTTTCACTACCGATTGGAGGTGCACTGTTAGTTGGAACGAATGAATTTATCCACGTTGATCAAAGCGGCAAAACAAATGCTATTGCCGTGAATGAGTTCGCTGTGAAGGGAAGCAACTTCGCAATGGCAGAACAGTCAAGCCATGGTCTTAAATTGGAAGACTGTGTCATCGAGCCCCTCAACAACACTGCAGGTGATTTACTCATAGCATTGCGTGATGGTTCTCTGGCAATTCTACGATTCAATATGCAAGGACGCAACGTGGGTGGCATGCAGATAGTGAAGGTCGCAAGCAGCAACGGCGGCTTGTCTCCCGAGTCAGCACCTTCGTGCATTGCTTCGTTCAAGTCAGGTGAATTCCTCATCGGTAGCGACGTTGGCGACTCTGTCTTGCTTCAAAGCAATAACCCACCGACGTCCGTAAGCCGTAAGCGCTCACACGCTCAGATGGCAGAAAGTGATGATGAAGCTGGTGATGAAGACGAAGACAACGATGCTGAAGAGGATGACCTGTACGGAGCCGCTCCCGAAACGACACACAAATCGCATTCCATGTCCGCGGCAGCTATCTCACAACCCCTATCAGCATACAACTTCCATATCATTGACAGACTGCCTTCCATGGGGCCGATCAACGACTTTTGCTTCGGCAAGTCCCCGCAGTCAGGCGAAGGCGGTCTTGACGCTTTGGCATCTGTCGGAAAAGGTAGAGGAAGCCGACTTGCCTTTCTTAGCAAACATCTGTCTCCTGACCTTGGACGTCAGAATGCCATAGATGGCGCAAAGAATGTATGGAGCGTTTCTGCTGCTAGTGACTCTGAAGACTCCAAGAATATCCATGACAATCTGCTGTTTGTCTATGATGGCGAGCACACCAAAGTCTACTCCAGACCAGAAAACGAGGATCAGCAGTGGGGCTCTAGCGATGATACTAGCAGTCCCTACATCGAGCGCACTGATGCCGAATTTGAGCAAGAAGGAGAAACCATCGACATTGGAACTCTTGCCAATCGCACACGCATTGTCCAGTGTAGGCAGAATGAGATTCGCACGTATGATGCCAATCTGGGACTGAGTCAAATCATTCCAATGCTCGACGAAGAATCCGAAGAGGAGCTGAAGATTGCCCACACATCATTCTGCGATCCTTATCTTCTGGTCTTACGAGACGATAGTAGCGTCCAAGTACTACAAGTCGAAAAGAGTGGAGACGTTGAACCTCTCGACCCTGGCGATGCAGTTCTCACCGAGTCCACATGGCTCAGTGGATGTGCTTACAGTGGCAAACTAACAAACTACCAGGCAGCGGTTTTCTTACTTCGCGAGGACGGCAGTCTCCACACTTTCTCACTTCCCGATCTGAATCCCATATTTACTGCACCTAACCTCTCACACCTTCCTCCAATCCTTTACACCGAAAATACACAGCGCCGCGTGGGTGCAAGAGAAACACTTTCCGAACTTGTCGTAGCAGACATAGGACCCGCAGATGCCTCGGATCCATACCTGATTCTCCGAACCGCTGCAGACAGCTTTACAATTTACGAACCCTTCTATTACCCGAAAAAGTCGGCAGCCAACAGCTGGCAGAACGATTTGCGGTTCAGAAAAGTGCCCAACGCCCACATTGCCAAGTTCGACACCACAGACGACGGTTCCGTTCGTGTTGCACCTCTCCGGCCGGTACATATCGCTGGGTACAATGCGATATCAATATCGGGTAGCTCACCAAGCCTCGTGACCAAGCACGCAACTTCGTTACCACAGATCATTCCCTTGCGGGTGCAGAACTGTAGAGCGATAACGCCATTGCACATTGCCACCTGCGATCGAGGCTTTGCGGTGCTTGACTTCGAAGGAAATTTGCAAGAGTGCCGATTCCCGGCCGATGCATGGTTTGGCACAGGTTGGGTCGTTCGCAAGATGCCTCTGGGAGAACCTGTCGAAGAAGTACGACAATTGGCTTATCACGAATCACGAGGTTTATACGTCGTTGCTACGTGCCGATTGGTCGACTTCATGTTCGTTGAAGAAGATGGTCGGCATCCGGACCAAGACGACATCACCGTACGTCCCCAGGTGCCACAGTATACCCTGCACCTGTTGTCTGCCAAATCTCACAGAATACTCTATTCTATGGAGATGCCGTACACTGAGACCATTACCACCCTCAAGGTCATGCCACTCGAAGCATCTGAACTCACACACGAGCAAAAGTCGCTCGTGGTCGTTGGCTCTGCCCAACAGAGAGGCGAGGACATGCCAGCGAAGGGTGCCCTCACTGTGCTCGAGATCCTGAACGTCGTGCCCGAACCCAACGACGAAGAAACCGGCGTGAAACTCCACGTGATCTCCCGCGAAGAACCCCGAGGCGCCGTCACCGCCATCGAAACCTTCCTCGGCGGCCTGATCGGCACAGCACAAGGCCAAAAACTCATGGTCCGCGGTCTGAAAGAAGACGGGTCCTGCCTCCCTGTCGCTTTCCTCGATGCCCAATGCCAAATGGTCAGCCTCAAGACCTTTGCGCGCAGCGGCCTGTGGCTTGGAGCCGACATCTTCAAAGGCCTGTGGTTCGGCGCTTTCACAGAAGAGCCTTACAAGCTCTCTGTGCTCGGCAAAAGCCGCACGCAGATGGAAGTCGTGAGCGCCGAGTTCTTGCCCGCAGGCGACGGGCAACTCTACATCCTCGTCGTCGACGCAGACATGGACTTGCACGTCCTGCAGTACGACCCGGAGAACCCCAAATCGCTCTCCGGCACTCGTCTCATCCACCGCTCCACGTTCCACCTCGGCCACTTCCCCACCAGCATGACCCTCGTGCCTTCCACTCTCGCGCCTTTCGCCGAGCAGCCTCTTGCCAACGGCGACGCAAATGGCGACAACGGCACGCCGGCGCCACAGCCAACGGCTCTCTTCCACATTCTCGTGACGACACAGACCGGCTCTGTTGGCTTGATTACTCCTGTCGACGAGACGAGCTACCGCCGTCTCGGCGCCGTCGAAGCCCACTTGACGTCCATCCTCGAGCACGCCGCTGGTTTAAACCCACGTGAATACCGTGCCGTTGAATCGGAAGGCTTCGGCGCTCGCGGGATTGTAGACGGCAGTATTGTGCAGCGGATCAGCGAGCTGGGTTCTACGAGAAGAGCGGAAGTGCTTAGCAGAGCGGGCAGTGATGCGTGGTTGCTGAGGAGCGATTTGGAGATTATTGGAGGGGGAGGGTTGGGGTGGTTATAAGATGAGATGAGATGAGACGTTGAAAGATCTTGTGGTTGATAGATCTATTGGGGTGGTTTGAATTTGATTCGTGACGACTACTGTAGTTCTACAGGTCTTTAGACCGGGCGTTTCAAAAAACGCGACGATCGTGTATTATGTACTTCTATATCGAGTACCTCGCTTTCCTCCTATTCCTTCAATATCTTCTGTCGTATAGATGTCGTTAAATCGTGATATGTCAATGCTTGGTAGATCTCATCATGTAATGCCTTTGCACCTTCTCGCTCGCTCCAGTGGCGACGTCGACTTAAACGCACTCGCTAACAAGGTCAACCTCCTGGCAATTCTCGCCAAACTCCGCCGTAGCAGCAACACCATAGTAAATCGCCTGCTGCGAGTCGGCAATGCCCTGCAGCCCCGTGTTGTCGCAAACGAAGAACTTCTGCTCGGTGCACTGCGAGTTGCCACCGTTCGTTGAGCCAAAAGCAGGGCAGCCAGTTTGGGCGCGAATTTTCTGGCCTGCAATACCGCACTCGCCGCGGTCGGAGTACTTGTCGACCAATTCGACGAAGGGCGTGCCGCAGCCTGGAGTCGAGACGACGGCGGCGATGCTCTCAGGACCGGAGAGGGCGGATTGGTCGATGTTGAAGCCGCGCTCGTATTCTTGGTCTTCGTTCTTGTTCCAGAAAATGAGCTTGCGGTTGGTATTCCAAGTGGGCGCTGAGAAGGCTTCGCTGGCGTATTTGCGGGAGGGAGCAAGGAGGGCGTGGGAAGTGCTGAAGGCGTCGAGGTAGCCGAGGGAGACGTCTGAGCTGGTGCCGTTGCTCGAGGCAGTACCGTTTGCTGTTGTGGTGGAATTGCTCAGAGTGCCATTGGTGGCGATGGTGGAGTTGCCGAGCGTGGCATTTGATGCAATTGTGCCGGCAGGTTCGACACGTAGGATGTATGTGCTTGTCGCTTGGTCTTTTTGGCCTGGGTAGTAGGCGCAATCCTGTTGTCTGCGGAAGAGATCGCTGGTTGGTGCGGCGAGAGCAGTACCGGCCAAGATGGAGAGCAGTGTTGCGGTGTACATGGTTTGCGGCAGTTGTATGGCTTTGTTTGGATTATTGGTTTAGTGATAAGTTGAGAGAGAGGACGCTCGTAATTAGATCGTAGAGTGTTGTGTTGGTGATGCTATGCAAGAGTGGTTGAGTATGAAAGCTCTTAAGTTTACAGCCACCGTCTTATAGGTAGCACGATGTCTTTGCTAGAGCAACACAAGTGGCAGGGTCTCTCCTTGAGTACCCACTTTCTGCGTCATGGCTTCCAAGAAAAGCATGCGATCCACTGATCTGCTCCGAGAATGACTAGAACCTGGAGGTTTTGTGGAGTTTTCAAGAGCTGTAGCCGGCTTGTCGCCAGCCATTGGGCTTTTCGCCTGTGTTCCTGCAGCGGACCTGCAGTGGTTGATTGAGCGCTGGAGGAAAGCTAATGCTTGTCATTTCTTCTCGCTTCTCGTAGGCATGATCTACATCGCTACTTTCACCAGCGATGCAAATTCATCTGCAGCCGCAGATCTTTCACTATCCGTGTGCAGAACCGGTTGCGTTCGATTGATCGCCAGTATAGTGCACTGTCCAATATTGTCGTCATGAGCATATTGATATCGGGATCCTGAGACAGTGTACGTCTCAAAGCCATGCGTACACCGGATGCAATGACCAGCCAAGTCAGCCCTATGAGCAACTTCGATCCTTTGGACTCGATCTCAACTTGCAAATGTGGCCCGAAACGTCGCAAGTGTTCCTTGGGCTCAAATGTACGTCAACATTTCGTGGCTGTTGACTGAATGACGCTCGTTGTCAGGAGTCAAAAATGCGACCGGGGACATTTTGATCGTGCGTAGATATTACGACGCTCATGAAGTCCTTGCGAGCATGCCGATGACCGTCACGCCTGCTGTGACGGGACTGGCAGATATGAACGGAGACTTCGCCTGGCATGATACCCCTCTTTCCAATTTGTTTGTATTATATGACTAGGACGATTACGACAATCCTTCCCCTATGGTCGGCTGGTAGGCCGTCAGTAGCACTGGATCGCCTGCTCGCCAGCCTGCAGACCATTGTGACTCGGCTATGTCTTCTCACAGACGCTGGCTGCAAGTCAAGGTAGAGCTCGGCCAGTTAATCGGAAAGCGTTATATGGCAGGTTTTCTGGCATACAATATAAGCCAGAACATATCGTTGCGCTTACTCCTTGTGGCAGGCAGAGTCCTCCAAGCTCTGCATTTGGGCATCATCACAAGAACAGCCCTTTGCCGTGTGGGTCGTTGAGCGTGATGCATACAGAGGAATCCTTCTCGTCACAGCGGAGCGGCAGAGCTTCCCTTCCAGCGGTGCCCACGAGCCATTCATGATCAGGATATTCCAATGCAGGGTGCGGCCGTCGGAGCCGCTTGTCTCAGTCGGAGCATGGCTCGCATGGCAGGACAAGTTCGCGGGCAGAGTGCAGAACATCGGGCCGGGCAAGGTCTCACACGATCGCGTGGCTGGATGGACCACCTCCTAAGCCCGGCAAAGACGCTCTGTCGCTCGCTCGCTTCCAGCGTTTCTAGCTTGGCTTCCTCGGCTCGTGACCATGGTCGCGCCATGGTGGCGAAGGCGCGCTTTGTGCATGTGCCAGCACGAGAGGCGTGCGTGCGTCCAGGTGCCTCGGTGAGGGACTCGTTCGCAGAGCAGGGCCCCGGGTCATGGTAATAATACTCGCGTGAGATGGCAGGCAGGAGCACGCAAACAGGATCTGGTTGAGGGTCGATGTCGATGGCCGCGGAGGGATGCAGCAGGCCACTCCACAGCCGCGTGCGCTTGGCCGCGAATGTGCCGTATTTCTCCAACACCCGCGAGCCGGCGCCGAGCCAGAGTCGAGCAGCGAGGGCGGCCTGCTGGTGGAGGCCAAGGGCTCTGCGTGCTGCGGGCGCTGCCTTCCGCGTTGCTGTGTAATACATCAAATTGTCGCGGATGCGCGTGCTTGTCTGTGTCAGCGCACTCGCATTCATACACATTCGCTGTGCTCCATCCCCAGTCTGCACATGACGTAGAGCGAGGCGAGATTACTGCTGTCAGCGCTCAAGCGTCAAGCTGCTCATTTCAGCCCAAACGACGACTCCTCCAATTTGCCGAAACGACTCGTTTGCCTGCCTCTGCCTGCGCCGCAGGCTTGCGCATGAAGAGGAGAAACGACCGCGACCACGCCAGCTCAGACGCCACCCTGTGCGCTCCTGCTGCTAAAGCTTACCTCACTATTCTATTCTATTATCACTACCCGTATCCGATGACACTCTCGTCTGCGTTGCAATTCCCACCCTCCACACTCTAGCCTTCCCTACGCTGTTCAAACTATACGACCTATCATGCCCGCCATGTCCCTCGACGAAGACAACAAGCGCCGTGACTCCCGCCGCGACGATGCGCACCTCGGTCAGCCTACCTTTGCTCGTGTTGCTGCCAAATTCTTGACTGACGTGTAATACTTTTATAGACGATCTGAGTTCGCTGTCGCCAGAATTGGACCAGGAGCTTCGGAAACTCGAGCATATATTTACCGTTGATGCGGCCAAGCTCAAAGAGATCACCCTGCAGTTCGAACATGAACTACGGCAGGGTCTATCGCGCGTATCACGCTGCCTTTTACCCAGTAGCGTCTCCCCCATTCGGCTGGTCGCATATATACATGCCTATTCAATCTGTGACTAACTAATGCATAGGTCTGGAGCCCGAAGGCGGCAATTTGGTAAGTTGACATCACGTCACATCTATCATTCGAGCTCAACTAATCAGGCATACAGCCCATGCTTCCAACGTGGGTGCTCGGCTTCCCATCCGGCCACGAGTGCGGAGAATATCTCACCATCGACCTTGGTGGAACCAAACTTCGCATTTGCTGGGTTACACTCAACCAAGGTAAAGGCGAGAACCACTCAGAATCAGAAATCTATCACATTCCCAAAGACTACAAAGTCGGAACAGCCGACCAGCTATGGAGCTTCCTCGCCGAATCTATGGAAGATTTCATGACCAAGCGACACATTGAGCCCGAAGAAGACACCGTCATCCCTCTCGGATTCACCTTCTCATATCCCGCCACCCAAGAATACATCGATCAAGGTGTACTCCAGACATGGACGAAAGGTTTCGATATCAAAGGCGTGGAGGGCCACGACGTAGCTGATCAGCTACGTCAAGCACTTCACAAAAGAGTGAGCTCATTCATATTAATCACATTCCATTCACACGAAGCTGACTCCAGCAGGGACTACCCATTCAAATCGTGGCTCTCATCAACGACACAGTCGGCGCCATGATTGCTTCGGCATATAGCGATCCCGAAACAATCATCGGCGCGATATTCGGCACAGGTTGCAACGCCTCATATATGGAGAACTGCGGCTCCATCGCAAAGCTTGGCGGATTACCTGAGGACCTACCTATGGCCATAAACTGTGAATATGGTGCTTTCGACAATGACCGATGCGTGCTACCTCGGACGACGTACGACAAGAAAATTGACAAAGAATCGCCACGCCCTGGAGAGCAGACGTTCGAAAAGATGAGCGCTGGCATGTACATTGGCGAGATCTTTCGCCAAGTGCTGGTGGATTTCCACAAGAAAGGCCTTCTGTTCATGGGCCAAGAAACGTCAAAACTCTACAAACCTTACACCATCAAAACTGGATTCCTTGTTGACCTGGCAGAAGACGTCACACCAAAATTGCAGCAGATCCAAGAAGACTTCAATCAGTTACTCGGCATCAATCTGACGGTACCCGAACGGGCTTTCTGCCGACGCGTTGGCCAATTAATCGCAACTCGCGGTGCCCGATTATCAGCGTGCGGTATTGCCGCCATCTGTCGGAAAAAGAACGTGACTTCAGGTCACATAGCCGCTGACCAAGTGGTCGCCAACAACCCGAGATTCAAAGCGCAATGGGCGCGAGCTCTGGGCGAGATCTTGAATTGGCCCAAAGACAGGCGGCAAGATCCCATCATCATGACCACCGCGGCCGACGGATCCGGTCTGGGCGCGGCTGTCATTAGCGCAATGACTTTGCAGCGAGTAGCGCGAGGCGATACGACAGGTCTTCGTCCAGAGTGAATCTCGCCATCTCGATGAGCAAGAAAGACTCACCCTTTGCATTTGGTCATTTGTTTTTTGAGCGTGGGAGGTAAAAAAGTTAAGTGTCATTTTTTTGGTCCTTCTGAGGGGCCGATCTGGGTTGCTGGCTGCTTTGTACATCTTTGGATATCCGCCCGTCGTGGCATGGGAGGGGGAGTGTTGCATGTGATTACGGACACGAGAGAGAAAGCAGCAGTCGGAGAAGATTTAAGCATCACGGCTTACATTCGCAGCGAATATCAAGACATTTGTGAGAAGAGCGATTGAAAGCAAAAACCGATTCCTCCACTTATTCTCGCTTTGCATCAATTCGAGATCCCCCCTTTATCACAAATGCGAAGTCACCGCCGGCTCCTCTCCCCACTTCTCCTCTCTCCCATTCCTCTTCACGACACCCAACGCCGCCAGTTCCTCATCTCCCACCCCGTCCAAACAAGCCACACTAACGCTTACAAACTCGCCCAACCAACCCGGCCAATCGCCGCGTCCAAACGCTCGCACGCCGCAGACTTTGCAGAATAGATGGTGCACTTGCTTTGTTCCGAAGGTGTAATCGGTCAGATGCTGTTCGCTTTCAGGATGCAGAGTGAAATCTGAGGGAGAGATTGTGAATTCCCACGCGCGGGTTTTGAAGCAGATGCTGCAGTTGCATTTCCCTGTGGCGGTGGTGGCGAGGTCAAGGGTGGCGGTGAAGTGGATTAGCTGGCAGTGGCAGCTGCCGGTGTAGGACTTGGGAGCCATGTTGGAGAGGAGCGGTTCCTTGGGGTGTGGTTTTGGAGTGAGGTTCAGGGACGTGGTAGGCTTTTGTTTGGCGGTGATGGTGTTGAGGACGACGAAGATGATGATGGGGAGGAGGATGGTAGGCTATCGGTACGCGAGATATATGTGCCTTTCTTCTTCTACAGTGGTTTTACGTGGTGATGGCTGTGAAGTTGCTTGAGCAAAGGGAAGGGGACTGATGGTGACGGAAAGTGGAAGATACTCGTCCTGACATCGAGGCTGTCAATTTATGAGCGCCAAATGTCAGCTGTCTGGTGTGTTCCATGTGCCACAATGTGTCCAAGCAGGCAGCAGCCTGAGAGGCATATCATTATATCCTTTGGCGCAGGTGGTGTGATCCTATGTCAGTCGTCTCTTGGCGGGGCGACGATCAATCCTGCTGGAGACCACACCAGACTCTTTCGGGAGTCAGCGTCTCTGGTTTCTGGCATAAGTGCGTGGATAAATGTGTACGTACATCTGTACAGGGCCCAGATATCGTGAGTACACGGAGGTACATACAGGCATACATGCATGTGTACATGTTGATGATGCATGTACGCGGATGCACCGAGTTTGAGGGTTTAGGGTTAACATGCTCATCGCGCCGGTGACGCGCATGATACATGTATGTACATGTACATGTGAGTGTAAGATAGTCCTTTAGAAGGACTCATCAGAACAATTGTGCGATCAAAAGCTAGCAGAGCAAGGTGGATTATCAAAACCCAATGAAGTTTGATCAATGAATTTGTGGTGTCGAACTCTGCAGGCGTTGAATTATTGGCGGACACTGAACAGAACTCGAATGCCTCGCATTATAATTATTTTCCCTAGGCTTTCTACATTAATCATCTCGCAATATAAAACCTAGAAGATTGAAAGAATGTAGGGAGTTTCTGTTTATACAAAGCTTCAAACATGACCTATAGCGCGAACAAAAAGTACAAATGTGGTTGTTGGTCGCTTCCCACCTAACGCCTTCGCAAATGCCTTGCTCAGATTTCCCAACTACGTCTCATACTCCCCATGTCTTGGAAGAATACTCTATCGTTCGCTTATCTCTTTACGGGGCCGCTGACGCCGGCGCCAATGACGCTGGGAAGCTCCTCGCTACCCATGGACACCACGCTGCCGACTGCAAAGCTGACCAAGAAGATCAGTCCAACGGTGAAAAGGGCGATCAGCCAGAATGCCACGCTGACGTCCTGCTTCTGGCAAGCGGGTCCACCCCAGTTGGTGGTCTTGAATTTGCCCTCGCCACGCTCCTCCTTGGTTGCAGAGCACTGGCAGCTGTAGCAGTCGCCGTTATCTCCCTTGGCAGCATCGCGGTTGTGGTATTGCTTGCGGCACTTGCCATGTCCAGTGCAGCTGCGAGTGACCTTCTCACACTCCTCCTGGGAGGTGAAGCAGGCGGGCAAGATGCCGCGCAGAGGCGAGCTCTGGTTGGAAGTGGTCAAGGGAGTCGACATGGGTGCGGCCTCGACAGCTGAAGAGGCAGATGCGGACTCGAAGGACTCCGAAAGTGGCACCTCAACCTGGCGGCGCTTCTGGAGCGGGGATTGGGTGTTGGGCATGCTATAAGTACCCCAGCTAGAGGCGTCAGAGCCGTCGGAAGGCATGAGCATGATAGTCATGGGAGACTTGACGGGAGATTCCAGGAGCTTTTCAATGCGCTCGAGAGGAAGGCCCAGAATGAATGAGTTGTCGCCGGTGATGGCATTGATGGGGTCGCCAGTAGCAAACTGCTGCTCGATCTCACCCCAGTTGAAGACGCGATCCTTGGCCTGGTTGGAAAGATCGTCGAAGAAGGACTTGGTCTCCGGAGCTGAGGGAGCTGGCGACACGGCAAACGATGGTGTTTTCTGGGCAAGAGCTGCAACTAGTAGTCAGTATGCGTTTTCTATACCTGGCAAGGCATCTGAGGACGACCTACTTTCGGCATCACTCTCATCTACAAAGGCCAGAATATACACGCGCTTGCTGTCATCCTTATCGGCGCTCACCATAGGTGTCCGCAGTCCATATGCGTTGAGCGCATGTATCTCCTCCTCGCTGAGCGCCTTCTCAACATGGTAGTCCTCCAGACCTCCTCTTTGCGCTATCACCAGTCGTGCGGTTTCTGGGTCGAGTGTATGTTGTTTGGTGGACGATTGCTCGTGCGATGAGAGTGACGGGTCGAGTGTGAGGACGTGTCCTGTTGCCGCGGCGGCCAACTCGGTGTAACAGCTGAGCGCCGACAGCAGGGTGGCGGTGATGATCTTCATGATGGCGGTGGTGGCGGAGAGATCGATTGAGCCGTCCGTATGAGCTCGCCTTCGCCGCCTACCAGATGATGCCGTAGTTGGAGTAGGAGTGCTAGCTCTCCCAGCTGGGGAAGGTAGAGCGGGTTGGTCGCCGCTGCCCTTACGCCACCGTTCACTTCCAGTCGCCTAGCCCAACTCATCACCAGCGGCGGTCCTCCGCATCTCGTGGTTCACAACGAAACACCTCTCATATCACCACCAACGTTTTTCCTTTTGTCGCAAAGCAAGCATCAACACAGTCCTGTCGTCTCCAGTCTGCCGCATGCAGTGAACGACGTCAGTACAAGTTGCGCCGCCCACCATGTTCCAAACCTGTCGAGCCCTCCCACTCCGTCACACCATTCCTCTTCGCCCTCCAGTTCGATCGCCTCCGCGCATACAGTCTCGAGGCATCCGAACCCGCGGTTTCAATGCGCCACAACATCAGCAGCCGGTGCGCTTCAAGAAGCCTGGATTCACCTGGAGAAAGGCTGTCACGTGGGCCGTCTATCTCGGTCTGCCCTATGGCTTCTGGCTTTACCTCAACGAAAACATCGACATTCAGATAGAGGAAATCGAAGCTCAAGAACAGAAGCCGGGAGAATGGGAGACGCAAGAGGATGACGCAGAAGAGGACGAGTTTGCAGATGAGGACAGCACATTCATTCCCATGACATGGCCTACAAAACTGCCCAGGTCATTTTACAAAGGCTCGGACCCGGAGTGGAAAGAATTTGTCAAGGTCGCTAAAGACAAACCGCGCCACAAGAGATTGCAAGATGAGCTTGTACAACTGGTTTTCACGGGAGCAAGGCAACATCCGCGTGTCGGGATGGCAATTGGAAAGGACCTCAAAATCGGCAGGTACTGGCTTGAAATATCTTTTCCCGATGGGCCTCCGCCGGAGTATGTGCGGTCTGGCATAGAAATTGGTGATGATTTTATTGCTTGGAGTCCGCAGAAGATCAGCCCAGAGAATCACTTTAGGATGACCAGAGCCTTGCTGCCTTACGGAACATTGTCAAGCTTTTACGCGACTGCATCGATCATGACCGGTATCCACTATCGACGGTTGAAGCAAGCTCTTGGATGGGAGGAGGTGAATCCTGGCTCCCCAGAAGAACGTTTCAAGGTCGCATTGGAGGCGATGGAACAAAAGAAAGCTGGCAAGGGCCGCGGTGGATCACCCGTAGGCGACGAACCTCAGGCACCTCCTGCAGGCACCCCAGGCTCTCTGGTCAGCGTCTCTTCGGCTGCCAACGAGGCACAATCATCACCAAAAGCATCCGAGGACCGTATGCCTTTACCATTCGCACTGCCATTCCCGGCATCAGAAGACTTGGTCAACCCACTGGACGTCCAGATCGCCCAGACAGTTTTCCTAGGCTCACTTGCGAAGAACTGGAACCCGAAGAAAATGGAACCGCCTCGAGGAAGCTTCGTCGTGCAAGGTCTGGTAGAGATCAAAGGAACCAAAGGCAAAATGATGTTTGACGTGCAGTCCTGCTACGATCCGAAGGAGTCAAAGTACGTTTCTGTGAGCGCTGGCATGAGGAGTACGAAGCCGTGGAATCAGAGGCCTAAGGGTGGTCCTTGAGCGGTGTGTGACTGCGGAGGTTTTCCTTTCCTTATCTCGTGTGTCGCCACACTTTCATTTGATACCTTTGTTACAAGCGTTCCGAGCAGGCATATTTTAGGCACAGCGCAAGGGAAGCATATCCAGGCGCTCATTTTCGGTTAGTGTGATACGATATTCATGAAGAAGACCATCTCAGCGCTTGACGCTTCTCCACACAGCATCTTTCTACAGTCTCACTGCCAAATTTTTCGATGGTCTTCAGCGTATATTGTGTTCTGAGAGATCGTTTATCTGGCCACTCATGCATCCCTAGCTTCGATCTCCCTGCACCTCCTAGCCAGGTCGAAGATATGCTCATCGGCACTCTCCTCACTCAGCCCCTTCAACGCCTCCTCAAGCTGGTACAAATAATCTCTATTCTCCCCACTCGGTCCACGGCTCTGCACGATCTTCTCCGCCAGTGCTTGTGGATCCTGAGGACCCAAAAATTGCGGATTATCCGGCAGACCGATATACACCAAGCACTTGATCGGGTGCGGGATATCTGTTGGCGCTGTGTCGGGGGCAGGCGTGATGGTTTGGAACGTTGCGCTCATGTCTTGCTTATGGTTGAAGGGCGTGTACTGGATGCTGTAGCCGTTGATCTCCCGGATGTCCAGGTATTCTTTCACTTCGGCTACGTGGCGAGAGGGGATGCGGTAGGCTGCGCCCCAGACTTTGGGAGGGGCGCTGGCGTGCTGTTGGTAAAGGTGTTGTTAGGTGGTTTCATGTTCTGTTGAGCTGGGAGCAGACAGTCCAAGGTTCTGGTCGCAACGGGGTGGCGTACATGATCTGTCAGCGTTTCCCAGAGCTGGCGGTCGATGAGCGTGACGACTCGACCAGGATCTTCTGGTGTGCCACGGTGATCTTGGCTGCGTTTCCATTAGTATCCTTGATCATTGGAACGATATCAGCAATCGTAGACACGACGTACCTCGCCTGATAGCCGCCACTTCTTTCAGTATTTTGCCTGACTACGCATAAATCTCAAGTAGTGTTGCTGCATACCTGCCAGAAGCGACGGACGTAGTTCTCAATATAGCCCGGGACGCGGAGATCTAGTCACAACAAATGTGAGCTATTCATAGATCATGGACGTAGGAATCATGTTTTACCATAATGTGGTGGAGGTTTCCAAATCAGCGAGCTGGAGGTGACACAGTTAGCCACGGCGTTTTGGAGGATGACTATGTGTTACTCTACCCGTAGCCAAACAGCCAAAGATCTCCAGGCTCTTGTGCAGACATTGTTGCACTGTTGATTCTCACGAAGAATACCAATCGTTCTTCAATGTGGTCAAATGTTGGCGTCGAACATCATTCCGATGGCGCAAGAGTGGCGTGCGGGCCGATGGACCCACTCCTGTAGTATACGATGCTCACTGAATTACAAACTACACATCCTACTCCCAATACCCTCCGTACATGTACCTCTTGATCGCTGTTGACGACACCACGCTTAGGCACACCGGTGTCCACTGGCTTGGAAAAAATCTCAGTAATGATGTACTGGGATACTGCAATGGGTATCCGCGTAGGCTATTTGCCAGTAGCCGAGACCAGGATGTAACCGCCGACTTATCACATCACACCCGGACTAGGGCCATCAGTGTATCGGCCAACCCTCCCATTGCTCCAGCAGGCGTCCCAGAGTAGTGATATGCCCTCTCCGCTGCACTGTGGCGACACTCAGCACGTCGGATCGTGCATTATATAAGCATTCAGGGGTCTCAAATCTGCAGAGCCTTCGACTAGAAACCATGCCAGGCGGAACAGTACCTCCGCTCCCGTCTCGCTTCGTTATCACTACGCCTGAGATGAACTGCAGCGCTGCGGCGTTCGCATGATCCTGAAATAGCCACCTTGGACAACGGCACCATGACCCGGCTGGACTGCGCCCCTGCGCGGTCGTCTCATGGCATAAAAACTTTTAAGACTGACGTTACTCAAATCCATCTTTGCTTTCGAGACATCACAACATAAACATATCGCCTGTACCACTTTTCTCACGCGAAGAGCATTTCGATAATGGTGAGATCTAAGCACTCATGTCTTGGTACCTAACTGAATCTTGTAGGCTGAGGAAGGTTCGCTACCTATTGGAGGGAGCACTGTCTCTCAGTTGCAAAGTCAGGAGCAGGCTGGCCTGCTTGACGCGATCGACCAGCTTCGTCGAGCGAACATCGATGCGGACATTGGTATTCCCCAAGTTGTCGTTTGCGGCGACCAGTCCAGCGGCAAGAGCTCTCTTCTGGAGGCTATTGCTCAAGTACCGTTCCCGGTTGGCTCTGGAGCGGTCACTATGTGTAAGTGCGAAGCATGAATCTTCAAGCGAGCAGACAAATCGTTGACCCTTGCTCGTCACTTTGAGCAGTCGCAACCGAGCTGGTTCTTCGCCATTCGCCCTCAAATGCTGTCTACGCGAGCTTAATACCATCATCGCATAGACCAACAGAGCAAAAGAACATCATCTCCGAGTTCAACTTCCGACCGAAAAAGCTGGATCGCGACGAGTTCACGCAACTCTATGCGGCTGCTTCAGTCTTCCTTGAAGAAGTGGATCGAGGACCTGGATTCCGATACGACACCTTGAGAATTGAAGTCTCGGGCCCTACACAGCCACATTTGACCCTGATTGTGAGTATTTACTATTCGAAGGTTGTCCACGCCCCTTCAAGCTTTATTGATCATGCTATAGGACCTGCCAGGATTGATCCGCACGGCCACTGGTGCACAGAGTTCTGAAACCGTGGAAGCCGTTGCCGCTCTGACTAGATCATACCTGCAAAAGCCTCGCACTATCGTACTTGCTGTCGTGAATGCAACTTCTGACTTTCAGGTACAATCTATAAGTGACTTCATGCGGACTTCGGATATTGCCACGAGAATGATGGGAGTGATCACAAAACCGGACGGAGTACTTACACACGATGACAGACTGAGAATGATCGACTTGGCATGCAACCAGGATTTAGAGCTTGGCCTTGGTTGGCATGCGGTCAGAAATCTGGACCACGAAGCCGCAGATCGCTCGCCTGAAAACAGAGACTACGAAGAGAAGAACTTCTTTCGCAACAGTGTTTGGTCTCGGCTTCCAAAGAAAGACCTTGGAATTCGATCCTTGAGACATAAACTCTGCCAGTACCTCTTCGAATGTATCAAGCGTGAACTACCTCACTTGATCAAAGAAATGACCGATCAGCTCATCTCCACGCGTAGAAGTCTTGATCAGCTTGGACGGGTCCGCAAAAACGCAAAAGATTGTCTCTGGTATCTTGGAGAAATCACTCGTAACATGCATCACTTGATATCTGCTGCTTCTGACGGGATCTACGACGATCCAAAGCTCACAGACTTCTTCAGCAAGGGTGACTTCACGAAGCTACGGAATATCATCACTGTGAGAAGCGACACCTTCAACCATGCTATCAGGAGTATGGGAAAAACTTTCTGCGTGACGCCAAGTGGTAGCGAGGAAGAGTCTGTAGCCCAGGTCACGACCTCCATATCCATGGCACCGGTATTCCAGCCGCCATACTATTCGTTGCGGCCCGACGAGGGTCCATATATCATTGGCCTCAATACATATTGCGAGCTCTTGTCCACAGCCATGGCGCAAAATCGGGGTAAGAATTTGCCCGACATACCCAACTATCGGGACATTCAGGCAGTCTTTCGGTCTCAGTCGATTCGCTGGACCAGCCTGGCTACAGAATACGTTGAGCTATGTTTCGAAGACGTACTCAGATTCATGAGCGAGGCGATCCTCTACGTTGCTGGTAAGCACACAAGCTCGAGATTACTCGAGAGATACATTCGGCCATCGTTGGAGACACGGAGAGCTGCCTTGATCGAAAAGCTCGACGAGCTATTGTGGCCCTTCACTCGCTGCCATCCAATGACAGCACATCCGGAGTACATGAGCATGCCACGCTTGCTTTCAGCACCTAGTGAAGTCGCACAGTTCAGCGCAGATGCAGGGGGAACTGAATGGACAAGAAACGCGATGAGGAACCGCTTTGCTATTGAACTCTTGCATGCCGCTCACGTCCTCGACCGTGCCGAGGCTTACTACGAGGTAAGTAGAACCTGGAAAAAACCGCTAGCAGAAGAGCATATTGCTAACATCTTCAAGATTGCCCTCGATACGTTTATCGACAATGTCACCGCGCTGGCCATTGAGAGGGTTCTACTCAGGGATTTGACTGATTTGATACTGGCTAGCTGCGAACCATCCAGCCTGAGCGACGAAGAGCTTGAATCCGTGGCAGGTGAAGCTGCGGAGGTTAAGGAGGAACGTGATACAGCCTCTCTCAAAGCTGCAGCTCTTGAATCAGCCCTTCGTACTTGTAGACAGTACAAAGGCATCGACCTCTCAACTCCACCAAGAACCGCGACTCAGGACACTCCATACCCAGGAAAGACTGGCAACGATGACAGCCACAATCCATCTTGGTTGGAAAGGGCCGAGGCGCTACGAAGAAAGGTTGCTCAAGCTGCCGTCGCTGAGTCAGATGCATCCACCCTACCCGGATCCGCTCACTCCCAACCATCAGGCAGAATGCGTTCCCCTTCGACGAGCTCCACATCAGTTCCGGCGTCCAACGGTTCGACGTCCAAAGGAGGATCTCACTCTGATCGCTCCAGCACGCCCAGCGGCGGTTCTGGAAAGCATCACGACAAGCCTGTCGGTTCGCTTGCTTACAGGTCTGTTGTCGATGACGAGAAACGTCAAAAAACTTAGCCACTGGATCTGGCGTCGTTGTCAACACTGTGGTTGCTGAGAGTTGCGGCATAACACAGTTCAAACTGCCAGCGCATGGAGCCATGCGCCACAGTAATGTAATATTTCAATTGACCCGATTTGTGCCATGTGTTATCGTAGCGCCCTTGAGTTCTCAAACAAATTCTTTCCGGCATGTGGTATCTACCCATCCGTAACGCCTTAACACCGTGCTGAAACGCTCTCACAAAACATGTCCCAATCTCTTATTCTCTGGAGTAGGTGATCTTTCCACGCTTCGGTGCCTTCTCATCATCGTCGTCTTTGTCTGTAGCTCTCTTCTTCTTGTTTCCTGTCTTGCCAGTGGCACCGGACGTGCTTTCGGCGCGTGATAAGGACGCAGGAACCGAACCGGTAGGCGTAGCTGCGTGTGAGGGTGTGTTCGAGTCTGGACCTTCTTGCGCCTGTGAATCGTCATTAATGCCGGTTCGTACTTTTGCCTGCGCGGTCTCTTGAGAAGAAAGTCGAAGAAAACTCACCTTCATCCACCCAACAGAACTGTGGCTAAACACTCTATCCTCATCTCTCACCCTGCCGCGCCGTCTGTCGTCGCCGGCGCGTCCACCCACACTCACACCCTTGACCCAGCCATCGAAACCGCGCACGATATTGCCAGAGTTGCTTGTCTCCTCCAAATATGCGCCTTCTAACTTGAAGATCTGGTCTTCCAATGCAGCCAATTGCTCGTCGAGCTTGCGCTTCTTGTCTAGCGTGCCGCGCAGGGTGGTCCGTAATTGCTCGTAGTATGGGCGACCAGGCTGGTCGGCGGCAGAAGTAGAACTGGGCTGGGGTCCATCAGGCGCTTTGTTTTCTGTCATGATGGCAGTTGATGGTATTTTGGATTGATTGCTGGGTGACGCGACGGTTTCTGGCGCTGACATGTGACAAGCGCGTGACGAGGCGATGGTGGTCTTGGCTTTGAGGTTCGCCTCTCCAGCTTCACCTTGATCACTTTGGCCTTGAACCGCCATCACCGCTGACCATCTGACTATCGATCTGCGGAAACTCAAGGCTGTCTGAAAAGAGCCAATGCTGCTGCCTCGTTGTCACGCGGCTGACGAGCTGACCACGGGTACGCATGCATGGAAGCAATATCTAGACCCCAACACAGCTGGGCCTCTATTTGTTACACAACCTGGTTACTGTTCATGCATATGCAGCCACAGTCCGAGTCCGACGCTGTAAGGCTGCGGGCTGACAGTACCGAGAAGAAGTAGCCATGCAGCTGTTCCTTGCCAGACACCTTTCAAGTTGAGACATGAAATGCTGAACCAAAATTCCGGTGTCGTATCAAGACGGATACGCATGAATGGGCATGCCAAATGGTACCAGAATGACAAGACAATGTTTCGAGCGATATTCACCGAGGTTCTCCTTGCTTGCGGACAAGGCTTGCCGGCTTGCCTTGCATGTACATCGATGCACTGTCAAGGTATTGTCTGCACGCGGCCTGTACCTATTGACCGGTTCAAAGCGGTGCTCTTGCTTCCGAGATAACAAGTTCTTGCCTTCATGCTGACATACCGATAGCTTGTGAGCTCAGCCTTGCAAGCCGCAGTTTGGATACTCGCTGTCTTCGCTTCAATATGGCTCAATCCTGCAGTAGCCGAAGTGAAGGCGTCCAGGAGCTATTCTTTGCTTTTCATTCTGCCGCTCTTAAGAGACCATACAGCTTGGCATCCAGTTTTATTCGTGCATGATGACAGTCTAGCTTTTCTCTTAATCTGCCCAAGAACCAAAGAATCCGCTGTTGTCCGTTGCCCGTCGCATTCACAACTGTTTGTTTACACAGATTACGCACGCGCTTTTACTCGCTCGGTGAAATACTTCGCCATGACCAAGTTTTACGAAGACACAGAAGCAATCGCTCTGAACCGCGCTTCAACTTCCGACTCACCTAAAGCATATCCTTCCCATGCGAAAATGGATGTTGCTTCCGGCTGGAAGTATCGACGATTCCTTGGTCTGCCATACTATGCATCACCACAAGTGCAATTAGTACTGGTCGCGTTTGTATGCTTCCTGTGCCCAGGTAAGTGTCGAAGAAAAATGAATAGTTGGCAATCTACTGATTGGATCAAGGCATGTTCAATGCGGTCAACGGCCTGGGAGCCGGCGGCCAGTTCTCATCAAAGGCTAGCGACAATGCCAACAGTGCTCTCTATTCTGCTTTTGCCATCGTCGGCTTCTGCAGCGGTAGCATCACCAACGTCCTCGGCATCAAGACAGCTCTTTCTTTTGGTGGCCTGGGCTACTCAGTCTACATATCCGCGTACCTGTGCTACAACCACACCAAGAACGATGCCTATGTCATATTCTCTGGCTTCCTTCTTGGCTGCTGTGCCGGCGTGCTTTGGAGCGCTCAGGGACAAATTATGCTCAGCTACCCACCAGAGGCATCTAAAGGTCGCTACATCTTCACGTTCTGGGCCATATTCAATCTGGGTGGAGTCATTGGAGGTCTTGTAAGAATCTATCGTCGAAAGCATCCATGTTTCGTATAGGCGCTAATGATAAGCCTCAAAGCTTCCACTAGGACAGAACATCCACGCCACCGAAGATACTAATGTCACCGACGGGACCTATATTGGTTTCCTCGTTCTCACATTTACCGGAGCCTGCTTAGCATGGATGCTTGTCGACGCAAAACACGTCATACGGATGGATGGCTCTCGCGTCATCCTACAGCGCAATCCAACTTGGAGGTCAGAAGTTCTAGGGCTTTGGGAAACACTGTTCACAGACCCATACATTCTGTTGTTGTTCCCAATGTTCTTCGCATCGAACTGGTTCTACACCTACCAATTCAATGTGGTCAATCTTGCCAAGTTCAATCTTCGGACCAGAGCGCTCAACAATGTCCTTTATTGGATCGCGCAGATTATCGGCGCATCGGTCTTTGGTTTTGCATTAGACTACTCAGGACTTCGCCGCACTTCGCGAGCCGTCATGGCTTGGATTGTGCTATTCATGCTTACATTCGCCATTTGGGGAGGTGGCTACAGCTTCCAGCTGACATACACACGCGAACTAATGCCTGACGACAAGTCTGACGAATCCAAGAAGATGGATTGGACATCATCAGGGTACGTCGGCCCGATGTTCTTGTACATCTTCTATGGCTTTTATGATGCTGCCTGGCAAACTTGTGTCTACTGGTAAGTCCTGCGACGATCAACTCAATGGCGAGACGCATAATGACAGCGCACAGGTTTATGGGCGCCATGACGAACAATGGACGTAAGCTTGCCAACTTCGCCGGATTCTACAAGTGAGTTTCTCCAATGCAGTGATTCTTGCACGTAAGACGCTGACTAGATCTTGCAGAGGCATACAATCAGCCGGAGCAGCAGTCGCATGGCGTCTCGATGGCGTCAAAGTGGCATACATGAGCCTATTCATCTCGAACTGGGTCCTGCTCTCTGCTAGCCTGTTTATTGCCGCTCCCGTCATGCTTTGGAAAATCAAGGACACGGTGTCGCTCGAAGAAGATCTGAAGTTCTCGGACGAGACTATCGAGGATGTGATTCCGCAGTACCAGATGCGCGGTGTAAGCCAATTACCACGCCGTGATGTCGTTTGAGGAGTTATGACATTGTCGCCAAGAATGATTTGATGGCATGGACGTTGGGTGCGATTTTCAGAACATAACTAGTCTCGTTACACTAGCTGTCATAGCCTTGTATTACATCGAGTCACAAAGCTTTCTCCATTGTCGCAAGACAAAATCATCGCGTTCTCGGGCGCCGAAACAATGCCTGCCTGCAGCAACCACGTGTGAAGAGATTCTACAGCTGCAGCTGAATGCATAGCTGCAACCACTATACCGAACCGCTCTCAGCTTGCATGCGCACTCACGCCACCACAATCCTTGCCCATCAAGCTGATACCGGAGGATCTCTGCATATCCGATCGCCCGGTCCGTCCATTCACCGACAAGCACGAATCACCTCAGCCTTGCGTCCACGTCGCACCCAACACAGCTTGCGCGGCCCACCGCCGTTCTGGACCCGATGATCTGACAAATTTACTTGGACAGCCTTGTGATACAGGCGCAGCCTGGCCGGGTGTACAACAGGCCCCAGCCTGGTGGAAACGCTGCTCGATTCGTCTCGCCGTACGTGTCATGAACAATGCGACGTTATGGTCTTCGAGCCTAGTGGAGAGCTGGAATGATGCCTGCGCCAACTTGGGCTGTCGACTTGCAAGACGTGCGAGCACTTGCTCACGAATTGTATTGCGCTTGTACGTTGCTTATTCGTTATCTAAATGCGCAAGACGCTATCGCTGACACCTCGACAGGCCAAGAGCAATCGAGTATCTACAGACCACTAGCGAGGAGCATCCGCACGCTGCGCAACAGGCTTGAAGAAGCCGATGATGCCCTCGACGAATTGTCAGTTCGAGCTGAGGCCATCGACGTCTTGCAAGCTGCTGGTGAGAGCAAGACTGTGCTCGTCAGATTAGAGCAAGCGATACACCGCCAGAGGAACCCATCCGTCAGAATTGGAATCGCAGTCAATGACTCAGCCACGGATCTTCTGAACGACATCGACGAAGTGACTCGCAAGCTCTGCACTGCCCTCGAAGCTTTGGAACACGTGAACGGCACCCTCGGTCGGCTCATGAAAGATGCGAGCCTCAGCGACATTTCTAGCACCCAGACGCCCTTGTCTCCTGCTTCGATGACCAGCAACAGCGAAGATGGTAATTTGATGAGCACAGCGTCGAGCTCTTGGTCATTCAGTTCGAAGCGCGCAAGCTTGTCTCAAAGATTGAGTGTCAACAGTGAGCGCAGCCGAGGCCACGATTATAAACCAGAAGAGGAGAAACAAGTTGTGTCGCCTCTAATCATGAGTTCGCACCCGAATCCGGTCGACGATGGGAGGTCCCAATCTACCCAGGACACGAACCGCTGGTCAACACAATTTGCATACTTCGATCCGATGTCTGTGGACATTGATAGCGCATCTTCACTGATCATGGGCAGACGCCCTAGCCCGAACCCACCAGCTTTGATGCCTCGCTCTCCTGCTCGTATCGGATCTCCCCCTGCGCTCAATACCAGAGAGCAGCTTACCGCCACTGCGACAAGCCACCCACCAAGCGCAATGAGGAGTGTCTCCGACAGCTACGTGAACAGATCAGCTTCGCTACGAGCAGACTCAGTACCTCCTCGGGCAGAGCTGGGCGGCAGACTTCACTCGAGCGCCAGCCTGCGCTCATCGCCAAGGAACGCGACGTTTGCTCCATCGAACCGACGCTCTCGAGACGAAATTGAGTATCACATAGCGGCTTCCCAGAGAAATCTCGTCCCAGAGTTGGTGGTCCCCAAGGCTGGATTGGCAAGAATTTCAGCCCGGCCTCCAGTGGATCCTATCTCAGAAGAGAGCAAGTCTCCAGAGATTCCAGCACGGCGCAGCAGCACTCGCATACGAGACAAGATCCTTTCACGTGCGACGCAAGTCCCGAAGTCCAGATATCGCATCGTCAATGCTGGGAAGGACGAAATAGGTGGTGCAGATTCAACGCCCGCGTCCAGCAACCCGACACCTCTTTCATCGCCAATATCTCCGGTAGATTCAGGGCGGCGCATATCATCCAGCTTTACGCCGTCACTGTATAGAATCGAATCGTTGCCGACACCACAAGAAGCCCACAACGACCATGACAGCGACTTTACAGCTGAATCCGAGCTCGACCAGGAGATCGTGAATGCCATCGTCTCGTCTTGGAACTCAGGTCTGTGGGACCAAGCAAAACACAATATTGAGATTCTGTCCAGCCGTCATTGTGAGCCTCGCGATGATGATGTAGCCAGGCGACTGCAATATTTACTCGGCATCATTGCCAGTATCAATGGAGAGCTAGAACAAGCCCTTGCACACTTCATTGCAGTTTTTTCGGAGCCTATCGAGGATGTTCATCAGCTGGATGCCGGTCATTGCGCTGCCGCATATTGGATGGGCGACATCTACGCTCTCATGGGCTGTAGAACTGAGGTGTTACTGGCATATTCGGTTGCTGCAAAATCTCCTCTGTTCGACACTGGCGAATGGCAGCCGCTTAAGCAGCAGATCCTTGCAGACCGAGAAGCGTGCCGCATCGGAGGTGTGAAAACAGGAGTCAACATCTTCTCCGACAAAGAATTGCAGGAGGATGACAAGGCAGCTGATACAATACTGGATCCGAGGATCATAGCTCGAGATGTGGCGAGGACTCTCATGCAAGCAGACAGCCAGCCCGTCAACTCTGACACAAGCAAGTCGGACCCTAGCCGCAGCAGAGCCATGCAGCTACATGATATGAGCACCCAGGCTGGATCCTGGCAGGAGAAGCACAAGCTGGAGATTGATGTCATGGCACTCAACACTTCGGGCCCTTGGCCATTGCCGTTTGATCCGTTCTTTGTGTTTGATAACGTTAGGCGTCACCGCCTGTCGGCACCCGGGATTGACCTCTTGCGAAGTGGGTTGTCAGCAGCCAAGATTCCGAAGAAGAGTCGGCCTTATTTCAGCTGTCAAGACTTACGTTGGCTCATCTTGAACTTGAGAGCCTCCTTGGAAAGGTCACATATTGACTGGACCGAGGCAGTCATCGATAATGGACCCAGATTTATCGCGCGCTACAAGGTCGCCGGAGCTGGGATTGCGAGCTGCCACTTCTTTACAATCGCAGTCTACAGGCTATCTTTCAGACCTGGCTATGGCGCTGACATCTGCTCAGACGGAATCTTCAATTCCCGAATACAGAGCAATGACCCAAAATCTGAGAAGGGTGTGCACAGCGATGAACTGAAGAGGGTGAAGAAGATGATCAAGGAGCATTTGGAGTCTGCAGCGAAGAAGCAAGAAGCGACGGAGTCGAGAAGCATGGCACTGCCTGTTATGAGCATTAATGGCGTGACAAGTCTTCACCTAAGTTGATTTGGATTGGAGGGTAATGTAGTGTTGTGCAGAGTATGCGTGGTGCTCAAATACTATTTGTTCTGTGCAGTGTGATGCTCTCTCGTTGTGCTGGTGGATGCCCCATTAGTCCTGCTTCACCGAGGATGTTATAATCTAAATTAGTGAATGTATGTGCCGAATTGTTAATGATATATGGATGCACATTCACCTGCAGGTACAAGCAACACGCGCTCGCGAAGTGCTGTCACAGTGGCTGCTGTTTAATGACGCACGTCGCAGGGCAGCGGCTGCATCTAAATTCGGATCGATAAAGACCGATGAGCAACGTGCAATCCATCCGCCGCCGATCCCACACCCACTAACTAACACCACCTCCACAACAACACCCTGCCGCCACTCGCTTGCGCACATACCAGAGCTCGACACTTGTGCCCAGCGCAAATGCAAGCTTCGACTCCAAGCTTGCACCACACCGTCACTGAGATGCCGAATCCTTGAGCGCATCGCCCCTCTATCAACCCCTCCGTTTGCGCCAACCAGCGCGCCCGCGGAACCCACCACTGTCATGGAACGGCAGAGAAAGCGTATGCGTATGCGCGCAGGTATACTGAGAACACAGAGCTAATACTGTGTCAAGGCGAGCTCAAAGAGTTGAACGCTAGAGCTTGGAACGGCGAACGAGGTATGTGCAATAAGCTTGAGAAATCACAGGGATTGCACGACAAGGGAGGACTGACCTTTGCTTAGATGTATTTCCTACTCAGGGATCTCTGGATTCCAACCTAAAGAAGAACACAGCATTTATCAAACGAGCCCGCACTGCGATCAACGCCGCGGGCGTCTCGACATTCCTTCAAGAGATCAAGACACTCTCTTTACACAAATATCTTACCGAAATCGTCTCAGCATGCTTCGAGGGTCTTTGCAGGTTGAAGGCACCTGGGGAAGTCGCGGCCGGCGTTGAAGTGATCAGCGCGCTTCACCAGCGATTCGGACCCGAGGAATTTACTTGCTATCTTGGGTGGCTTGTTGGAAGAGGTCTGAGTACACCGGACAAGGCGCAATTGAAAGCGCTCACGCCCGAGGTCCGTGAGCGAGAGGAAAAGGAGCGCATCGCGAGGCAGCGGATCTTGCTTCGTGTTGCCACTGAGCTATGGCTGGTTGGCGTGCTAAGAAGCTTGGAGGATATCGTCAAGCCAGAAGAAGCTGGCAAGACTGCGAAGGGTACTGAAATTGCACCAGCAAAAGCCAAGATCAATGGCAACAGAGCAGAAGGCGCTGAAGCCGAGCCATTCCCACTGGAGGTCTTGAAGGACATGCTGAGCCACGACCGCGAACACGTCAATTTACCACTCGTTGTGCTGTTCGTGAAGACCTTTGCCTGGGACGTCCTTGGATCTGCGAACACAAAGAAGGAGCACAGACAAGTAGTTGGCGAAGATGGCGCTACAACTGCGGCAACCGGTGCTACGGATACTCCAGCGTCGACTGACGAGGACGAGACGTCCACGAATGATGCGCCGTTGACCACACCTGACCTTCAGCAACGTTTCCGTAACATCCTCACCAGATACTTCGAGGACGTAAAGGCGCATATCCTTCGAGACCAGAAACAATTATCGGCACAAAACAAGCGGAATGCAGAAGCATACGTCAAGTCTGGCGAAGTGTTTGAGGATCGCCAGGCTACGCATGAGAAGGCCATGAAAGCACAAGAGAAGTTGGTTACGAATGCTCAAGTGCTTTCAGAAGCCCTTGGAGCTGAGATGCCCGATCTCGTCGAAAAGGATGCTTCTGGTAGCAATCTCGATAGCGGGATTGGCCTTGTCAAGACCGGTGAATACTTGCGTGCTTCAAGCGAAGGAGCTGGTATTTGGGAAGATGAAGATGAACGTCGCTTCTACGAAAATCTTGTGGATCTTAAAGATCGCGTCCCTCTTATTCTCCTTGAAGACGCCAAGAAGAAGAAAGCGGATGGAGATGAGCAGGTCGGCAAGAAGAGCGAGGAGGGCGCCGAATCCAAGGATGCAAGTGCCGCCGATAACGACGATAGCTCCACCGCCATCGCCAACAAGACAGTTGGTGCCCAGGTAGATGCGCTACTGGCCCGGCTTCACGAGCTCACGAACAAAGACCAGGTCGACCAATTTGCGTACGACTTCGGCTTCCTGAATTCCAAGGCTTCTCGCAATAGGCTCGTCAAAGGCATTCAAGAGGTGCCTAGGGGCAGGACTGACCTGCTCCCGTTGTACGCCCGTCTAGTTGCAACCCTTGGTCGCTATCTTCCAGATGTTCCCCAAGCACTCACAGGCTACCTTGATGACGAGTTCCGCAGCCTGCAGAGACGCAAATCCAAGGACTTCCTTGGCCAGGTACGCATGGTAAACATCAGGTACATTGCTGAGTTGACCAAATTCGGCGTGGTTCCTGAGCACGTAATTTTCCACTGTCTGAAGGTCAGTCTCGACGAGTTCTCGCGTATGAACATTGAGATTATTGCGAGCCTGCTTGAAAACTGCGGCAGATATTTGCTTCGCAATCCTGATACTTCACCTCGTATGGGTTCGTTCCTGGAGACTTTGCAGCGCAAGAAAGCCGCCCAGCATCTCGGACAACAGGAGCGTATGCTTCTCGAAAACGCCATCTACTACGTCAACCCACCGGAGCGTGCAGCTATTCAGCAGAAAGAGCGCCCTACCTTGGAGCTGTATATCCGCAAACTCGTGTACCTCGATCTGAACAAGAAAACTTTGGAGAAGGTCATCAAGCAAATTCGCAAGCTACACTGGGAGGAAGACGAGGTTGTTGAGTACTTGAGGAAAATTTTCATCAAGCCTGGCAAGATCAAGTTCAGCAATGTGTACCTGCTTGCTGTCATGCTCGGAGCTTTGCATCGCCACCATACTGCTTTCGCCATCTCTGTTCTTGATGAGCTTCTCGAGCGCATCGTCGCCGGCCTTGAGTTTAACGACTTCAAGTACAACCAGCGACGCATCGCCGAGGTCAAGTATCTGGGCGAGCTTTACATCTACCGCATGGTGGACTCCTCGCTCATATTCGATACCCTCTACAAGATCCTCAACTTTGGACACGACGGTTACGTGCAACCCGACAAGATCTCACCGATTGACCTGCCTGACGATTACTTCCGCATTCGTCTGGCTTGCACATTGTTGGAGACTTGCGGCATCTATTTCGAGAAGGGTGCCGCGAAGAAGAAGCTTGACTTTTACCTGAACTATCTGCAATATTACATGAACGTGAAGGATCCACTGCCGATGGACATCGAGTTCGTTGTACAGGACACATACAGCTTGTTGCGTCCGCAGTGGGAATTGATCACAAGCGATCTTGCCGAAGCACACAAGGTGTTTGGTGAGGCTTGCAAGCAAAACTACCGCGACGTGGCTGCTGGCAAGATACAAGAACCAGAGGAGCTTGAGGAGGATGGCGACGCCGATGATGCTCGCCCTGATGGTAACGACCTTGCAGACATTGACGGAGATGGTGCAGAGGATAAGTCTGGCGAAGACGACGATGCCGAGCCAACGGACGAAAACGAGAACGGCGCCGAGTCTGATGAGGAAGAACACATCGTTGTCACTCGCCCTGAAGACCAAAGAGACCCAGAAGCTGACGCTGAGTTCGACCGCGAACTCGCAAAACTGATGGCAGAAAGTGCAGAATCCAGGAAATTCGACCGCAAGCCCATGTTCGATGTGCCGTTGCCAATGCGCCGCACCGTGCGTGATACCACTACCAGTGTCGCTGCCGAAGAGAGCGGTGCAGATTCACGTGCCCAGTCTCCAGCCGACGGACCTGGCATGATGAGATTCGCGCTTCTGAGCAAGAAGGGCCCTAAGCAACAGGTAGGTGCTGATGGTATCTATCGTTTCGTAGGCTCTTTACTGACATATGTCGCAGACACGCTCGATTGATCTGCCTTCAGATTCCACCTTTGCCGTTGCAATGCGCACGCAACAACAGGCTGAACGTGAGGAGCAACAGCGGATCAAGAACCTTGTCTTGAACTATGACTTGACCGACGATCAACAAGATGGTGAACCACCCTCCTTCCATTACATTAGAACCCACAACAGCAACCGTGTCCGTCTTGTCGGCAAAGGCAAGCTCAACGAAAGCCTTGCAGCCAGGAACTACCGCGGCAGTCAATCTCAACACTCGACTGCCTCAACAGCGGCATATCCTCCTCAAGCCACCAGCACTGGCGGCGATAAAAGGCGTGTGTCTCAGGACTCTGGCTATTCGTCGCCGCCACCCCGTTTGCCTGCTTTGTCACAGCTACCTTCTGCTACTCCGGGATTCAACAGGACGAATCAACATGCTGACAGACCAGAAGGAGCTTTCGAAAACCACCCACAAATCCAGCCTTCGCGCTTGGACAAGTCAGGCAACACTCGCAGCAAGCAGCGATCTAGGAAATTGCAGCTAGGAGACATTGACTGGTATGGCCGCCGAACTGTACCCCCTACTTCTGATGCACCCGCGACGCAAATTTCGCTGGACAGCTATGTTGTGGACAAATCCCGTGGTCGTGGTCAACGCCATGGCCCACGGACTGATAGCCAACGCAAAGCGTCTGGCGATCCGCAGTAGTGCATTTCCTTTCCGAACGACATGCTGACCTAATAGCTTTTGATCAATGGCAGAACATAGGGAACATACGTGACGGCAAGAGTGGATTCTTGTTCGTCGAAGCTACATCCAAACAAGCATACAGATGAGTTCGCTCAGTCTTGACAGGGTCGCATTGCCTGATGCGTACTATTGAAGGACCAAATGCCGTTCAAGATGGTAGTGCAAGATGCGATACGATCGCAATTGCTACACCAAGCAGTTCGAGTGTAGGACGCACAACTGAACGGCTATCCTACGGCATAAGTTGGAAGCCCTGAGTGTGTGAACAAGTGGGCAATAGGTACTCAGATGTCCAGCCAAGTGCGATGGACAGGCCAGACGAGAGGCCAGACAAGAGCATGCGAGGGCGAAAGTACTGCCATCATGCTCGGCTGGCAGTTGAGGATCGGAGGAAGTGGCCTGAGAGATACTGACCGAAGTCACTCGTTGAGACACGTATAAGTAAGAAGAATGCAAGATTGACGAAGAACTACTTGCTTCAACGTTTCTATCTCCAGTAATTGATGACGAAACTGAGACTAATGATCCGTACTCATTGGCTAGCTAGGGGTCTGCCACCTTTCCACGATACAAGCAACCCTGTTGGGTTCGATCAAGTAGGACGTTCTGGTCACAGCCCGAGAAGAAATTACGAACACAGGTACAACGCGACTCTCGACCCTGACCATCATAGGCATTAAGTGGATCCAACTCCAGCTTAGTGTTCCCACCCACGCAACACCAAAATCAAAGAATCAAAGAAAGATTGCACCGGAAGTCGTCGTCCATAGGTCATCGCTGTGGCACACAAGCAGGCCTTAGCAAACAGCGATCACACCGTACAGCACATCGCGAACATCAAATCACTTACCTCGGCCATACCATCAATCTCGTCAATATAATTCGCCACTCTCAAGAAGTGCTCGTATACCCACCCTTAGCCTGCTTTCCCTTCCCCTTCTCCAGCAGCCCCTCCATAGCACCCCTCTTCATCTCGTCCTTACTCCAGCTCTGCCTTCTCTCGGCATTACCGAACATCGGGCTCGACTGGATGCTGTCAGAGCCGATGGTGCTGGTCGGCGAGCTCGGAGCGTGGTGCTCGTCGTGGCGTTGGTCCGGGCGGTACTGCGGCTCCGGGTGGTGGTGAGGCTCGGGATCGGCGTGCGGCTCGATATGGTGGTGTGGTTTTGGATTCTTGTGGTCGTGGGGATGCTCGACGGCTACCGGGTGGATCCTGCTCGGCGTCGGGCCGCTGGGTGAGGTTGGAGAGTGCTGGGTTGGGTCTTGGTTGAGCAGGTTGCGGGTGGCGAGGGTGGAGGGTTTGTGGGCGTCGTAGGTGTATTGGGAGATTTCGATGGGTTGGGCGGCGAAGTGAGGGTGGTTGTGGGCGTGGGCGGTGGGGTTGTTGTTGTGGTTGTCGGACATGGTGGGTAGGTGTTTGTTTGGTGTTTGGTTTTGGTGTTAGATTGAATGTGCTTGCTTTGATACAATGATTATTGATTCGAATTGATATTTGGGTTATGGACTTGTGCTGGTCGTGGTGTGGAATCGTAGTGAAGATGCAAGGCAGGTGAATGGAAAGATACAATGCCTTCGCAAGAACACGTGCTACATGATTGCAAACAGAGCTGGAGCCCCTGCCTCATCGATTACAAGGTCGTATGGCCTTACCTGGCGAGCTGATGTTGTTGCCCTCAACCCCTCGAGCGGGGGAGTAGCTGCCATGTACATGGTGAGGAGTACTTTACTATTCTAGGAGGCAGGTCTCGATGTTGATCGTAGTGCCTCAGGCAGCATTGTCAGGGTCGCTGGGCTGCTGCGCCCGAGACATGTGACGAAGAAGCATGTGCATGTGATCCCTGAGTGAACCTTCCGTGCGAGACAGCGAATGTGACGAAATGTCTCATAAGGGTGAAGACGTCTGAGACGGTGGTGGCCGGCCGTGGCAGGAGTCTCGGCCCTTCTACGAGCAATTGCGTGTGGAATTGCGTAGATGCACACGCGAGCAAGGATTCACGGCACGCATTAGCCTGGAGCCCCATGCCCAAAATCACTCCACGCACATGCCCAACACGGGCTGGAGAAAGCAAATTCTCCAGCAAGCTTCCAACTCTGTGACCCCGATGCGCCGGATGCTTGCGGCATCGCGTGAGCACGCCAAAAGCCTACGTCTCGGCAGATAACCTTAGGGACGGACCGTTGTCGAGATCGGCAAGGATGCCTCGTTCAGTGCCCTTGCTAATTCAAGCCCAGCGAGTAATAGATGGCTGTAAGGTAGAACAACATCCTGCCACCAACAACGGGCAATTCTTTTAACATGACCACGCACGTTCGCAGCCATTGTCCTTCACGCTCTACCAAAGTTTGCTCTCTGCAAGTCACTTGATTGTCTTTCACCACCCACGCGTCGACAAACAAGGGCAGTCGGTGAAGCCCGCTGCCAACGCTACCGCTGCACTCCACCTCGCCCAGGCCTAAAAGGAAAACCACTCGTCCCGTTACAGCTTTCACCCGCTTGCCCATAGCGGTACCAAGAGACGCGCGTGGCGCTCTTATACTCCACTTGTCAGACCGAGCATTCGAAATCACATCGCACTCTGACAGCTTGATCGCTTCTGTCAGGCGCGCCACCCGCTCTCAACAGCTGCGGCCTGCAAGCAGGGCCACCTCCAATAATCAATAAATTCGCAGGTCTTGCGTGCTCGCCTGCGTGGTGTCTACGGCTTGCCCTGCGACCCCGACTCTAGTGAATGTTAGGGCTGTTCATAACGTCGCTGCAAGCCGTCCGCGCACTTGTTGTGCGTTGTGGAAAGCCTGGATCCGTTCACTCGCTTTGAGATCGTCTTTTATCACATCGCGGCCAGTCCCCGCACGCCGTTCGTTCATTCTCCACTGGGATCGTCACGGGGAAGACATGGATGTCTCACAAGAATATCCGCATTCACCAGCTTACAGCGACTGTGACTCTCTAGCTGGCATTGACGATCTGGATGCTTTTCTGGATGCTCAAGGCAAATTGTCACAATGGCCTACACCACCGTTGAGGAGAGAGATGGAGGAAGACCTTGAGGTACCTAGCGAGGAGAGCGAGGACGAGAGTGAAGATGGCATCGATGGTATGCAGCGCGAGCCCCAAGCATATGAAGATCGATACTAACAATCCTCAGATCTAGATGTTGCGACCGTTTTCGCTCGAGAGATAGGTCTTGATGGCGCTCGGGCTTGGGACGACATACTCCTCTTGGAAGAAATATTCATTCGCGCGCAGCTACACATCGAAGTCCTGGCTCTGTCTTTCAACATTGTTTCTAAACTGGTCAAGCAACAACACATCGACGCACTTTTGGAGGATATGCCTCTCGATCTACTTATCCTTTCAACACTGAGTCTTTCATCTATTCAAACGCACGATCACCCTCCATCCGTCTCTTACTTGGCCCGCAATGTCTCAGTCACGGCTATCACGGGAAAGCAAATCGACAAGGCTTCCATAGCCATCATGTCGGCTCTCGATTGGCGAATTCATGATTGCTCAGAGGGCGGAGCAATTGCCCAAACGTTGCGACTGTTCGAAAGGAGGGGACCGCCACGGTATGTGCCAAACTTGGCGCATGGTCTCTATGATGAGCCGTACTTGAAGCCGCAACCACTCTGCCTCAAGGTGGCAGATCACAGCCATGGCGAGGTACACTGGTCTAATGGACTCCTGACTCCTGGCGTCTCATCGACCAATTCCGTCGTTCCGGAGTTTGAGAACTCGTTCCTGCCTTTGCTGTGATAATCATGAACCAGACATGAACATTCATTGGCTTTGGCCTGAAAAAAGCAAGAGCACGGCCAGAAACGGATTGGCCTTCATAAAGCGAGCATAAGCCCTGCAACGCAGCATGAGAACAGGGCACGAATTACGACAACTTGGACCACAAGCTGCCTAATGAACCGCATTGGGAATATTGAGGGAAGGGGAGGGAAGGATAATTGCTTTTCATTTGTTGTTAAAAAGTTCTCCCAAGATACCCACTTCACGATACTAGATTGCTACAGTCACCCAAAATCGACAGTCATTCATAACCGCAACCAATAATTAATACTTTCAAAGTGTCTCAGGCTGCGCCACATTGTGGCTTTCGGCTGAGTGAGACATGCCGACTTCGTGTGATGTTCCAGAAGCTTCGACGAGTGAGCCGTTTGGAGGAGTGTGTGACTGACCAGCAGTTCATATTGATAGGAATATTGAGCAGCGAAGCAGAAACATCAATAGAGCATGTACGAAGCTTTGAATGCGGCCGAGCAAAGCAAGGTGTTGTCGTGAAACCAGTATCACCGCCACAAGAAAGCGCCACCGCGGGCGGCAGTTGAAAGGGTGCGTCACGTCATTGCTCTTCCAACAGCGCGGCCATGTTCAGTTGCAGAGACACATGCATGTGCCATGTTCACCAGACATGGCCTGAGCAGTTCGCAACCAATTTTTACTTCCCTTGCTGCTTTTGTCTATTGAGTATCTTCCTGCAATAGCACTAATGCCCTGATAGCTTTTGCCAAATTAGCGACTCATCTATTCTCCACCAACCGCGGTCAGCCAGCCAGAGCAATCAGTCAGATACACAAAGAAGCAACTGCGCCTGACTGGGGTGTTCCTGGCAAGCATTTCACACGTCGACACTCGCCAGGCTATCTATCTCACGTGCATCACCTAATCCTTCCACCAAGCGACCTACCTTATTACTCTTTGCGACTAGCCACTATACTGCAATCGCAACGCTATTGCGACAATGGAGACTCAGCGTGACATCGTCTTCTGCCACCAGTGCGAGAACGAGTGGTATCGTGATGAAGGCGGTCTGACATGTCCAGAATGCCAATCAGACTTCACCGAGATAGTAGAAGGGAACAATGATCCGAGAGCGCAGGAAGTGGATGACACAGCACCGGCCGCCGCCACTGGCAGCCATTCACCGTTGCGTGTTTTACACGAGCACGACCCTTGGAACGCACCGGACCCTGACGAAGACGATATCGACCATTTCCAGTGGCAGCAAGGACCAAGCTACCGCGCGACTTTCAATCGGACGTACAATTTGGATGGACGAGGGCAGGTGCAAGGTCAGGCTCCTGGAGCTGGAGGGGGTCTGCTGGGTATGATAGGTAACATGGTCGGTGGCTTGCTGCAGCAACAACAGCAACATCATCCGAGGCACGAACATGGACATGAACATGGGCAAGAGCAAGGGCAAGGACAAGTTGTTCAGAACGAGAACATGCCTCCAGCACCAACCACGTCACAGCAGCAGCCAGAGGGCAGGCCAGGAGTCTATACCCGGCATATACACGGTCCAGGCTATAGTTTCACAATGACTGCCACGTCCGGTGGCAATCTATCACCACGAGATGCAAACACCGCACAGCCTTTCAATGGCCAACCACAGGACATGGACGACCTCATGCAGCAGATGTTTAACAACATCGGTGGCTTCCCACCTCTAATGCCCGGTCAAGATCCTCATCAGAACGAACAACCTCGTGGACCCGGTGGCAATCCAGTATTTCCGGCTACTTTGTTCCAACTCTTGAACAACATTGCTCCCCCTGGTGGTGTTCACGGCGACGCTGTCTATAGTCAAGAAGCGCTCGACCGTATCGTCAGCCAGCTGATGGAGCAACACCAAACCGGCAACGCGCCAGGTCCAGCGTCTGAGGCCGCAATCAGATCTCTCCCGACACGTCCGATCACGAAAGAAGATGGAGGCGACTCTGGCTCGGCCGACTGCAGTATCTGCATGGATGAAGTTCCCGTCGGCGATTCCGTCACGGTCCTGCCATGCTCACACTGGTTCCATCACGATTGCATCCGCGCCTGGCTAGGTGAGCACGACACTTGCCCAGTTTGCCGTAAGGGCATCATGCCGCGTGAGTCCGATGCACAAGGAGAGGGTGCTCGCACAAGCAGTCAAGCGCCTTTGAACGACCATTCCACAGCAGCAGCTGCTGCGGCCTCAGCTCCTCCTTCGGGCAACAGCAGCTCCGCAGGCGTCTTCAACCGTATGCGCGACGCCTTCGGTGGCGGCAGTCGAGGCAGCAACAATGACAACGTCGGCGGCCCAGGCGGCAGCTCAACGTAGCACGTACGCTTTACGTCTTGGAGAATCAATCGCTCAAGACAGTCTCTATTGCGCGCAGAGGAGCGGGAGCACCGACAACACCACGTGGTCATATATTGGCTAAACGTGTATTATATGGAGACAAGTCCGCGCAGGATAGGGTTTGCGCTAATCAGATTGCATCGCCACTACCTCCGGCTGCAGGATGCTCAGGAGAGTTGTCAACGACTGAGACGTGCTGTACAATCGCTGGAACAGCGTGCGGAACAGCAGGAATGGGCACGGCTTGAAAGGCGGCGGAGCAGGTTTGAGAGGGATTTCCCCTCGTTCGTGGATGAGAATGAGTGGTGATTGAATGGTGTCGTTCCGTCTTTGGATGGACATGGTATTGATTCCCCTGAAATTGTTTGGTCTTGGAATCGATTATTCTTATCCCTATTTTGTGGTGCGAAGCGCATGGTTATGATGTAAAGTATTGACATGAGGGCGTCTCAGCCTGCTAGCGAGCGCACAATCACGACCTGAAAAATTTTTATGCATGGCGTTCTTGAGGAGAGACTCCATTTTTTACTTGAGAAGGGTTATTGCGCTAAAGTATTCAAGATCAATCACCTATCTGCTACTGCTGGAGTGCTAAGCCTGGTCTCTCGTAGAATCTCAACCAGCTTGATCTTTCGCGTTGATCGTTTGCAGTATAAGACAACCGCGTCGACCATCTTCCTCTATGCCTGTCGATTCTTGGTCAAAGTTTGCTCTCAATTCTTTGATGCAAGTATCTTACACGTCCATTGACTACATGTATGTCCTGCCTCACATCCTGCGTGTTCAAAGGGAGTTTTGTATTGGGCTTCTCTTGCTGGCAAACATTCGTGCATTGCGAGCTGCGTGACGGTTGACAAACCTCAATCAACAAAGCAGCCTTTGGTCGGTCACCCAAACAGACGGTTGCAGTAGTCAGAATTCCATGGCTACTTAAGCATGCGACCCTGCCAGATCAGACATGGAGATTGCACACAGCGCACAGCATCTACGCAGCAAAACGCAATTCAAGATGACGTGGTGGACTACCTGCAACACCCAATATCGAAAGTACGACCTTCCTGACGATGCAGAGGTACGAAGACAATCACGGGCCATTCATTCTATCGAACCTCTCTTGGCTAACAGTCCTCAGGGCAAGAAGGAGGAGATCAAACGTCCTCTGAGGCGATTCCTACCAAACATGAGCCAAAGCCCCGACAACCTGACACAAGTAAAGTGGCACTTTGCCCACGAGCCTTGCACAGACGCATCGCTCCGTCCGCTCGCTGATATCATGACGGGCGATTTCACGCCGGGCCCTGATGACAGGATCCATCTTCACGGAGCTCCGATGCGTGATGTTGGCGCAGTCTCTTGGGAGACGAAAATGAAGCATGGCCTTGAACGTGGCCTTGAAGTCATCGCTGGTACTTCATTCGGGAGGATCGGAGGGAACGAAGCTGATAGAAATGCTAATGCAAGCGTTGGACATGGCAAGGAGCATGCTGGAAGTGGTGGTGGGCAAGGTGGTGGCGATGATGTTGGCAATAGCGGCAAAGGCAACGATAACGATAACGATAACGACAACGACAACGACAACATCAACGAATACAACGACAGCGATGTCCAAGAATCAGCAGAAAGTGACCCAGAAACCTTGACCATGGACAGGAATCTGGACCCGCGTCAGCTGTACGTCAAGGTCATCTACGATCTGAAAAGTATCAAGGGCACCAACACAGCATTTTGGGGCGAGAAGCCGGAAGAAGTGCTTCACTTCTCCAGACAGCGAACCCTCTCCGAACTTTTCACACTCCTGACAGGTTTTGTTGAAAGGAAGTTCAAAAAAGAGGAGCCGAGACGCTACGATGAGCTGAACCAAGCCGGCAAAGAACACACCATTCTTCTGAAGCCGGAGCTCCAACACGACTGCCCTGTGAAACAGCACGCTTTCACTTTCGACGACAGTGGTATTCCTCGTGTTGCTGCGGTCAACGATTTGCTCGACGACGAGACTGTCTTCCTTCCGGATGCCGGTGTTGCCTTCACCGAGGATAACACTGGGACCGAACGTCAGCTTCAACCTCAGCTGACCATAATGCTGACATTGAAGCAAGTCGCCAAGCGAAACACGGCAGCTGATCCCTTCATTATTGTCAGGTCTGGCGCAGAGACAATGAACATCGGGGGTGTAGCGAGGTTTTATCGCATCGGATCCAATCCAGGCACCACAAAATTCCCTATTCCAAGCACGTATTTCTGGTGCTACGCACACAGAAATGACACGAGCGACGTCAAACTTGTTCAGGCGGCCACTTGGTCTCTCAGGGGATTGATAATCTGCAAACCAGACGAGGGTTCCCCGTGTAGTAAAAAGCAGATTGAGCTCGAAGAGAAAGACAAGGCGTGTCCAACAACGCGCCACGATTTCCTCCACGAACTCCACAACGGATCAATCCATCCAGATACCCAAGGTCGGCTCCTGTACGACTTCGGACTGTGGAATCGTGAGGTCGCTCGTACTTACAACGTGCAGCCGATCAAAAGGTTTCCTGGGTATGGCATCACGGTCGCTGTGCAATATGTCAACCACCTGCAAGATGGGCTGAAGCTCTGGTCCGATGAATCGTATGAGCTCGCAAAGCATGAAGATGATGCAGTCTTTCGCGAGGAACTCAAGAAGTTCCTAAGCGAGAGGGGCACGTCCTTGGGAAAATTCGAAGGGAAATGGGACATCGAGCTTTGGGTCATGCCTCAAATCCCGAATGGCAGAACTTTGTTCAAGTTCAGAAAGTCGAGCAGGATGGCGGACTGGCTTCATCAGCCGTACGTTGACGATGGCGATGCAGTTCTGTTCGCGGAAGTGCACATCATCCCTGTTGTCGCGGAATAGCAGATCAGCAGGAGTAGTAGGGTGATCAGGAACACCGAGAACAGCGGACAGTGATGTTGTCGAAGGGAATGGTAGGATGATGTATCATAGTTTGAAAGATAGACGCAAGATAGTTATTATCCAGATATTGATCATTGAAATGCGGCGGAGTGTGTAGGCTCTGAGACTCCATTCATAATATAATCACATCTTCAACAACCAGCAGTCTTATATTTACATTGGCAGAGGATATCTTGGCATGGACTCTATCGCGTCATGGAGTTGGCGACAATGATGACGAGCCTGATGCTTTGTTGGCGCAGGTGGGGTTACACAGCATGTCAAACACATGCGCGGTGACTCACCTTACGCTTCAATCCTTACAAATACAAGCTGCTCCTGAATTTTGCGGTTTCTCCAGCGCCATGCCAATGGTTCTTGCTTCTCGTTGGGAACATTCAGTGACCTTAACGAGATAGCAAGTCGCGAGGCGCGGGCTCTCTGACGACAAGACTGCGCTGACGAGACCATCTGCTTTTAATCCTCGCGATATCCTCATGGATTCATCGCGAGGGTTACTGCTATGATGGGAATGCTCTCTCTTGAGGCAATGGATATGATGCGGTCACTCCTATTAAAATGAGGTCCGTCACTTTGCACAATGTGTGTAGATCCAATCATCTTGGATCAAGCATTGTGAAGCATGCGGTGAGAATGGCTTGATCAATGGCTTTACTCCCAATACACCATACTGGACAGGACACCAGTAGCTGTGCCGTCTACATCACTTGATGGACGGAGTCTGGCTGGGTTTGCGCGAGGAGCAAACTGGCCGCAAGGATTGAACAATGGGATGATTGCATGAGCATCGTACTTGTTGATCAATTGCTTCGTCAATGTACGTGTGGGATAGTGCTTCAAAGACCACGGTCTCACAGCTCAAACAGTTTGCAGCATGGTCTAGGACTACAGGCAAGACAAAGAGGTCTTTCATGCCGTCAAAACATTTTCTGGCGCAAGCATGGTTCCAGAATTAGGTGAAAGGACACACGATACCACCACTATATAAACCAGGCCTTCTTATAGAGCTGGAAATCTCCACAGACCCATCAATCTACCACATTGTCACTACATTCACAATAAAAAATACCTTCAAGCCATGAATTCACGCCACAGAAAACCGCAAGCACCTGCCAGGAACAACACCAATTTGCAACCTGTACCAGCGAACGACCCAAACAACGAAGCGAACGAGATACCAGACGACTTCGATCCACGAGTCGCATATGTGAGGCTGACCTACGACTGGTCTGACCATCCAGGAATCAATCCAGATCGTTGGCAACCTCATGTTCTCGCTTTCCACCGTGATGCGTCCTACGCAGCCATCATCGACCAGATTACAACATATTTCAACACAAAAGTGCAGAATCAGGAAACTGCGCTATGCACTCAGTTGGACCAGAGCAATCCACCAGGCTGTATTGTGTTCCAGCTCGCCCTACAAAGCTCAGACAGGGTGAAGCAGTACGCCAGCACATTGACTTCAAGCGGTACTTCACGCATCAGGGCACTTCGGGACCTGTGCGGAGCTGATGTCAGGCCGTTGTTCGACTTCGTGTTACGGAGAAAGAAAGATGAAACTCGACGCATCGAAAATCCCACGCAGAGAGTGACCGTTCGTCCCTGGGCCAGTGGTGACCCGAGCTCGGAGTATTACCTTATCGGCTCCGTGACGGAAGATCACAGCGGCGATGAAAGCTTATCAGAAGATGCCCAGTCCATTCTTACTATGGACTACTTCTGGAAGGAAATCCCGGTGTTTCCTCAGCCTACGACAGTACTTGTCCGAGTGCCAGCATGGGATCTCGGAGCCTCACTTGTCTGTGATGCGGGCTTTGAGAGCCTCGTGGATACTCATACAGCCATACCGGTAGACTTCAAACTCAACAAAGCTTACGAGGAGTATCTTGAAGTGGCAGATCTCGAAACCTTCCAAGACATACGCGCTGCCATTCCAATTCGGGGTCCTAAGGGCTCAATCAATCCATACGACTTCATATCAGGCAACGTATTGACTTATGATTTTCAGGATGTGAATGATGTTCATCCCAACGACCATGTCCTTCCTCAAATTGCAGAGACACCCATCACATTTGCGGTACGTTTTGTACAGCATCTGGAACGCCCTGGAGAGACAAACGTCAACTTTGATCAGGACCTCGTATGCATGATCGATGGGGATTTCAGTCACAAACATATCAAAGAGCTTGTCCTGAAGAACCTGCCAGGAATGCAAGGCGAGTACGCGGCTCTCTGCGATCCAATGGAGTTCGAACTGGAGTGGGATGTGGACCTTTGGGTCATGCATCAAAGTCGCAAGAGTTTGCTCAGATTCAAGCCGGAAAGCGACATTCGCCAGTTTCTAGATCTAGGAACAGCCGATGACATAGATTCGAGGCTTCTCCTAGAGGCACACATTATACCTTTGGTATCTGCTCCTGATGATTTGCCGACAGACGAGGAATCGGAAAGCGTGGATGATGAGCAGGTGATTGTCAGATTGACGTACGACTTGGAAGGAGAACGGAGACTGGCAAGACTGCATGGGATGTCGCAGGACGTACAGCTCTCCAGAGATCAGGATTGTGGGTCATTGTTCACTCATCTTGCGGACTTTCTCACGTCAGCGCTGGCACACTATGCGAAAGAATACCACGACGACCTTGAAAGAAGCAGCAAGAAGCAGTTCATGCTGCTGCGACCAATACTGAATGATCTTTGTCCAGTCAAGAAATACGCCTTCGCCTACGAAGAAAGTGGGAAACCCCAGGTTCCTACGATTGGCGATCTTCTCAATGGCACCAATGAAGCTGGTGAATCACAGTTGGACGTCAAACTGGAGCTCTTGGACGTTCGAAATCGAGTTCGAAATACTGATCCCATGGTCGAAATCCGACCCGTCAAGGATCCAGAGTCAGCCAGGATGCGGCGATTCTATTGTATCGGCTCCGTCCAGATGACATCAACCCAGGACCAGTCGATCTCAACCTCCGACACATACTTCTGGCGACTTGGACACACAGGCATTACTACCGTGGTAGCGCCGACATGGACGATCAGGAACTTCGACATTTGTGAACCGGCAAGTGGCAGAACGATATCGGATAAGTCCGTCCGTGCGATCATGCACGGGAGAGCCGTGGGAACGCCACTGTATCCAAGCAATGTTCAGAAAGATGCCCGAGATGGACTGTTGTTGCCTTCTTCTGGCGGACGTCTGAAGTACAGCTTCAAGACTTTTGGCGTCACCAAGGGATGTCCGCGTCCTGTTCATCAATTCCCGTCGGGTGGTATCTCGGTCGCCGTTCGCTTCGTGAACCACCTCGAGGGGAAGGAAGCAAGCAAGCTTATGTTCAGCAGCACCATTGAACTCGAGCTCGAAGAGAATGACAAAGCAGCCGAGATCCTCCAAGCGATCCAGGAAACTGTCGAAAGCATACAGGCAGATGGCAAGATGAGAGCTCTGTACAAGCCGCCTCTTCAAGACCAATGGGGCGTGCAGTTCTGGGTCTTGCCGCAAGTCCCTGGAGGAACGACTTTGTACAGGTACAAGAGTAGCGTGCAGGCTCTGCATTCTTTCTTAAATCAGACTGAAGTGAGCCAAGGCGACGCGACACTCTTCATGGAGGTACATCTCGTGCCCAAGAGGCAAGCTTCGGATGATGCAGGCAAAAAGAGTGGTAGAGCGACCAGAACAGCACAGCGTACTCCGTTTAGCGAGTTATGAGGCGGTTGTCTGTGAATTAGAGATGGAAACCGGTGTAAGGTAGTGATAATCTGTATTCACACCTCACTTACCACGTGGCTTGGCCAGCTTTGTCCATCACAAGCCCCAAGTCACGCCTTACAAACGTTGCTCCGCGACATTCTCACATTCCCACCACCAACGCTTACCTGCGGCTGTATGCACCAACCAACCAACCACAAACATACACTCAACCTCTTGAACAAAACAAGTACACCTCTTGTCTAAACACTCCACAACACACACCACGATGAATCCCAAGCTCCGTCGCGCAGAAGTCCGCGCGACCATTACCCTTTGCTCCAGCACCTTGGTCGGCGCTCAGTCCGTTGCCGTCCAAGTCGCGAACCACCATTCTCTTCTCCTCACCCACCCAAAGAGCGCAGAGACCATTCAGGCTTGGGTCGAAGAGCTGGAGCTCGACATTCTGGTCGGGTTCAACCTTGACCCAAAGCGATACAAGGTGCTGTACCATGACTTGAAGCCCGCCAACCAACCCTGTGGCGAGTTGCAGGACCTCAAGAGTCTCAAGGGCATCAACGTCGACAACGTCATCACAGGGCCGTATGAGGTTCACTTCGAATTGAAGGAGAACGTCAAGGCTCCCTCGGTTGAAGAGCTACGCGACTGGCAGGCGCACTGGCAGACCGTCCTCGGCGATCCGACTCAGACTCCGCAGAAGAACATGTTTACTCTCTGCAACTCACGTGGCCACCTTGCCAACCTCACTCTTGATACCCTCACGGTCGCAACCAAGGGTGACGTCGAGACTACCCTTCGCCACGACCTGGGACTCACCAACACTGAAGATGTTCTCAAGAAGCAGCTTGGGAAAGCACTCAAGCTTGACCTGGAAGGCAAAGAAGTCAAATACCACCTGAACCAGGAAGACTGTGCCAACCTACGCAACCTCAGCGAGTTGGTCACAACCACTCTCGGCCCGAACAACATCGTAAAGCTCCACCTGCCGCTTGACGAGCAGGTTGGAGGCGAGGTCACCTCTGGAGACGAGGACGAGACCGATGAAGAAGAATAAGTCGCAGCGTTTTGGCTGACGAGCGGGCTGTGGGATTTGGACAGAAAGAAAAGCAGCCCGCAGCAATGAATTACTGAGCCATAGGGCTAGACTCTGAAATGAAATTGAGTAAACCATCGTGAACCTGAGTTTCAAGAGCAATCCGTACAACTGTTTGTTTGCCATAAGTCTGCAGATGTCGTGATCTCAATGGAGTCCTTAGTCAGTCTTACTTCTGCGCCTGTGGGTAGCGGCGTATCGGCGACTAAGTATCTCCATGGTAGATATACCCGAGTCTAGGCCAATCGCTGCTAGTAGAAGCATGGATAGACGCTAGGGCACACTGAGCAATGATTGTGACTTTCGCTGGCAACAATTATGCGTGCTATTGCCATGTCTCTTGGTAGCAGCTCTGGAAATCTTACTCATCAAATAGTAGCATTTCTGGAACAGTATTTCGGCGGCGACTTTGCATTGCGCAGCCTCTTTTGAACATCACAGCAGCATGATAGCTACCATAATGCCCACGAGGACGGGTCTCCATTTAATCGGCCGCTCAAACGTGAATAGCCAGCTTCATGGACAACTAGATAGAACTTTCGGCGAGGAAGCTTGGGACGATGGCACAGGGCGTGCTTGCAATCTTCGGCAATTCCTGCGTCAACATGTGAGAATCAATAAATTATTTCGCTCTCGGTCATCTATCGGCCAAATCCGAACCAGCCCTTCTTCTTTTCCTGTGCGGGTTCGGGGGCAGGTTCGTCAACATCCATCTTTCCATTGACCTCAGCTGCAGGTGCTTGAGCGCCGAGAGCAGGAGGATTGCCGCGACCAGGGTAGTCAATGTAATTCCACGCAACATCCAAGAACAAGGGCTTGACTGGCACAGGCTGGATCTTGGGCGGGTAGGAGACAAGGTTCTTGAGGTCGACTTGCAGGCCTGGCGTGGGGTATGCGCTTAGGTTTTGCACGACTGGCGCAGAAGAAGTCATGTTCTTTTGCGCTGCGATGGCAGAGTTGGAGGAGAGCTTGTGCATCTCAACCAGAGCGTGTGTACGGGCGAGCAGGTTGCTGATGTGAGTCTTGAGGCTGGCAGTCTCGGAAGAGGGAATGTCAAGAGTCGGAGGGGTTGATGTTGGGGCACTTGACTCTGGAGGAGGGTGGGCAGTGATGAGATCCTGTGCGCGTTTCAAGAGGGCGAGAGCATTGAGGTGGTTGTCAAGGAGAGCATGTGAGTATGAGATGGTGATGCACTTCAAGGCACGGAAGTACGCGGACTTGCCGTCAAGCTCGCGCACGAAGGTCTCGTCTCTCATGGCGCCACGCAGGTCCTTGACCGATTCGACACTCTGGATGGTGGCGTCGTAGAGCACCACACGCTCCCGCAGGCGAGCCAGCTTTCGGCCTCTGCCCTCTTCCTTTTCAGGAATTTCTGTGCCATCCTTGCGGGTGCGCTGAATCTTCTTCTGCTTTTGTGCCTCGAAAGTCAAACCATCGTTGTCGCCGATAAGAATCCTGTTGCGGCCAACTCTCCAAGAAACGAGATCGTAGTTCACTGCGAGACTGGTCACTCGGAGATCCTGCATCCGTGAGTCTCCCTCGTCCACTCTCTCTTTTTCCAGCTCATCAGTGGCACGTTTCGATGCATCCGCTGCGTCTTGTGAGGCGATCAAGATGTCATCGTATGCCGCAGCTTTCTGACCTGCCGAAGCAGAAGGGTGCTCAGCCAAGTATGCCTTCAATTTCGCCTCTGCAGCTGCGACAGAAGCCAAAGCCTGTCCGATCGATGCATCAACGATGTTTGCTCTTCTTCCTCTCCAAGTCACAAAGTCAGGCACCTCCAAAACATCGGCCTTCTTCTCCTCGCCAGACTCAGCTTTCGGCTTCTCTTTCAAAGCGAACGAATCGACGCCCTCCACTAGCCTGACAGCCTCTGCGTCCTCTTTGGGGAAGTATCTTCTCGCAACAACTTCAATTGCAATCGTCCTGCTCAGTCTCGCCTGGTAAGCAGCGTATCTGATTGTGGGATCCACTGTGTTCGCCAACATCTCCCTAAACACCTCTGCCTTCTCCTTCTCCAATAGTGCCGCATAGCCCACCCGCGCCTCACTCCATCTCTTCAAGCACTTGTTCCACCTGTCGTCTCCGCCCTCCTTCTGCACGCCCTCGGCCTGCTTCTCGAACTCCTCGGCGCCAGAAAGCATAGCAGTGTAAGTCCTCGCCTCAAGTAAGTCCCTGTCAGACCCAACCTCTCTCAAGACTTCAACCAGCTCTGCCGCAGTCTTCGCCGCCTTCCATAGCTTAGAGCAGATCTGCGCCCTAGCGCTTCCAGTGATTCCCTTCTCATCTTCCGCGTGCGAGTTCTTGATGTGGAAAGCATGCGCCCAAGCGCGCTCCGCGATCAGGATTTGCAGATGGACGAAAGCAACATCGCTCTTGACGTCTGCGGCTGTGAGGGGCTTGCGGGCGAATTTCTCGCGCTTGGGTGTCGTGCGACCTAGGCGTTTGCGTGTTGCGAGGATTTGGCGGGAGAGCTGGGCGCGGTAGGTTGCGTGGTCGGCGATGAGGAGCGTCTCACGCTTGCTGGCGATGAAGGCTGTAATGTCCATGTTGAGCGCCTCGTTGCTGTAAGTGTGTGGTACACTCAATTGGGCGTGTTGAGTGGATTGGAGATGTGGTGGAATTGTCGAGCGGCATTTGCGGGGCAAGATCAAGGGCAGTGTGGAGATGAGACTTGTTATTTCTTGCCTGAGGCCGTCGTTTATTTGTCTTCGGTATATAAGGCATAATAGTCAGATAAGAGGATTCGTCGAATAATTAACTTTCTTCTATATAGTGGATTCATAAGATGGATCACAGTGCACTTTCCATTGAGCCCGGCTGGATGCTGGGGTACTTGGTTTTCAGTAGCTATCATACTCGAGGAAGGTGATGGATCATCTGCCAACTCGCCATGTTTCAATTCGTGGTAATATACAAGGCATGTTCTACTTCACATTGCTGTGTCGAGTAGCTGGGATCAAATGTGTCGCCATTCTCCATCGTGTCACTCTCATGATTCTGGGTATCGCAGAAGAGGAAATAACCTCGCTTGGCAACATCTTCTTCAAGCTACCAAGGATGGCTGCTAGATCGTCATCCTTCTCACTTGAAGAGCTCGCGCAGCTCTTCAATACGCTTCTTGGCCTCTTCGCTCTTGGTCTTCTTCTTGTCCATACTGAGTGTTGCCAGCTTGGTCTTTTTGACCTGCAACTTCAGCAACGCCTCCTCGACACTATCCTTCATGATGAAGTGCACAATCTCAACGTTGCGCTCCTGGCCCAGACGGTGCACGCGATCGATAGCCTGCTGCTCCACACCAGGGTTGTACTGCGGTTCCATCATGTAGACCTTGTTAGCCGCTGTGAAGTTAAGACCTTGACCGCCAGCACGGATCGACACAAGCAGAACAGTGATGTTCGGGTCGGTCTTGAAGTCGTGGAGCACCTGAGCGCGCTGTTTGACGTTCATGCTGCCATCGAGACGGACGAATGTGTGTCCTGCCTTTTTGAGAGCATACTCGAGAAGGTCAAGGTATGAGGTCCATTCGGTGAAGACGACGCTGCGGATCGGAGGCTCGTCTTCCTCCAGAGCGGCAGTCTCCTGGCGAGACTTCTCAAGTTCCTCGAGCAAGGCACGGACTTTGGTGTGTGGGCCGGTGTAGCTCTCGGCATCCCAGGTTGCGCGGCGCACCTTCTTTACACCATAAGCGTGGTCCTCGAGGTAGCTTTGCATCTCAGAGCGCTCGAGAGCAAAGAAATCGAATTTGACATAGCTACCGCAGAACTGGCAGTCGTGGTAGCCGTCGATGCGAAGGTCGGGGTACTCGGTGGATTCGACATAATCCTTCTTACAGTCGGGACAATACAGGTGGTAGCATGGGGTAAGGTAGCCAAGAAGTTCTTCGTTTTCGTCCTCGTCCTCAGAAGAAGCTTCAGAGTCGCTGTCGGCGACTTGTGTAAGCTTCTTGCCTACAATGGACTTGTTACATTTGCTGCAGAAGTCCATGTCATTGTCGGCCTGCATCTTGACCAGCTCATATGCCTGACGGGGAGAAATGAATGTCTTCCCTGACTGAGCCTCAAGCTCGGGCTCATCTCCAAGGTCAATGGCGTTGCTGGCATCCATGCCCTCCAGATCTTTGAGGTCGTCTTGATTCAGCATCTCGCGACCGTGGTCGCAGATCATGCGTAGGCGCAACAGCGACTTCAGGACGTGCGCGTACGACTTGCCGCGCAAGGTCTTGGACTCCCGCATCATGCCCTTCAGCTGCATGTTGGATTTGCTGGCAAACTGACCGTAGATCAACTTCTCTTCGGGTGTGAACTCCAGCTTGACATGGGTCTCTTCACGACCCTTCAAGCCGATATTCTCCTTTCCGCGACGAAGAGTAATGCTATCTACAAGCAAACGTAGTTGCGGAAGGACTGTGTCGTCGGCATTCTTGAACGGCGCGATGATGTACTGTGCCCAGCTGCTCGGCTCATCGAAAGGCTTGATACGCAGGAAACGGATTAAAGCGCCGAGATCTTCAAGGCGGTTCTGCACAGGGGTACCAGTCACAGCCCAGCGACGTTGGGCATTGAGTGCGCAAGCTCCTTTCGCGCTACGAGTGCTTGAGTTGCGGATCGTGTGTGCTTCATCGAGAACAATGCGGAACCAGTTTAGAGAGGCAAGTGCTCTCTTCTTCTTAAGAGAGTCAGCGAATTCGGAGGCGACAGTACCATACGTGGTGAAGACGACGTCGAATTTTGCCAATTGCTCAACATCCGTAATGCGGTTGGCTCCATGATAGACGTAGGAACTCAGCTTGCCAGAAATGACATGAGTGTTGATTTGCTCGGTCCAGTTGGACAACACTGAAGTGGGGCAGATGATCAATGTACCCTTTGCGTTGCGTACAGCTCCTTGCTCGCGGAGGTCTGTTGGCAATTGCTTGATCTTGAATTGTTGAGCATCAGCTACAGTCGCTGCTGTTAAGGCAAGTATGCTCAGCGTCTTTCCAAGACCCATCATGTCAGCGAGAATGCCGCCATAGACAGGCTGTGGCTTCTCGCGCACTTCATGCCCAGTGATAACATTGTACCAGACGTCCTTCCCATTCATCTTCCTTGTTGGCTTCCAGAGAGAGAACTTCGCATCATTGTTCTCATTAATAGTTTCGTCATGGGTCTCATGGTCTGTCAAGAAGTGCAGACCTTGCTTTTGATGTGCCAGTAATGGTGTTGAGATAATCGCATGGTCTGCCTCCTTCTCAGGCAGCTCGTCCGTAGTGACCAAATTGTCGAACATTGTGGTAACATCCCGGGTTATCTGCTCTGTTGTGCGTGTGACATAGCCGCCTGCAGAGCCGTAAGCAGGCTTGGAAGAAGTGGCGCCGATTTGCTGATTCTGATAGATAGTCGGTAGTTGTGGATTCATGATCCGAGTTTGACTGTCGACTTGTGGCGCCTTTCCAAGGAAAAGCTGCTTCTGCGAAAGGTATCTTCCCATGGATGGTCCGGCTTTGGCTTTGCAATACAAGATCGCTAGTATCTTGATGCTACGAGAGATTTCAGCTCCGACGACTTCGTTGGGCTCCCTTGTGCGAACAGGAAGGTAGGCCTTCATTCTGAAGCCACTTATATGAGCTCCAACGATCAACTGAGCGAGTGCTGCAGCCTGCATCACAGCAACCTTACCGAATACAGTACCAGTCTTATCGACCATTTCAATGACATTGTCCTTGGTGTTTTGTGGCTTCCTTAACGTGATCTTTGTCTGTGGCCAGTGATCCTTGCCGAGGTACTTCTCACTAGCCGCTGGCACGCGATGGATGTGGCCTTGACAATCGAGCGAGCCAATGCAAATGATTTCCTCCACGTCAGCCTTCGTTTCGTGTGTGATCACAACTTCATCGTCGTCATCTGCGGTCAGGTCGATCGCTGATGCAGCGCCGTCTGCAGCTTGCTTCTTGTTGAAGTCTTTGATGTTCTCGCTGATGATACCACCGCCACCAGCTCCAATGTGCACGGTCTTTGACTTCTTAGCCTCGGAATCATCGGCTTCTTCGTTCGATGATATGTGCTTGCGTTTGGACACGGCCTCGCGATCGACAGTGTTGTTGTAGCTTGACAAGAAATGGCTCATGCCGTTCTGGCCCTGATCAGCGTCAGGCAAAGATGGAATGGCAAGGCCGTCGCTCGCATTTGTGTCATAAGCGTTCGTCATGCCGGAGTACCCGTTGCTGTTGTTGGTATTGTTCTGTGTGTCCTGGCTTGGTCCAGCTGAGGCGTTACCGTTCGCCGGTGCTTTGCGAGTCTGCTGCGGTCCTGAGTGTTGCATTAGCCAATTGGCCGCGTTGTACGGGCTGTGTTCAATGTGCCGGGATGGCGCTGTGGTGGAGAAGTTGATGTTGGGCATGTTGCTAGGTCGAGGTGGGCAAAGCCAAGGGCTCTAGTATCGGTAAAAGAGAACAAGAAGGACGGGTGTGATTTCGTTAAGTGGTCTTCCGGGCGCAGTGAAGGTCCTCCTACGAGGAAATCCGTCCGCGCGAAGACGCGACCACTACGATGGTGTTTCAATCGGGTATAGGTATAGAGGTAAGGTAGAGGGAGACAATTCAACGTGGTTGGGTATGGTGAGCCGGTAGAGTTGGTAGTTGGTGTAGTTGGAGAGTAGGTTGATGAGGTAGGTAGAGGTAGTCGCAAGAATAAGTTCAAAAAGGGCAGCGTCCAGCTTAAGTATCCCCGTTCACATGCACGGCGCCAGCAACAACCTGAACATCCAGCTTCACAAGCCCGAGAGTTTCACGCGCAGACAGTCATGTGTATAGAAGGCAATAGCAAAGTGAAATTCGAAAACGAGAAAGAACATACCATAGTTTGGCGTACGCTTCGTGGCTTTCGCCTTCGCCTTCTCCTTCGCGAACGCCTTCGGGTTCAGTAATTGCGCTGGATTCATCGTTGCAAAAGTTACTCGACTGGAGCCGAGTCAAACGATGCGTCTCAACTCCCGCCCACACCCCACCCAATTCTCGAAAAAGGCTCTTGTCTATGCTGGTATCATGGCCTGTGTCGACTCGGTGGCGAACTTCGAATGGCTTGTGACGCGGCTCAGTCGTACTTGGCTTCGAATCGCTTGTGATAGACAGAGCCAATCAGTGAGTCTCGAGCTCTATTTCAGAAGTCTGCAGCGCGATGTAACGATCGGGGAAATGTTCGGATGAAGTGAAGTGCAGCATGATATGGAGCCCTCATATGTCAGGCGAGTCGAGCTGCTCGAAGTCGCAAGCCAATCGGCTAGCTCCGCCGCTAGCGGCTGTACTAGACCTGCGTGCCAGACAGTCGGCGTCCGCTACTCGTGTAACCACAAGCTCTCAAGAAAGGCAAAAGATCTTGCCAGTGTGCTTGCACACAAGTAATACAAGCTGACCGGTCATCTCCAAATTTAAAATAGTCCCCCTATCGTCCGATCGCGAGCTCGGGTGCCGTACACTTTCAATCACGCGAAGATCCATTAAATCTTGAGGGTTTGGGGTTGTGCGGGTTACGGTGGTTTGTAGATGGAATGCGATTAGTAGTGCTCGAACGCCATTATTTGACATTGTTCCAATGACTATCTCTTGAAAGACATTTGGGATGGCCCACGATCGTCGGTGATGTGTTTGGGGACTGGATATAAAGCCATGGAGCAAGACAGGACACTCGATGAACTTTAAACTTGAACACATGCACAGGACTGGAGCCATGTCATGCTGTTGGGTCTCCATTCTCACAAATGCAGGAAACCACTTTACGGGTCAAGGTACATTTCGAGTGTGGATTGCACCTGATACTTGCATTGAGGAGAGGACTGGGAGGTACTGCGGAGAGTGATCATGGTGATTGAAGTCCATCAGAAGTCTCATCGTACATAAATCTATATCCCAGCCGATTTTGGTATCTATGCTTCTGCCGTGATATCATACAACCCAGTCGCTCGCCCGCCAAGTCTCGGACAATTGTCCAGATCAGCACCACGTGAAAACAGGCGGCTTACTCTTAACCATCTCGAGTCTTTCCACGATCACCTTCCGCCTACTGCTTTCTTGGTCCCTAGCAGCGCCGAAGCCCAAGTCGCCCTCGCCGTCCTCATCATCATCGTCATCGCCCAAAGCAATTCTGCGAACCGTGAAGCTCGACCTTCTCTTCCCGTGATTCCACGCCCGCCGTGTCGAGGGAACGTCGTATGACATTCGAGGCGGACAGATCGTGCTCGAACGAAGAGCCGCGGGACGTTGACCACCGAGAAGCGATGCCGAGGGCGGGACGTCTAAGCTTGAGGCGAGGGGCGTGTCCGCGTTGCTCTGTCGAATCTGTGGAATGACGTCTGAGCTGTTCTGCCGTGACTGGTTGAACGGATTCTCGTTCTGGTCAAGGTCAGGCGCTGCGCCACCGAAACCGAGCAGATCAGGCTGGGGTTTGGGAGGCGCTGAGGCATATGCGGCACTGATGTCCATCTCTTCGTGCTCGCGCGCACTTCCTTTGACGCCTTGCGGCTTAGACTGGAGGTTTCTTGCTTGCTGGCGCATTTCCTCAGATGGCCTACTCAAGGGAACAGCCACTGGGATGTCCACCAAGTCATCCCAGACGCAGACGCGGTTTCGTCGAGTGAGCTCGAGAGGTCCATGATCCGGTGTCTTGAGGGTTTCGACAACGTTCCATGCCTGTCCTTTCATTACTGCAATTTGGCGTGCGAACATGCGTTCCTTGAAGTCGGCATCAAGCTCGAAACAATTGCGGAGCTTGACTTGCGTGTCGGTCCACCACTCCTTAGATGTGAGGAGTGGTAGGAAATGCCGTCTAGTCTTTTCTGTGAAAGGGCGTCCGATTAAGCTTACAGGCAAGAACAGCCATCCGAAAGGATAACTGCGCCAGGCGTCGGGGTGTTTCCAGGGCCATGAGAGCGAATTGTCAATGGCTCCTAATCTAGGGACAGAGATGTCTTCATCTGACGAGGGTGAGGTTGACATGTTCTCTCCTCTTCGGTTATATGCTTCTGCCGTACTGGGGTCCAAATTGCCGTTCTGTTGCCTTTCGTTCTTCGGTGGCTTCGCCACGATTTCTGCTGTTTGTTTCTCGGTATCGATGCGTATCATCCAGTTGTCCGTGCCTCTGTCCGTGTTCCTCATAATATAATCCAAAATTACAAGCTTCTCCAACTGTTCCCGGAAGCTCTCCTGCAAAGCTTCCGACCAGAACTCATGCCTCGCCCGACTTTGCTCGCGGCTGTTCATTCCTAGCTCTTCATCGCTATCATCCTGCCGGCTCTTCGGTCTGCAGTCGTCGGCCCAGAGCTTTCTTTTCCTTCTGGGCGCGTCTCGGAATGTGCTGTTGTGATGGTCTGGCCATGGGTGCTCTTTGAAGAATTCGGTCGCGCCTTTGTATCCCTTCAAGAACACCTGGAATGAGCCTTGCTTTTCTGGCAGTGGCTTGTTTTTCCTGTAGAACGCCCGCCGGTCCCAGAAATCGTAGAAGAAGCTCTTACTTGATAGACTGACGACCTCAGTATATGGTACAATGTTGGTTCGAAGCTGACAATCGAGCACATATGCCGCTGCCTCGGAGACGTAAGACAGGTTGGGGATCAAACATGCTCGCCCGAAGAAGAAAGGGAACAAGTTCCTGTGTATCCACTTGGTCCATTTCGGATTCTTGCTGGCGTATGGCTCCTCATCTTTGGGCTTGAATACACCCAACACCTTTCCTTTCGTGTTCCTCACAAAGTAGCTTCCACTGCTGCCTTGCGCGATGAGAGTCGGATGTTTGCCAAGTTCAATCGCGGTTCGTACGCTTTCCACAATGTCGTCGAACTCCAGTTTCGACAGCCTTTCGCTCGTATCCGAATGGTCCGCGTCCAGTTGCTCCTTAGTGTATGGTCGAATCCATTCTGGTGCCTGGAAAACCGAGTGGTGAATCTCAAGATGTTCGTCATCCGCCGATTTCCCTTTGACTCTCCGTATCTTGAACCGATCTTTGATCTCGTCTGCCCATCGCTCGAGTCGTGCATTTATGGCCTTAATGTCCACACCACTATTCGCTCGCTTCCTTCGACCAGGTCGGCCAGGTGATGACTGTCCTGAAGGTATTTGCATGCGATCACGACGCTTTGGTTGTATTGGCGCGTATGACGCATCTTGTGAGAGGGTAGTCGTGTTCGCATCGCGGAATGGATCATCCTCGTCGGAGATATATGGCTCTTCTTCCTCTTCCTCTTCGGCTTGGGCAATGCGAGCGTAGCCAGAAGTAGGAGGGCGAGGCATCGTTTTTGCCAAATGTAACCTCAGTCATCAATCGTTGGCGTTGTCCGAAGAGGTGTAGGAAAGTCGCGTGGTGTTCGTGAGGAAAGTGTTGGTTGTTGTTCCTTCCGGTCAACTTGTCCACGCATTACGTTCTGGGGCATGGGAGGAGCTAGTCAAGTAGCGCGGCTCTGCGGAGCGCGCAAGAGTCGGTCCGCCCCTCAAACACGTGGTCCGGTCGACTCTTATCTCTCCTATCCGATTCTCGAAATAAAGCATAACCATTCGTGCAAGAGATTATGCTCCGTCTCAGATCTGAATCAGTTGACTTACCTGTTAGTTGCACCACTAGAATGCGAGCAGCGCTATGGAAGACACACATATCTCTATCGTCTCACCTCGCAAGCTGGAGTTCAAAGGTTGGGCATCGTACGGGTGCATCTATTATGGAGTATTCTGGTGGAGATTCGATCGCGGTCGATCCACGTCGATCTCTTATCGTTTCACCTCTACCTCTGATACCGAAACACAAAAAGATCGCGGCGGCGTGACCATTCATATTTATGGTGAACAAGATCCGTTGGATAGTAAATACCTCTGCCACCTCCAGTATAACGTTTTAATCGCTTGATCATCGCAATAGTCCAAGGAACGCAGTGGGTCTGAGCACGAGCATAATCTGGACGGCAAGGGATAAGGTATCTTATCGCCGCCCCTTATCGTTGTTGGGAGTCTCCCAGAAAGTCGATCAGCCGTGAGCGAACACTTTGCCTGTCGGCGACATCATTGTACCATTATTTACTGCCTACTTACGTTTTCGTCGATCTCGTTATCATTGGATACCCATCAAGCTTCTTGCTATCATCTAACTCAACAAGTAATCTTGAGATCTTAGCGGTCAACCCATCGCGCCTACGTTGTCAACAGGATTTGACATCGAAAGAAGTTCCCATTGCATCTCTATCCTCAATGCTCCAAGTCGCAAACCCTCCATCGGAGCGCATCCATCAGTCCCACTTCCAACCCCGGCAACAGAACTCACACCCTCCCTTCACGATCTCCGTCACAAGACCAGCATCGGCATCTAACGACACGCCTGGGCACCACAAGTTCGGATCATCGCATATACCAGCACTTGCTGCATTGGCTTCTTTAGCCGCAAGTGCCCCTGCTGCGCCAGTAAAACGAGAGAGCATAAGGTGAGTGCGAGGAAAGGATGATGAGGGGGCAGATGCATATCGGAGATCAGCGCATAAGGCAGTGGACACTCGGGTACATTGCAACTGTTCTAGCGACAGTGACAACATAGCGTATAGCTGTCAAGTCGATTTGCATACTGTACAAAGATGGCCCAAGAGCAGTGAAGCAGCCCATAACTCGCAAGCGCCGCTGGGTGCTTGCTCGCAGATCGCCGAAGACAAGCCGAGTTCCGATTGGTCTCCAAGCGCGCGCATTCAATGTTGAGATAAGCGACTGATCCTTTCTACCACAGCAGCGAGCACAGCAACAATCAATCGCCCTCACCCGAAACCATGAGCCAGCCACAATACGCACCAGCCGCAACAGCTGGCGGGCAGCAGAATGGGCCGGTGAGTTCTCCTCCAGCGTTCGCGCGTTATCGCTCATATCGATTGTGTTATCGATATCTTACCGAATGCGAGCGATAACGTCGACGAACTCGACACGATGAGATGGAATGCCTACTAAACATGATCGCAGCCCGTATGCCAAAACTGCACGACATCGACAACTCCTCTCTGGCGACGCGATGAGTCCGGCTCCGTTCTCTGCAACGCCTGCGGCCTCTTCCTCAAACTGCACGGCCGTCCGCGCCCAATCTCTCTCAAGACCGACGTGATCAAGTCGCGCAATCGTGTGAAGACATCCCAGACACCGCGCAAACACGATCGCAATGGCAACCCTGCCGATAGTCCCCAGAACCACTCTCAGCCGGGTCCTGGCTTCCCAGCTGCGCACCCCGACCAGGCGCACGCATCTGTCGGAGCGCAAGGATACCCGCCTCATGGCCTGCCGCACACACCACACATGGGTGGCGGCCTTGCGCCCACACAGGCACACGGTCAAGGCCACGATCGCGTCGCATCTCCCGGTGCCTCGCTGAGCCGAAGCGGCACCCCTTCGCAGCACCAGAATCCCAACATCGCTCCTCAGCACATCTTCGATACGGTCACCCTGCCCAATGACTCTTACGCTTCTCCTGGCTCAAATCACCTGGACACGCCGCAAAATCTCGACGCGCTGGCCGCGCACAACAATGCTCTGCGTACGCGCGTTAGTGAGCTCGAAGTGATCAACGACTTGTTCAAAGGTAGAGTCAGCGAGCTTGAGACTTCCGAGCAGGAAGCTAGACAGGAGGTCGAGGCGCTCAAGCGCGAGGTGGAAAAGCTCAAGAGAGGGAGTGTTGAGATGGAGAAGGCAGCAGACAGCACTGCAGAAAAGGAGAACGAGGAAAGAGCCACGAAGAAAGCGAAGTTGAATGACAGCCATGATAACGAGAACGGAGAGGGAGGTTTCGCGGAGCCCAAGAAGGGAGAGGAGACGCAAGAAGCTCCTGAAAAGGCCGAGAAGTGAGCACGCAACGACTGAGAAGATTGGCCAACCTTTGTTGGTCCGCTTGTCAAGAAAAGCTTACGTTTCTTTCGCACTTTGCAGTACATATACCCGGCCTCACGCTCATGCCCTGGCGGCAGTGCTCATGGCAGCGTAAAAAGGTCAGCGTTTAATAATAGAATCTCAGCTTAGGTATAATTAATTTGAAAGAACTACACTGATACACATGTTGCTCTCGAAATCATGTTTCTCGTTGTGCTTTGCAATGGCTGCTGTATACGAGATTCGGGCTGTCCTGGCAATGCTAGATTAACCGCGCTTGAGTCGCAATCATGAAATTAAAATTGTATATATCTATTGTCCTGGCGTCGTGGATGAGTTCCGTACCAATACGCTTCTGATACTTATCGTAGCAGGTGGTGCAAGAATTCGGCTGCTCGAGATTGCAGCACCAGGCCTGCTTGGTACAGACTGAACAAGGAGTCGAAGGGCGCGCCGCCCGATCTTCGCAAGTACAAAGCAATGAGAGCTGCGAATACAGCGGTTCCCGTCGCAAGCGCTGGACGTCGATATTTTCGAGCAAGCACACGAGCACGCTCAAGCTGCTTTTCGCGAACCTCCTGCCTCTTGATATCAGCAGCGTGGCCTTCAAAGAATGCCTCGCCGTCTTGCAAGGTCTGTTTCGCGAGAGCTTCTGTATCATGGGTTGTTTTCAGCACGCTATTGTTGGATATGTGGTACCAGGCCAGACCGCCGAGGCGGTTGGGAGGATGTGCTTTATGCAGAGCGGCAGTGCTGGCGATCAGTGCGTCGAGGTCGAGAGGTTTAGGCAGCTTCGATAATATCGAGTGGAGCATGTCGTGTTCGTCTGCTTCCAGGTCCAGGAGCTCTTTTTTCCGGGACACGATGATCTGATTGGGTGGTTAGCCAGACTCCGTGACGAGGTCAAACGAGTGCATGTCGGAGTCACATGTCTGCGGAACTTACCGTCGCGTAGAGGTATATGGACACCACAGCCTCGTTGGTGAGCAAGTAATCGAACAGCCGGGCGATATCACCGAATTCTTGAATATCATGAGCATATAGTGTCAATGTGGCGGGTAAAGCAAAGTAAAATGGTGCTGTTTGACTCAAATGTTCGTAGAGCCCAGCATCGGCGGCCTTCAGAATAGAAGGTAACAGCTGCAGGTGTGATATGGCCCCAGTCATAGTTGGCAGCATGAAGTCGCGTATTCTCAACAACGAGAGCCGCGCAGCGGCTGGGGGTGCAGCTTCCGCCCCAAGGACAAGGAGCAACACCTGCACGATGTCGTGGTAGCCCTGAAAATAGCAGAGCAGCGGATGGCGGCGTAGGGTTTCAGTGATGACATTGGATAGTTCCTGCTTGCGTGCATCTATCCGTTGCTCGGACTCGTCTGGCCACCTCGTCAGTAAAGTTTTGCCCACGGTTATCGTTTTGCATGATCACGCGCACCCACCTGTCGGGTAATAGATAAACGACCGGTTGACGTCTAACTCGACTTGACCTTCCTCTCGATGTTTTGGCAGGTCTGTCCAGTCCTGGCCGGAGATGTTCGGTTCTGGCGGCACGCCCAGCACGAGAGGCCCTACATGAGATATCAGCACTGCGATAGGTGGTAAATAAAAACACCTTTTGTTCTGCACATACATACTACGCGGCGTACCTCATCGTCGATGAATCCTCCCGGTGAGGCTGCTAGGTTGCGTAACGCTTGCCAGTCGCGTGCTTCGGTCGCATTGACGATCTTCTGCACCTTAGCTTCTTCGTCGGCGTCTAGTGGCTTTTCTCTAGATGCAGAGATAGGTGGCACTTGGGTCTCCAGAGCCTTGGAATCAGACGAGACGGTCTGCTGTGTGCCTGTCGAGTCGTTACGTGGAGACATGTGAGCGGAAGACATCGTCAGACCGACAGCCGCCGCTCTGGCGTGAAGACACGACGGAGGAAGCACTGCAGAAGAGATCCTGGCTCCTGGCGCCTAGATGCTGGTGGCGTCGAGTGCCGTCGAACTGATGCAGGGCGATGAGGCCTGCACGCAAGAGTACGTAGAGACAAGGGTGATAGACAGGGTTGCCTGCAGGTGATGGTGGAGATAATAGCCGGCTTGTCGCTGCTGTGCACCGATGAGGAATATACAGACTCCTCAGCCGCCATACACACGGCTCATGCGTTCCAATGGCGAGGTGTCCCGACAGCGCGAGTGTGTGGCAGCGACTTTGAGGTTGTGGCCAACGGCGGACGCGGGCCGGCAGCTCGATGTTGGTACGACACGACATGGTTGAGGGTGCTGCACGCTGTGGTTGACAGGTCGTCTGCGGCGTGCGCGGGACATCACCTGTCAAGCACATCGCACCGTGTCGCGCGGCCCTGCCGGAATACACTACACATGATCTACCGGCGGCCCCGTCCGCTCTGACACTTCCGCAATATATATTAGGTACATCTCCACCGACGCCTCTGTGTTGCATGCGACGTCGAGTCTGCGCAACAGAGAGTCGCCAGCGAAATGCGGAGCTGTCAGCGCGCGACGGCGAAACGTCCCTGCCGGAGGGATTGCACAGCACCTCGTCTATGACCACAACATCCATATTGCATATATAGCCTGTCTCCACCACATTCGCGCCCAATAGTCTGCATCGCCCCTGCGAAAAAATTTCGTCTGAACGCACACCGCGAAACGAGAACACGCAAGGCACGTTTGGGCCGCCTCATCGTGTAACTTCCGCTCGCATGGCTCTGCGCTGTTGACTCCAACGTTACTGGCCATACGGAGCTCTGAAAGGGTATGCCAAACCCTGAGCCATCAAATTGCTCTCGATCGCCTTCTTGTATATGAAGCATACCTCATCCGGCTGTCTACACACGAGAAAAAAAACATGTTCTCATGATGGGCTCAGTACAGCCTCCCAATACCGCCACGTCAAGGCCTGGCGTCTTGACGAAAACTATCGTTCGCACACCGGTCGTCAAGTCCATCCTCCATGCCCGCATCAGACATTGGCGTCTCAATGACGTCGTGTTCGTCGGAGAAGACTTCATTCAGATCAAGCAGGTTAAAGACAAGGGCCACTTGGAACACATAGCGACGAAAGACGACTTCGACGCTCATATCACGGCCGCCAAAACTTTTAGTCTCGACCATGATCCGCCAGACAATGAAGACGATTTTATCAAGACGGAGCAATCAAGCGGTCGATCCGGCATATCGAAATCTGACCTGCCGCCTCAATTTGTTGTTCTCACACTCGACTCGGACGAATTGGTCTTTCTTTATCTCAAGGATGAAGGTGATGGGGTCATGAAGTTTGTTCATCAGACATGCCCAATGCCCTCTTTCCAGCACACCATTCATCAAACGGGATTCCATCTTGCTGTAGATCCGGCATCACGAGCTTTGGCTGTTGCCGGCAGCGAGAAAGAAGTTGCCATCTATTCAGCCAAATCTACGGACTTGATCCGCCAGAAGTTGGAATCGAATGATCCAGATTGGTTACCCGTCGCACCACAACGGGCACTTTCCGTGAGCGGCGTAATACAACATTTGGAGTTCTTGCACCCGCCCGACAACGACCCTGATCACATAATCCTTCTTCTTATCTTGGTCGACCAACGAAGAACAAAGGCTCAATGGTTTGACTGGTATGGAGCGTCTGGAATGAGGAGTGCCCAGTTGCACCCCGCCCAACCAATGGACGCCGCGAAAGCTCCCACAAACCTGTTAGTCCCATTGCGGGATGCTGCATTTCTCATGATCACAGGAAATGAAATAAAACTGCACAAGAACATTCTCTCAGGTTCAATGAGGAGCCTGATGCTTGACCCGGACATCGTTGAGACGAATTCTCCTGGCAGCTCATCGCGACGACCCATCTGGACAAACTGGTGTAGACCTCTACGCAACAAGTCGGTGAAGCACGGCCAAGACATCGCTTATCTCGTACGAGAAGATGGCGTTGTCATCCTCGTCGAGATTACAAGCATCGACACCATTCACGCAAGCCATGCTGGCGACTTGGAATGCCACGTTGGTTCAGCCTTCGCGTCGCTTGGGGACCCTAGCGACCCGGATATACTAGCAGTCGTGGGTGACATGAGCGCCGGGCGCGTGGTCCACATGGGATACTGGCGTTCGCAAGGTCGCGTTGCCGAGATGAGCAGGGCTGATGCCATGGTCATGCAACCCTCTCAAACCCTATCAAATTGGGCGTCCAGCTTCGACATGGTCGTGTCGAGGCTTCCACAGTCTTACAGTAGATCACCGCGAACGAGGGACGGAATCATTGTGACTTCTGGTCGCGAACCATACGGTACTGTCACAGAGTTACGGCAGGGATTGGAGGCAAATGTCGAGAGGTACTTCCCGTTGGAAGCCTTGAGGACCACCACGGGTGCTTGGGTCTTGCCGAACACTTCCACCAACTCGATATTGATGTTCCTATCGACGCCATCTTCGACCCACCTCGTTGACTTTTCTCCCGACTTTGGGGACATCTATGTGCTCGATGACAAGGAGACGACCGCCGTGGCATGCGACCAGCGTACATTGACGGCAGGCGTATTCAGCAACCGTCACATAATACAGATCAGCGAACAGTCTATCTGCACTTGCGCAAATCTCTCGGCCAATTTCGAAGATCGATCGCGGTGGGAGGCTGGCGAAGGCAAATGCATTATCGTAGCCGCCATTGTTCCAAGCCGGAATCAAGCTCTGGTGGTCACGCGAGGTGCAGATGGCTCTGAGCTGCTCGTGTTTCGCCACCATGTGCATTTTGCCGATGGAGAGTCAGACGATATGGTCGAAGGCCTATTGCAGCACCCAGAGTCGACAAGTTTGGAAGAAGAGCCACTCTGTCTGGCCACAAGTGTATTCCGAACTCGCGTCGTGGGCACGTTAGCGACTGCTACCGGATCATTACGACTTTTCGCACTTGACACGACTGCAAATCCACAAGTGACCTTCCTGGATTCAATGAAGATCGTTGAAGACCAACAGAGCTTGTGCGACCACGTTGTTTTACTGCAAGCGAGACCAGCTGGCATTGATGTGGCCAGCGAAATGCTGGCAGTTTGTGGACTGCGAGATGGTAGAGTCGTGGCAATCGCAATCAAGGTTTCAAACGGCACACTCCAATTTGGAGAGAGCCATAACATCAGATTCGGCCACGAAACTGTCAGATTGTCTCAAATACCAGACGAGACCCAGAAAGCATATGCTTTCTGTGGACTTGATACCTGCGTTCTGACGTGGGATGGTGCGACCCCAGAAACGCTCAAAGTACAGAACCTCTGGGTTGCGGACAAGGATTGTCCAGAGTTGTCCCAGGGAGCTATCACTACGGTCTCCAGCATGCCTTCCATCGACTACTTGAGTCAGAACGACTTTGTAGGCTCACTTGCGGACCGTCTGGTCATCGTCTCCTCCAGGGACGTCTACTTCATCGCAAATGTCGACGAGAATCCTACAGTTGTACCCAGACAGGTCCAGGTGACTGGAACGCCGAACCATGTGATTTATGCCGAACAGCAGCGCAGCCTTGTCTGTGCGTCGACATGCACCGGCGTCCGCTCCTTTCCGTCAGACAAACGCAATGCGCAGCCCGAAGAGCGGCGGCAAGTCTGGCCTGCCATTGATTTCATACCTGCGAACGCAGACAACGTTTCGTTCACCTTTGACCTCCAGCCTGGCGAACGGGTCAATGCGTTGCTCGAATGGTCTTTCCAGTCAAACGGCAAGCCGTATTCGTTCATACTGGTTGGAGGCAGCTACACCAGGTATGGTGGAGACCAGAAGAAAGGTCGTATTGCTTTCCTGCAGCCAACGATCAGGAATTGGGAGGTAGAGGCTGTCAAGGAAACTCGCTCTACCAGTTTCGCAGATCCTGTATACGCGCTTGCGTTGTACGATGAGATGACTTACGTGGCGTGCACGGGTTGCTTTCTTCTCCTCTCTCGATTCGACGATGGAAGATGGAGAAATATTTGCGCACCACTCAAGCTAGCCAACAATGGCGTTTCGATCTCTGTGATCGGAACACTCATCTACGTATCTACAGCTGATCATGGCTTGGTCACTCTCCGCCTAGACCAGCTGCCCTCTCGCGATGGAGATGGAGAATACCCTTGTCGCCTGACTCTTGTCGCGCAGCCACCTCGTGCGGACGATCCACTCAGCCACACAATTTTGTCCCTGAGCAGCGACTCCAACAGCGACTACAACATGGCTCTCGTCTCCACCAAAGACAGAACGCTCCTTGGCCTTACCTCGCCAGCCCCAGATGTCACGGAGCGACACCGAACACGACTTCTCTTCGAAGCAAACCTTCCCCGCTCAATCGCAAGGATCAGACAAGGCTCAACGAACCCTCTCTGGAACTCTGATCCGCACCCAGGAGTCTTATCTTCCAACCTCGTCGGCCTCTCCACCGACGGCTCAATGACGGGCATCGCTATCCTCGACGAATCCCTCTGGCGACGTCTCTTTTGGCTTCAGCGCGTGCTCGAATGGGACAAGCACTTCTCGCCTCACGCCCCCGAAGTTCCTGATTACGGCACGGACGCTGAAGACTACGAGGGCAGGGAGCGAGGCTTGCCAATTGGGCTTGCTTCTGGTTCTAAAGAAGAGATCGCGCTATTTTCTGCTGACGATATTGGTCCTGCTGGGGATAGACATATCAACGGAGATGTTTTGGCGAGAGCGTTGCAGCCGGGTGGGGGAGAAAAGCTAATGGAGGTTTTGAGAGCTTTGGCGCAGAGGAGTGACTGGGTTGGTGAGTGGGTTGAGAAGAATTTGGATCGGGAGATTGGAGAGGTAGAAGGTGTTTTGGAAGAAGTTCGGGCGTTGGTGGGTATGTGGATGTAGATGCGGGCGAGATGCTTGTCTCGAAGGATTGGGCTCTACCATGTCATGATGGGGATTTTCGGGGGCTGCTTGGGTAAGACAGGATGCGAAAGCGGTTGGGCGGCAATTGAGGATACCTAGGTCGTGGTGGTAATCTGCACTCTGTGTACAATTATGAAGTTTACGCTCGGTCTCTCCAAAATATGTCTCTTGACGAAAGATGCATGCAATGTCGACTTCGTCTGGATTCACATCAGTCGAAGTCACTCTAGTCAGGTTCTAGTCCCAGTAGCCGTCTGTCACTGACACTCCAGAACTCTTCGCCCCAATCACGGATGCGGGCTTTTCGATCTTCTCTCAACTCTTTGCGTTTGTCGGCTTGGGAATATGTGATCAGAAACTCCGACCACTCGCGGCCGCCGGCCATGGTTTGCGGCATGCAACTATTGAGCATCGCGGCGTCCTCAAATGTCAAATCTGCACCGAACTCGATGAATAATTTGACCGCGGCTTGCACGTCTAGATCTGAAAGCAAATTTTCTTGTTCAATATTGCGGTTGTCACCGGATAGGTCTTGATGTCGCTGTGCGATGCAACTCTCATGAGATCCAGTCTCGCTCTCGGGGTCATCATGCGTGTTCGATCTCAGCTGCCTGACAAAGATGCGCCATACGGTGTCTCTATGATCGATGCCCGGATAGTCATCCAGCTGCACATTACTGTCAAGACCTGCTTGGAGTAGTCTGCTAAGGATTCCGAGGCTGTTCTTTCTGTCATGCCCAAACAAGACGTTTCGTCCGTTCAAGGCGATGGAGACATCAAGAGCGCTGGCCAGAAGTTGCGGAGCAAGGTGCATCACGGTGTCGGTGAAGCTGAAGAGCCCGTAAGCGGATAGCTCTATGCTGAGAGATGTGCACACATCCTCCGAGAGCCACTGGCGTGGTGACACTGGAAGTGCCACGGACTTTGTCAAAGTCTCGAATTGATGCAAAGCGACTTCTTCGGTTATGGCTGCGAGGTGTGAATATCGGCCTCCGAGCTTTCCTCGAATCGAAAGACTTAGTTTCTGCCAAGGGTAGAAAACACTATGGCGGGCGTTCTCGTCGGTCAATGCTAATTTACAGGCTGCGATACGGAGCTGGTCCTGGAACGAGTCTTCCATGAAATGCTTGGGAATGTGTCGCTCCAGTGTTGATTGCATCTCAGGCGTGTGGAGGAAATCGAAGATGGTACGATGTGTGAACTTGATGAAACCTGCCGTGTGATATCTTCCTGTACACACGGTATCATAGACGCCTATGACAGGTGGTCGACACCACGAGCTGCATGTGATTAGATCGCGACAACAGCCATTAAGCCGTTGTGCAGTCTTTTGTATAATGTCTTCCAGCTCGTCCAAAGTGCAAGTAGAGCAAGGTAAGGTTGAGCAAAAGTTTGGATCTGTGAGCCAAGATACTCCTGAGTCCGTGTACTGGAAAACCAAGGTGAAGTCGCTTATGCTGCACAAAGGCGCTAGTGAGGCAATTTTCAGCACCATAGCCGTCTCTGATATCAAGGATTCGTGGGTTCTCTTGAATATCATGGTTCGGAAATATTCCTCCAGTGTGTTCGGGAGGGTGTCGATATAGCTTCGAAGGACGGCAATGGGACAACCCAGATCGACATGCCTACGTACAGCCTCCAGGATGAGCGCGACCCACAAGAACACACCGTTGGCTCCGTCTACAATGCTTTGGACCAGGAAGTAGGCGTCGTCGTGCCTTTCGCGAACTTTGAGCGTACACCCGCATCCAGACTCTATACAGCTCCAACTTACGTTCGAAAAGGTCTCATCTGTTGACTTGCTCTCTAGTTCTTCGCGGATGTAGTTGACAATTGAAATGCGATTCGCCGACTCCATCATTAGCACCCTCCCATTACCTTTGAAGATCCGCTCGAATTCGGGCCACGGCCGAGAAGACGTAATAACTTTGACATTTGCGCATGCACTGAGGCGGACGATAGCTTTTGCAATTGGAATGTGGTCTTTCTCCGGTTCAATCTCGTCTACACCATCAATGAAGAAGCAGATGCGCTTCTCGCTTGCAGCAATAGCGGCATAGAGACAATCCCACAGTTCTTTGATGTACCATGAACCGTGATTGGCGCCAGTGGCCCATTGAGAACGACATGCAATTGGTACAAGAGCCAGGTCTGACGACAAGGTCTGATACAAGAGCGTTTGTAGTAATCCTTGCTGTGACTTTTGCATAGGAGTTCCAGCAATCCAACAAAAGTGACTCGCGAAGACAACTTCTCTGGCGCCCGTCCAGCTCCAGCGTTTGTCGCGTCCTTGACTGCGGTTGAGCAGATACTTGACGAAGGTGGATTTGCCAGAAGCAGGCTTGCCTTGTATCCAGAACAATCCATTCTCCTGACTCAGGAATGTCATCAGGTTTGTGACTTCGGGGTACTCACAAGATTTCTGCGTGAAAAGCCAGCCCAAAGAGCTTTCGTCTGCTTCAGGTATGCTGTGTCTTCTCTCGAGCATCTCCGGATACTTCAGACTGTCGACAATTGCAAATGCATTTCTCTTTTCCGCATCGTCCATGAGCATTTTACGTTGTCGTGACAGCTCCTGAATGATCTCATCATTTGCTAAAGTGTTCGACTTCTCGAGATCTCTGAAAGCCAATTCCAGTTTCGTGGTCCCGGTTTCCAGCTTGGTGTCGAGCTCGCGAAGTTGCTCGACACTGGCAGCACTGATGTTCAACTGCAATATTGAGATGGCCATGCGAAGACCATCTTGACACGTCTCAATCTCCTCCGTCAAGCCCGCGATTGTTGACTTCTTGAAAGGATAGACTGCTTTCCTTCCCACAGTCTTGAGCTTTTCAAGTATCTTCTGTGGGTGTGGAACATCAAGCTTGATCTTATCAAGGGCAGACTTCAGTTCGGCGGCCGCTGCTCCACAATGTCTGACGGCTTCATCGACCTGCGTCTTGTCTTCGTTACGCAGCCCGTCGTGTTGGAGCGCCTTGGTAACAGTGCTGGACATGTGTTGAAGCAAGAGTAGCTGCGTCCGAAGCTCCTTAATGTCTGTTTCGCATTCCTTGATAGTTATATAGTAGGTGTACAAGTCTTTGGACACATCGTAAATGAGACCTATTAGACCGACGGGATCCATTGTGAAGAATCAGATCTTGGTTCGCACACACGGTCGTGCTGGACGCTGATGCTGATGCTCCAGAGAACGTCGTGGGAAATGGAGAAAAGAGGCTGAGCAAGCCATGCTGAGGTGTTCATGCCACCGAGTAGGACGAGATGCAGGAGGAATCACCTGAGAGGTACGTCTGTAAACTTGTACCATCGCGCATGGATGTACATCACAAAGCATGGCCTTGATCCGGACATGAAGAATGGATTCCGACTTCCAATGGCGTGAATGTCGTTTGAGGTCGCGCCATCACATTATCTGCCAAATAGGAGCTCACCTTTGCCTATACGCATGCTTTGAAGTCGCCGTTGCAAGCACGTTTAGTCTTCGTGGGCACGCTGGTATTCAGGATTCAATCAGGGTTCAGGGTAAGTTAAACATCACTTAAAGAAACATTTACACCTACCTATAGCAGACACACCACCTCCGTGAACATTGACGCAAAGGTATAAGTCTTTCGATGACTGCTTAATTCTTGTAAGAACGCAGAAATTGTAAGTTAGTCGAAAGGAGGCGCAGATTCAGAGGCATTGACTTTCTTGCCAAGGCTCCACCATTCCACCCAGCAGCATCAAGCTTTACGCACGGCCGATGGCCATTGACTTCAATGCGTTGTCAGCATCTCGTGATGTTAGTTTTCGTGACGGGAAGCCATTGCAGCTTTTCGCAATGAAGCCCTACGCCTGTTGTTTCATCTCATCACACAGCTGCATTGTCATCGCTTACCAAGCAAATGCCAATGCGCCCGCGTTGGATAGTTAACGATATTGTTGAGAACGTGTACGACACTGAAGAAAAGCGCCTGGAGGAATACAGCCCTCACAAGGCTCAATTCCTGCAGCGGTGAGCTGATCGCGGAGCTTTGGCGGCTGACTGCTTATCGATGGCCTCACCCGCAATAAATCCAGCCCGTCACAACCCTGTAGACTTCCAAGGTTTCAAGTGCCGTTACACCTCGTGGCAGGCTAAGGCGCTCGGACTGCATACCATAGCTCTTTGCCGACAAGCTCACGGCCATGAAAGCATGTTCATTGGCCGACAGGTGATGACAGCGGAAGTCGCGGACATCAGTCCGTACATTGACGACGATGCAAATCGTCACTGTGAGCGAGAGCTGGGGAAACCCGGAAACCCTGCCTAGCTCGCGCGCGCGCGACTTGATGTATCAGCATTTATCTTCATGTGAAACCCCACCGTTTGCTCTTTGTGCCACTTCCGACTCGTTCACTTTCCTCACCTAGGCCTTTGCTGCCAACGTCAATTGCGTCGTCCTTCTTGCTTCCAACATCCAAAGCCGTACATCAACACTGTGCTACGATTGCGAGACAATTGCCCATCATGGCCACCGTCACCTCCAACAACCAGTCTGTGCCAATGGAGATTCGCAACCGACCAGATGAGTTCAAAATCGAACAAGGCATTCATGCCGCGAAGCTGCCTTTCTTGGACCAGAGAGGCGATGTCACTACAGAGATTGCCCCAGCGGCCTGGCCAGAAATGACCAAGAATGAGGAGGCTATCAAGGAAGTAGGCGACCGCGATGAATTGTTCAAGCGTGAGAGAGACGGGTGGGAAGGGTAAGTTCGCCAAACACTGTAGTGAGGTAGCTGCCTCACCCAAATACTGACGCGGTAATCCGTAGCTTCGTTGAATGGGAAGCATACCCAGAGAAGAAAGCGAAAGCGCACAAGCTCCTCACATCGCAACAGTTTCCACCAAATGCAGAGTACCAACTTGGCCCTCTTCCGGACACTAACCCTGTCTTGGAAGGCATTGAGTACAAGTTGTACCACGCGGCCATTGGAGGCGAACTTACCAAAGCATCAGACGATTCGTGGAAGAAAGTACTCGAAGAAAAGCATCCCGAAATGCTACACGTTCTCCAATTCCCTTACAACGGAGAATCACCCAAGCGCTTGACAACTGCCAAACCCGTCACGCCCAACGATCTGCACTTCGTCAGAAATCACGGTGGCATCCCTATCATCGAAGAGGACAAATACTACTTCGACATGGACGGCTGCGTCGCCAACCCGAAGAAGTTCACTATGGCGGACCTGAAGGACGAGTCAAGGTTCCCTCGGATCACTAAGATGGCGACTATGCAATGCTCCGGCACGCGGAGAATTGAGCAGATCAAGAAGTACGCCGGTCAGGGTGACGCGGTTCCTCAAGCTCCATGGGCCGAGGGAGCGATTGGCACAGCTACTTACAAGGGCATCAGCCTCAAAAAGGTGATCAAGGCTTGCGGCGGTCTGACGGATGATGCCAAACACCTCGAATTCTATGGTGCAGACACCTACTTCAAGTCTCACCAGGCCATGAACTATGTCGTTAGCGTGCCGTGGTCAAAAGTCAGAGCGAACGAAGTCCTTCTCGTCTGGGAAATGAACGGCGAACCTCTCCCTGCCATTCATGGTTTCCCGTTGCGCGTCCTTGTGTTGGGCTACATCGGCGCCAGAAGCGTCAAGTGGCTTTACCGCATCAAAGCGATCAAGGACCCTAGTCTCGCACCAGTGCAGAGCAAGGAGTACCTCTACTTCGACCAGCAGACCGGCAAGCACAATCTCAAGCCGACTGATGGCATCCAAATTCAGGAGATGCCCGTTAGCTCCGCCATCATGTCGCCATGGACTAATCAGGCTGTCATCCACAACGGATCAATCCGCTGCAAAGGATGGGCATATTCCGGTGGTGGACGCTGGCCAGAGCGAGTCGAGCTGTCCGCAGATGGCGGCTTCAGCTGGTACGCTGTGCCGCTCGAGAACCTATCGCCAAAGCACAAATGGACCTGGCGCACCTGGGAGATCGAGCTTCCATGCGACGTTGAGGGGTGGGTCGAAGTCGTGTGCCGCTGCTGGGACAACTCGCTGAACACTCAGCCGACGGAGACTCGTGCTGCCTGGAACTGGGGCTTGCACGTTACCAGCTCTGCGCACCGCATCAACGTGTACAGCATCAACGCATCACGTCCTCGTACGGCCGAGAAGTTGAAGCTGTTTGAACAGGCAGGCAGCGGGCCTCTTGCGCCGATCACCTGGCCTGAAGAGGGATTCCAGTATCAGAGCGACAAGGAGTACAAGGAGTTCTGGGAGAAGAATGAGCCACGCGATGTGGACGAGTGATGCTGCGAGCATTGCATGCTTAGCAAGGCCGAGGACGAGGCAGTGTGAATGTCCGTCAAATTAATGCTGATGAGTGGGTTCTGGCAGAGTGGGAGTTGGAATGAGGCTTAGAAGTTTGCTTTGCTGACTGGCGTCCATATGTAATGACGAGACACATGAAACTAGCATGATCGCACGCCTTTCAGGAAATACGCCGCATCGAACCGAACATGTTGACTAGTCGTGGTCGAGCCCGTGATCTCGCCCGGCAAAAGGCTCGAATTCAGCGCAGTGGCTCGAGTGGCTGGGAAAGCAGCTAAAATAGGATCGAGGTGCGACGCGTGAAGCTCCACAAACGCGAACAAGCGAACGAGTCATAAACAGGAATCGTGGAAACCGATCCATTTAGTGGATCTGGTTATCTGGCCGTGCAGAACAAGGCTGCAACGTCGCGAATCGCATGACAGCCTCAAACCGCCACAGGCCCTAAAACCCCACTGCATGACGCACCGCGGGGCAGCTCGGAGTGCATTGCGTTTCCAAGGCTGAATTGTACCCAGTTTTCCACATTGGCCTGCCAACTACACCTTCACTTCCTGTCCGCTTTGAATCATACCATTCTACTAAAGCATATTAAGTCTTTGAGTCTCTCGAAATAGTCTGCACTTGGCGTAACTCGAAGGCAGCAGCTCGTGCCGGTTTACCCGCACGCCCACGCCGCCACCATGGTCTTGGGTCGCACATCGCACGTTAGCCCTGATGAGCAACAAACACCCGAGAACCGTGCCGCTCAGGCCGACGACCCTGACAGGGAGAACAAAGGGTTCATGGGCAAGCTTAGGAACAAGCTCAAGGATACTCACCTGTACGATGCCAAAGTCGGAGCTATCCACCTGAAGCACCGCATTGGCAAGTTTCAGAATCTGATCAACACCAACCATCGTCACGACGAGGAGCATGAGCAGAAGACTGATGCCAAGCGTACTGCCATTGCTGAGGAACATCGTTTCCAGTCTTTCGCTCCGGAGCGTGATGGCAACAACATCAAGTGGTACATCGACGGCCGTGACTACTACCATGCCGTGTCAGTTGCTCTCGAGCGGGCCAAAGAAAGTATCTACCTGGCAGATTGGTGGATCAGTCCTGAGCTTTTCTTGAGGCGTCCTCCATACTACAATCAAGAGTGGCGTCTTGACAAGATTCTAAAGCGCGCCGCCGAACGTGGCGTCAAGGTCTACATCATTGTTTACAAGGAAGTTGCTGCGGCAATCACTTGTAACTCGGCTCACACGAAGAATGCGCTCCACTCTCTTATCAAAGAAGGCGAACCCGGCTATGGTAACATTCGCGTCATGCGCCACCCAGACCACAACGTCTTCGAGAACGCTGGTGACATGACATTCTACTGGGCCCACCACGAGAAATTCATCGTCATTGACTATGACATGGCTTTCATCGGTGGTCTGGATCTGTGTTTCGGACGTTGGGATTCGAGGCAGCACCCGCTATCTGACGCCCATCCTGCTGGTGTTCAGAATGAAATCTTCCCGGGCCAAGACTTTAACAACAATCGTATTATGGACTTCCAATCCGTGGAGGACTGGAAGACTAATGAGCTTTCCAAGGCCGAGTTTGGTCGTATGCCCTGGCACGATGTGGCAATGGGAGTCATTGGACCTTGCATCTACGACATCGCTGAGCACTTTGTCCTGCGCTGGAATTTCTGCAAGCGCGACAAATACAAGCGTGACGAGCGCTACGATTGGTTGACCATGAGCGGGCGCACCGGCGAAGATGAAGACCTGATTGGTGTCCAACGACCGAAACACCCGGTCGGCGATTATATTCATCACCCGTACTCACCAATCCATACCAAGGCTGCAAACGTGTTCCCTTACAATGTGGATGCAAGCGGAGGCGCCACTCCTGAGGACTACTATGATGCTACTCCTGGTGTTGACGAGCACGGTTACACGGACGACCAGCACACAAGGACGAGATACAAGAAAAAGCTGAGCGAATACGGCAATCACATTCCTGGCCTTCACCACGACAATGCTGCAGAACTTGAGAAACAAGACGTCAACCATCAAGAAAACCCGCACCACACCGGTAACAAAGCCAGCAAGGAAGGTGTCATTACTGCGTCAGGAGGCAAACCAGCAAAGACTGATACGTATACTTCTCAAAGAGTCGATGCAGAAGGTTCTACCATGCCAGGCAGAGGCTACGGATCACTCCACGCACAGCTTGTGCGTAGCTCAGCCGACTGGTCAAGTGGCATCCTCACGGAACAGAGCATTCAGAACGCTTACTGCCAAGTCATTCGTGGTGCACAGCATTTCGTATACATCGAGAACCAATTTTTCATTACTGCCACTGGAGAAAACCAGGCACCAGTTCACAACCAGATCGGTGCTGCGATTGCAGATGCCTGTATCCGAGCTGGAAAGGAAGGCAGAAAATTCAGAGTGATTATCGTGATTCCTGCAATTCCTGGTTTTGCTGGCGATCTGCGAGACAACGCAGCGGCTGGCACTCGTGCAATTATGGATTACCAGTACAAATCCATCAACCGTGGCCCAGAATCAATCTTCGGTAAGATCAGAGCTGCAGGCGTTGACCCTGAACAGCATGTCTTTGTGTTCAACCTTCGAAGCTATGACAGACTCAACAAGACGCCCGCGCTGAAGAAGCAGGAAGAAGAGAGTGGAGTCTCATATCAAGAGGTACAGCGTGCCCAAGCTGAGGAGATCATGAGCAGTGGTGTCCATGGTGTCGAGGGCGAAGGTGGCAGCTCGTCCAGCGATGGGGAAGGCGATGACGATGACACGGAGAGGAAAGAAAAGAAACGAATGAAGCAGCGGAAACGCAGATTCGAGGAGAAGCGCAAGACAGGGGCTGACAACCTTGGTGATGCACGGCCAGATGAGCAGAACCCTGGCAGCACAGCTGGAGGTGCCGACCTGAAGCACGGTAGCGTCGACTCTATCGCCAAGGATGCAATGCTTGGTGAACCGAAACCGTCCGAAGAGGCTTGGGCCGGTCGCGAACAGAACAGCGCGGAGAATGAGGCTGAAGCTGAGGAGATGCGGGAGTCTGAGAAGGAGAACTTTGTCCAGGAAGAGCTCTACATCCACGGAAAGGTATGGGCGTAATCAACTACACCTCAAGCTGATATTTGCTAACTTCTTCCCTCCAGCTTCTTATCGTTGACGACCGCATTGCCATCTGCGGAAGCAGCAACATCAACGACCGCTCTCAGCTCGGCTTCCACGACAGTGAGCTCGCCATTGTGATGGAAGACACTCAGCCCTTGCCCTCATTGATGAACGGCCAGCCCTACGCAGCAGGCCACCACGCCGCCACCCTCCGCCGCATGCTTTGGCGCGAGCACTTGGGTCTCCTTCACGCCCAACCCCTCGACGCCTCCGAAGACCCCAACGCCCAGCCTCCCGGCGACTGCGACAACGTCTGGGAAGGCGGCGACGAGCACGACGCCATGGTCGGCGACCCGCTCAACGACGAGCTCTGGGAAATGTGGACCTCGCGCGCCACGACCAACACCAAGGTCTTCCGCCACCTCTTCCACGCAGACCCCGACGACAACGTCAAGAATTTCCAGGACTACGACGCTTTCCTCGGCGCCAAGGGTTCCCGCAAAGCTGGACACTTGTACGACATGTACCAGCCCGTGGAAGTTGTGAGGCAGGAGCTCGACAAGATTAAGGGCCATTTGGTCTGGATGCCGTTGGACTTTTTGAAGGATGCGGAGATGGCTGAGAAGGGTTTGGCGGTTAATGCTTACACTGAGAGTATTTACACTTGATCTCGAGATCCAAGGAATTGGAGGGACGAGGCGATATGACGGGTATCGGACGAGTTATGCGGTTTCTTTTACTTTTGGATGTTGATACCTTATAGTTGTGCATAATGCTATTATAAACACTATTGCATAAAGCTCATGAAATTTCCAGGTTTGTATACATGACATGGTTTGCCTGGGCTTGTGGTGGTGTTTCTTATTTGGCAGACGGGTTCTATGATACAATCCAATTGCACGCTATGTCATGGGGTTTATTCTCGTTTATCATCATATGTACGATCACATATTCATATGTGACTATGTCGTTATATGTCATATGCCTCACCAGCCATAAGTCTCCGTAAACAAATAGATTCCCTGCGCGCCAGTACCCTTGTGCACCGCTCTCTCATCGCTCAACTTCGCAACGAAAGTCCTCGCTTGAGCTGTGATTTGAGCGCCGCCGCAAGTGATCACTGCAGTCTCGCCGACCGCTGCTTCGACCGGCGGCCGAATTATGGACTCCACTGTTGGTCGTGACCCGGATTGCACAGTCATTGTTGAGCAGCATTGGCCGGGTAGGTATTCTTTTTCGTAAGCTGTGGATACCACATTTGAAGACTTTTTCTCTTTGTCGGCAGATTGGAAGTTGAGGCTGGGCGATCTTGAGTTCTCGGCTGATACTTCTGTCGTTTCAGAGCTTGATTGTGGTGGCGTAGAGTCGGATTCGCTGTCAGAGTCGGATCGTCGGGTCACGTGGATGGTGATTTGGAGGTTCAGGCCGGCAGAGCGGGCTAATGCGGCGATTGATCGTAGCTCCTGGTCGAACCAGGTGATGTATGAGTGAGAGCGGACGATCCAGTGAACATGCACTTGCTGCACACATCCTCGCTTCGTGACCAAGTTTCGAAGTAGAGGCACAATAAACGACGCGCCACTTGCACATGCGATCAGCACTGCGGTCTCGTAGTGCAGGATGTCTGGTGGCATGCCCCATGGACCAAGCAGGAGGACACGGCGCTTGCGCCCGAGTAGTGTATCCTTTTCCGCTGCTTTTTGTAAGCTTCGAGAAAAGCCTCCGTGTGCTTTGATCAGCAGCTTGAGGTTTTTTGAATTAGGCGTATCCCAATAGTCGGAAGTATTCGCGATGGTGAAAGGGTGGACTTCGAAGGGCCTCAATGTTGGTACAGAGATGTAGACGTGTTGGCCCGCTTTCCACGAGAAATCGACATCCTCCAGAGTCAACCTCATCATATTACCGGGAAGAACTTCTGTTGATGTCGAGTAGCCGGGTGCTCTGAGCGACAACTTGTTCATGAAGTGTGTGTTTCTCAGGAAGCCGTGGATGATGCGACATCCCCAATCGAATGCTAAGAAGCCCACGCAGATCCAGACATTGTACTGAGCGTACTGAGGAATGTGAATGAAGATCAGCCATAGTAAGACAGCCGCTGCGACAATGTGCTGAGCCACGAATATCTCGTAACTGACTGCTCGGAAATAGCCAAAGCTCGACAGAACCATCCAGGTGATCACGCCCCATGCACCAAAGCCATACTTGACCATTGGCATCATTTCCATCTGGAGTTTGACGAAGTCGGCTTCCACCCACTCCTGAAAGAAGAAAGACCAATGGACGATGACTGTCAAGAAAACAGTGCGAGCTGTCCAGCGGTGTAGCCAGTTGAGTCGTTCATATGAGATCCCCGTCAGGATACTGATCGGATTGAATTTGCAGGAGAGCAGGTAGATGAATGGGATCTGCGTGACAGACACCCACGCCGCTCGGAATCCTACCTTCTCCCACTTGTAGACGTACTCTGAGCTGCTTTTCGTCAAGATGGTATTGCTCCAGAGCATGGTAAGGATGACGACCCAGTACACAGCAAGGACAATGCATCGACCAACTGGCGGTGGCGTAAAGTATTTGCTGAACCTGCCAGTGAACACGACTGGCTGAGGGTATGCCAGCTCCCTCAGAGTTGCAGTTGTAGTAGCCCATAATTGAGGCCAATAGCTTTGGGGCCTTGATGGTACTGTTTGACGGCGTTCTTTGTATGCAGCCTGTCGTCTTCGGCTTAGATACCATGACGTAAATCGGATGGCGGTCAGAAGCGCCACAATAGCGGCGATGATATACCAGTAGATACGAGCAATGGATTTGTTCTCAGGAGTGAACATGCCTCCCATGCTCATGCTCATGCCACCCATATTCATGATCGCGGCTGGTGCTCGGAGCCAGATGGCTCGCTGTGCGTTGTGAGCAGTATCGCGCAAGGACAATTCCGGTGGTTGTTCTGTGAGAGCTTGAGACGGTAGGCGCGTATAAGGTAGGTAAGCGAGCAGCGTACAGGAATGGAGAAGGGAATGTGGCGGGCTTGGCACGCGATATGAAGAACGGCGTGTATATGAAAGAGAGACAGCATTACTTAGACCTCAGGCATGCTACTGCGACAAGCCGACGAGGCGCCTCTCGCCAATGCCGTTAATGTGCTCAGGTCAAGTGCTGTGGTGAAAGCCGAGCCCCAGGAATCTGCTTAAACGTGCTCATGCCTAACCGCTTTGGGCAGGCTTCACACATTAAAGTCGCGGTAAGCAGTCGAGACCCTACCGGATACGCGATATACGCTTGCTGCTAATCCTCCGCTCTCCACTTGTATACAGAGAAGGCGTCTGGAGCGAGGCTTCGGTTAATACGGAGTATAATCTGCTCAGCCGTTGCTTGTACGCCAATGCTGCGAAGCCTATATTAGCAGTCACCTCCCAGCTTCCCGTGATCTTGTGGATAACCTTTCCAAAACACCTTGCCTCTGAGATCTTTCTACTGCTTGTCTGGCATTCTCTCTTCTTGCTCTTAAGCATTGAATATCGAACACACAATGCTCTCTCACACACTGCTCGCTTTGGCCACCGCCGCCACCACATCCGCACACTTCGTCCTTAACTGGCCACCTACTGCCGGCTTCAATGACGATGAGGAAGCTACTGGTCCATGCGGTGGTGCGACTGTCACCGTGAGCGATTCCAGTCCAGAAGTACAGGTCGGCCGCTTTGCAGCCCAGATCCAGAGCTCTCACCCAACTGGCAACTGGCAATTCCGCGCAACCCTCGACACTCAAGAGCCTTATAACTGGACCAACTTGTCCATGGTACAGACTGAGGGCACTGGAATCTTCTGCCTGAACTACCTCAGTGCACCCGAGGACTTCGCCGGCAAGGGTGGCGTCCTCCAAGTCATTGATTACTCTGGCGATGGTACTCTGTACCAGGTATATTTCTTGCGCAACCTCTCTCGTCCGCAAACGTCTGCTGATCGAGATCAATAGTGCGCGGCCGTCAACTTTGCCACAGGCACCAACGACACTCTGGGCTCTAGCTGCACGAACGCGACTTCCAGCTTCAAGGCTGAGTGGTCCAACAGCACCGAGAGCGAGGCGGGAGATGACCACTCTGGCCACTCCGAGTCTTCGACCAGTTCCGCGGCACCGAGCAGTACTTCTGGCGCCGCAGCCAGCGCTACATCAGGATCTTCAGGCGCCATCGCCACCGCTGGTATGGGAGTATTTGTCGGAGGTCTAGGAGCACTGGCAGCCGGTCTGATGCTGTGATTTTTTGAGTGAATGAAGCGAATGAAGTTCTTAAGATCGAGGGATACCCAATAAGACACCGCTGGGAGGTGCCAGGTTCATAAATAAGCAGATGTGTATAGTAGACTACAGCTGTATACTGCATCTCGTGCTGAACATCAATTCATGAACCACGAATTTTGCGAAGCTGTCTTACAACGAAGTCCTTGAATTATTGTGGGTTTGTCTTGTTTCGCCAATCTTCATGATCCGTAGCATGTGACTTGTTATGCGCTGCGTTTGTCTCAATCCCACAATCTCGAGAACTGAAGAGCTCCGCTGAATGCCAAGAAATCGCGTCTTGGGGCGCGCTTGCAATCTTCACCTCACTGCAACTGCACGTGAACTTGATATGGTGCATTCGGCCGCAGCATTTCCAGCTGCGACACAATGCGGTATATGTCTTGGACTGTATTGCCATGGATGAAGATGGGGCTTTCAGCACACATGATCTTTGGCGGCCTTCGGTGTTCACCGTCGGCTCCCACCCAGAAGATTCCATCTTCGAGGGACTACGCGTGAACGAGCCATCTGGCCTGGAGCCAAAACATAGCAAAGCCACCAATCTATTTGAAGGCCTCTTGGACGACTTTGACCTCCCAGCACTTGAGGATGAAACGAACCAGAGCGACTTAGCATCAGGCCTGTCGCAAGACTTGGACGCGAAGGCTCTGACCGACCACCCCGGAGATCAACAACTGGACGAGCACGATGTCTGGGACTTTGATGCAGAAGCAAAAATACCTCAGTCGGAGCCACAGCTACATACTTGGGAAGCGTTTCAACTTGGGAACGACCAACCGCCAAACACCATATATTTCTCGGAAGCTGGCGACAACGCATTCAATGCGCTTTTTCAGCAGCGCGAGCAGTCAGCCGGTATCATTCAACACGATGTCACTTTACGATCCTGCTGCAGTCTAGTGCTTGGAAGATCGTCTACGCTTTTCCAGTGGGACCAGGCCAAGGCTTCGTTCAGATTGGTCCTAGAAAGTGTAACCGTCTCTGGTTTGAGTCTCGAGTGCTCACGTGGCCTGGTTGAGCAATTCATCGACATGGGGACCACTTTCCGTAGACTTCTCGTCATCTCTGCACAGTCCAATAGCAAGGATTGTACTGCTATGGTGGCTGTGAGGCGTTCTCTGGCAGACGTGCTTGATCATATCGAGCGCCATGTATGTGGGCTCCTTGCGAATGTGCAATCACTGCTGCAGCTGCAACAAGCAACAAACCGTTCATCTTATATTTTGAGGTACTTCAACACTCTGCTTGGAAGATTGCGTCATGTCCGCAATGATGAAGCGCTCATTTCTATGCTTTCCGACGATGTCACTTCACTGGCAGAAAGTGGCAGTATTCTGACTGAAGTGATGGAAAACGTCCTGGCCCATGCAAGTACTCCTTGGCTGCGGCGGCTAGCCGAAGATGTTGGTTTAGCATCAGGCTTGCAGCAAGGATACCTGGCAGCCCCTGACGATGATGCCCATACGGATGCTCCAAGCAAACATGGAGCCACGTTCCTTCCTATTGAAGATAATCGCCACTTGTTGAGCGTGAAACGCAGTATAAGTCTGCTCCGCCAGCACGTTCCAAGCCATCCTGTCGTCAAGCCCAGCGCATCGACCCTCAAGGAGGATATTCTGCAAATGGCATTGCATCTCGATCCAGATGTGGTTCTCCGACGGGCAAACGATTACAAAGATCAGATGATACAGGCCATCACAGATCACCGCAGGGGATCGAGATTGACAGCATCCAGTGAACCAGAGCAGAGCCCGGAAATCGACATTCATATCAACAATGACCCTTTCGCTATAGAGGCGCTCGAAAAGTTTGCCCCCCTAGAGCACGAGATTCCGCCTGAAACACCATCCAGCAACCACGTGTATTCCAGGTTGAGAAGCAGTCTAGACTTGATACTTTCAGCAAACGACCGAGCTTTACTTAGCGACCTTACATACAGATCCAGTGACCTGCTAGCTCCTTTGCGGCCATTCCTGGATGTACAATCCTTTTTGGTAAACGGTGCAGTGCTGAACTACGTGTTCAACACATATAGGCTCCGAGACCATCTGGAGCTCCATAGATCTTACCATCTCTTTGGCAATGGCGACTTTGTCACTCGACTCACAACCGCTCTATTTAGCAGCGAAGTCCAAACTGCCGAGCGCAAACGTGGTAATATCCCTACCAGTGAGACAATGGGTCTTCGACTAGACAGCAGGGAAAGCCAGCGCTGGCCACCGGCCAGTTCCGAACTGCGGTTGACTCTGCTCAACATTTTGAATGAGTCTTACGCGCCACATGAGGCCCAGAAAGACATAAGCCAGCTTCCTGGAGGCTTGAGCTTTGCTATTCGGGAATTAACAGACGCTGAGATCGATCGTGTGATGGACCCTACCTCAATCTATGCACTCGATTTCCTCCGACTACAATACACGCCTCCAGATCCTCTGGCGGACATCTTCACTCCGACCATCGCTCAGCACTACGATGTTGTCTTCCGTACACTACTGGTGCACGTACGTGTCTTGCATGCCACGGCTCAGCTTGCCGCTCTTTGTAACAAACAGGTGCAGCAGACTCCTTCCAGCATTGGTAGACAAATGGCTCTCCGACGCTTCGCTTGGAAGTCACGGCACCTGTCTACAACCATCTTCTCGCACTTCACCGACACTGTCATCGCTGGAGCATGGAAGACGTTCGCCGAGCATCTGGACAAAATGCATCCTGGCGAAGAAGCTGCTCAAGACCGCCAGCCATCCCCATCTGTCGATCTGCACTCGATCACACGCCTTCACGAAAGTTGTTTGAACGACATCCGCGCCAAATTATTTGTGAGACAGAAGCACGCCAAGATTCGCACCGTTCTGGAACAGCTGGCAGCTGTTGTCATCAAGACTACTCTCGGTGTCATGCGTGACACGACAGGCCGAGATTCGGTTGCTGAGCAAGATGCTCAACTCGATGCACTGAGTGCGGAGCTGAGATCTTTGCTGGAGGTGATCGCCAACAAGATTTCGAAGGACGATCGTGATGCTGCCCACATGCAATACGCGCAGTCCGAAAGTGATGCGGCGAAACTGCTGCTTGCGAGGTTGAGTTGGCAATTAGACATGACGTGAACGTGTTAATGAAACAAATTTCACGGCCATCGACCCTTTCCCTTTGTGATCTTCAACTTGATAAGATTTATGTTTCGTCTGATCTCAAAGGTATCTTATCGATTGTCGTTGGTCCTCCCTGGGGCCATTTGCTTGCTTTTGCCGAGTTTATGAAACGTCATCTTCGGCTTTCGGTATGTTACACACGGAGATATAGTTGGCATAGAGCAATTTGTCTCGACTTTTGACTGTCTTCCAAAATGTCCTGCAGGGATCAGGACGGGGAGATCTTCAGATGCAACTTTATCTCGAATCCCGCTCGACCCGCCTTACGCTCCTGCCAGTCAGAAGCCCACGTCACTGCCGATCGCCATGTGCGCAAGAAGCAACACGCCAACGGCTCGAAGGTTAGCCCTGGCCCTACCTCCTAGTGCCTGCGGCAGGTAGTTGCTGCACAAACCTACTTCCTCCCACAACCAAACACACTCCTCGCAGACACTACCCCTTTGGAAGCATGTGATACACCGACATTCTGCAAGACAAGAGCAGCATACACGACATACCCACTGCGCAGCCTTACCATGAGCCGACTTCCTTCCGACTCGTACACGGCCCGCCGCCTCGAACATGCTACCCCAGACCATCTCCACCACACCAGCAAGCGCACCTTCGTAGGGCCAATCCCAGAAGGCTGGCTGAAGAGCCATAGGAAGCAGTGGTACAAGCAATACCTGCCTATTGGAGGGAACGAAAGTAGGCAGAATACCTTCATCGCCGCCCAACCAACACCTGCGCCTGAGAGACCAGCGCAGAATGAAGGCACTGCTTTGCCATCAGTGCAGCCGAGCCAGGAGCCTGAACATCAAGCGAACGGCGCCATACAAGAACGAGCAGCAAATAATGGAAACCCACCGGAGCACAACGCGCAGGCCTCGCCACGGCCTGCGACACCGAGACTTTCCTCACAGTCGGCGCTGAACAACAACAATGCGCAATCGACTACATCGTTGTTGCGCAGTCAGAGAACAAGCCTAGAGAGGAACGAGAGCCCTCAGGTATCCCAGCAAGAGTCTGCCGCACAGGATAGCCAAACACTCAATTCTAAGCCCAGCCGGGGCTTGTTGCTTGATAGGGCACGCCAGAGTGTGCCTCGAATCCGCTTCGATGAACCTTCGCGGCTTCAGATACGCGCGAGAGCGCACAAGCTGGCTGCCAAAGGAAAATTACGAAGCAGCAAGATCAAGGATGGTGAAGTGATCAAAATGGACAAGATGCTAGTGAGGATTGATATCACACAACAACAGCTACCCGAACAGTTCGACGAAAGAGTCAGCCAGGGTGTTGAAACACGATCACTGGACAAATGGCGCGAGTACATGATTGTATGCAGGAAGCACAGTGAGGACGGAGCTACAGCTGTGCTGCAGATACACAAAACGAGAGTGATTGACATGTCGGAGAGCGGTAAGATCAAGAGAAAGCCAAAGGCGCAAGTACTACTCAGTACTCGCCATGCCAGAGTCTCTCTCTTTTCCACTCTGGATAAGACACTGTGCTTATGGGCCAAGGACGGATCTCGAACCACGATCTACTATCTCCGTGCTACCACTGCTTCGACCGCTGTCGAATGGTACACATTCCTCACAAGCATAATGGGCTGGAAGCGAGCTCAAACACTTACTGTCAACGTGCCGGATCTCAGTCTAAGCCTGCGACTTGATGACCCTTTTGAGGCAATCGAGAATGCCCAAATTGAGGCGGCTGACCACCAATCACACGGCACAGATGACCTTGTGCAAAACCTTACTGGTGACGCAGGAGCTGCTGGCGTAATAGTATCACGCTGTCTGGAGATGTTGAAAGACTCGCCAGACTGGGCAGATGTTCTCAAAGCCTGGGCGAAGACTGGTCGCGTCGGCTTGGCCTGGAAAAGATATGACCGCATCGAGTGGGTTTATGGTGCCGTCGAGGCAAAGATGTACGGAACCATCGCCATGCAGAAAACACATGACCTGGAGTTGAGACCCAAAGATCATTACCCACTGAGTGTGAAGCCACGTGGTGAGACAGAAAGCATCGAAGAGCCACCTCCCGTTGAAGGATTCCTCATCAGGTTGACAAGCCAAAAAGGACAAGACCGTAGATTGGGGAAGATGCTCTTCAAGAGGTTGTACTTTTCGACGCTGGACAACTACCTACTCTTCATCAGGCCCGCCAAAGCTAACCCACCGCCTCCACCGAAGATGCAAGCTTGTAGCAATGGCAATGTCCCCACGTCAGAGCAGATTTCAAAAGAAGTTCCTTTGACGTACGAAGTGGATCCTTATCCAGTGGAGGATGGGAAGTTGTCTTGGCTGAAAGAAAACGCTCTCCCTGCCAATGAAGTGGTCCAACACGACCAAGACGCGGAACAAGAGGCTCAGCGCAACATAGACATGCTTCTTGCCTCCGATGGCTTCATCAACCTTTGCGACGTCACTCGCGTGCGAGAAATGACAAAGGGTGCCACTCCTGCTGATGCCAACTTGGAGAACGGCGACGATGTTGATTTTGATAACGCCCAGAACAATCTACGTGGAGGCGATCACGCCGATGACGGCGCCACCACGGAAGTTGATGAAGATCGTACTTTCGAACTGGTGATGAAGAATGGTCTCGTCGTGCGTCTTCAGGCATACAACAAAGCTGCCTGTGCTGAATGGATGAACCGCATCCGCGCCCTGGTCAATTACTGGACCAAACGTGCAAAAGCAGACATGGATATCTACAAGACTGTGCGCGAGCAGAACCTTAAAAGTCTCAATATTGACGAGCGTGCCGAAGCTGTCGTCGGCCAATACGCCTACAAATGGGAAGTCTCCCAGTCCTACGCATCACCTATCTTATACAATCTCTGCGGCATCGCCGACTGCCGCACTATTCATCTCTCTGGAGTTCTTTTCCGCAAACCGCGTAGACATAGCACGTTCACGCGCTGTCACGTCATTCTCTCACAAGGCCACATGCTCATCTACCAGGACACTCTCCGGAAAACTACCGGCAAACAGCTCGTTCACATCCACCACGAGCGCATCGCCTCCGTCGACCTACGGGGCTGCTACGTCTACTCTGGTCTCTTGACCGAGAACGACCTCCTCTACCAAAACCGCACCTTCGACTCCAACACGCCAGGCCGCAACGCCCTGCCCAGGATCTACCTCGAGGACGGCTGGACAAGTACTGACGAAGACTCCATGACTACTTTCGTCCTCTGGCACTCGAAGAGCAAATCCTGGTTCCGCAGCTCGCAAACTCGCGACGACGTCAAGGACTCGCAAAAGCAGGCGGAGCGCAGTGGCACTAAACACGGTAGCAAGCTCATGAGAGTCAGCCAGCTGGGCGTCACGGGTCGCAGTGTGGTGTTTAAAGCGAGGAGCCGTGCTGAGAGGGACCACTGGGTGCTCGGGATCAGCAATGAGATTGAGAGATTGGTTGCTAGAGGTAATGGAGATGGAGAGGAGGTTAGACTCGTGGAGGCTCAGAAGTCGGGGCCGGTTGAGGAAGTGGAAGAGGCGGATGAGGGTGAGGATGTTTAAGTTGGCATTGGGATTACTTTGCGAGTGGTCTACTTAGCGTGGCGCATTTTGGTCCGTTTTTCTCTGTTTTTTTTTTCTTTTGGAATACAGATACCCGTATCCGCAAACTCATGGCGCAATGGACTTTTCTGGGCATGGCGCATTGTACGTAAATAATAGCATAATAGCATAGCGCAGCATATTGAGAATATTCAGATGAATATGTACAGGTCTTTGCGTGGTCTCGTTGGAAGGTATAGACACTACAACTCATTCCCCATGTTCACATGCACAGCTTTAGTCTGCGTGTAAGCTTCAAGTCCAGCTTGACCTAATTCCCGCCCAATGCCACTCAATTTGACTCCTGTGATGCGTCAGTTTCGATCCCCACGTCGTCAAAGAATCGCGTGGGTGCGAACATACCTCCGAAGGGAATGCGAGGATCGCAATCTTGCGTGCTGTTAATCCACACCATGCCAGCTTCGATCTCCGCCGCCACACGATGGGCGCGTTTGAGATCGTTGGTGAAAACTGCGGAGCCGAGGCCGTAGGTTGTGTTGTTGGCTGCGTCGATGGCTTCGGTTTCCGTTGCGAAGCTGGCGATTACTACGACGGGACCTGGATTACGTGGTCAGTACTTGATGAGAGTTGGACGATGGGCAAGGAGTAGAGCTTGACTGACCGAAGATCTCTTCTCTGTAGATTCGCATGCTCTCTTTGACATTAGTGAAGACCGTAGGCTGGACGTAGAATCCCTTGTCGCCCTTCGATGTGCGGGCATTGTCTGCTGCGCCGCCTGCGATGACAGTGGCGCCTTCAGATTTGCCGATGTCGATGTACGAAAGGATTCGCTCGTACTGGGCTTGCGAGACCTGTGGGCCTTGATATGTGGTGTCATCCCACTGGTCTCCGACTTTGCTCGTGGCTTTAAGCGTGCTGGTGAATTTTTCTACGAACTCGTCGTACACGTCTTGATGAACCAAGAGGCGCGAAGTTGCGGTGCAGATCTGTCCCTGGTTCGACATGATGCCCATGTGGCTCCACTTGACCGCTTGCTCCATGTCTGCGTCCGGGAAGACGAGGAGGGGAGATTTCCCGCCCGTTTCGAGCGTGATGTTCTTCAGCGAGGCGGATGCCATTTTCATGATCTGCGAAGCGGTGGCGGATGAGCCGGTGAAAGCAACTTTGTTGACGAGCTCGTGCTGCACCATTGCTGCGCCGGCTTCTTTGCCGTAACCGTTGAGGATGTTGACTACACCGGGAGGGAAACCGGCTTCTTTGATCAGTTGTCCCAGTATAAGGATGCTGAGCGGTGTGCTCTCGGCGGCTTTAATGACTACGGTGTTGCCGCAAGCCAGGGCTGGGCCGAGTTTCCAAGTTGCCATTGAGAGAGGGTAGTTCCAGGGGATGATCTGCGCGATTACACCAATAGGCTGTTTGATAGTGTATGCGAACTTCTCGGGAGTGGTCTCGATGGTCTGGCCGTAGTTTTTGTCTGCCCAGCCGGCATAGTACCTGATGGTTAGGATAGCTTCCGGTAGATCAGTATTTAGAGCTTCGGAGTAAGTTTTGCCTGCCGTAGAAATATGCGTTAGCTACCCAGGCAAGCTATTACACTGTCATGAATTGACTGGTGCCTACCATTATCCCAAGCATCGATGGTTGCAAGTAGCTCCTTGTTCTGCTCCATGAGATCTGCCAGCTTGATCATGAGCATTCCACGATCCGTGGCAGGTAAACGCTTCCACGAAGCATCTTTAAGAGCTTTATGAGCTGCAAGTACGGCGCGGTCAACATCTTCCGCAGAGGCAGAGTGCACATTCGTTATCTCCTTTTCTGTGCTGGTGCTCTAGGGTTAGCTTGGGCAGTGTTCTATGCGTTGTACGGTTGAGATACATACGCGGGATCAATCGTGACGATCTTATCGCCTTTCTGGCTCTCTACAAACTCATTGTTGATAAATAGCCCAGTTGGCTGAGACCAAGTTCGACCGTTGGGTGCGGTCAGTTCGACTGAGAGTTGCGGCATGTCTGATCAAGCCGTGTAATAATGATGCAATTGATGCCCCGCTAGTGACAATCGACTGCTGTAGCTCTTTGCGTATAATGAATCGATATATGCCTGTACTAATGTATCATCCTCAGCGGCCTGGAGACGTGTCAAGCTCACGGCCAGCTGCGATCTCGGGCTGATGGATGAGTGGGGCGAGGCACCAGCCACAGCTTGAGGCGCAAATGATATAGCATTAGCTGGCGATCTCCATCCAGGTCATCGGTATTAATGCGGTGTCCCCAACAATCGCTTCCGGAGCAGACCGATAGGCCGCACGTGCTGTCCCACAAAGCTCTTCGAACTACATGATCCCACCGGCACTTGAGTAATCTGTTCCCCAGCTCAAAACCTGCCTACGCACCATTAATCTTCACACACGTGATAAAGTATGAGCTGGCAAGAACTGACGAGAATAACGTACTGTACTAACAATCTCGTAGGGTCATACTGGGGAACTAGCCCATCAAGACAGAGACCTGCCACAATCTAAAACAAAGGCATCACAAGACACAGCATGAATCTCATCCAAGGGCTCACAGCATTCGTGCTATTCACACTCATCCTGCGATACCGCAAAGATCGCTACCGGTCAACCCTCTACGGCGACTTTGCTGCCTGCCTGGTCTGCTTGGGGCTGCATGTCTTCCAGCTCCCCGATTTAGCGCTTGGCCTTGCTCTCGCGTACGTGGTCGGAGTATTCTGGTTCTTGAACTGATGCCATCGCACTCGTACTCTGGACTCCCATCGGACTTCTCTGGGCAATCCGGAAGCCACTATGGCTTGGTCGAAGGCATTGGTATCTGTCGGCAAAATGCCGTCAAGCAGAAATCGTGTGAGCACAGCTCCATCCACGTCACAACGCAACATTGATACATAACATTTCCCGGCACGACAGACACAGCACACGCGTGAGCTACAGTCTGCGAACGCAGCCTACAAGTTTCACCATGACAGGGTCTGCCAGCACCTTCTCCCATTTGATTGGAATTTCTCCTCTCTTGAGACGTTCTTCCGAACGGTAGCGTTCCTGAGCAATCTAGGCAGGGTTATGGGTCTCCTGCGTCCTGTGAGTCAAGATGCACGAGTTTTTGTTCTGGTTCGACGTGTCAATCTCCTGAAAGTGTATGTAGAGGGAGCATAATTCTCATAATATAGTCAGCTCTATCTTCGCCTTGTCACGAAATAGATGATCTTTCAGCCATCGTACCAGACCTCGTCGGCGATACATTCCGTCATGGCCCGGTACGGGCAACAACGCGATTGCTATGACCAAACCCATCTCCTCCAGCTCCTCTTCTGATGTGAATGTCTTGCCAAAGACTGACGCTGGCAAGTGTATTCTGGCCCAGTATGGCTCGTCTTGAGCTTCGAGACAAACGATTTCATTGACGAATTGCAACTCGTTCATGATGTCGGGGTATACAACTCCAACAACGGAGCCCTCACGATTCTTCAGGGTGGTCCAGCCATCTCTGATGTACGTGTCACCGCCGTCGTTCCATTGCACATAAACAGTAGCAACGCGTCCGCGGACACGAAGTGACGAGCTCCTTACTGCTCCAAACGGATCTGATGTGCTGTGGCAAGTTTGAACTTCTATCACGTCGAGCAGGTTTTGTCTGGCAGATAGCTTGGATATAGGTCTTGAGCCTCCTGAATTGTCGAGTCGCTGGCTGTCATACGATATTGCACCATCAAGCGCGGCCCACGACCAGCTGGGCGCTCTGTATTTCATCGGACGTCTTGGGCGGAAAGCGGAGTACCTCTGCACCGTATGGGTGATCGCGTCTTTGTTGAAGCCGGTGTCCAATCCCATCGAACGCCAAAGCAGCGCGGCGGGGAGATGTTGTCGAAAGATGCCAGCATGGTATGCGTCACCTCTGAACTTCGCGGTGAATCTGGCTGCCATTCCCGATAGTGCAGGGAGCTTGTCCATTTCTTGGGTCATGAATCTGCTACTGTAGTCTTCTAGTATTTCGTACCACTCGACCCTGATCGCCATGGATCCATCAGGTGCGGAGTCCTCGTTGGAAGAGTGTAGCAAAGGCCATGGCACAAAATCGTCTGGAGGATCATGGTGACCCCAAGGCACGATGCTCGAACCTTTAGTTGTACTGCACTCCCAGAGCATGACGCCATCGGCATAATGTACGCTTCGGACGGACAGGTATCTCTCTTGTAAGGTCCAAGCACGTGTACGTAGTGGCTTAGTACCATATCCGGTATGTTTGTACTTGTCGTCTCCGTACATGGTGTGCCAGTGCGTGGGCAAATTGTTGAAGAAACGGAGTCGGAGGGAATCAACGTCAACATCGACGAACGTTACAGGAGCGGCATTCATGCAAAAGCCGCTCCTACCATCCTCAGCGCCCAGTGCTGCGATTGTCAGTGTCGCACTGCCATATATCGCGGGCATTCTGGCTGCTTCCGTCTCCCAATCTTGAGGGTCGTCTTGCACTATGCAGAGGGAGTCAATCCAAATGTAACGCTCTCCTAGTTCACGAGTCACCCTTATAGCTTCTTGAAAGGTCTGCGACATTTCGTTAAGCGGAATGCGCTCAAGGTGTTGCGAAAGCGTGGCTTTCCTGGTCATTATTGGACGCATGGCTGGCTCTCCCCAGCAATGACTCAAGCACACGAACCTGGGTGCCACGTAACTACGGCTTGTTACGATCAGTCTGTTGCAGTCAATGAGCCTGAAATCGCCAGACTCGTCTGGGCTTTGCAAATCGATAAGCCTGGAAGGTCCACCTGCATTGGACTCGAAGGCTTTCTGGCAAAGTGGGTGTTGCGAGCGGCAGACATCTAGCCATGTGCGAAGTAAACGGATCTCCAGATCTTCCGAACCGCCAACATGCAGATTAGACAGGCTTGCTGTGGCTCGACTGGGCTCGACACCTTTACAGACTCCATGGCCTACGCGTAAATCGTTCACGGTAGGCTGCCTCCAGATTGGTGGGATGCGGTAGAAAAAGACCACGAAAATGTCGTCAGCACCAATGAACGCGGTTACGGACATGTGTGGCGCTATGACGGATCGTCTCAACCTGATCGGCACCCTTCGCAAGTACTCTGGTGGGATCCAAGAGACGGAGGACTTCGTTGTCCAGATTTGGCAGAGACCGCAGCCGGCAGTAGCATTTCGGCGCAGGTCATGCAGTGGCGGCAGGTAGATTTCTGGACCGCCAGTGAGACCTTGTTCATCCTGATCGGCTTCGAATAGTGCGGAAGGCAAACAACGACAGAATGCGCACAGCCTGGGAGCCATATGAGCGAGCTGTACGGGAATCTCGAGATTTGTCACAAAGATTGGTGCTGAAAAAGCGAATGAAAGTGGCAGTCTCGTAGTCTTGAGTGATGATGCTCGAGCGCTTGCATGCAAGTACGCCACTCGTCTGCAGGAAACCGGTGTCGCGAGCCACCAATGGTAACGATCGCCGAAATGAAGCTTACACATCATTAATTGGCTGTAAAATTGGTAGTGCAGCCTGATGGCCAAAACCGCCTCAGAATATCGAATCGATGGCAAAGTCCGACATAGGCGTAATCGCAATGTCATTTATCACCCAGTGTTCGCCACCAGTCGGCTTATCATCCACGGGCTTCGCAAACTCCGACAGGAACTTGAGCATCCAGCGATCAAGTTTGAAAGACGTCTCCATAGAGTTCCTGCACGCTTTGTGGAAAGCTTGCAGACGCATCATGCAGTAATCGAGCGATGGCCACAACCCGCGGAGCTTCATCAGGATCTCGTAGTTGTACTCCAGCCTCTGCTTGGCGGCGGCGATTTCATCTTCGTCTGTTGAGAAGAGGAGCGTGTGGATCTGGACGGTGGAAGCGATCACGAGGACGTGGCCGACCATGTTGTAGAGCACGTCGCAGCCAGGTGTTTGATGCGCCATGTATGTTATGTTGCACAGCTTCGCAGCGTGGTCTTTGCATTTCTGAGCAAGGCGGTGGATTGGTGAGTTGCTGTCAGGCTCTTCGGTAGAGCTGTGTAGGTATTGGTAGAATAAGAGTTGTCCGAAATGGTAGAAGCCCAGATACACGGCCACATATATTCTTCCAAGTCCCTGAGCTGCGTAATGCGCGAGATTGGATGGGTCGTCGCGAATGAACTCTGGAAGCTCTATCTCCCAATCGTCTAGACGCCGGGAGAGTGATTCTACCTCGCTCAGAGTCAATGCCATGGTTCCTTCGTCGACAGCATTCTTGTTAAGCCGGTTGACGTCCGCTAGGATGCGGTTCAGCACAATCATTTGCGCGAGGAGCGAGGATGATGACGATGATGCAAAGTCGTCCGTCGCGATGCTATCAACCGAATCGTGGTTGCGTAATTGCAGGAACGCCATTTCTTCCATGGGAAGGGGTACGTCGGCAGCGGGGACAGAGATCTGTTTCGGAACTTGAGCGCCTGTCGAAGACCACTCGTCCACCATGCAGAGCGTATGCCATACTATGCGGTGTGAGCGATGGAGTCTTGTGTACTCAGGATCTGAAAGTCAGTGCATACCTCTGATGTTGATCTCTCGCTCCAACCGAGTGAAGCAAACTCTGTGCGTCAGGTCGAGTAGCTGAGCCATGCGACAAGCAATACCGTAATATACCGACTCGGCAGGTGCGTCACCCTCAACGATGCGGCACGCGCCCAGCAACACAGCTGCTTGTATAGACTGCAGGGAAACGTCGCTGGGATCGAAGAGGCTCGCGCTATTCCTCGCATACTGCACGCCTCTGATGCGTGGGCTGATTCCGGCGAAGAATTCGTGCGAAGAGAACCTGTGACGTTTGTCAGGAAATGCGGTGATTGCGTGGAGTCTTCGGACATACTGACCGAGCTGACAAGGCGACTACGGCGAACATAATGACTGGTGGTGTCTTGTTCATCACCATGTCCGTCATGAAAGATGGCTTCTGGAACAACGTATGGAGCTGGTCATGAACGTAATCGAAGTACAGGGTTGCCAGGTGAAAGCACACAGCTGCTGGAGGGAGAACGACATCGTTCGTTGCACCATAATCAATGGCATGCGGACTCGTCGGGCCACCTTGATGGGATGAAGGCTGAGGTAAGGAAACAGCGTGAGGCGACGCATCCTCCAAACGTGGCGACGTCAAGACACCATTGGAAGCAGGCTGAGATTGCGCAGGTCTTGTCGCTATTCCGAAGCTCGCACCCCGTACACGCGACGCTTTAGATGCGTTGTTCGGCACGGCAGATGCAATGCATGGCACCTTGTGTTTCTGGCAGAGCGAGCAGATGGCACTGTCAGAGGGAATGCGCTGGCACCTTCTCCGCCGAGAGCTATATTCCACGCCAATATCAGTCAGCGGCAATGCGTCCGGTGGCGGCGATCGAGTGGTCTTGGACTAACCGACAGAATTCGCAGGCAGTTGGTGGCCGCATGGCAGAACACTGCTATCATTTCCGTGATCCTTTCAGCGGCATAAAGAGCAAGCATGAGTTCTCCGCCGCATGGAGGGGAATCGACTCGTGCCCATGAGAGCGGATTGACTTTCTTGGTGCAATTCCCCGCCCGCCGAGATCGATTTGTGGCGTGCCCTAAACTTTCGTCTCCTCCACTTCCCATGACACGCCCTCTACGCGTGACTTTCATGCTCACGCGAGACTTGTTGCGATCTCATGGCGGCGGAAAACAATATTGTTGTACATGCGGTACAGCTGATGAGCTTGATGCAATGGCAAGATGCTCAGGATCATGGCGTGAGTATGGTGCCTCGAACCAGCTTTCGTTCATCGAGGACTTGGCCTGGAAATGCTACTGCGTCGATGATCGTTATCGAGGAATTGTCGTTGCGGAGCTAGCAGAAGCCTGCGGTATCTTCTTCAGGCTCGAGATGAATTGAATCACAGCTAAGGCATGTTTACAAGGCAACTCTTGTACTGAAGAGCATATCACACCGTTTCACAAGGCGACCGCTGCACACGCAATGCGCAAGTTGGAACAAACGACAGTATACAAGTCGAGGCAGCATTACCTAGGTGCTCTGTGTTGCTGCACTAAACTTTGCAAGATCGGTTTCGTTTTAGGCCTTGGGCTACAGTCCATCGACCATATTTCGTCCTTGCGCTACCACAGACTCATGATGACGCCCCATATCAGCCCAGCGCTGTTCCCGACGATTGGCCGGTATTCCATTGGCACCGCGACAAGATTCAGCAGACATACCATCGGCCAAAACCTATAGCCTGCCAGCAGCATAGGCCAGAAGTCCTACTCCACGATCAGTACCATCCCACAAGTATCCACACAAGGGTCTTACCTTCGACATTGCCTCGCGGATGTAGTCGATGCTCTGTCCTTTGATTAATCCTAGGACGACGATAAACAGCATCGTATTTGTAGTCGCACTCAATGACTGGTCTAGGAGGAACTTGATCACAGTATTGCGGACATTGAGCTGACCATGCTTTTGTAACAAGTCTTTCGCATCACTCTTGTCTTTCGCACGGGCCTGCTCCAATCTTGTCCTCGGGACAGTCCTCGTTGGAAAGCTGTACTCCATCGCCATTTGGAAAATGTAATTGGGCGCTGCAACGATGGCGGTAAACAGCATGAATTGGAGTATTTGGATCACATCCACTGCGAAGAAGTCCTGTGGAGATTTAGTCCTGTCGCATTGTCTTTCGGCTGCAGGTGTTGTATTACCTGGGCTTTGTATGCTACGAACGCTTGTGCGGCGATCCCTGAGACGGCATTGAGGGTGACCGCCTCTATAGTCGGGCTAACGACGTCGAGAGATGAGATGTCGAATCCAGCATTCTTGTGCATCCTTGTGATATGGAAAGAGTGTCGTGTTCCGCTTGGCAAGAAGACGTCGAAATTCTCAATGGCTGATGAGAAGGGTATTTGCAGTACAAATACGCTCGAAAAATTCTACCGGTACGCTGGGTTTTCTTGGAGCTACAGGAATGAGAGTATTGTTCTACTAAGTGCCGAGTGAGCAGTATGGCAAAGCATCAGACTGCCATTTGGTATGGCGGACTTGGTTTCCCGCCAACTCGAAAGTTTTCCGCCTTCAATTCCGCCGAAGCCCGTCAGCTTGCACATGAGCAGACACGATCGACTATATCATGCACTCCTCACCAGGAGCAAGCCACAGTTCATCTAGTGGTCATTTCAATCCCCCTCCTTCGATACGTCTGTCTCGATTGTCATCTCCTAACATGGCGCTCCCATACGTTGCTCCGATCGCTCTGTTGGCACTGAAGGCCGCTGCAGTCAACAATGGTTTAGCTAAAACTCCCCAGATGGGCTGGGTTTGTATCAGACATTAGCACGAATACATGGAGCTGTGCTGATCAGATTACAATAGAACAACTGGAACACTTTCGCCTGCGACGTGTCCGAAGAGCTGCTGCTTGAGACCTCACAGCTGCTGATCGACTATGGCCTCCGAGATCTCGGCTATGACTATGTCGTCCTCGACGACTGTTGGTCACGCGGAAGAGGAGACGACGGCTACCTCATTGTCGACGAAGCCAAGTTTCCAAATGGCATGCTTTCTGTGTCCGACAAACTCCATGACAAAAATTTGTTGTTCGGCATGTATTCAAGCGCTGGTGAGATGACGTGCGCACGGTACGCCGGATCCCTGGACTATGAGACTCAAGACGCCACAAGCTTTGCTTCATGGGGTGTCGACTACTTGAAGTACGACAATTGCTACCACATGGGTCGTTTTGGTACACCCATCGTCTCCTTCAATCGGTTCAATGAGATGGCGAAGGCGCTCAAAGCTACCGGAAGGTCGATTCTCTACAGCTTATGTAGTTGGGGCGAGGACTATGTTCACACGGTACGCTGCTGCCGTACTACTATGGCCTGATCAATGCTGACTTTGAACAGTGGGGACCATCGATCGCCAACTCGTGGCGCATCTCAGGCGACATCTACGACTCTTTCGCCAGGCCTGACGATCTTTGCGGATGCGGAGACCCTACGGACCCGCACTGTGTTGCTCCGGGCACGCATTGCTCTGTCCTCGCTATTGTCAACAAGGTTGCTCCGTACATCGATCGTGGTCTCCCCGGAGGCTGGAACGATCTTGACATGCTTGAAGTCGGCCTGGGTGGTATGACTGATGAGGAGGTAAGCATGCTGTCTGTTGAAGTGGTCGAAGATCTTGGATGCTAATCATCACCCAGTACAAAGCACACTTCTCCATGTGGGCAGCACTAAAGTCGCCTCTTCTGCTCGGCAACGACCTCCGCGAAATGAGCGCCGAGACACTCTCCATCATCAACAATCCAGCCATCATCGCCATCAGCCAAGATCCTCGCGGAAAAGCCATTCAGCGTGTCACTACCAATACTAGCGTCGCGAAGGACGAGTTCGGCATCGGCGAAGCCCACGTCTGGAGTGGCCCGCTCGCGAACGGTGACCAGGTCGTCATCCTGTTCAACGCCGCTGATGAAGATCTCGACATGTCCGCCTCTTTGGCTGACATCTTTGTCATGGATGGACCAGGTGGAAGCGCTCCTCAGGTCGAACAGACCTGGGCTGTGCATGATCTGTGGGCAAACAGAATGTCACAGGCAGCTGCGAAGTCGGTGCTTGAGCAGTCATCTGGTAAGATCGATGGATCGTACAATGCCACTGAGACGCCGTATGCGCAAGGACTTGCAAATGACGACCCTCGTTTGTTCGGTGAGAAGATCGGTGAGGTAAAGGCTCGTGGTAAAGTCGAAGCTCTCGTGCCGCGACACGCTGCTAAGGTCTACAGACTGCGTAGCGTTGATGGAAAAGACAAGACGAGGAAGAGTTTGGTCAGGGAGGAGCTTTGAGATGGCCCAGGCCAATAGAGCTTTGCCAAAGGCACACTAAACCACGTGATGATTTGGGTTTTGCTCATGTTTCACGCATCACAAAGCATTGATATAGATCGAAGAACGCAATTACTCTTATTTGTGACTCTGGATCCCGTTGCCTTTACTTGCCCCTTAGATCTAAGATGGATCACTCGACAATCGGTCGGTAGAAAGCTATCAATCATCCATGCAGAATGACGGGCCGCTGGTTTAGAGTCTCGTTTTACACACAAGGCTGGCTCTTGTCTCCTCTACCAGACAAGACAAAAAGGTCGACGAGTCGCAATGCATAGAGCAACATGGAACAGTAGTGACTGCGGGCTGTTCGGTCTGGAAACAGCAAGTCCGAGAAGCTTAACTTCAAACAGTTCCCCTCGTGACCGAGATCATGCTCCGCGTGGTCTGGACTGGTGCGATCGATCTTAGCGTCATATAAAGGTGGTTCTAGCGGCTGGTCAAAGTACTTCTCTAATTTAGGTGTACATGCCCTCGCAGCATGCTTCTGATATGCGGAGGCGGAGTATGATCTCCATGGTCTTCCGAGTGAGACAACAATACTACTGGACAGTACCGCCAAGTGGATTTCCGGCACTCCACACGGTACTAAGGGCTTGAGGACTTGTCGTGTTCCACACGACGACGATGCCCGGCGCCGGAGATACTGATACTTCGGGCGTTTCTAGCCATTTCGGGTGCGTTTCGCCGTGAGGACAACTTCTTGGTTTTGTGTTGCAATCTTGAAAAGTATTTGCATGCTTGCTATATCGTACTCAATCGCCGCGACAGAGTCGGGTCGCTTGGGATCGCGAGTCCTCCACCTGCTCGTACTTGAGCGCATCGTTTTGTGCCATTCGTAGGCACGGCGCTGCATGGCGGAATTCAGTACAATGGCGCCTTTGTTGTCAAAAGGTCCGAAGTCGAAGCTTCGGTATAGCATGATGAGACAGTATGCAGTGTCGGTGGTGATGAAAGTGGTAAGGCTGAGTGGAGGAGACCACGTGCTGGGCGCGTGGCAGTATCGATCGCCCACATAGCCGACCCCATCGTCGGTAGGTGGAGAAGCGATAGGACAGTTTGCAGTGCTTTAGCCTTTCTGGGAGTCTTGCAGACACCCCAGAAAAGCCCCCCCATGGGGTTTGGAGATCGAGCCTGGGCGGCGTCGTGGCGAGACACGCACATTGAGTTTGTGGCCAGCACGCATTCACACGTCTGTGCTTTGCCCGAGAGATGGCTCGAGCCGTACGCCACCTACCAAGGCGTCCCAATATGGCTACGCTGGGGAATACGCAAGTCAAGGTTGCGCTCTATGTTGGCGGAAAACCATCTGCGCCGGCGGAACACTCGATACACCGCGCTGTCTCCAACTCTCGCCAACATGCTTGCATTTGTGACATCTCGAACATGTCCCTTGCGGGGATAGCATATATACCCTTCTAAGGGCGCTCCAAGAAATAGTATCACCAACACAGTACTCCTCTACAACAAAACAGGACACCGACGACTCCTTCAGCGAGCTTCATCGCCATTCCAGCCCACAGCGCTGATCTCCTATTCCAACAGCTACAATGGCTCACATGGACGAGAAGAAAGACTACACCATCACTCACGTCGAGTCCAATGGTCTCACTCCCACCGTCACAGCTGGCGGCAAGGCCCTCCAGCACACTATCGCCGACGCCACCAACGCCGAACATGAGCTCACGATTAGAGAGGCTCTGAAAATTTACAAGCCCGCCGTTCTGTGGGCATTGGTCTTCCAGATGTGTGTTATCATGGAAGGATACGACACAAACTTGCTCAGCAACTTCTTCGCCTACCCTTCATTCCTGATCAGATACGGAAACTGGGTTGGAATCACTCCGGAAACGCCCACTGGCTACCAGTTGACTGCAGAATGGCAGGCTGGTCTTTCTCAGGGTGGCGGAGCTGGATCCATTGTCGGCTGTCTCCTCGCGGGTATCCTCGTCTCAAAGTACGGCTCCAGGAAGACTGTCATGGGCGCCCTCATCGCACTCTCTTGTGCTGTCTTCATCGTCTTTTTCGCACCTAGCCTGCCTGTCCTTGTTGTCGGAGAGGTCTTTTGCGGCCTACCCTGGGGCATTCTGGCGACCACTGCACCCGCCTACGCATCTGAGGTCCTTCCCACCTGTCTTCGTACCTACATGACGAGCTTCACCAACATGTGCTTCATCCTTGGGCAGCTTATCTCGGCCGGTGTACTCAAGGGACTCTCCACCCGCGACGATGCTTGGGGCTACAAGATTCCTTTTGCTCTTCAATGGATCTGGCCTTGCTTCCTCATCCCGCTCGTCTACTTCTCTCCCGAATCTCCTTGGTACCTTGTCCGCATGAACCGCCTGGAGGACGCTGAGGCTTCGCTGAACCGCCTTAAGTCTAAGACTGCCACCCACGTTGACGTCAAAGACACTCTCGCCACCATTATCTACACCGACAATCTCGAGAAGCAGCTGTCTGTCGGCACATCTTACTTGGACTGCTTCAAGGGTGTCGAACTTCGCCGCACTGAAATTGCTTGCCTCTGCTTCGCCGGCCAAATTCTCTGCGGTATCTGCTTTGCCTACAACAGCTCCTACTTCTTCTCCCAAGTCGGTCTCGGTACCAGCGCTACCTACTCTCTTGCTCTCGGCGGAACTGCCCTTGCCTTCGTGGGATGCTTGGTCAACTGGTTCGCTCTCATGCCGTACTTTGGACGCCGCAACATCTATGTCTGGGGCATGGGTGGAATGTGCACTGTCTTGATGCTCATCGGTATCCTCAACGTCTGGACCGACAAGAAATCGATTGCCATGACTCAGGCCATCTTGACTCTGGTTTGGACCTTCATGTTCCAGCTTTCCGCTGGTCAGCTAGGCTGGGCTCTTCCCGCTGAAATGGTAAGTTCGGACGCATAGCAATCGGTCATGGCCTAATACCTTGCTAACTTCATATCAGGGATCCACCAGACTTCGCCAAAAGACTATCTGCCTCGCCCGCGACAGCTCCAACATCGCCGGCCTGATCGGCGGCACCCTGCAGCAATTCATGATGAACCCGCAAGCATGGAACCTCAAGGGCTACACCGGTTTCGTCTGGGGCGGCACTTGCTTCTTCATGTTCGTCTGGGCCTACTTCCGTCTCCCTGAGACCTGTAACAGGACATATCACGAGCTTGATATCCTGTTTGCGAAGCAGATCCCCGCGAGGCAATTCGCCAGCACCATCGTCGACCCTCTTGATCAATCAGACAGCACGAACAACTTGGTCGCTGAGGCTGCTAAGGAGGCTGCCAAAGATGCTGTGCGCACTGGATCCATTACGCAGGTGTAGTTGAGAGGGTTCTCAGAAGACGATGTGGAACGACCGGGCTATCGAAGACTCGAAGTTGGGTTGCAGCTTAAGACGAGTTGTTTCATTGTGATTTTTCATCTGCCTTGCTGAGACTTTTCTATAAGCAAAGATATAAGAGAAACGATTTCATGTCATATCTACAGCCTTCTCCAATCATTTTCGCGATCGTACATTCCTGATGCAGTGACAGTTTTTGTTCATAAATTTGCGCATGACTTTGGATACCGTCTGCAGACTTATGACACCACATACTCTAGTGGAGTCATGAAGCACAATCAGTCAGCTTAGGACATTTTGATGATTGAACTCATGATCAATAAGTACTAGGTCAGTTGGCCTTGCAAGTCTTATTAGTCAGGTAACGTAGGATTAACGATCGGTACACAATTGCACGGCAGCATTACGGCAGGCGGCAGTTGAAAGCTTGCATCCCTTCCTTTCGCATCCTGCCGCCATCACTTGCAACTTGAGCATGCACGTACACATCGCCACACGTACATTTTCATCAAGGCGCTATTATGCCCATCAGCCTGCCTTTGTGCCGTCACATACGTGACCCTCGCAAAAGGGTTGAACGAAGCTGCAGTCGGGCGCTATCTTCACGTGTCTTCGACTCTGTGATGCCCGTGATCTGCTAACCCAGAGGAGTAGGAGATCTCGAGAGCTATTACCGCTTCTTTTAGTATTGGCAGTATCATGGCAAAACACTAATCATCTAAGCACTGGCGGGCACTCCTCCGAAAGAGACATGTCCATGATTAGCGTGTACAGCCTTACTCTTGGACCGATGTCACCGACGAGGCGCTTCCGAACACGCTTCCAGATCGCAACGCTCATGACTATCTTCGCATCATTAAATGCGAGAGAAGAAATACTTTCAAGCTGGTCCATGGAGATGTAGCCTTATCGTTGCGATGCTGAAGACCGAGATCATGCCATGCCATGCCAATGGCGTGCTTTTGCCAAGTATCTCACCTTCGACTGCTAAGCCCACAGCAACGAAGAGGGCTACCTACGCTCGATACTTCTGAGCGACGCTCTAGCCAATGGCTCTACCGATCTCTGAGCCACTGCCATGACAATTTGTATTCTGGCTGACTTGGGCTTCGCACGCCGAGCAGACTTGTCGCCTTGAGCAAATTATTCTTCAGCAATGAGTTCGCCCAGGAAGCATCCCAAGCAACGCCTCAAGGGCTTTGTTCTCGGCCAGACCAGTCGACGAAGGTTCCAAGGCTCACGCAATTGCGATGGTGAGAAAAAAGAATGCTTCGTGGATTTGGTATAACATGCTCTGTGTACTGCTCTGCGGATTCTGTATCTAGATATCCTTGTCAATATATCATCCTTTCCCCAAGTTTTTGTGTTCTGTGCCAAAATCATGGGTCGAGTTGATCTTCCGCCTCCGGAGATCGATGTTTCTGGGCATCCGCCATCAATCGACAATGAGCTGGTCATCACGCTCGAGGGAGACTGGACAGTCGAAGAGGAGAGGAAGGCGAAGCGCAAGTAAGATACTCTGTTTGTATCATTGATTGAACCTTTACTGACGATGTACACAGGCTCGATCTCTTGATCATGCCACTTTTGACCCTGGGTTTCTTCTGTCTCCGTACGCTATTGCACTCCGAGTCGCAACGATATAGTGACTAACTTTGTCAAAGAACTCGATCGTGGCAACATGGCCAACGCTATCACGGACAACTTCATGGAAGATCTCAACATCACTCAGGATCAATTCAATGTTGGCCAGCAAATGCTTTCATTGGGTATCGTGCTGTTTGAGATTCCATCAAACATGATCCTCTACCGTGTCGGACCTGGAAAGTGGCTGACACTCCAGCTATTTCTCTTGGTATGTCTTGATATGACGATCATGTGACGAGTTGCTAACTTGTGGTAGTGAGTATCTTCGCTGTCATGTCTCGACAGACTTATAACGTTGAGAGATCGTTCCGAATCACGGACTCTCTCGTCCCAGATCTTATTGCTAACATAAAGATAGCGGTACCGTGTCCACATTTCAAGCATGGCAAAGCAACTACGGCTCTTTCATCACCACACGCTTTCTCTTGGGAGTGACCGAATCAGGCTTCATCCCTGGCGGACTCTGGACATTGTCGACCTGGTACACAAAGAAAGAGACCGCCAAGCGTGTCATGATCTTCTACTTCGGCAACCAGTTCGGCCAAGCATCTGCAAAGCTTCTTGCATATGGCATCCTTCACATGAGAGGGGTCGCTGGAAGACCTGGCTGGTTCTGGCTGTTCGTGCTTATGGGAGGATTCACCTGCCTCAGCGGATTCATCCTGGGCTTCTTCCTCCCTGACTCCTTCAAGAAGCCGACAAGCACATTTTTGCCGAAGGTCAGGATCTTCACCGACAGGGAGCTGCACATCCTCAATTCCCGCGTTCTGATGGACGACCCGGCGAAGGGCAGGAAGAAGAAGAGAATCGGTCTAGCTGCTTTCAAGAAACTTGTAAGCTTACGATACATGTACGGGTGATCATCGTGTCCTTTGCTAACGATGTCAAAGTTCACCGGCTGGAGAATGTGGGTTCACTTTTTGATCACCCTCTGCAACAACGGTCCTCAGCGCGCATTCGACACATACGCGCCTACCATCGTGCGCAGCTTCGGATTCGCCGCCCTTACTTCCAACGCTCTCGCATCAGTGGGTCTGTTCCTCCAGATTCCAGTGTCATTCGCATTCAGCTGGGTATCTGATCACTAGTACGTCTCTCCCTTTCTGTTGGCTATGCCGCAACATATACTGACACTTACCAGCTCTCGAAGAGGCGAGACTGTCATCGCTGGCCTCAGCATGCACATGCTAGGCTACATCTTCAACCGCATCTTCACCGAGCTCGGCCGCCGCAATGTCAGCTACTTCGGCGTGGTCTGGACCCAAGTCTTCGGCACCTTCTCGCACCCTCTCAACATCTCCTGGATGTCACTCACTTGTGACGATTCTGAAGAACGCGCCCTTGCTATGGCATTGGTCATCATGGGCGCCAATATTGCTGGTATTTACGGCGCTCAGATTTTCCGTGAAGACGACAAGCCTCGCTACCGCCGCGCTTTCAGTGTCGCCTGTGCTGTTTTGGCTTTCGGCATTGCACTTGCGATCTTCAGATATCTCGATGACTTCCGTCGTCGACGCCGTCAGGCAAGGATGAACGCAGATGTTCCTTCGAGCGAGAGCGACGACAACGGACAAAAGTGGCAAACCGTCCACTCGTCACCAACGACACCACACAATGGTGAGGTGGTGCAGGTTGTTGTCGATGGTCGCAATCCTGGAGTGTCGAAGGACCTCAAATCGTAAGCACTGGCTCGCGTAACTGGTGGTTTTTGAAGCTGCAAACACGGTTATGTTATCATTCGAATAGGCAGTTCAGGTCTGGGTCTGGGTCTGGGGTTTCTTACAAGCTGCGTCATGCTGTTGAAGCTCAGCTTAATGTTACATATATCAACATGAGGTGAAATCGAAACATGCACAGAGTCATGAGATGGTCATGTATCAATTTCAAGCAATTAATACTTCCAACTCTCATATATTGAAGGTCTTGTCTATGCATTCCAGTACTGTGGACAAGATACCTGTCAATCTCTGTCGGACGTTGAAATGTGCCATCTCGCACTGCAGGCCGCACATGTGACCTCACGGCAGCCCTGCATGGGTTTGAGAAGGCCCCTAAATGACTAGCAGTGCACTGGTGATATCAGGCTGTTGCATGCTACACAAAGAGAAACTTATGCCACTTGGCGGTTTCCTAGCAACTCTTCATTCCTCCAGCTTCGAGATCCATACAGAACGCTCTTGAACAAACACTGGGTGTTCTTCATAATTTCCGAAAGAGCCTCTGGAACGCCCTATTGCCAGTGCCGAATATCGTGCTCGACAAACATGGCAATGTCCTGTGGTCTCTTTGCCTTTCGCTGGGGATGTCGAAGACTTGATCTTCGTGCAACTCGCAAACAAAGAGACGCTTTTCCTCGAGATCTGCAGCGAACGCCAAATCGTTGATCACCTGCCACAAGGCCTCTGTGCCACCACGTTCCAACTTCGCACGGAAACGAATATTTCTCAGAAGCTTGGACCAGTTGTTCTTGCGAATTTTGTTGCTGAGCTCGACAAGCGATTCATCGTGAGCCATCTCATTATCGATCGTTTCAGTGATGTCGAAGATTTCGTCTGGATCGGTTATCTTGAGAGCCACAGTACGGAAGTTTTTGTCGGCTTGTGCACTGAGGGTAGGCTCGAGGTACTTGTCAGCGGTCGTACGAAGATTGAGCCAGCCTCTCCATGTAAGGTCAAGGACGGCGTCTGAGAGAATCGGGAGCTTGTAGATGTAGCGAAGAACGTGGTTAAGGGCGAGAGGGTCGTCGTCCTTTAGCTCGATGGCGGCCTGTCTGCTCTCCTGGTCGACAACGTTAGCATTGCATACGGAAACGTCCGATGTGATGCAGCTCACGGCAAAGCGGCTTCCAGGACCGCAGAGCTTGCGAAAGTACTCGTTCATACGGCAGATGATGACCTTGTGGACCTTGATGTCGGTGCCATCGCTCAGCTTGATGGTCAAGTCGGAGTATGTGCCCTCGTCGAACCACTCTCTCGTATCCATGGCAATCGGCGAGTCGATGGCAAAGCGAGGTAGGAATTGTCGTGAGTGGAAGGCAGGCTGAAGGAAAAACCGAGCTCCTAAAACGTAATTCTCCTTTTTTTTTTGCAATCCACTGACGTACGACGACAAAAGACAAGCGCTTGTCGCGCGGAAAGGCGCAGCCTGCATGCAGACAAACGCAGTCACTTCATTCCCCTTCATCAATTCAATCGCGCAGACGGCATTCAGTCACTTGATCAAATTCTTGGCAACCACCTCTGTGATCAACTTCACTTCCGATCTTTGCAAGAGCTCACGAATTTTGGTGCCTTGAAGAGTGAGATTCCATTTGCTAGCATAGGTGATTATGATCAAGTCGATAAGTGCTGAAGCTTCTAATTGCGTCTTGATACAATTCATACGTTCACATGATGAGCGAAAAACGTGCCGATCTAAGGAATTGATCGACAAGAGAAGAGACGAGTGTATAGATAGTTAGATAAGGATTAAAGAAGGTGAAGTTACATTTAGACTTGAGAGCAGTACTTGGACTTATGAGGCGTGTTTAGACTTGCTAAAAGAATGCCCAATTATGAGCAACAAGTTTGCAATGAGGAAATCAGATATGATCTGGTCACTGATCTCGTTTGGAATACCTCCTACCCTAAGTACCTGAAGCGAAGCTCAGCCCTATGACTGCAAACTAAGAGTTTCAGACACATCGAGGCAATTGCGGTCTAAATTTAGCAGCATACGGTGCCAGCTCACAGTTCACTCCCGCCACCGCGTGCGGAGAGTTCTTCCAAGAAAGATCCACAATGAGGTCAAAGGGTCCACCGTTCTGCCAATGCCCCGCGGTCTCGGAGTTGGCGCCGCAGAACTGTTTATTACCTTATTGTATTTTGTCGATCGTTCGAGCAGCATAACTACAGATGTAGGCAATGCAGTGAGTGGCGAGCAAGACCTGAGTCTTGGTGGATGCGAAAGATGATCTCAATTCGGTGTCCACACGTCAGTACACGTTCGGCAACAAAGAAAAACACCCGAGCCCGCGGACCTGAACCTGAAGTCTTGGAACATCGGCATCGACAACACATCGTTATGACGCGGCACGAACTTTCAGGTTTCCACGTTTCAACGCGTCCACGAAATCCGATGTAGAGCAACTTGTTCTTTGTCGTCTTGACCTCCAACGACATATTGCAATATCCCACACATCCCACATCAACAATGCCACTATCCGAAGGCGACCAACTCACAGGCGAGCACGGCAAAACCTACCTCGCCGTCTCGCCACTCGGCCAATCCAACGTCTGGACCGCTGTCGAAACAGAGAAATCCAAAGTCGTCGTAGTCAAAGAACCCGACGCAAACGATGCATCGCGAGGCTACCCGTCATTCCAAAATGAAATGGTTATGCACGAGCTGCTCAAAGACTCCTCCGGCATCCGGCAACAAGTCGACCGCATCCCAGCCACCAGACCCGGAGATCCACCAATGCTCGTCCTCGAGATTGCAGCGACAACGCTTTGGGGAGCACGGACCAAGAGACCATTTACGCTCGCAGAGCTCAAACACATCACCAAAGACGCCCTCATCGGGCTCAGCGAAGTGCACTCTCAAGGCCTCGTGTACGCCGACCTGAAAATGCAAAACATCATGCTGGATGGCTTCGATGCCAACGCCAAAGAGTCCAACCCGCAAGACCTCTCAGCCACCCTGGGCGATCTCGGCATCGTGCTGGAGCCGATGAAAGGCACCGTGCAGCCGGTCTCTTACCGCGCGCCGGAAGTCTACTTCAAGCAAGACGTCACAGCCAAAGCGGACATCTGGGGCTGGGGACTGATATACTGCCACTTACTCGAAGCTCGCAAGAGGTTCGAGCACACCGGTCTCTATGATGAGACGAGCGGGAGCATAGCTCAGCGGGAGGCTGCGACTTCGCATGCGATGGCGAACGATTATGGGCTGCATAGTAATACGAATTACTCCGGCGTGAGACTGCCGCAGAATGACATTAACAAGCAGGCGGGCGATCAATGGGAGTTGTTACGCCAGCGGGGCCTTGAGGCCGGAGAGATTGACTTTTTGAGGTGGGTGCTTAGAGTCAACCCGCTTGAGCGACCTACTGCTAGGCAGATTCTGGAGAGCGGGTGGCTGGATAAGAGTGACGCTGAGGTCGCGCAAGGGTTTGTGCCGCCGAGAAGCGCTTGAGCTGGCTGTTGTCAGTTGTTCTTCGAAAAGAGATTTGGAGCATGTGCCCTAAAAGCGGCCAGGCGATGTGCTGTCATCAGACACGGAAATGTGAGCGGGATTGTAAGATTTTGGTGGAAAGCATACTCATTCGGCGTTCTCGAAATTTTGCATATTTCAGTGTATACAATCATTGAAAAGATGCAAAAGTAGGTCGCAAAGACATCCGTATCAACTTATCATTGTACAGAAGCTTTAGTAGCTTTATTTTCGTCTTTTAGATACAACCAGGGTTGTCTGCTCACTGGTTCTGAGCTTATTTCTTGAGGAGGGTGAACTCATCACCATACGATCCATCGGCACCCTTAATGAATTGCCAAGTGACCTTCTTTGCATCGTGGACGGTGAGCTTGCTGAAGCCATAATCACGCTGGTTCAAGACGTTGGTGATGTTGAGCTTCTTATCGGCGGCCAGCGTGCTGTGGCTCTCAATGTTACCTGCCATGCCGTTGACAATGTGAGTCATGGAAACACCGGGGTTGGTGTAGTAAGTATCCTTGTCCTTGACTGAAGCCATGTCGATGGTGCCGTTGCCCATGGGGTACATACGCTCGTACCAGTGGATGTGACCAGAGAGGTAGGCATCAACGCCGTGCTCCAGGAGAATGCCTTCGAAAGCGTTGCGGATGTTCTTCTGGTATGAGGATACCTCAGAGCTGTACATGGGCCTGTGGCTCATGGCGAACACCCAGGGAGTCTTCTTGCGGTCGATGCTGGCGAGATCCTTTACCAGCCACTGGTACTGCTCGTAGTTCTTGTTGTCCTTCCAGCTACCATCGATCTTGCCGAATGGACCGCTGTCGGTGACGAAAGTCTCGTTCTCCTTGGGAAGAGTCTCGTTGCCTTTGACGTCGCGGACAAAGGGCCACTCAGGGCTGTATGCGTAATCGGTCTCACCGTTGAGCGAGATGAAATGGGCAAGACCATAATCGAACGAGTACCAGAAGTTGCTTACCCCACCGGTCTCCTCTCCAGGCATGCGGAAGCGGTGCTGGTAAGTGGTGTAGTTCCTAGGGTCAGGTCAGTGTGTTGCAACGGAGCTTCGATACTTCGGTTTGCCATACCTTTGCGATTCAGGACAGCTGTAGTAGGTGAGCTCTGACTTGGGCGCGGTCGAGTTTGCCTTGTCGTCGTCCAAGTAGGCAGTGAGGATGTTGCCGGGACCATCGAATTCGGCGCAAGCAGCCTCGTGGTTGCCTGGCATGACCATGTAAGGGACCTTGGATGCAACCTTGTTCATCCAGTTTTGCCACAAGTCCCAGTTGCTCTCGTACAGGACACTCATGTCACCACCCTGAGGTCCACCCTGGTTGGGAATTTCGCCTTCCGGAAGCGGTGCATCGTACTCATCGGGGATCGTGCCGTTGCCAGGGAGCTCGGTGGAGGTGCCATTGTAGCAAAGAGGCCAGCTGCTCTCGCAAGGAAGGATACCAGAGTACCAATCGTCTGCGTAGCTGATGTCGCCACCGTGCCAGGCGAAAGCAACACCATCGTCAACAGCCTTGACGAGTTGCTTGTGCGTACCCTGAGCATTGGTGTAGCCCATGTCGTTCAAGACAGCAACACTGAAGGATCCCGAGTGGCCAGCATCACGAGCAGTCTTGAAGCTGAGGACCTCTGAAGCGGTGGTACCGTTTGATGCCGGGATCTGGTAGTAGTAGGTGGTGTCGGGCTTCAATTTAGGGATCTGCACATCGTGGAAATACTGGCTACATTGGGTGACCGCGACCTCAGAGCACGGTGGAGTACGGTCGTAACTTGGATGGTATGTCAGACAATATGAAAGCTTTCAAGTTGTCGAAAAGCAACAAGCACTCACGTGTTGGTCTTGCCAGTGGCCTTGTAGCACAGGTCATTCTTGGATGTGCCCCAGTGAACCGTAGGCACACTCCCAAGGCCAAAGGGCGTCTGGTAGTGGACGTTGACACCCTTGGGGATGTAGGCGAGAGAGATGACATTGACATTGTTGCTGGGCTTGGACGAGGCAGGCTTGACAGCAGGCTGTTCGACCAGGCGAGGGAAGCCTTTGCCGTTACCCTTGACGATAGGGTTCACCCAGTCGCCGACAGGGACATCGGGACCAGTGTATGGGAAGCGAGTGTCGACATCGCGAGCGTCCACAGGGACAGCTGCTGCGCGGGCGCCGACAGAGAGGAGGACGCCGATGAGCGCTGGGCTGGTGCCGGTCTTCATGATAATGACTGAGGTCGCGAAGATAAGATAAGCCTGGCGAACAAGGTGATGCGAACTGCCCAGACGAGGCTCTGCGGCCGCCTGGGCACCTTATGTACCTTGCATGGAGTCTATGCAAACCAATTCCTAATTACCCTTAGGTGCCATAAGCGAATTGACCTGCGGAGCTAGACACGAATCACCTTCCTGTTGCGGCAATGGGCAGAAGGTTGGCTTCCGCCTCCAGAAGATACAACGCCTGCCATGCTATCTTCTTCAACCACGTGTGTGCGTTGCCTTGAACTCACGGTAGCTTTGCGCTATTTGGCCACCAGCCGATCTACCTGAGTCCAATGGTTTCGGTGCATCTTGCGCACGTGTTTTGCGGAGGAGCCGAGTACCCGTTTACAGTGGAGGGCCAATAAAGCGGGAGGCGAAGGTCAGAATCCACACCACATCATACAGCATGTTTCCTGCTTGCGCAAAGGCACCAATGATCACGTAGCAGCATGAGAGCTTGAACTGCCTGGAAGCATGCACGATGGGTTGCGTTTCGTGGCGCGTTGCTTGGGGAAGCTTGTCCTCAATATTAATGCTTGGGAGACTTGGCGTCGATTCTGTTATCTTATCGTACCTTGTTATCTGTGCGAGATGAGCAGCGTCCCTCGGTGTCCCCTTGGTCGCTTGGTCGCATCTCGCCGAACAGCAGAGCACCAACTTCCTGCCACGACCATCAAAGCGCCGACTGAAAGCCATGATATAGAACACTTTGCGAATCTTCTGAGCGCTTGGCGCGTACTCATGGATTGTCGCTTCTCGTCTGGTGCTGTCGAACTCGATGACATGCCATCTTCATAATGAGCATTGCAAAGACCATGTCTATACCTTCAACGTCAGTTCCCAGATGAGCACGCTCAGCAGCTTGATCAGGATCGAATTCTCTGGTGAGAATGCTTAGCGGCCATTGATCTTCATACTGTCAGTTGAAGAAGCGAGGGGTGTACGAAAATCTGCATATCAGCCGTCCAACTCTTAGCCTCCCCGAGCCGTTGTGCGGTGTGCGGCTACACGCCTTCTCCCACCGAAAGGTGTGACGCGTGCTTATGATGCAGTGTCCGGTAGTTATCGCAAATATGGCGATCGCAACAGGTTCCAAACCACATGAACCCAGCAGCAGGCACCTGTATGTCCGCCCATTCGACGCCGAATCTGCGAGCGTGAGACATGTGTCCTTTCTTCATCAACAGAATTGTGCAGATTTTGGTCGTCTGCTGATACATGCAAAGTACTTGTAGGCTGGCATGTGAATAAGCCTCAACTCTAATTTATCTCACAAAAAATCAAGACCCGTTTTGGGATCCTCTATCTTGCATTGATTGTGCGAGCTAGTGCACTTGCCGTGCTTGCGAACAACGCTACAACGCTCGGCGAGATCCTTATGACGAATCCCGACCGATATGATGCCAACAGGATTGGCATTGTGGAGTTAATGGCCGCTCATGGTGACGATCCATATCGCAACAGGACTGATCTGTTCATTGCGATCTAGATGGACCGAATTGCTGGGACACTAGTGCATATGAATACCGAGATTAATTTTTTGATCACCAAAAGCCATTTCGCATGCGAACATCTCCAATTAGACGACCAGAGGACGGAATCAGTATACCACCGCTTATGACGAGTCCTTGAAACAACCTCACGACGTGCCGGATGTTCCAACAACAGAAGGCGCGAATTGCCATCATCGGCTCAGGGATTACTGGCGTCTCAGCAGCATGCCAGGTCTTGGATGCAGGTCTCGAATGTCGCATCTTCGAAGCACAAGACGAGCGAAGTGTAGGAGGCATCTGGGCACGTCAAAACGCAACATCCAGTATTCAGATACCTTCTGTCTTTTACACATTCCACCCGAAAGTCCAATGGACCTCCGAATATCCTTGCCAAGCAGAAGTCTTACAACAAACGCGCCGACTGTGGGATCTTTACCATCTGGAGACCATGACTTACTTCAATCGTCCGGTCACGAATGTAGAACGGTTCGATGGCCGCTATGTGATCAACGAGAAGAAGTTTGGCACCTTCGACGCCATCATTGTAGCAGTAGGGACCTGCGCTCGGTCATCAATACCGGATATCCCAGGCCGAGACGACTTTCGCGGCCGAGCAGTGCACTCGAGCGACCTTGGTAGTATCGATGTGGCTGGCAGACGAGTCTTGATCATCGGTGGCGGAGCAAGCACAGTGGAAGCTATGGAGTATGCGCATAGCAGTGGAGCTGTTTCGGTCACCGTGATCACCAGAGTATGTGGAGCGACACGCGCAGCTTTCGAGCAAAGACTGAGCTGACCTCTTCGGTTAGTCTGACAGGTGGGTGATACCTCGCTGGCGACTCTTGAATTGTGTCATGGCATTGATCTTCTTCGATCCTTTCGGCCTGTTCAACATGATCTTCACAATTTTCCTCAGATTTTACTGTTATCGAGGCCTGCCAAACGTCGCGCCCGAGAAAACCGGGAAGATACTGTACTCACAGACTCCAGTGGTCAACACCAAGTTCTTCGAAATCATTGTGAGTCTCCTAATCGCCGACCAGCACGAGGTGTTCCTGACCAGATTTCAGCGTTCCGGGGCTGTCACTTGGCTCAAAGGCGACTATCAGCGCTTCGTCAAAGATGGCTTGCAGATCGCTCCTCGCTCATCTGGTGGAAGCCTACAATCAACGCCTTATATCGAGAAATGCGACATCTGCATCTACGCGACCGGCTACGAACGACCCTCACTCGGCTTCCTCAACGATTTTGCCAATGGCTACAGCCCACCTTCCTGGTTTCTCCAAGTCTTCCCGCCCGGCACTCCCACCGTCTGCGCCATCAACAGCACCTGGGTGCACGGCATCGGCAGCGTGGGCGCTGGTCACATTGGGATGTATACTAGATTGCTATTGGCTTACACTCTTGACCCGAAATCTCGGCCCTCGTTGAGCGCGATGTCCCTCTGGATTCGGGTTGTAGACAAACTGAAACCGGCACAAGGTCTGGGATTTGTGACCACGGCAGAAGTCTACATTTGGTTCTTATTGGAGATTGCGTTCAACCCGGCATTGTGGCGATGGGGAAGTTTTATCATTTGCGGCGACAAAGATGCACCACAGGTGGCAAAGCATGCTATGTGAGACATTCCCTTGTTGCCAAATGCTGCGATCGGTGCGTGTCTTTATTACTCGCTGCCTTTGCCTTGATTCTCGCGTGCACGTCGCATGCATCCCGGATGAGCTCTTTTGCCATGACGAGGACTTAAGGGTCCAAACGAGGCATGCTCTAAGCATCTCGCAAAGTCGTACAGGTTTACTATGCGTTGTGAGATATGAGTACACGCTCGCCTCAAGCGACCACGATAACTTTACATGATTCTCAAGCCCATTCTTCGCTGAGAATCCGTGCCGCTCGCTCCGCAATGCCATACACGCCACTCTGGATGTGTCCACTAACGAGCGCTGGGATTACACTTGCATCCACCACGCGCAAGCGCTGTACGCCATACACTTTCAACTCTGGGCTGACCACGCCGCCATCTTCCTCTGGAAGCATCGCACACGTCCCGACAGGATGCCAGATGCTGGCCATGTTGCTGCGCGCGTATGCGATCCAGTCCCCGTCGGTCGCGATCACTCCCGGGCCAGGCTCATACTCGGCTGTCCAAGCATAGCTCATGGGTGGCGTTTGCGCTATCTTGCGCAAGTACTTCGCGATCTGCGCGACTCCATGCAAGTCGTATGGGTTGCTGAGGTAGTCTGGGTCAAAGCGCGGCTTCGTGTCGAAGTCTCCGCTTACGATGTGTGAACTGCCACGGGACAGAGGATGTTGCAGCACACCAATGAGAGCGAAGAAGCTGCTTCCATAGAGCGAGCTGTTTGCTGCTGGGTAGCCTTTCGCTCCGAGATAGCCGTCTGAGAAAAGAACTTCGACTTGAGGAACGCGCTTGGAGAGATCTTGCAGGTTCTCTAGCTTTTTCTTGTCGATTACATTGGAAGTGTTGGCGGACGAGAGTGCATGTGAGATGAGAGAGGAAGAGTTCTTGAGGATCTGATCCCACTGCAAGTACGCGTAGCCACTGGATGTACTGTCATTCAGACCACTCAGATTCTGCTGCCAGCGTCCGAGTTGCTCCGCAGCGTACGTCGCATTCAGTCGCAAGATGTCTGGTGTGGTGTAATTGTCACTTAGCTTGTAAGTGTTGACAATCCTGACATGGTCTTGCAAGTTTTCGCCCACACCTGGCAGCTCGATCTTCTGCTCCACGCCAGCGGCCTCCAGTACAGCTTTTTGTCCGACGCCAGAGATTTCTAGTAGTTGGGGCGATTGGATGGTACCAGCGGAGAGGATCACTTCCTTTCTTGCGTTGATGACTGTTCCGTTCGCCAATGTAACGCCAGTGGCGCACCGAGTGTCATCAATATTGACTTTGGCGACTTCGGCCTTTAGCAAAAGATGGAGACTACTAGGTGCATCTGCCAGGTAAGCTGTGCTGTAAGACCTCGTATAATTGGAAGGTTGGATGTTGCTGGTGTGCCGCATGTAACCTATGAGGTCTCCATCGAGGTAGCGTTCCGTCTGCGAGATGCCTAGATTCTGCATCGATGGGAAGAACTGCTCTTGCTGAGGCGGATCCCAGCGGTTGATCAGGAAATTGATAGGACCATCAGTGCCGTATCCTTCGAGCTCTGCTGACCCGTTGGCGGGTGTGATATGATACTTCTCCGTTGCTCTCATCGCTGGGAACATCGATCCTGCATTCCAGCCAGGATTGCCAAGTTCCTCCCAGGCATCGTAGTCTGCTGTGGCGCCACGATCCCAGGAAAGTAAGTTGAGCGCAGAGCTTCCGCCCAGCACGCGGCCACGGTTCTGGCTGATGTTCCGACCATTAGCACCGGATTGAGGAATCGAAGTGAAGTTCCAGTCGTAGCTGCTACCTAGAGTCGACCCCTTGCGGCCTGGGATGTAGATGCCAGCCTCGTCGCGGCCGTCAGGACCAGCTTCGATAATGAGCACAGATGAACTCGCTAGCTGCTGGCTGAGACGTGTGCCGAATGCCACTCCAGCTGTGCCACCGCCGACAACGATCTAGTGGAAAACGATGTTATCAGTGCCCGTGTCTTGTGGCTAGACGACAAGTGCGACTTACAAAATCGTATGTGCTTTGAGGTACATTGGTCGCGGCGACCAAAGGAGCGAAGATCGCTACGCAGAGTCCAGTCAGCATTCTGGCAGCCTTTGTGGATTCCCCAAAAGACAGCGGTGGACGACGAAAAGCCTACCGCCTGATGGGGAAAGGTACTTCAAAGCTTCGATTAGAGGACCTGCAATCAGATCTTCTACGTTTGCATTCCATCTAGCCTACTGTGAAGACGGCACTGCACTCAGCGGCTGCCGGCAGCGCGACATCTACATGAGACGCTTGGCGAGCGGGTCGCTTACACGCATGCGTATCCGTCAGTCGGTGATTGGCGACAACGCCATGACGATGGCCTATACCAGTAGCGGCACAGTGATTGCGGACTAGGTGCAGGACTGAGGGTGCGAAGCGAAGATCGCTCCCACGACAAAGAAAGGAGAAAATTAAGCGGGAAGATGCAGCTGTTTGTGAGCGAGATGAGAGCGAAGGCCTTACTCAAACAGGTGAAACGAGCATCAGCGTTTGTTATATGGACAACTCTTGTATAGCAGATCGAGCACAGTAAGAACTGTTTTATGGAAGTCTTGAGGAATTTGATTCAATAAATATGTGGTATCATTAATCTCTGAAAGAAGAAACCCCCAACCCCGAAAGAAGGCGTCCAATTCAGTGTTTGTCGGAAATGCCATACGAGTTCAGGCCTAAAAGCACAAGCCTGAGCTCCAGTAGAAGTGAGAATTTTCAGTCTCAGCTCTTGCTTCTCTTTGGATCCGCACCAGCAGCCTCGTCCTCCGCTGCTCGTTTGCGGTCCTCTTCTCGCCATCCTTGCCCATTTCCGACCACCGGTGTCTGGAAGTTCAGCGGGCTAGGGAGCATATTATTATCGTTTGCGCGGCCGAAGCCCCATTCTGAGTAGAAAGTCGAGGGACTGGGCAGCATCTCCTGCATAAAGCGAGATGGCAGCGCTGACATGGGCGTTTCGATGTTTTCGCGGTTGGCAGCATGAGGATTCGTACTCATGGGTGGAGGCGGGCGTGCGAAAGGATTCGGTGGTCCTTGAGCACCCGCACTGAGAAGTGTGTTTGTAGATGGCGAAGGTGGTGGAAGAACAACGTGTGAATGTTGCCCTTGTTGCTGCTGAGGACCGGTGGCAATCTGTAATTGCGAGCTACTTGCCGCGTCAGAGTCGGCTGTTGCGGCCTCGTCGCCGGAAGCTTCACTGGGAATCTGTACTTTAAGACGCGGGCGTTTGGCGTCGGGAGCAGTGCTTGCGCGAGCGGGAGGTGCAATGATCGGCACACTTGAGGTGCTTGCCGTGCGCTGAGGTGGCGGAAGGTTCGTTTGCGCCTGAGGAGATTGGTGAGGCGCTCGAGCAGGTGGTGGCCTTGGTGATGTCCCATTGAGCTTGTCGCGATTCAATGCCGCTACATCGATCGATGCTGGACGAGGTCCTCCATCTTCCAACTTGATAGTCGGCTCTGAGCGAGACTGCTCCATCATGCCCGAAGTTCCCGATCCCCAATGTTGCGCCAATAATGATCTACTGTCATCGATGGGCGTAAAAATGCTGTTGTGCTTGGCGTGTGCTGGAAGAGGTTTTGGCTGCGGTATGGGCGGACTAGCGAAATCATGATGCTGTGGAGGCTGTGGCGAAGGGACTGGTCCGGGTTGCTGCTGCTGTTGTGGTTGTGGCGATGCGATTGGTGGACGCTGAGGTGGAGGGTGCAGTTGATCGTGTGAGGGTTCCGGCTGCATCTGAGCCTGCTGTGGCTGGTAAGGCGGGATTGCTGGTGGCATTGATTGTCTTCGGTTGTCTTCCAGCATGGCCTGGGCTACGCTGGGATGCTGAGGATGATGGTTTTGGTACGGTGGCGGATAGGTTGCTTGTGGTGGAGGACGTTGCATCTGCACCTGCCCAGGAGCTTGAGTATTATAGAATGGCTGATTAGGCGCATAAGCATAGGTAGGCTGGGGCGGAGGTGGACCTTGAGTGTGTTGTGGATGACCAGGCGGGGCAAGATTAGAGCTCGTGCGGCGAAGATGCTGCGGAGGATGCTGTGGGTGCTGTTGCGGATGCTGCATTGGATGTTGTGAGGTTCTAGAGGATGGACGTGATATGCCAGGAGGCAGCGGCGATGGACCTCGCTGGAAGTGAGGCATTGCGCCATTCGGCATGGGCGGCGAGGCTTGAGGTGTGCCGTGCCTAACATGTTGTAGGCCGGGGTGGTGCTGCAGGCCAGCGTGTTGCTGTTGCTGTTGCTGCATTATCTGCTGGTGGTGATCCGGTGTGCCTCTTGCGTCGCCAGCCTCGTCTTCTCCGCCCTCGTCGTCCTCATCGTCGTCACCCTTGTCGGCGAAGTCTTGTGGTCCCTTGTGTTCGTGCGCGGCGCCATACTATACACATGTCAGTATCCGTCCGGCTATGTATGGGACGGCATGCGCAACTTACGTATTGGAACCTGGTGATGGTCTCGTGGATGTCGCCCGAGGAGTATTCATACAGCTTCTTGTTATGACCGAAGATGATCACGGCGACGTCCACGGAGCATAGCACGGACAACTCATGCGCCTTCTTGAACAGACCACCTTTGCGCTTAAGGAAGGTGACCGACCTGGGGCAGGTGAGTGTCAGCGTGGTGGTAGGCGCGTGGCACCCTGTGTGTGGTGTAGCACTCACCTATTGCGGTCGTCCTTGATCGGCTTGATCTCGATCTTGCGACGGCCCATGGCGCGCGCGTGTGGCTATCGCGTGAGCGACGATGTATTCGTGTGTGTATTCGTGTCCAGTGAGTGTGCGGAAACGGTGCGCTTGTCTCGTTATGGCAGCACGCGTTCTAGCCTGACGACGTGGTAACGGGCGTGCAGGCGGGCGGCGATGCTGCTGGTGGAGGGAGGCGAGCGCGAGGGATTGCGCCCGGCTTGCTTGCTTGCGGGTAGCTGAGTGAGCGAGCGACTAGACGGCGACGCACCAGGCGCGCGCACAGAATTTCTCGTCGCGAAGATTCCGCGATATATCTTTTGACTCGGCGTAGTCGCGAATGCCTGTGGGCAAGCTTCTGGTCGCACGTCACTGCCTCGGTTTGGTTTGGTTTATTCTTAGAAAACAGCGTGGTAGAGGAGTTATTCTTGGAACAAGGCTCCAAGTAGTACCAAGCCGCTAAGCCCAATTGGCCTTAGCAGCCGTATATCTTGTATCTTCACAATCCAGGGAACGATAAGATCGAGATAATCAGTTGTGTAGGAATGCTAGGTAGGACAGTGCTCGTCGATCATACACACGTGCTTGTATCGATTATTTCTTTATATTGTACATGGGTGCTCACGTTCAACAGATCTGGCCCTATAATCATGGTTGATGTTCATCTGCTTGACATTGAGCTTGCAAAAGGCAAATCTTTGGCTTGACATGGCGAAGTAAGGTGAAGCTCAATGTTTGGTACAGTCTAGCAGTCACGATGTCATATTGGAGCTGCGCACAGCACCCTTGAGCCTCTCATATCATCACGCGCAAATACTACACAATGCATGCACATGGAAATCGAAAGTTCGCGCCTCGAAGTCGGGATGAAGACATCAGACGTGTCGCGCAGTTTGTTCGCAATTACCCCAAACCCTACGCGTTCAATAGTGGCATGTCATAAGTTTGTACATACACTTTCTGTGGGCACTGCGGTACCTGTGAATGCATGTCTAGATATGGACGCATATCGTTTGTAGATAATTCAGTGTATTTAAGCATCATCTCAATGCTGAGTGCATCTAACACGAGGACTTAGCTGCTGGTAGCGAGGACACTCGAGATCACACGCAGACTTATGAGCTTTATCAATCGCGTATCGAATCCTTGAATCTCCACGCCTCGTGGACTACATGTACATTCCATGGTATCAAGAATTGCCCTCAAGATCGAGCATCAAGTCTGGTCTGAGATGATGATTATGCCATACACATGCATGTACTGATTATTTCTTGGAACTAGCCGTGCTCACGCTCGCGAGCACAGGAATCGTGCGCAAAACGAAAAGCTCGTGCAGGTGTCACTGCGATCGAGAGTGAGTCTAGTGGAGAGGTTGACATGGTACCCAAATGTGTCGCCATGCGATATGAGTATCATACATAAGCAGATCAATATGAAGTGGGAAAGACTGATGAGGTAGCCGCCGCAGCTGTCGTTGAGTAACCTCACCATACCGTCTGATGCCGCGATTCTTGAGATCTGTCGTTACACGACACACAAGCGACGTACAGACGCTCTAGTACCTGGCGAGCCAAGTCACCTGTTCGAAACGTCCTCACACTCTCAGCTGTCCGCGGGGCTGAGGCACGGTCTAGCTTTGAGTACCCACGTACTCTTGGGAAGATGACAGCAATCCACAATATGCAATCCTGTCATCCTCCCAATCGATATCTTTGGGTGGAATACTTTCACGATATCCCATCGTTACTATGGATCCGTTATCTGCTCTCAGCATAGCTGCCGCCGTTGTTCAATTCTTGGATTTTGGCGCAAAGCTGGTGGGCACAAGTTTGGAAGTGTACCGTTCCGCCGAAGGGGCAACAGAACAGAATCTAGAGACCGAGTACCTCGTAGAACACACACGAGACCTCACTGCTCGACTCAAGTCTGCACAGCAATGGAGAGGAAGCAAGGATTTGAAGCACGATGACGCGAAACTGCTCGATCTAGCTCAAAAGTCTCACAGCCTTGCCAGTGATCTGGCCGGTCTTGTCATCTCTTTGCGCAGTCACAATCATCATACCTCATGGGACGCCATAAAGCAGACAATAAGGATCAAATACAGCGAGCACACTATAACCTCGCTCAAGGCAAGACTCGATGCTGTCAAGTGCGAGCTTTCACTGCAGCTCTTATGCATGATTAGGTCAGTCAGAAGCAGGCTCCATATAGCGCAGCGATATTCACTGACATTCCAACAGCAACAGGCAAGGTGCATTTGACGTGGCAATTCAAAATATTGACCAAAGATGTCGAAACATCGAGCTCCAAAGCACCGATGCTTTTACCCAACTCCAAGATACCACTGCAAAGATCATCAGTGTACTTGATGTCGTGGTTGAGAAAATGGATCAGAAGCAGAATAGCAAGCCAGAATCACCCATGCCGCCCAGAGCAGGCGTCACTGGCATCGTGCACATGCTAAATGACATGCGCGACAAGTCCCGAGCAGAAGTTGCCGACGCGAAAAAGGCACTTCTCAGGAAATTCGCTCAAGCGCCCGGCGACACGGCGGCGATAGCTTCTATCCTCGCTGCATCGAAAGACGACTATAACGAGATCATATCTGCAGTTGCGCCGGCCTGTATGGAGTACATCACCAATTCTGTTGGCCCGATTGATGATTGCATATGTGAGCTCGATCCCTTAAGGAGACGACTTTCGATCTTGGAAACATTGAGGCTTGAGGATACGCTGCAGCGAGAGACCGCCATAACAGAAGCTTTCTCCGAGACTTACAGATGGATTTTCGATCGTCAAGAGTCACCTCTCGCGCGCTGGCTGGAAGATCGTTCGGGTATCTTTTGGGTCAGCGGCAAGCCAGGTTCTGGGAAATCAACGCTCATGAAATATGTGACACGGCAAGCCGAGACAGAGGTTCTCCTACGGAACTGGGCTGCCGGCCGGTCGTTGACAGTGTCCAAACACTTCTTTTGGGGCACCGGTACAGCTTTGCAAAAGTCTTATCGAGGCTTGCTGCACAACCTCCTTTTCCAAATCCTTTGTGCTCGGCCAGATATTGTCCAGCATGCATGCCCCGAGCGGTGGGCCGCAAGTGAGGTTTCTATGAAAGACTTGGAGCCTAAGCCTTGGACCGAGTCGGAGCTCAAGAGGGCATTGCAAAGAGCTCTCGAAGGCCAAGAGAGCACCGCGGCATTCTGTATCTTTATCGATGGCCTGGACGAGTTCGCGGAAGACCACTACACGCTCATCACTGAAATCATTCAACTCCATGCACAAAAGCCAAATGTCAAGTTCTGCGTCTCCAGCAGACCTTACAACGTTTTCAGCAAGGCTTTTGGCGGTGACGAATCACATACCTTCGCTTTGCAGGACATGAATTCTGGAGACATCGACATCTTCATCAGAGGTAGGTTGGAGCGTGACAGCCGATTTCGTGACCTTGCGCGGCTCCACCCCGGAGCTACCGATCTAGCGCTGGAGATTCGACGTCGCGCTGAGGGAGTCTTTCTGTGGGTCCACCTCATTGTATGGGATCTTTTAGGCGGACTAAGCGAGGACGATGACATTGCGACGCTACAAGCGCGGCTAGACCTGCTGCCGAGATCCCTGGAAGAGTTCTTCGCCCACATCCTGCATTCCGTACACGAAGTCCATCAGAAGTATACGGCGCGGTCTCTGCTATTGGCACACAGGGCACGCGAGCCTTTGCCTGTGATGGCATACGCTTTCCTCTACGAGGATGATCGAAGTGCCGCATTCCTTGGAAATGTCGCTGTGGAACCGATGACTAGGAACGAGATCAACGAGAAACGACTGGCGATCGAGAGGAAGATCAGCAGTTGGTGCAAAGGTCTCATGGAAGTCAGATCTTACAGCACCACGAATGTCTGGGAGCCTCTGAGAAAGTACAGGGTGGACTTTCTGCATCGATCCGTCAAAGACTACCTCGAGACCTCAGACATGCAACACTTCCTGAAAACCAAAGCTGGGCCGGACTTCGAAGTCGAGCGCATGCTTGCCAAATTGTTTGTCGCTCAAGCCAAGGTGGTCGATGTTCGGAATGGGCTAGACGATGAGAAGGCGGCTTTTTATTTTATGGCGGACGAGGCAACATACTACGCCAAGCTTCATGACATCGCGGCAAATGACCACTTGGACGTGTTCAGTCAACATGTCCGATGCGAGCTTAAGACAATCTCACACCAAATGGGAACACAGAGAGATCCGCCAAAGGTGCCAAACGTGCTCATGTTGCCGGACACAAAACATAGTCGCAGGCACAGCCGCAGCAGATCTAGAGAAGGGAGAAGATCGGCTATCAGTGACTCGATCTCAAAGATCTTAGGCAAGAAACGTTGACGATCAGCCTGAGGGTCAATTGATTCACGAGTCAAGATGCAAAGACACTGCTCTTGAATGTGATGCGGCAAGATGCTTGCATAATATATCGTATCACGAAATAATGCACATTTTGTAGCATGGTTGTTACAAGCCACAAGTAACCTGGATCGGCCCCTCATCATGCGCATTCTGACCCTTATCGGTATCGTTTCAACGTGGTATGCTTTATGCCCACGAAGAGCAGTTTCGTGTGTTCGGATTACATCGAAGTATGTGATTACATGAAAACAAGACCAAAGTTCCCCAGTCAAACTTAACGAAGAACTACCGCCTGGATACATTACGCTACGCTGATCTAGTGGCCTTGCCAACAAAGACGTGGTATCTATGCCCACCCTCGGCCTCACGCGCTCTCCTTTGACGGACCAGCTTTTCAGCGGCTTGTCTAAGCATGACGCTGGGCGACGCATATGAGTCAATCTTGGCGTCGTATTCTCTGTTCATGTCTTGCATCGTTATGTCGTGGATTTTTTGTAGAGTCGATCCCCCAGACATATACACATCTCCATAGTGTCCATCGCGCCACTCGTCCATTGCCACTTGTGTCAGACCATTGTGCTCAAAGGTACTTCCTCTGTGGTTCGAGGTACAGTTCAGGCGCTTGTACCAAGTATGCTCCCCGCGAGCATGCTCACGAATTGAGTGATGCTGTTTCTCACCTTCGAGGAAATATTCGTGCAAATGTTCGGGCTCGCGTGATTGCACAAGCTTGATTAACATCCATACCAGGTCTTGTATCAGTGGGTGACATTGAGCGAGTAATGATATCAATCGATTCTGGTTTCGATACAAGGGCGTAGTCAGTCTCTGTGCCCAATGGGTTGCTAGAGCGTGTTGTGGTCTACCTGTGCCGATCGAGAGCAACACAGCAGGGTTGTCAATGGAGGTATAGAGAGCTTGAAACTCAGAATGAGCGAATTCGCTTGGATTGTTCTCGAGAGTCCCATCGATGAGAATCATCTGGCCATCATCCCTCGGCACCTTGATGGAACGGAAGTACGCAGGCGTGGCAGTCGTTGCCCGTAGGATTTGTGCAATCGAGAGACTTGACGATCCTTCTGGATAACGCTTAATCCGATTGGGCGTGTCTTCCGCATACCGCAGTGGATACGTGCGTAATGGAAACACCTCCAGCCAGTTCCTAACGCAGACTGCACTCAAACATGCAACATGCGCCTGACGTGGATTGTTGACATCAAAGAGGCCTCCAGAGCTACCCTCGTGTGGAAGTATTTCTCCTTTGAACGAATCTTCTCCATCGCAGTTCGTGTGTGTGGTACATCTGCTTGCCACTATGTCTCGGATGCAACGATCCATGACTGTATGGTCATAGATAGTCTTCCAGGTCGGACGGTCAAACATAGCGCGAGAGATGGCAAGAAATGCTTTAACGGCTTCTTCAACAGTCATCCGCAGACGGCCAAGTAGAGTAGCAAGGATCCCTCCACTCGAACTCCCAATGAAGAAGTCAAAGTAGTGACAGGGCAGTAGTTCACTCTCCGAGGGGACAAGTCTTTTTCTATCGAGGAAAGAGCCGCTGGCACTGTGGTTTGCGAAGTGATCTGTGCTGGAAGAGGTCTGCGGCGCAAGGTCTAACTCTTCATCGGCGAAGCGATTCTCCCACATCCAGATCTCGTGCATGAGCAACTTCAAGGTCAGAAGGCTCGAGTACGATCTCACCCCACCGCCATCGAAGCACAGGTAGCAAGGGTCCCACGCTCCTTTGACGTTACACGCCCATGATCTGCCAGCCTTAGCGAATTCTTCGAGCCAAGACAGGTCATCTACAGATTGAGCTTGCAAAGAGGTCGCAACTTGCATCGTGATAGCTTGCAACTGTAGTCATGAGCGAGAGTCGCTAAGCAGAATGGGCATTTGTCGATGTCAGCACGGTGTGGAAGATCACATCAGCTCGCAGCGAATGTGGCCTAGTGCCGATCGATGGATCAAAATGCCGAGCAGGACTGCGCACGGTGACCTTGAGCATCGCATATCATTGTGCGTACGTACCATACAGGATATGTACGTGTAGGTTAAATATTTGTCCTTCAAAGACGACGAAGACATCAAAGGTGGTGCGCACTCCTGAGCGCCTATCTCAAACCTTATGCCATCAAACTTAACGGTCGCTCGTCATAAGTCTGTGCATACACAAGGTATAAGGCTGTATGTATATGGTCTCTCTAAAAGCACTGAAGTATCTAAAATTTATGTCTAATGATAGATGTATGGTATCCATACATGGAAAAGTGTGGCCCAACCAAAGACATCCGATATAGCAGAGCAAGTAGTAAATCTTTGTCGACGCGTGGCTTGACGATCAACATGGTATTCAGGCTGAAATGAGGACGCTTCTTCGTGGGACAAGATTTCCAAGCCTTCACCCCGCGCACTTCTCCGCAAAGCAGCATCAACTCACTGTCTTGATTCGACATCACACCAATCGTACTTCTCGACGGCAAGATTTCTCAGCGCAAGTGACAGCCAGATCGTGCTTGGCAACAGCTGTACAACCGACCTTGGACAGCCGGTGGGCCTGAGCCATCAGAGTCTTTCTGTCCACGAGATGATCAGAGACGTTACGCATCTTTGGCATAGTTCGAGGCTATAACGTGAACTTCATCGGTGCCAACGCCCATAAGCGTATAGCTCAGTCTCCCAATGCTACTTCACATTCTGGCTATTCTGATCTCATTCTTGGCATCGCAAAGTATGTTGCGATGTTCGGAAGACTCCACCATAGCAGAGCATATATTTATCAAGCATGGGATCGCACTTACTTGGGACCATAAGCCCTAAGCCAGCCCCAAAGCTTCTATCACCGACATGTCGTCTCTTGTCGCGTCAGCGCTGGCGGTCTTAGTGTTATGCCCTTCGTTAGCCTTCGCTACTCACGAATATCCAGATTGCCAAAATGGACCTCTTGCCAACAATTCTGTCTGCGACACAAGTCTCCCGGTACGGGCGCGAGCTCAAGCCTTTGTCAATGCTCTGACATTCGAAGAGAAGATCAATATCACCAACAATTGGTCTCCCGGCGTTGAAAGACTTGGTATCTCACCATACAATTGGTGGGGCGAAGCGCTCCATGGCCTCGCAAGCGCTCCGGGCACGAACTTCAACGACTCTGGCGAGTGGTCATATGCAACCTCATTCCCTCAGCCTATCACTATGGCTGCAGCTTTCGACGACGACCTGATCTACGCCGCTGCTGAGGTCATCAGTACGGAAGCTCGTGCTTACAACAATGCCAACATGGCAGGACTGGATTTCTGGACGCCAAATATAAACCCATTCCGCGATCCTCGCTGGGGTCGTGGTCAGGAAACGCCTGGCGAGGACACCTACGTCGTAAAGCGTTACATCGAGAATTATGTCACAGCTATGCAGGGTGGTAAGAATCCTGAGCACTACAAGACCATCGCCACTTGCAAGCACTACACGGCATATGATATGGAATTCTGGCAAGGCAACACAAGGTACGGCTTCGACGCTATTGTCAGCGACCACGACCTGTCGAGCTATTACATGCAGCCTTTTGTGCAATGTGCGAGAGATACGAAAGTTGCATCGATCATGTGTGCCTACAATGCTGTCAATGGCGTGCCACAGTGCGCCGATGAATATATGATCGACACTGTACTTCGCGGTCACTGGAACTGGACAGCGGACGAGAACTACATCGTCACAGATTGCACCTCCGTCCAAAATATCTTCACTGATCATGAGTACACCGATACGCGCCAGCAAACAGTCGCCGCAGCGATCAAGTCAGGTGCCGATCTCGAGTGTGGCTATTACTTTCCCACTTTCCTGGAGTCGACGGTGCAGCAAGGCCTTCTTGATGAGGCAGCTATCGATCGGTCTCTCCTGCGCATGTACACTGCACTGACGAAGAGCGGCTACTTTGATCCCCCAGACAACCCATGGCGCTCATTGGGTTGGAAGGACGTTGCCACGGATGAGGCAGAGGCTCTGGCGTTGAAGAGTGCTGAAGAAGGTCTTGTACTGCTCAAGAACGACGGCACGCTACCCATCACCATCCCGGAGGATCGCAACTACACCATCCTCATGACTGGAGGTTGGATCAACGCCACGACTGAGCTCCAGGGCATATACGCTGGCCCTGCTAGAACACTGGTTTCGCCATGGATGGCGCTGAAAAATGTGTCAAATGTCAATATTGAGGTAGTCGCATGGTACGAGTCGCCTCTCAAACGTGCCGAAGAAGTTCAGCCCGACCTGATTCTGTACATCGACGCAACGCATGAAGGTGCAGAGGAGACGACTGACCGCAACACCCTGCATTGGGACTACATGCAGCCGGACGGCGCTCTGATCGCCGCCAGTACTGGAATCCCGACAATTGTCGCACACATGGGCGAGCAGGTCGACGATAGCGTGTTCTTCGATGAGCCGAATATCAGTGCCGTGATCTGGGGTGGCTACCCTGGAATGTTCGGCGGCACTGCACTTGTCAATCTGTTGCTGGGGAACATCAGCCCAGCCGGCCGCATGCCTATCACTCAGTACCCGGAGTCGTAAAGTGCCCATGACCGACATGAACATGCGTCCCGACAATGCAACTGGAAACCCCGGGAGGACTTACAAATGGTTCGATGATGCCGTTGTCGAATTCGGCTTTGGCTTGCACTACACCAACTTTTCTGCCAGAATTGCTGCTCCCGACACCGCCTCCTTCGACATCCAGTCTTTGATCGATACCTGCGATCAGAGCACTGTCAATCACGTCGAGTTGTGCCCATTCCTGCCATCCGCCGCAGCAAGCTCACTAAGCGCAAACATCACCAACACCGGCAGTCGCGGCTCCGATTTCGTAACCCTGGCATTCGTAGCGGGCGAGTTCGGACCTCTTCCGCGGCCCAGAAAGTCCTTGGTTGCGTATCAGCGATTATTCAGCCTTGATCCGTCGGCTTCGCAGGTCGCTCAGCTGAACATCACATTGGGCTCGCTTGCCAGACATGACGAGAGCGGGAATCAGATCCTGTACCCCGGCTCGTACAGATTCGAGGTTGATGTGCCTACACAGGATGCATGGGAGTTTGAGCTTACTGGTGGAGAAGTTGTGCTTGATAAGTGGCCGCAGAAGCAGGATGGCACATACAGGTAGATGAGCTGGGATTGGTTGTTGATTGGTGATGGACGATCGGCAAACATGATACGGGTGTTGGCGGAAACAAAACCGCCTTCATCACAGCGCTTCTGCAAGTATATGCAAGTCTACACGTCGTTCGAGAAGGCAACAGCGGTACATATGACGAGGCTCTGGCTTCTGCTGGTATTCAGCAATCTTGTTTCCGGGATATGTTCTATCCCGTGCTCCACATTGATTCGATTTGCTAGCCGTCGTAATCTCTGGCTGCATCGGCGTTCTCGAAACCGCATTATCAACCACGTTTCGACTAGTTTTTTCGTTCGCAGAGTGCAGCTTGAACCGAATGTCGGCGTGTCGGCGACTACAATGTTTCTGCCCCGCAAGATCACCTGACGCACGGATTGTGTTGAGGTCTGTTCGGCGCATCGGCGTCGGCCCCCAAGCTCCGGATACGTGATCGACCGGCAGTGTGGGAGCTAATGGGAAGCTTGTTTGCACCTTATCCTCGCCTTCTATCCTTCTTGGGCATCACTTCTTCCCGATAGGCAATTGCGCTCGAACTTTGCAGATAAAGCAACTACTGCACGGCCACGAGCTGAAAAGAATTGCGGATGATCGGATGCAACGTGGACGCAACGCGAGAACTCTTCCTGGTCCTGCGCAAGCGCATACTCTCCTGACGGAAGCCTTCCAAGATGCTTCGGATAGCCTGACCCCTGAAGTGATAACGCTCTCTCATATGGCGGTGTGAAATGTTTATAAACGCGTTCATGCATCGAGCACCCCTGAAACACGGCAAGCAGTCTTGCCAAGAGACCTGCCGACGAGTGACAGCCAACTTCACGTGCTTGAGGTCGACTGCTTGGGTCGCGCCAGACTGAGACATAAGCTCTCTAGTCAGGAACGCGATCTGCGTGCATCCAATGGCAGCCGTCGATCTTCCGGTGCTTCCCCCAGCGACATGAAAACGGAAACCCACAGCTGTAGTCGGAGCCACTAGCGTCACTTGCCGTCGTGCCTTGCATGGGAAAGCTACAACTTTAGATCCTGTGCGACCATCTTCTCATGCTAAGTCTCCATAACAGGACGAACCCTATTCACGAGGAACACACGCGTCGCGCACGCATTCGTCGACTGACGGCGGGGCTTGATAGCCGATGACATGATGCCGAAAAGTTGCATCTGTATGTGTTGTCCTGTCGATATGATTTCTGATAACTATCCCTAGGCCCCCCAGCCGTGGTACAGAAATTGGACTTTTCCACAGTGAGACATACGACTCTGCTTGTCCTGACCGTTGAGATCTCCACCTACTCCACCCGTTACAGAGAACCGTTGTTCGCTTGGCATTGTCACGGTGCAAGCACCGATCTACCATCATATAGACGAAGCATGTCCAGACAATCTGAAGATTCACGCTGCAAGTCAGCAAGGCCCAGCATGAGCACTACAAAAACTTCACGGACGGGCAGTCTGCAAGAGTCCAGAAGCACCGATGTCATTGAAGCTGCTTCTAGGATCCTCGGCAGCTCATATCGACCCTCATCACCGTCTGGCACGGAGAAAACTTACATAGCGTCGACACGAGGACAGACGCCAACAAGGCATAAGTCCAAAATCACAGTCGTACCACCAACACGAGATCCTAAGCCGACATACTTCACCAGTGAGAACGAAGTTCCCGACGAATGGCGAGAGGCCCTGAAGAACTCTCGCATCACCGTCTGGGACGGATATGTGCTTACTCGCAACAATGACACCGGTGAATTCAGGCTTGTGGAAAAGGACAGGCGTTCTGCCGACGATCAGAGTCCTATCTCTCCGGACTCCATCAACGAAAAGGGCTTCAATGTGGCTTATCACCCGGCATCATTCACCACCAGCGATGGGTCACCACCGCCATCATCGCCAACACCACTGGTGGCCGCTCCAGAGATCCGCATGTCACGGTTACACGAGATCATCTTCGTCATGAACGTCTGCCTCGCACAGCTGCTCACTCTCGGCGGCCTGTCACAGACAATCGCTCCTGGATTCATCATCGGCACAAGTCTTGGGGCAGACTACGCAAAGCTCAGTCTGGCCACAGCCGCATATGGTATGTCCTTGGGCACGCTCATCCTACCTGCTGGTCGGCTAGGAGATATGTTCGGCCACAAGCGCATCTTCATGCTCGGCTGGCTCTGGTTCGCAGTCTGGTCGATGTTCTGCGGTTTCAGTGACCATGGTGGCTACACCATGCTCGTCTCCGGCAGGGCGATGCAAGGCATTGGCCCTGCATTGATCGTGCCAAATGGCATTGCTCTCATCGGCCGAACATTCCCGCTTGGCCTGAAGCGCAACTTTTCCATCTCGTGTTTTGGTGGCATGGGTCCCATCGGCATGGTCACTGGCTCGGCGTTCTCATCGGTCTGTGCGGAGAAAGGCTGGTGGCAGTGGTCGTTCTGGGCTCTCGCCATCACTTGCACTCTTATCAGCATGCTCAGCTTCTTCATCATTCCTGCAGACAACAGACGCCCACCGCCCGCAAATAATGCTCCCAGACCGAAATGGTGGGTCAAATTCGATCTGCCTGGCGCACTGAGTGGCGTTGCTGGCTTGATCATGATCAACTTTGCTTTCAATCAAGCACCCATCGTCGGCTGGCACCGCGCCTACATTCCTTTCGTTCTCGTCCTTGGCTTGATCTGTTTTGGCATTTTCATCTACATCGAACTGCGCGTTGCATCTTATCCTTTAATCCCGATCAAGGGTCTTAATCGCGATGCTGCATTTACGTTGGTCATTATTGCATGCGGATGGGGAAGGTAAGCGAACATGATCTCGAATGCTGTCGCTACCACTTGCTAACATAGTTCTAGTCACGGCATCTGGGTAGTAGGCTACTTTGTCTTCCAGACGCGCTTCCGTCACCTCACGCCGCTCATGGCCGTTGCACAAAAAGTCCCAGTCGCGCCCATCGGTCTTGCTTGCGCCATGGCCGTTGCATTTGTGCTGCGCAAAATCCGAGTCGCATGGGTGATGTTCGCCGCAATGTGTGCTTTCCTGACCGGAACACTACTCCTCACCACCGCGCCTGTCGACCAACCGTACTGGATCAACACATTCTTGAGCGTCATCATCATGCCGCTTGCCATGAATTGGTCGTACCCCGCGGGCTCAGTCATCATGTCGAACGCCGTGCCAAGAGAGTCGCAGGGCATTGCGGCGAGTCTCATCAGCACGATGGTCAATTACAGCATCAGTCTTGGTTTGGGCATGGCGGGAACTGTTGAAAGATATGTCGAAGAGGGTAGCGGTCCTCTAGGTGCGTGGAGGTCGGGACTGTGGTTCGGTGTGGCGTTGGATGTGCTTGGCCTCATCATCAGCGCTTTCTTCATCTGGAAGACGAGGACGAAATCATGATTTCCTGTGACGACGACACCACGAAAAAGGACTTCAATAATAGAACATGGCCATACAGTACGAACATAGATTGCGCCGACATGGCTTAACGAATTTCTTAGTATTAGAAGCGCAGACACCGGGCAAGAATCTTTACTGGCTACCTAAATTTAGATAGGGAGATATCATTGTCTCGAAACGAGACGAACTCTCTGAGACACCAGCACCTACTCCAATATTTCAAGGTCCACGTGTAGACTGAAACTCGCAAAAGCTAAGCAAAGAACAAAGGAAATCCCAGACTTCTACTGAGTCTCAGCTCAGGAATGTCTCCTTTGTCTCAAACGATCTCAGACCGCAGGACTTCCCATCTCATAAAACCTGCCCATCACGAACAAAGGGAGAAGAACTCATTTGCCCAGCATTTCCGCATTCGACAGCTCACGACTTCGCTCAACATCATTACCACGTACATAACCTAAATTGCCATCCCAATTGTCAGCAACGTCTCACTTTGGCCAGCATCGACCAGAACCTTCTCTTCACCTCCGGTCGCCAGGTCATCGTTCCCAAGCAATACAGCAACAAATTCCACCGGATTCAAGACTGGACCTACTTCGCGCTCATCTGGACCACCAAAAGACCCAGAAGAAGGATTCCCATCTACTCGAATTCCCGAATCTTACCAAACACCACTGAAATGGCCCCTCTAACCCGCCCCAACAACGCCGCCCTAACCAAGAAAATCGCCACCCTCCAACTCGAGCTCGCGCCCCTGGTCCCACTCCCCTCAGGCCCACCGCACCCAGCGTTCCCCAAAACACTCCTCGCCTTCCACCTGCTCACCGAGGACGAGCTCGACAGCATCGCACACCACTACCACCAGTCCACGCCCGGACCCTGGACGCAGCATTACCCGGCACTGATGAACTGGGACAAAGACTTTCTCGCCAGACCAGGAACAGGAAACGGCAAAGGCAAAGGCAAAGCCTCCGCAGCCGACGTTGACGCCGCCCTCGAAGCCGACGTCTCCGAGAAAGAGTTCCTCGAGACCTTGATGACGACTGTGCAGGATTTGAAGAGCGAGCGGCGCGAGCCTGGCGAGCAACAGCGCACTACACTTCCCTCTTCATCCTCGGAGGAGCCATCCATCGCCAGCAACGCTGCCGGCAACCCTTACGCGGGTCTCAGCGACAAAGACCGCATCCGGATCAAGCGCAGGAAAGTGGGCAAGTTCATTGGGTTGGTGGGGATGGAGACGCCGGTGGAGGAGATTGCGGGGAGGATTCAGGCGAGTTTGGAGAGGGCTGTGGAGAGGAGTCGGGAGGAGCTGAGGCGGAATGAGGAGATTATGTTGAGGCGGTCGAAGATGGTGTGAGAAGTCGGGTTTGACATGAGATGAAAAGATGATGAGGATGACGGTGGTTTGAAGGGAGGAAAGAGAAGAGCTGGACTCTTTGTAGCAATGGTTGAGAGAGAGGGATACGGCGGCATCATTTTTTTTCTCCTTTTGTATGTTGGGAAATGGGCCTTGGTTAATTAATTTCGATACATGTGAAGGCGACGTTCTTTTGTTAGTTGAAAATGGATTTTGTAGAGCGGTAATTCAGTGTCTAATAGTTACAAAGTAAGCAGAGTGGTATCGTAATCGTCCAAAACGCCGGCGTCCAGCTAAGCCAAGAGTTCCTCATAATGCAAAACCAAAGAATGATAACAGGTTGAGCTTCGATGATGACCTTCACGCTTCTTCATCAATCTTCTCCCAAGTGAGACTTGCTTGGCTACCAGCCAGCTCCTCTCTGGGCTCGGCCTCAGCAGCCGCTTGCTGCTTCTTACTAAGACCCAGCATCCATCCAACGATCGATTGCGGTGCGAGAGTACCAACGATGTCGTACGCAAGGCTGCCCCTACCTACCCTGACGAGGGCAGATGGCCTGCGTGCTGTCAAAGTGTCGAACACAGCATTGTTCAATTCACGCAAAGGTGTTGCTCTGAACTTAGGTGTAGGCTCGCCTTCGCGCTTCTGCTTCGCGGTCACTGAAGGAATATCGAAGTTGCCGAGCTTGAACTGTGAGATGGTGACACCGGTGCTCTGCTCCTTCATCTCGGCGGCTAGAGTGGATGTGAAGGCCTTCAAAGCAGCATACATGGTGTTCTCAGCGGCATGTCCAGGCAGTCGCAGCGACGGTGTGATCGAAGGTGTGAGCATCAGGATCTTTGACTGTTGTGAGACAAGGGCCGGTAAGAACAGCTGTGTCGTTGCGATCGTGTTCAGCACCTTCGCATTCAGCATGTCGCTCCATTCCTCGCTCTCAAGGTCGCCGACATTTCCAACAGAGGCAGCGCCAGTATCAGGCACGAGGACCAAGCCCTTGAACTCCAGATGATGCGGCTCAGCCCCATCAAAAGCAAAATGCTCCCGTCCAAGCAAATTCTGGAATCGCGAGATTTGCTCCTGCGCAGAGAACGGATCCGCCAGCGCAAGCGGTAAAGGCAGCAAATCGGCGCGCGACAAGCTGCGAATGTAGGTCTCCTCCTCAGCCGAGGACGTCGCAACATACACGACGAACCCTCTCCTCTCCAGATCGAGCGCAACAGCCGAAGCAAGTGGGCTCGAAGTCGCGCCAGCAACGACTACGACTTCTATCCTTGCGCCGCTCGGGCTCTTTTTCGCACGCCTCTTCTTGTTCGCTTTGCGGTTCTGGACGTAGACGCCGGTGCTCACGGCGCCGGTGACGGCGAAGGCGACGATCGCAGCGGTGAGTGCGCGGTTGCGGTCCATCCATCGTGTGACAATTTCATAATATGTGGGTGGCGGAAGACGTTTTGGCGGTGCTCTAACGAGTGCTGATGGGTCTGAGGGAATCCATTCGCGGAGATGTGAGGCGACCAGATCGAAGTGGCGTTCAACGTCGGACGCGATGGAGTTGACTTGCGCGCGTGCGGCGTCGAAGAAGTGTTGTGCGTCTGTCATGGTGTGTTGGTGGTGATGTCGTTGTCTGTGGAATGTTTCGAGGTGGAGTTCGAGGTGCTCTGATGCAATCTGATGATGAGCTTGCTGGAGCGTCGCAGCGGGGAAGGCGGCGCGCTGTGATCACCTGCCTTGCGACTAAACTTTACATTTGCCGTTCACAGAAACACTGTGCATGCGTTTCGCAATGTCAAGATGGTCACAAGATGAAATATCATGGTATATTTGGAATGCAATTCAGAGCTGGTATACGCGCGGTGCTCAAGAAATCGCCCTCATGCCTATCCTAAAGACTTGGTATCGTTAACCTCATCAAGACCTCCTTGATTCTCTTCCCCTGGCCGAGCTTTTCCTGCTCGCCCACATAGATACATCCTATCCCAGTCCGTAGACCTCATCAACGCCCTTGCTGAAAGTAGTGTCGTCATGCCATGGTATTCGATCTCTTACTCCTCGTCACCGATCTGGGAATATTGTTAGCAAAAATCCTGTAGATCCGGGATATTTTCGATGCTCACCTTAGGGGCCAGGTAGAACCTGAGGTAGCTGTTGTTGGCAAGACCGTACTCGACCAACAGAGGCACCTCGTTGCTGAGGCAAAGCTTGACCTGACCACTGAGGCCGGCAGCTTTGCAGAAGTTGACAAGGTACTTGAGAGAGAAGGTAAGAGCCACGGGCTCAGTAAGGCTGATCTCGACGTTCTTTGCCTCGTCCTCGACGTTGGTGTGCTGGCGAAGAGTGACTGAACCGTTGCCGATATCACCGGTGCAGGCAAACTTCACGCCCTCCTTTGTGCATTCGATGGAGACTGTGATGTGTTAGTGGGAGATGTCCATGTGTTTTGCGAGCGCTATCATCTTACCAGACTCCGACAGAGCAGACAGATCCCTGGTGATCTTGGAGAACTCCGAGCTGGGCATGGAAATAGTCGCAGCGTACTCAGTGTCGGGGATACCAAGGTGCTCCTGGTCAATGTCCATGAGCTTGATGTCATACTCGCTGATCCTGTCGCTCTCTGCGCTCTCGAAGACCAAGTTGACAACATCGGGTGCGTCCTCAGCCTTGAGGGTGAGAATATCCTCATTTTGTGCGCAACGGAGGACTTTTGTGAGGGAGGTAAGGTTGATGCCGAGCGCAAGGTTGCGGTCGCAGCGGAAAGGTGAGAATGATTCGGACTTGAGCATCATTGAGACGAGGGCGACGTGGGAGTTGTCCATGGCCTGGAGGGCGATTCCGGAGTCATTGCAGTCGAAGTTGCAGTCTTGGACGAGATCCTTGATTGCGTCGACGACCTTGATGGATTATTAGTATGATTGGAACATGTGTACAGGCAGTGTCATCTCTCATACCTTCTTCAACAGCTGTGCTTGCTCAAGGCGTGCTTCCAACACTGTAATGGAATTAGCGGTGTCTTTTCTTATGATTCGATGACACGTACTCTTGACGGATTATGTGGTTGTGTGAGAGGTGTGAAGAGAGAGGGTCTGATGGTCAGAGCGGGCGGCGGAGAGGTTGTTGGTGGGTATAGTGTTGGTGGTTGTGTCTGTGGGAGCGGTGTTGTATGGTATTGCTATGCCGACGCAAGTATTCGTCCTGGGAAATTAGCGGGAGTCGCGTGTCGCGCGTCAAACGCGTGCGACCTGATAGTGGGGCTTATCGTTTCGCTTGCACCGGCTTTCTCGTCACTTCTGAGAGACTGCGCTGGTGGAGCAAGTCAGTGCCAGCCAGAAGTGAAGAGGCATCCCAGCAGACCAGACAACGAGATGGCAGCATGAATGTCACCTGCCATGTACAATGTCACCAGCCACAATAAGACATGTCATACCGCATAGATGATCGCTGGCTATGGCTGGGAGCCGGCCTTGCTCTCATCGTCGCAGTCAAAGGCATCAGCTATGCTATCCACGACACAGTCCGTCTAACCCAAGTCAAACCCGCCAGCAAGGACGAAGATGAAGAATTGCAGAGGCAGCCGGAGGACTGTATGTTGATGGACTTGTGAATCTATTTATTACTCCCAGATTAACACCAACTAGCAATCCCACTCGACGTCCTCCGGACCCTCGCCACATCACCAAACCCGAACATCAGCAAATCCGCCATCGAATTGATCTCCGCCCGCTGCGTCAAAACTAGCAGTCTCGTCTCATCAGTGCAAGCAGACGCAGCATCTTCCGACCCGGACCTCAGACGCAAAGCCCGCACCGCCCTGCACTTCCTCAGCAGCTGGACCTTAGGCGGCGACACGAGCAACCCCGTCCCACCTGGTATGAGAACCGGCGGCTCGACAGGAGCGCTGAACCTCTCTCCATCAGTGACATCGCTTGACAATGGCTTTGAATTCGATGCGGGAGAATTCCTGCCAGATCGGCCAGCAGCGCAGCACGATTCCTCCATGCCGTCAATTGCAACCACCGGTGTGCCTCCCGGCATGGACCTTCCTCCAAATTTGATATCGCTCGAGAACGGCCTTCGATTCGACGTGAGAGGAATTCTGCCGGATCGGCCGGCAGAGGGGCGCGATTCGGAGATGGCCCAAGAGGCTTTTTGGGCTATGATTGGGCAGCACATGGACAGGCATGGGCCTGATGTCAGGAGACGTCGTAGAGAGGCTATGGTGGTCAATGGAGGGACTGATGCGTTCGGGGATGGAGATTTCTTCCGCCCAGGGCCGACGTAGCATGTCCAGCATTGGGGGTTGCTGAGGGACGTTCTGCTGATTCGGTGATTGGAATACCATGCCTCTATATGATACATTGTCTTCATATCTGCGTATCCGCTTACACCCTTATGCATGCCCAAACTCCGTCTATATCATATCGTTACTCATACAATCGCATCACATTCATCACACCACCCACCATCGTCCGCCTCACGAAGGCGCCGTCCTCATCCTCTCCATCGCCTCCTCCTTAGGCTTCACATCACAAATCTCTCCACACTTCCCACACTTCCTCGCCTCCATGTCCGCCTCGAAAGCCTGCACCGCCGCCTTAATCTGCGTGCCCAAATCCGTACAGTGGAAACTCTCCTCATGCACCTGACTGCCGCAATCCTGACAATACCACCTCAAACAATCCACACTATCCTTCGGCCTAGGCTGCTCAATGACGACACCAACCGTATCCGCAAAGCGCACAGGGTTATGCGGCGTGTTCCCCGGCAGCAGGAACAGCTCGCCCTCGTTGATGTAGATGTCGCGGAACTCGCCGGTCGTGGGTTCGATTGTTTTCAAAAGCATGCGGCCTTTGTACTGGTAGAAGAACTCGGGCGTCGTGTTGATGTGGTAGTCTGTTCGTGCGTTGGGGCCGCCTACGATCATGACTGTCATGGGGTCGTTATAGATGAGGTAGTTGTTGACGGGCGGTTTGAGGAGGTGCGAGTTTGCTTCGAGCCATTTGGGGATGTTGAGGGGGTTGGTAAGGGGAGGGCCTGCGGAGCGGTCCATGGCTGAGGCGTAGGTTGCGCGTTGGATGTGGGTTTTGAGGATGATGGAGGATGGAGAGATTGAGATGGTCGTTCTGCGGGTGGTGCGGCGAAGGATTGTGGCGGCTGGCGATCGCAGTGAGTACATCAGATGGTATTATGAGATGATTCTGCTGTATAGAGAGCAATATATCTCAGTGAGATTGTGAGTGATATCGAAACGCGAGGCATGATTACAATATCACAAATTCCCGGCCGATGACGATGCGATTGTTGATCTGGAGCTTCAAACTTTCGGGCGTAAGACGCCCGTTAAAGCCGTCAACCACAACTCTATTCGAACAACACCACAAGGCACCAATCAACGGCGCTAGCGGCTCCTGTGAATACGATCAAAGGAAATGCGGCAATGTCGTGTAGGTATGAGTACTTCAGTGCAGTAGGACGCACAGGTGTTCTCCGATAGCGCAACATACCGCCGCGTAGGTAAGCAACGAAGGTGACAGGTAAGCAGTCTTCAAAAAATCATCACAGGCGTCTGAAACCCAGAGTAAGCAATATCGGATGTTCATGAGACGACTCGCACAAAGCAAGCTTGAAATACGATTGTCAATCGCTACAAAAGAAACCCATCGTACTCTCATGGAACAGACAACAAAAAAATGACCGTCCTCACGAATCCTTCGATTGCGCCTTCAGCAAGCATGGATCACCCTTCTTGCCTACGACGAGGGCTCCAAGCATCCTCTCTCGACACTCTTCCACGTCCGCGACAAAACCGCGCACTTTGTCGCTTCGATGTTGTGGTCGGCTGGTATTGACGCTGAGACTGATCAGACGATGGTGTTGGGTGTCTCCTGCTACTGATGGCGCAAATGCTGCAACCTGGAGTCAAAGAGAACAAGTACCAGCCGGGCCTGGAACAAAGTTGATTAGCTGATGGGTGCGCTGCAGTTAGTGATAATGCTTTAATCATAGGGGGTAACAAAGACCGTCAAATCATAGATCCTTCGAGATGCTATTGGCAAGCATCGGCCACTTACCTTGGATCGATTCAGAAGTAATCAGGTATCTTAGAGTATGCACCAGATCGAGCGAATGGGTCGGAACCGCGCACGCCGTCCTTCTAACGGCGTGGTCGGTAGGTATCGTCGCGATCCGTTTGTCTGGCGCGCTCTCGATGGTCTCCTCGTTCTTGACCAGGCGGTAGATTAGGGCGTACAATCGACGCACAACAATGCGGGGACACTGGTCTAGGACGAATGGTCGTTGATGACGTGGAAGCGACACTAGCGACATATATAGCCGGCGGAAATACTGCTACATCGATTGCAATCGCGAGTCTGAGGCCGAAGAGATGCTGGTATCAGAGGTTGAAGACCTCAGGTTCAGCTAAGGCCCAGACTGCCGGCGAAGGCGAGCTCGAAAAACTACTAAATCGAGAGCTTTTGGATTTTCTTCAATCGTAACAGGGTTGTCAAGCCGGTGAGGACAGGGAAGCACGAGTAGCAACAGCAGTGACCGACAGGTCATTGTGCTGCGAATGCGCATGTCCGAGGCTTCTCTGATTGCAAAACAACCGATTCACTACATGTTTCCTCACCTGGGGTGTCTCCCTTTCAAGCATGTTACTGAGTCACTGACCTGCGACGCTCAGTCGTCTGAACCTCAAAAAGGTATCTGAATCGTCCAGCCAAGCAGCCTGTTCTTCGATTTCTATTCTTTCCACCTCTTGTGTTTCGCCCTCCGTATCGAGTTTGGCAAGTAGGAGTGTCAGAGCATCATTCTTATACGCCCCTACGTGAAGGCGTTGCGTCTGCCACATGCAAGCGACCAAAAAGACCAAAGCCGCAACGATCATGATAGCTGGAAAGCTAAGCCATGCCCACCTGACATGCACATATGGGACCGAGGTCAACACCTTGCCCGCGTATAGACTCGCATTTTGACTTGCTGAACCAATCGACCGAACATTGTTCGACAAGCCAAGCGCGAACCGCTCAATCCACAAGTTGTAATCGCTGATTTCCATGACGCTTCTGATAGTGTTAGATGTTGCGTATGTGAAGAACCAATCGTGGAGATCGTAGCTGAAATATGCATTACTAGTTCCCAGCATTGCATACCGTTCAAACATTTGCACTGCGGTGAAACCCACAGAGTACCCATTGATGGCACCGATATCGTCAGGGATGTTGGTGAAATTGAAGGTCTCAGGCAGATCTGGATATTCATAACGTTTGTCGAATTGGTAGTCGGTCTCGTTCCAGATGCCAACGACGTCTTGCGTCTGGTTCCCGTTATCGACGCTGATGTTATAAGTTTGAACGCAGAACCACAACCCGCACGTTGTGGCGGTGGCGCTTCTGGCGTCAATCATCAACCATCTATCGAGGTAGATATAGTTGCTCTCGTTATAGTTCTCCGAGGCATAGCTATCGACAATAGCGAAGGCAAGGTCACCATCTCCTTGAAAGAACTCGCCTGTCGCTGCATGGGCGACCCTCCAGAGTACGAAGCCATCTCCGTCCAGTAAAGTATATGTGCAGTTGGTAGCACTATTGTTGCCGTTCAACATAACGATGATACTACTACACGTAGACTCCATGGAGGTTGTGACGTTGTTACAGGAGCCGCAGACAGCCAGTGAGGGGATGATAGGCCAAGTACAGTTGCCGGTGCTACATGAACTCTTGGGAGGTGAGGTTTCTTGCCAGTTGTAAATGCCATTGTTTACCGCCGCTTCGGTGGTCAAATCGGGTAGATAGTCTGCATGTCGGTCAGTTCAGCATAAATTTTGTAGTAGCAAGCTTACTGACCGCTTAAAATTGATCCGACGGTGTATCGAGTGAACTGTTCACTGCGAGGAATGGCACCAACGTAAGAGCCACGGATGTTCGACTCATCCTTGAATCGTAGTACGATAACCTGCTGAGCAAATGTATCAAAAGCGAGGGCAAGTATCGTGATGAGGGCGCCAAGTGTTCCGAGATGCCTGTATGTTCGTAAGCTGCTGACCGAGTCTCCTCCTCAAACCGTATCATTGAGCCAGCATCAAAAACTCACAGTCCTGGGCGATTAAACAAGAGCTTGAAGCTTCCCATTGGTCCACGCGACGCTTGGTCGAAAGTGTTCAAATCTCCGATTTTTCGACCGCTGACTTGCATTCCGCTTCGAGGCGCGAAAAAATTCCACTTCGTTTGACCGAGACCTGCACCGACGGATAGCATGATCGAAGCCCTCATGACAGTGGAAATCAGTGCAATAAGACCGTTGAGCGTGAGCGATTGCCACATCCATCTGCTTGGGGCGTTGTTTTTCGCTTGTAAAAGAACTCCGATCAAGGCGACCATACATGACACAGAGAGAATAGCGGAGACCTGCTCAAATATCCATCGCTCGTTGATCTTCGTCATCCATTTGCTCCAAGCTTCTTCCTTCACGCCACCATCCTCCATATGAAGCTGCGACATTTCACTAGCGACATGGTCCATCTCATGGTGATCTACAGCCGTGTTAACGTACGGCCCACTTACCAAAGGATGCTGATCATTAGCTTCGATTGGGTCCTCCGGCGGACCGAGTTCCTGAGCTGTCGGTAGATCTGTCACGTATGGTCGATCGTCGTTCAGGGTAGACGGCCCCGAAGAATACTCTGGAGCGTCGGTAGCAGTAGGTCTTGACTGGAGCTCTATTGCGTCCGACATGTCGTGCGCATAGAACGGGTAGGCAATTGATTTGCGAAAGCAATATGGATGGTGAGTCAAAAAGATCATCTGGGTCGAAGGTCTGGAGTAGATATAGGTGCTTTCACCCTGTACAGAGTTGATCGTCTGATTGACTTCCAACGAGGCACGTATGTGACAGGTTATGCAGTCACTTGTAGAGATGCAACGCCAATGCCTGCTCCGCTCTGGAGATCCAACTTGCATGATCCTGTGCCTTGTCCGTCGGGGCCAGGCGAGGCTGTGAGGCTGCAGACAATCTCAGCCTTGCGCGTGTCGTAGCGTTGTAGTTGACAAACAGCAACCACAATGCAATGTCCGTGGGGACCATCTGCCACATCTCAAAGCATGGAATGACTCTTTTGCGTTCGTCAAATCAGCTGTGGCAACGTCACAGGTTGATGGAAGCCGTTCGGCCTGGTCACGTTGAAATGTAGCGTAACAAGTAGCGCCACAAGGCAAACTTGCAGATCAATCCGCCAACAGAAACACAGCACAGCCAATCAGTGCACTGAATTCAATCATGAGCGTTTATGCCGTTCACGACGTTACGTGGCATGGCCCCATAGCCTGGAGGTACAGTTCTTATCTTTATGGGTGCTTTCAGCCTGACTGTCTCAGAATGACAGGATTCGTGAACTAGGGAACTCTCATGCTGTCAGAAGCCGATTCGTAGTGCCGAGACTCATTCAACTTGTTGGCCTTTCTCACTGCCTGATACCGCGATCCCTCCAACGCAAGACATCGTCGCATCTCACAACCCACACATCCCCAGCATCACAGGCGTAGTCTCTTCCTCATTGTTCACATCGCCAACGTAAGCCACAGCTCCTTCTCCAACTTTGGTGAAGGCCGCCGGCGTCTGCGTCTGATCACCCACCCGCGTGGGTGCGAATACTCTCGATTCGATCCTCGAGCCGCCGTCAGGCAGGTAGATGGCATCATCGTAGTAGACGTGGGCAAGATGCAGAGCTTTCTGACTATAACTCTCAACCAGACTCTTGGTGTCAAAACGCTTCATATCGGGGTTAAGCTTGAGTGTAGTGCGATGGTAATCTCCAGAAGTCCAAGGTAGTCCCAAGCTCGAGAATAAGCTTCCGATATTCGACGGACGAGAGAAGCTCGAGAACAGGCCCATGAAGATCAATTTCCCACCAGAGCGGACGTAGCTGACCGAATCGTGGACAAGAGAAATGCGAGTACTGATCGTGAGGGATTCGTAGGCGCAAAGGATCACAGCTGGCTTGGGCTGGCCGCTGAAAGCGGTTCGCGCGCCATCTGGTGTAGTGACGTGCTTCAAGTTGGCTTTGGCCTCGAGTAGGCGGATGAAGTCCCCATACATTTCTTTGAAGAAGTCGGCTTTGTCCAGTGTGAGCAGGACGATGTATGGTTTCGTACTGGCGGTTTCAGATGATGCCATGGCTGAACAAGCTGCCAGTCGGTAGGAGGCGCAGCGTAGATGAAGAGATTGGTAAGATTGGATTCACTCCGGGATATCCTTCGGGCTCAATTTAGCGTGTGTTGTCTGAGAGCTTCGTGGTCGATGGGTTTGTGTCGCACAGTAAGTCGTTGAGCCCGGAAAGAGCCGAACTCGTGCGAGCAAGTATCAGAATAGGAAGTCGCTGTGCTACGTCAGTCACACAGTCGTGTCGCGCTTTGAGCCCTTTCACTTGAAGAGTTGGATCGACATGCTCGCGTGTGCCATAAAGTCGCGATGGGCTGAGCCCAAGTGGGGTACGTTGGAGCTGCGATACGCTCTGCAGATTGAAGCTTTATCCGAAACCTTGGTGATTGGATTTGCAGGACAAAATGTATCCTAGGCGAGAAGATGTGTCTGTGTACTATTGTGCTTCAGTTCAGCAAGTTGAGAAGACTCAAATATTAGGGATGGTCGTGCCTCGGAGCAGGCTTCATTGCGTTCTAAGTCAGCCAATGGTCGACAATTCCTTACTACATAGAGCTAACACTCCTCCGCGTCGGGCATGTCCTCATACATGGAAGTCGAGGTGCAAGCGGCCAACGATCACAGATTCAACTAGAGCTCTGAATAACCTTTCACTGTGTTATCGTTCCAGTATCCCTTGAACTAGCCAAGCAGTGGAACGTAGGTAGCGGGCGCTTCTTTGCTTCCATGCCTTCCCCATTCCACGCAGATCCAGATATGCAAAGCCATGAGACTTGCAAGGCATGCCTGATAGTGCAAATGTGTCTTGTGCTGTATTGAATGGCCTCGAAGATAGGTGGTCCTTCGCTAACCGTGCGAAAGCTCGGGTGAGGTTGGATGACCGACATTCTTTCAGTCATTGAACGGACGACCTGCCACGATCGTTGATTAAATATTTCCAGCCATTAACACGTTTCATCGCAGCTTCCAGTTTGCGATACCCTGTAGGCGTAGACTGCGCCACAGTAATCATTGTTAAGATTGTCCCTCGCGTCCCGGCATATGATGTGAGCATCGCACAAGAAAGTGCAAAGCGTGACTGGCTGCAAACGTCTCAATCGCATGTTTCCATCAGCCCAGCTCCGCAAACTTCAAAGCCTTGTCTAGTCCAGAAGCCGCACGTCCGATCTCGCCAGCCTCCTTCTTGGCTTCGCTGACACCATACTTGAACGCAGCGTAAAGTCCAGACTCGTGAAGCGCCTCAACTCTTTCGCTTGGGTCATCGTACATCTCACTATCGAGATCACGCGCGGCGCCGAACAAGTTTAGGTAGGCGAAGCAATTGCTCTTGGTCGGTAGAGTGTGTGCGTCAGAATGCCAAAGCGGATAGCTCTGCGCAGCCTTGACAGCCAGGGCGTTCGGATCGTAGGCTCGAGGTTTCAAGCCGGCATTCAGGAATTTGGTCAGCGTGTTGATTTGGTGGACAAGCAGTTTGTTGCTTCCCAGAGAATTTGAAGCTTTCGTGTTCGACCACTTGGCACCGCTGGCGCTGGTGATCATGCTACCCTGGGCATTCCAGGAGAGCAGGTTTTGGAAAGTTTTCAGCGTCTTGACCCAGCCGCCGGCACAGCTGACGACTGCTTCACTGTTGGATGCGAGTAGCCAGTCCAAAGTATCGAGAGCAGCCATGCGGATGTCGTTGGATAAATGGGTCATGCCAGCGCGAGAGTAGAGGAGAGCACCGTCCAGTGGGCCGAGTTGATTGGGTGGTAGTGATTTGAACAGTTTCAGTAATTGCGCCCGGACTGCTGGTGTTCCATCGAGAATTAAAGGTTGAGTCTTTGCAATGATGACAGAGGGTGGTTGCGGCCAGGGAGCCTCTGTCGTGGTGATCGCATTTGTGAGGAAAGCCAGAGCATCTTTGCGCTGGTCGTCGTTTTTGCTGTTGATGAGGGAAAGATTGTGGTTGAAGAGAGCGCCCTCTTCGCGACTGGCTTCAGTGAGACTTTGTTGTTTGAGTACAATTGCTGTCACACATTAGCAAAGCGGCAATACTTGTTCAACACCGGACTTCTCTCACATTTGGCTGCAAAGCTGGTATCTGTGGCGTTGGTATTTTTTGGTCTCGCTTTTCCGACTTTCAGCTTTTCCTTCTGGAAATCCTTTTTTCTCTCGTTTTTGTGCTTGTTGGATTTAGTCATCGTGAGAGATCATGCAATCCTATAGATCGCACTACTCTCTGTCGTATCTGTACCGCAGAAAAATAGTTGGCTTGCTACGATCTTCTTCGTCGATTGGCTGAAGTTGCAGACTTCAAAGCCTTGGCGCGACCAGCCGCTGCCGCTCTGTTTACTTGCAGCGACGAAGTTGAACATTCTCGAGACATAATTGCCAACCATACAATTGAGTCTACGGCGACTTCGCTGGCCATATAAAAGCCGTCCACAATGCAACAGCCCTCGCCCTCGGAAGAGACCGCGGCTCTCCTTGCCCGTCTCTCACAACGACCTGGCGTTCAGAGCACCCTGATCCTGTCCCGCGACACAGGCGCAATTGTCCGCTCGACTGGCTTGATCACCGCCGAAGACATCTCCGAAGAGGGAGAGTCTGCACCGAACGGCATTGGAGGCACGGACACAGAGGGCGATAAGAAGGGCACACGGAACGCAGATGCAGTCGCGAGACTGGTCTGGAATTTTGTCAAGAATGCGGGTCAGACGACTGAAGAGCTTAATGGAGAGAGCGATGAGGTGAAGCTGCTACGATTGAGGACGAAAAAGAATGAATTGGTTGTCGTGCCGGATTCGAAATTCTTGCTTGTTGTTGTGCATGACACACCGCCAGCTTGATTGCATATCGCAAAGTACGAATGGGAATAGGTATTGCTCCTGTACCGATCGCCGGAGTACACATGCATCTGTTTAGGAGGATGGGACCCTCCAACGGGAGAGATGATGGCATACGCGCAATCTGAGGAACTGTTGGTTCATGTCCGACCATCATGAACGCGCCCTGCGTGAACATACCCGCACCACTGTCGCGACTGCTAAAAGCACTCACCAATGCTTCTCCGAGATATCAACAGCATTGACATCAACTCCGTCCTTGAACCAACGCTCCTCGACGGAGATCTCAACATCGTTCCCGCTCATCTGCCTCTTGCGCATGCGGCCATCTTCCGCGAAAGTCCAGTCTTCGAGGCCATAACAACGCTTCCACTTCATTCCATCGTGGCTGTCCTGATACTCATACCAGAACTGCACTGCAATCTTGTTGTCCGTAAAAGCGAACAACTCTTTGCGCAGACGATATGATTTCTCCTTCTCCCACTTGGCAGTCAAGAACTCGACGATGGCCTGTGTGCCAGTAAGGAAGCGGTCGCGGTTGCGCCAGATAGAGTCTTCGGTGTATGCTTTGGAGATGGTACTCGGGTTCCTTGTTTCGGTCGGTCAGTTTGAGGGTCTGGAATACGATAGATTGGGAGCTCTTACTGAGCATTCCAGAGGTCCTGTGCCTTCTTCACTTTTGCTCTCGCGGTCCCCTCCGTGAAGGGCGGTGCAAGCGACATGGCGTGATGGTATTATAGTTCTTACGATTCTTGCAGTGAGAGTCAAGTAAGATGAAGATATAATGGAAAGCAGAATAGCTACGTGCTCTTATCAATCAATCAATGGATACATTCTGGAAGAGTCAGCCATGTAGCCTTGTAATCCTAATGTCCGGGCCTGGTTGTTGCAGGGCCAAGCTTCCGTCACACGATGATCAGGTACCATGAACTGCTACATTCTTGGTACATAGGAATTTCCATTGAGAATTTGGACAGCAATATGCGACTACTTTCTCGTATATATACCGACCGCGGGATTAATATGGGAATTATTATCCCTCCCTCCAAAGCATGTCTTCCATAGGCTTCTTCAGCCTTGCCGAGGTCCCTTGAAGCACGAAGACAAGCTCTCAGCAGCGTCATGGGTCAAGTGGTGGGGTGATTGTGCTGTCTGGCCCCTCATCGCATTTGTCATTGTCGCTGCAAAGCACCGCAGATCGGCCATTGAGGTGCTCGAGGGCCACAGCGAGCAGCGAGCATAGTTCAGGAAGGTAGTAGCGCCGTATCCGAGCTAAACATTCAAAACACACGCACCTTCACAACTTTCCTCCTCGCATAGCTCCACCATCCCTCTCCCATACACTCACCACAATTCCCAAATACACACCCCACCCAACCACACCCACCACATCAACGCAATGGCTCCCATCAAGGCTGGCGAGAAGTTCCCCTCGGGTGTCAAGTTCGAGTAAGCAACCTGCATGAAAACAATCCATGCATACCCAACGCACCTCGCTGACACACTCTCTCACAGCTGGGCTCCCATCACCGACCCCAGCCCCACCGCCTGCGGCCTCCCCCAGTCCTACGACGCCAGCAAGGAGTTCGCCGGCAAGAAGATCGTCCTCGTCTCCGTCCCCGGCGCTTTCACTCCCAGCTGCCAGGCTATGCACATCCCGCCCTACCTTCAGAACGAGGAGAAGCTCGCCGCCAAGGGCGTCGACCAGGTCGTCGTCATCGCTTCCAACGATCCTTTCGTCATGAACGCTTGGGGCAAGGTCAACGGCTGCACCAAGGACAGCAAGACCCTCTTCATGAGCGACGCTTCGTTCTCTAAGAACCACGGCTGGGACGCTGGTATGGGCGACAGGAACGGCCGCTGGGCCATGATCATTGAGAAGGATGGCACTGTCAGCTACGCTGAGAACGAGGCTTCGCCTAAGGAGGTCCAGGTAAGTTTCGGATACACTACGGACTTCACGAGATACGCCAATACTAACTACTTCGCGCAGGTTTCCTCCGCCGAGACCATCCTCAGCAAGCTTTAAGCTGTTTCGTCCAATACGAGCAGCGATGGTGTGACGAGAACACGATAGACACTCTACATGTCCATAGATGAGACATAAATCAAAGTCGAATGTCAAGATGAAGAAATCTGTCACATGGGAAAACGCTTTGCTTGTAAGATCTTCAGTCCAATTGAGGGACTCTTCTTTCCCTGTGACATCCGATCCTCGCCCTCCCAACCAAGTTTCACCCCACGTGTCGACGGGAGTCGTCGAGTTTATGAGACCAAGGCTAATAGCCACGCGAAAACGCCAACTTCCAAGCGTCTATTCACACATGCTGAAGGAGTGTCATATCGACCTGACGGAAAGAATCACATGATTCGCCGCTCACAAATTCTACCATGATTATGGGATTCCAAGCGAAAGCAAGATGAGGCCCGTGCTATTACTCGACGAGGCGTTAAAGTGCCACAAAATGCCCACTCTGGCACAGCAGTGCTATGTCGGTTTGTTCTTGCCTAGGAAAGCCAGAGTATAAGCTTTGAGGCCTCCGATACGGCTAACGCGTGACAGTCGCTCCAACGCAGCCTCGACATAGAGGTACCCATGAGGAAGGGTCACCGGGGTTGCACCGTACTTAAGCAAAGCTTCGATTATCGAATAGGGAAGTCGACAATCGATCGCGATCGATAAAGGTGTATCACCTCCAATACGTGCATTTGGATTCGCGCCGTTCTGGAGGAGCGTAGATATTATTGTTTCGTCCGCGTAGCGCTTGCTTCGTATAAACTGGCATAACATCGCATTGATCAAGCCCTCCGGGCCTTCGAATGGCGCACTGCTTTTGCAAAGAAGTTTGATGCTGTCCAGAGGACAAATTTCTTCAAACAGAGCATGGGTTAAAGCCTCACAGCTCGCTTCGCGTCTCGTACTTTCAGAGACAAACAAGTCCAAGAACTCGGTGATATACTGCTCATGGATGTGGAGACCCCAAAGGCGCGAGTTTCGTGGATCCAGCGCGGGATGCCAACAATCGACGATAAGCCTCAAGGGCGACGGGACGGTTGGGTGAGTGGGTAAGTCCGCCCCTGCTTGCATCAATCTCTGCACAATCGCGCGTATGTTACCGAGTGGAGCGTCGTCAAAAGGAGATGCTGCATGGTGAAGGGCCGTCATGCCAGAGCGATCGCGTTCGTTGACCGTTGCCCCAGCTTTGAGTAACAGGTCGATCTGCTCGACCTTCAACGATGCCGCTGCCCACATCAATAGTGTCGAGTTGTTCCCAGTAGCTACGGGCCGAGAGAATCCGAGGAACGACCATGTACTAGTTGTCGATGTATCGGCGGGTAATTTCTGATCGACGGAAGCACTGTGTTCGTCGAATTCCCATCGACTGTCGTTTACCAAGTGTCCATGATTTGGACACTCATTGAGCCTTTCAACGCTCATCGGGAACCCGGTCCAGATGGTCTGTAGCAATTCGTCATGCGAGCATTCGAGGGCCATGAGAACGGGAGAACAGCTCAAGAAAGGGGGACGCTTCCTGTGGTTCTGACACGATTGTCTCCAGTATACAATAGAACTCCATTTTCTCGGCTGCTCGTTTGCCAACATACGCAGTATGCTTATAGACAAAACACCGGTCTGACTCAATGTCTGGCCGTTTTTCAATAAAACATCGACTATTGGAACGCTGCCGCCAAAACAAGCGCAATGCATCACCGAGCCGAGAACGGACGGGACATCTAGACTGGCCTTGTGTTCGAGGAGCATCTCAAAGACCTTGACGTGTCCTCTCAGAGCTGCGATACAAATAGGCGGGCCGAAGACGTCGTGTCCTGTATTGACGTCCGCACCACAATCCAAGAGAAATTCGATATTCTCATGGTCTCCGCGCAAAGCAGCATAATACAATGGCGACAAGTACTTGCCATCTTTTGCGTCTACATCTGCTCCTCGATCGACCAGGTACTTCAGCCTCTTGATGGATTGTCCTTGGCCTGCCGCAATGCATAGGTCCTGGTGTACCTGGCTATCGGCAGGTGCCAGGGCTTTTGAACGCGCAGGTAGCCCACTGTTGTTATCCGAGACAGATTTGCCGAAAAAGTCTAAGGCATGTGTGTTGGTAGTCTATCTCGAGCATATCTCCAACATCAGGCTGGTGCTTACTGTTGAGGATCGTTGTGTACACGTGGCCAGCGTGGAGTCGAGCGCTACCACGCGCTGTCACATCCTGGAAAGAAGATGATGATGATGGAAATGGCATGACGATGAGACTGTTGTTATGAAACTCTGTTTGCTACTCGACTACCCGGGGGGAAGACTGATACAAGGATGTACAGCTAGACGCATAGCTTGATAGCTATGGCTATTAATAGCACGTACAAGTAGAGAAGTAGCTTGTGCCACTTGATCGCGCCATATATCAATAGTAACAATCACCACCTGTTTGACGGTTAATCTTTGTAGGATACCTGGTGAAGAGTGAACGCATGAAACTTGACAGTACCATATTCTTCATTGCCGATAAACGCATAGGCGGTGAATTTAGGTCTATGGCAATGGGCACTCAGATGTGTCAAGCAACTGTTATCGATGCTGCTCCACGGCGTCCATTGCAGTCAATCTTTTTTGGGGCCAATGGCTTGGATGAGATCGGTCACCATAAAGCAGAGAGGCTTCATTGGGATTTAGCAGGTAGATCTTCATCCTGGTAGGAAATCGAACTCACAGCGTTCGCCGTGGAGAGACCCCGTTCCATCATTCAGAATATCTCGATACCGTAGGAAGCGCTGAAAGTGAAGTATGGCCCCGTGAACTTTTCTGATCAGATAAAGACCAGCAATGAGGTATGTCGTAGTGTCAAATTCCAGCCGCAGAATCGAACAAGACGATATCCCTGATTCGGAAGGTCAGCGTAAGCGAGCTGATACAGCTGAATCTCAAGCTCAACGCAACGCATCGGAGCACAAAAGGGCATCCGTGATGCACATTCAACGCAGCTTCCTGCGAAATTGTGTGCCGCGCTCGAATCGTTAGAATTGTCTTCTTGCGAGGTCTCGCGCAGGTCCTAATGTCTAAGCCAACAATCGTCATCGTGCCAGGAGCATGGGTAAGACTCTGCCCATCAAACTGTATAAAAGTAGCTCAGCCCACACCGCGTGCTAAAGACCACCTCAGCACGTCGCAGCTCACTTCAAACACACCACCAAAGCGCTCGAAGCCGCAGGGTACTCAGTCGTCGGCGTCTCGCTCCCCTGCAACTCAGCAGAACCCTACATCGACGGCCGTCTCGTCGGCATCGAAGATGACCTAGCTCACATCCATAAGACGGTGCTGGCCGAGCTAAAGACCGGCAACGACGTTGTGGTCGTAACGCACTCATACGGCTGCATTCCAGGCCCTTCTGCTCTCGCAGGCCTTGACAAAGCCACCCGCGAAGCAGCAGGAGAGAGCGGCGCCGTCACAGCGGTCGTCATGATCGCTGGCTTCCTGTGCCCGCCTGGTGAGACCATGCTCGCTATGATGGGAGGTCAGCTACTTCCTCAATATTTGCACGAAGGCAATACTACGCTCCCGTTCAACGGCTCGGGAGCGATTGAGTTGCTCTACAACGATCTCGAAATCAACGAAGCATTGAAAGCAGTGTGGCAGCTCAAACCGCAGAGTTACGCCGTCAACACCAGCATCATACCGGATCAGGTCAAGGGATTGAAAGGAATCCCGCTTAACTTCTTGTTTTGCAGTAACGACAATGCGACTCCTCCGGCTGCGCAGACGGCTTCAATACAAGGATTCAAGGACGCTGGTGTGGAGGTGTATGCTGAAATCGCTGAGAGTGGGCATAGCCCGTTTGTGAGGTTTCCGGAAGAGACTGCGAGGTTTGTGAGGCGGGCTGCGGGCGAAAGTGTTGAGACTGGGTTGGGGGAGTATTGGCGATATGCCTAAATGCTTGCAGTTGGTATCTCGAAACTACACAATTCGTCAACAAGCTTTAAAGGTGTATAATGGAGGACGAATGCACCGCGGCATAGTGTGGTGGCACTGTGGACCCGTATATTGTCGGTTGACGGACTGCCGTATGTCGATAATCAGCAATCTCATGGCTGTCAAATTGGGTAGCACCACGACCGCTGGTATATCGATGGTTAGAAACATCAATGAGACAGATAGAAATGGCTTCAGAAATTCATTTGGGAAAAATGGCAGGCAACTTGATTTTTCATGATGGCGTCGCGGAGTCCATAATGTACACTCAAACCCATGTACAGTCCGGCAGGAGCTTGTTGCAGGCCAAAAGCCGGCCTTCAATCAGACATGCTCGTAATTGCCGCCGAGAGGATCCACTAGATCACCCGAGATCTGTCCAGGTAGAAGCTTTCCATACACGTCGCGCGTCGAGGTAGTTTAATTATAACATTTACTCGACGTCGTTCTTGCTCTCGAAGTTCTCGCCCTCGACGAGCTCGGGGATCTCATCGTCATCGTCGTCCTTCTTCTCGCCCTCGGCGCCCTTCTGGAGGCTCTGGTAGCTCTCGGCGAGCTTGCGGAGGGAGGCGAGGGAGTCGGGGCCCAGCTGGTTGAGGATGCCGGGGACGAGCTCGGTGAGCTCCTTGTCCTCACCGTGGCCGTAGATGGCGAAGGTGTTGGAGGGGACAGCAGCGTGGACTGAGCAGTGTTAGTTGTGTTGCTAAGTTGGTAGTCGCAAAAAAGAGCTCTGCATACCCTTAGGGGCGGAGAAGTGGATGACGTTGCCGTCAGACTTGAACATGTTGACCTCCTCGATCTGGGTGATGGGCTGGACGTTCATCTTCTTGAGGGTAGCCTGGAGCTTCTGGTCGTCGGCGCCGGAAGACCTGTGGACCTTCTTCTGCACACGTCTGGGGGTACCCTTGCCACTGTATCTCAGGCATTAGCTTCCATTTTCTTCGCAGCATCCAATTCCTCGGTTCAATTCAATTTTGAGGCCCAACCAAGTCCAATGCTCAAGCTTCCCAGCTCACAGGCCCTCACGTGCTTCAATACGCCCAAACCAGCTCTTTAATATCGATATGATGCCAATTCCACTTTCCAAGCTCTCCATATGCTCATTCGGTGCGTGACAAAACTGGCGGACATTCGACTTACCCTGCGACATGGTCAGCATGGCAATTCCATCAATTTCGCAAGTTTCCGAGGCGCTAGAGCGGCAGCGTGCGAGGACCTACCAGTGCGCGCGGCATTTTGCATGCGGGCCAGCTTTTCGGTGTCCATATTGTCGGAGATGTGGGAGGCTGCAAGGGATTCGGTTGCAGAGGGGTGAGATGAGGTGGTGCGTGGGTGGATGGTGATTGTGCTTCGTCTCTTTCGCTAGCAACTTCGCACCGCACTCACGACTGGCTGGCCCGCGCAGCAAGTGGGCGCGGGTATATCCGTGCTTCCCGAAGCATACCCATCTGCCAAGCGATGTGGATGTGGGCTGACAAGCTAGACAAGCTCTCAGCATGCTGCAACACGTGCATACATCAACTGAGGTATACGACAATTAAGACAACTACTGGCATATAATACATCACGTGGTCTTACAGCATCACAATGCTATATTAATTACATGTCGAAGATCTACATCTGGCACTCTGCATATCTGCTCAAGCTGTATAAGCCATCAACGACGGATCCATCAGCCAATCAAGGCCAGGAATGTCAAAATCGATGCCGTCCAAGTTGATCGGATCTCCACCCATCGCAGCAGTCGAAGCGCCTGGCGCTGCATTACCACGCTCATCCTGTCCAGCCCATATGGTACGTAACGTTCTCACCGTATTAGCAACATGCGTCCACCATTCCTCTTCGTAGTTGACAGCTTCGATGTCGCCTCGGAAACTTAAAGCCGCCGGGACCTGCGAGAAATTCTCCGCAAGCCGGTCGAGCGTGGTGTAGAGATTGGCGATCTCGAAGACGTCTTCTTTCTTCCAGCCGGGCTCGTCGATGGTCGTGAGGATGTAGAACAGGCCCATGATATGCCGTATTTGCAGCATGAGAGAGGTAGTGATACCATTCATGTCGGCGACTGGGATCGTGAAGAAGGTTTCGAACCATTGCTTGATTGCGTGGGTGCAGCCGAAGAGATGCCTGGTGCGGTAGATGCTGGGCTCGCGCGCTACAGTTGGATCGCCACCCAGAGCTATTTCATGTATCGCGATCTCGGCTGCGTGCAAGTCAAGCTGAAGAACCACTATGTGAAGGTTAGTATTAGTTATTGGTCTGTGACAGCAAGAACATGGGATATGGAGTGAGGTAACGACTCACCGTCTTGTGACAAAGTATCGATCATGCTCGATTTCAGCATTGAAAGCTGCGTGAGCATTTCTTGGGCGAAAAGGCAGGGCGGCGGCTGCATCGACAAATCTGCGACCGTGAACAAATCGCGACTCGTCGCTTGTAGCGACTTCTCCACGATGAGCTGGATCTTGACACTTTGTACAAGGTGTTTGTCCAAAGGATTCTCCTGCCGAGCGTCGATCTCGTCGAGGCATTCCTGCATATGCGGTGTCCAACGCATTGACTCTGCTCTTTTCTTGCTTACTGCAAGCCTATGAAGTGTTAGCGAAGTTGTTGAAGGAGATCTGCAGTTAAGAGATTCGGATTGTACAATTAGCACTCACCTGGACATTGTGACAAATACCCCTAGTACAGCTCTACGCTCTTCCATGGTGCGTGGTGGGCGTTGAGCTGGTCTCATATGTACAGGCGGGATACATGTCAGTTGGGGCGGCTCTTTGGCAACAGGTTTGTCGAGACCTAGGTCGTAGACGAGTGCAGACGCAAGGTGAGAGCAGACAATGAGTATTGTTTTGAAGGTTACAGGATGCTTGCCCTGCATGTGTGCCCTGGTGAATGAGAGTCAGTTTGTTCTACCAGAGACAAGATTGATACTATGCAACGATCGATCAAGCGCAGTCGGGGCAACTTCAAGTTTCAATTTGTCTGGTGATGACTTACCAGCCGATGTAGCATAGAACCGCAAGTAGCAAGTCCATCGACACCTCAGCTCCAACCACGATTCGTGACGACAGTGTGGTCTGCGCATGTAACATTCGTGCATGTTGCTTCCGCCTTTGTCGTGCGACCACTGCATTGACGCACATCCAAAGGACAGGCTTGTCTCGCTGTAGTTCTAGTGCAGTGTTTGGTAATGTGAGAAAAGGGAAGAAGATTGCATGACATCTCTTGAATCGCGAGAGGTTATCTTCTGCCTCTTTGGAGGAGATGTCGTCGAACTATCAATTGTCAGTATTGTTACTTGCGGTCCCCACACAGGATGTAGTAGTTAATCAAACATGGCCAAGAGACATACAAGTGATGTTTGTGTCGGGACTAGTAAGCTGAGAGTGTCACTGGTCGAGGGCGAGGCGAGACTCTGAGGTGGTCCTTTCAAATGAGCGACCAACTGGTCGAGCTTGCGTTCGAGCCGTGAGACATCTTCCGCCCGTGATTTTTCGACTCGTGAATTCCGAGCATCGTGTGATTTGAGCTGTCTCTTGCTGGCAGAGCGCTGACATATCTTTCCCAGCCGATCGCAGCTATAATGTCAACACGTTAGATGCATGCCACACGCAGACCAAGGCAACAGCGCGGAGTTCGACAAGACCTACCGTTCGCAGCGGCCAGCTTCAGTGGAGTCGGGCTTGACACATTTACATTTTGCTTTCACACACGCCTCACACGCAAGACCATATGGAGCGGCCTGCTGGGAGTCATCTGTGCTAGCCATATTTGGAGAAAGTAACGAGTCGGTGCGTGCGATTATCAGGTCATCTCAATGCAATCGGACGAAGGACGAGAGTAGCCGCCGATGGTCCGAGCACGTGAAATCCTTCGGCGGATTCTGGTCGAATTCCGCTCCGGTCGACTACTATGAGGTAGTTACAAGCTCGTATCCCTGGGCAAGTTCCAAGCATAAGCGATGCTATCCATTATGGCCATGTTCCATTCGCGTCAAGATGATGGAAAGGCTCTGGCCTTTTTAAGAAGCGGCATTGAAAGCTCTCGGGTGCGGCGCCGCCTAGATCATAAGTTTGAACACTATATGTAAACTTGTGCGCATAACACCGCACCGGGAATTCCTGTGGAATGCGCGTTGCCCCATACACTAGACTCCAAACACGCCCGTACCACCAGAAGCAGGGCAAGATGTACCACTCTGGAGGCCTAGAGCTGAAAAACACATGCACGCGACGATACGATTATGATGACAATCTCGCTTGATGAAAAGCGATCGCAGCTCTCATGCGAACGGACGGAGTTGGCGAAGTCGGTCCTTCCTGCTACAGTCATCACCGCAGGATGCGCCTTCGGGATTGAGATGCAGTGACCCGTTGATTGGTATCCCCTTGGAGTCACAGCACGCCGGAGATTGTTAAATCCGACTGCCTAAATGCGCATTCGCTTTTTGTTTCGTATGCTTGTATAAGGCTTGGTTGTATCACCAAGCCTGTTTGTTTGGCCAGACCATCACCGCCTCTTGACTTTGCATACTATACCCTAGGTGCTGCATCGCGACTTAAACAATGGCTTCCTCAAGGCCCGCTTCTCCACGCCACGAACAACATCCACATTCTCCAGCCTCACAACACCAAGAAGCATCTCAGGACGAGAAGACCGATGACAAGAATGCCTTATCAGATGCACAGCGTGCGGTCTCTGACGCCGAGAAAGAAGACGTCGTCAAAGCACCGCAATATGTTACGGGTCTGAAGCTGTGGATCTTGATGATGCCGTTGTGCTTCACCTTCTTCCTCGTACTGCTCGACATCTCCATCATCGCTACAGCCATCCCACAGATTACGAATGACTTCCATTCTCTTGCAGACGTGGGATGGTACGGCGCTGCATACCAACTTGCCAGTGCGGCAATGCAACCCTTGACCGGCAAACTCTATGTCAACTTCAAGAACAAATGGGTCTTCATCTCCTTCTTTGGCCTCTTCGAATTGGGATCTCTGCTATGCGGCGTTGCGACGTCTTCCAACATGCTCATCGTCGGACGTGCCATCCAGGGCATGGGTACAGCGGGACTACAGAATGGAGCGTTCACGATCATCGCTGCCGCATCACCACTTGCAAAGCGTCCAGCCCTTATTGGTATGTGTCAAGGCATTGCGCAGCTCGGCGGTGTCATTGGACCTTTGATCGGTGGTGCATTGACACAGTATACAACGTATGTATACCACCCACATGCAAACACTCGTCCGTCAATCAGTCGTAGCAGCGGTTGCTACTACCCTGATCACTAGCTTACACAAAGCTATCTTCATGTCGTGGACATATACTGACGGATGTCTTAGCTGGCGATGGTGCTTCTATATCAATCTGCCACCTGGCGCTCTTGTAGCTGCAGCGCTAGTCTTTAGCCGCGTCCCAGATGGTGAGATTGTCAAGCCAAAACCGTCTGAAGTGGTTAAAGATCTCCACAACAGGCTCGACTTTGTCGGATTTGCTCTATTCGCACCCAGCATCACGATGCTGTTGCTTGCTGTACAGTGGGGTGGCAACGCGTAAGTCACATTTAGCTCATGAACTTACGAACATGGCTGACAAGACATCAGGTACGCATGGGACAGCGCTACTGTGATCGGCTTGTTCTGCGGCTTCGCCGCGAACATCATCGTTTGGGGAGTCTACAACTACTGGAAGGGCGACAAGGGTCTCATTCCGTTCTCCATGATCGCCAACACGACCGTGTGGACGTCTTGCCTTTTCCTCGCATGTTTGATGGGAAGCATGTTCGGTAAGTTGTAATTATGTGAAACGATGAATGAAATTTGCTAACGGCCACAGTCGCCAACTATTACCTGCCAATTTACTTCCAAGCCGTCGATGGCGTGACACCCACCATGAGTGGTGTCTACTTGCTTCCGAGCATTCTCGGTCAGCTCTTCGCTGCTGTGATCGCTGGACGCCTTGTTATGGTCGTTGGCCGCTACTTGCCATTTGCCCTTGGCAGCGCCGTTCTTGCTTCAATCGGCTACGGCCTGTGTTCGACTTTCAGCACTCATACATCCACTGGTAAGCCATCCTTCATGACGGTGCTTGAATTTCAGGGTCTAACATCTTCACTAGGCGAGTGGATTGGCTATCAGATCCTCTTTGGTGTTGGCAGAGGGTAGGTCGAAAACGATCAAATTTGCTGATCTCAAGGAACTGTACTGACTCTTGTCCTTCAGTATTGGTTTCCAAATGCCGATCGTCGCTGTCCAAAACGTCCTGCCTCCCACACAAGCGCCGCTCGCCATCTCCCTGATCATGTTTTCAGCAATGCTCTCAGGAGCTTTACTGCTCAGCTTCAGCGCCACAATTTTCACGCAGTCTCTGAGAAAGCTAATCCCAAGCAATGATCCTGGCGCCGACGCTCAAGCGATCGTAGCAGCCGGTGCAACAGAGTTCCGAAAGATCCTCAACCCTGGCGAGATCGGAGGCATCTTGGTCGCATATGCTAAGAGCATCGATCGCGTCTTTTACTTGATCACTGCGCTTTCGGCGGTGTCGTTCTTCCTTGCATTTGGTCTTGGATTCAAAGATATTCGAGAGAAGAAGGAGCCCAAAGCGGAGAAAGACGTCGTTGAAGAGGTTTGAGCGATGAAAATGTTTGGTTGATGATACCCATCCCTTGTTTTGATAGAGCGAAGTCTCGGCTAGTCGATGAGATGATAGCCTCGAGCGGAAGTACAGCGGGTTTGATGACGTTCAATGGGAACGACAGCTAATATCAGGGCGAACATCATTTGGGACATTTGGCGTTTATTTGGCTCACAGCATAGAATAGAGCTGCCTGCAATACTCAACTCTGACGAATATACAGACTCGCTTCGATCTCATCGTACTCCTATCAGATGGCACAAATTCGAACACCCGCTGAACAATACCGTCATTTCAGACAAGTCAAATACATGAATCTCCAAGGCCTAGAGAGCTTGCACCCACCGCGAACCTGTCTCCTCAACCCACTGCACGTAGTCATCAGGCTGCTTCCCCAACACTTCAACCTGCAACTCATGCGCCTCTTCACTCATTCCGAATCCATGCTCACCAAAAGCATCCAACATGAGTCTGAGATCCCGCCCCCAAGCTTTGCTCATGACGGCTCCCATGCCAAAATCATTTTCTTTCACCTGGGACAAAGCATTTTCCCAGCGTCCGCGGTCCTCCTCCATCCTGATCTCCCGACCAAGTACATCGGACCACAAAGCCGCAATTTCCGGACCGGTGAAGAGGCGCAGCGAGCCGAGCATGATCTTCTTTCCCGCCCACTTATCCGGATAAAGAAGAGTGTTGCACGCTGCCAAAACTATGTCAGGAACGCTAACGCGACTGAGACCAGCTTTTCCGAGCGGCTGATTGAACAGACCGTCCGCAAGCATGACGTCTTTCGTTCGCAGATCGTTGGTGAAGAACAACGTCGGTCCTAGGACTGTTGTCGTCCACGGGAAGTCGCCATACTTTAGCTTTTGCTCAATCGTGGCTTTGACGACAACGTGCATAGCCGATTGCTGCTTCATCAAAGTCTGTAGACCATTTTCCGAGACGAAGTCGCCGCAGGCGGAGACGTAGACGAGGTGCTTGACGGTTCCGGCTCGCTTCGCGGCGTCGAAGAAGTTCAGAGTTACGATGAGCTCATCGGGAGATGTCAGGCACAGGAAGACTGTGTCGATCATGTGTTTCTTGATGATATCTTCAGTCCATCTGGGATCTTTGATGGAACCTTCTTCAATCGTTAAGTTCGGAGTTGATGGCAGGGTTGCTTCGAGTCGAGCTGCATTTGAGGTTGGCAGAACGAGTTTGGTCTTTTTCTCGGTGAGCAACGGGACCAGCAATGAGCCGATATTGCCTCCAGCTGCTGTCACTAGGATGGTCGGTAATGATGACATGTTGTGTTTCTCAGTGTAGGAAGTAACGTTTGCGGTAAGACCAGATGCTCAAGCAACGAAAGGAAATAAAGTTCACTTTGCATTATATATCATATACTTCGCATGCTCTGCATCGCGCTGACAAATGACGAGACAGCGAGTTGTAATCGAATATCCGTCAACAAGCCCGAATGTCCGTTGCAACAGCGATCTTGAGCTGAGCTGAACACCATCACTGGAGCGTCCGCGGAGCGTCCGTGAGATTTATCCAGAAGTCTGGGCACGCTCTTCAGGTTGCTCTTGTAATCATCTTCAAGTCTACAGCCGAAAACTAAGGCATATCCAACAAGGGCATACTACTATACGTCTTGCATATCTATGATGCTTTATCAGTGGATAGCTGAGGTTTGCCTCATAGGCTGCACCTGCCACAGCGTCGGGCCGGGTGATGTGTAGACTTATGAAACCCGTACATAACCTTGACCATCAACGATTGTCTCTTGCACTGATCGATTGAAGAGCACCCATTTGCATGGGAGAACAGCCAGTTAGTCCCGTTTAGCGAGTGATGTTTACATGCAGTGAATGATAACCGTTCTCGACGCCGTTTTCGCGCTTTGGCTCCCGCTTCTTCACGACAATCGTAAATTAGCAAAAGCGCCATGCTTTGCATCTTACACTTTCGTACCGCCTGATATCTGCTGGTAAAATACGACACGTTCCAGCCTGCTGTGTCATGGAGCCATGTGAGGGAAATGTTTTAGAAGACGATGCGAGGGACCTCATAGCGATCTGCTGTGCAGCAGATATTAGTGCCGAAGTATGACTATCTAGATGCACCGGAGTTGATGACCTCAGCGAGAGTTGCTGAATCACCCCATAGGCGAAGACTCGCTTTCTACATGTCAACAACGAAGACTCCGGCTCAATCTTCGACGCCTTTGTTTTTGTCGACAGCTTGACGGTCAAGTACACCACTGAGGATCTAGAAGGCGACAAATTCGAGGCGAGCAACCCTGAGTCGCCGTTCAAAGGCAAAAGCGCGGACGAGTGCTCTGCTCTCCTGACACGCTTGGCGGAAGAGACCGGCGCATATACCCTCGACGCGGTCTTTGGAGTTTACGATAAGCGATCAACGCAAGATGGAAGCTTCCTTCTGGTCCAGTGGGATGGTGACAAGCTCGAATCCATGCGCTGTGTGCCCGAGTTGGCGTGCACGAAGCTGCTTCAATACATGACTGGCGATGCATCTATTGCAGAAGATCGAGAAGAGGCTGAAGAAGAGGAAGATGGAGTGTTCCGGCTGAGCGAGGAATTTCTTTAGCATGTTCTTCGGTTGAAAGGTGCATGTTTGAAGGACACTGATGAGAAATTTCAGGTCCACCTTGCCAGACTCGATGAGTCAGGGCGCACTACGTGTGTTGTTGAAGAACGTGTTATCTCGCGGTTGTGAGGGTTCTTTTACACTGTGGCTCTGATCACAGATCAGTAACAATATATGCGGAAGCGATGGATGATTTAGGCTGGACTACGTTCTAGCAATTGCCTTTGTCACTCTTCCTACTAGCCTCAGGGACTGCTCAACATATGTATCAGATAACAACACCTCCTTCCCATTCCCAATCCATATCGGGATACCCCAATTCGCAATCCTCCTGAAAGACATCTACTTTGCGCGACTTTGGGCGGTCTCGCACCTTGTTGGTCAGATCAAGACTCTGCAGAGCGATTTTAACCTTTGCATCTAAGCTCCGAGTCCTGATCTCAACGTGCCCTCGCACAGTCATCCGGTCCAAAAATCTCAGTATATCAGCATGCCAATCTCAAAGGTCGCGGAATTGGTGCCATGTCGCAATCAAAATCCTCAGATCCTTCAAATTGACCCCGTTGTCGACGGAGGTCGCAAAATGTCTGAGGTGTATGGCTAGAGTATCCATCCACAGTCTCTTGCTGTACGGGTCGGGCAGGTAAATGTCCAACCGCAAATGACGCAGGTTCTTCTCGACAATTGCATGTTGCCAGGATGGCTTCATGTTTGTGAAATTGTACATGTCGTTATCGGATAGATCGATTTGTTATGCGGTCGATCTGCTCACGATTCTGACGGTTGAAGGTCTCTGGTGTATGATGAAAGCCAGATCGTGACGCTGTACAGCCAAATACTAGAACCATGTGACCGCGAGGCGTGCATGGCTAGCTTGCGTCACATGCTCTAGTTTCGATCAAATGCGGCAACACAGGTCTACATGAGATCACGCTTTAGCTGATCGAGTGACAAGTGTGTGGGCCTCGTCAAAACCATAAAACAGTTGCTTATCAGTGCTACAAACGCTTCATATATGCTCTATGCTCCCGAAACGAACAACTTCCGTACTGTATTCTTACGCCAAGATTTCGATATCTTAGCGAGGCTCAGGGATCATCTCGTAGTCATCCTCGGGTGGGAGGAGGAACGCTGCAGACGTTATGCCCACAGAGTTGAGGAACAGAACAATCCAGCTGACCGTGCACAGAATCCAGGATTTGTCCAATGCCCAGCCGACGAAGAAGCGGTTGTCGTGATCGTAGAGGTATGCCTGCACAGGTGTATCAATATAGGTCCTCCTCGGGCATGATCTTTCTGTTCGCTTTAAGGATGCACTACTTACCACCAGAGTCATGGCAACAAGCTGAGCCGCAGCAACAACGAAGAGCAAGGGAGACAGAATCTTCCACCCGACTTCCCTCGTGCCTCTACCGCCAACCAAAATCGTGATGTACGCAACCAACACCGCCAGCTCGAAGATCACGCCAAAGTTCATCAAGAACCCTGTGCTCCTCCACATGCTGCAGAACGATCGGTTGTCGCCATAGCAATCTTGATCCTGCGGGAATGGTGTACATGTGCCCGTGATGCTCGAACATCTTTTGTGCAGTCCATAAGACACTTGTATGGGGTCATTGTCGGTGGGAGAGGTGTAGGAGATCCAGTTCGGAAGGGCGATTGATGCGATCGTGCAGGCTACAGCGCCCAGGTACACCCAGAGGGAAATGCCGTAGACTATGCGGCGGGTCATGATTGTGAGGCGTTGCTAGATCGAGGGACGCGATTCCACTAAGTCCAAGAGATGTGGCCCTCGCCTGCACGGTATGCTGCTTGTGCACTTGGGTTGTGTTTGGTAAACAGGAGCCAGCCAACTATCTTGCGGTCGGCGGCTACATACTGGTTACGTCAAGGCTTGGCAGTAGCGTTCTTGATGGGTAACCCTAACCCGCTGTCTATGGAGAACACCACGTGGAGCCGGAGAGAAGTGAGTCCTACAAGTTCGACTCACCAAAGATATCGATAAACCTTACGCTGTAGAATGTTCTAGTGGATCTTTGGTTGTCATATATGCAGTGGCATAGTTTCAAGGTACTGCCTATCATCACCACGTTTTACTAATTCTGTATATCACCATGGCAGACCTCTCAACATGCCCGCCTATAAATCGTTCCTCCGTGCAAGCAGCTCATAAAAGAATCGAGCAATACGTTCATCGCACACCCACAGTCACTTGTGAGACGTTGAATGAGATCGCATCTACGCCAAAATCTAAGAGATGTCCCACTACCGGACCCAACGTAGCTTCTGAGCCAGCTCCTCACTCGCATGAGATACAAGGCAATGCCGCTGAGTCTAACGCCAATCCTAAAGTCAAACTGTTCTTCAAATGTGAGAACCAACAAAGAATCGGCGCTTTTAAGGCTCGAGGAGCATTCCATGCCCTAGGCAGATTGATAGAGGAGAAGGGCATCGACAGTGTCCGCGAGAAGGGTGTCACGACGCACAGTAGTGGTATGTTATACTAACGAAAGAAGACAAACGGGCGTTGACATATCATCGTAGGCAACCACGCACAAGCTCTGGCTCTGGCTGCTAAAACACACGGCGTGCCCGCGCACATCGTCATGCCAACAATCTCTACGCCTTCCAAGATCGCAGGCACCAAATCACATGGCGCCAACGTCATCTTCTCTGGCTCAACGAGTGACGAGCGTGAAGCCGTCGTTGCAGATGTGATCAAGAAGACTGGTGCCACACTCGTGCCACCCTACGACCACCCAGACATCATGCTCGGACAAGGAACCCAAGCACTCGAACTCGAAGAGCAGGCCATGGATCTCATCACCAGCAACTCAGACCTCGGCATCACGGGCAAGACTGGGCTTGATGCTGTTATTGCTCCCATTGGCGGCGGTGGCATGCTGTCAGGAATTTGCGCAGCCTTGCAAGGGACTGGAATCAAAGTCTTCGGCGCCGAGCCCAATTTTGAAGGCGCCAACGATGCGGAAATTGGTCTGAAGGAAGGCAAGCGGGTCGAGAAAGTAAAGACCCTCACAATCGCGGACGGCCTTCGTACGCCCGTGGGGGCAATCCCATGGTCCATCATCTCCGACAAGTCAATGCTGCAGGGCATTTACAGCGTCAATGAGGAGCAGATCAAAGCAGCGTTGCGACTTGCTATGGAGCGGGCGAAGCTGTTCATCGAGCCTTCTGCTGCTGTGCCTTTGGCAGTCATGCTGTACAACGAAGAGTTCAGGAAGCTTGTAGAGCGAGAAGCAGGTCCTGAGGGCTGGAATGTTGGTATTATCTTGTCAGGCGGTAACACCACTGTCGAGGCAATTGCTAAGATGTTCGCACCATCTACCAAGGTTGGAGAACGAGCAGAGGCGACAGTTGGTGCGAATGGCGAGAAGGTCGCGGAGAATGTGGCTGGCTAAATGGACTGTTTACGTATGCCTAGCCAGATTATGCAGATAGACATCGCACGTGGGCAGAGCGGCTTGAATCAGAGTCATACAATGAGTACCGAGATGGTCTACATCGAGCTTTTTGTAGCTTGAACAAAACATGCCCAATTTTCAGCGCTTACAATGGTTGCGTTACGTTTGCTACGGAACGACATATGCCTCCCAGGAGCATAAGGTCGTGAGGATAAGCTCATTAGTTTCACGTCGGTCTCTTGCTGGGCGCAATTGGTCTACCCTTCGGATCAGCCTTCTGCAACTCTTCGTCAGAGCTTCTCAACTTGAGCTTCGCAAGGACTGAAAGCAACTCATCTCTCTCCCACTCCAGCTTGACGCAGCGAGTCCTCTCTTCTTCTGAGGCTTTCTTGTAAGCTTCCTTGGTCATGATGCGTACTTCATAGCGTTCGTGTTCCGGGAAATGGACAACGCAGATCTTCACCTGTTCTCCACTCTCTTTCTGCTGAACATGAGAGCGCAGCTCGTCCTCAATGCTGTCGATGGGTCCTCCAAGCTCGAGCAGCAGCTTCACCATCTCCTGTTGACCTTCTTCGACAGAGCAGGCCAGAGGCGTAGAGCCATTGGCGAATTCTCCTTGAGCAATCGACGGGTCGACATTCGTATGCTCCAACAAGTATCGTACCACTTTCAGTCGCCCTTGTAGATCGTGTAGGCCTTCCGCAGCCGCGCGACCCAGACAAGTGGTGGAGTACTTGTGGCTGATATGGTTCACGTCAGCACCGTAATGATCAACGATGAGCTTCGTTGTCTCGACACGCCCTCGGCCTGCAGCTGATATCAAGCGACGATGCAGCGCGTCCTTTAGAGTGATGTTCGGCTTCCCGTTTACATCAAGGGCGGTGCGGGCCATAATGTCATCAGGACCTGTACCTGGTCGACGGATGATCGAGTCCCATGCAAGTCGGAGCAGATCAGGGTCGTCGGCGACATCCATTGCATCTTCTGTGGCGTTGAAGACTTTGATCTCAAAGTACTCGGGGCCTTCAAGATACTCATAAGAGCCATCGGATCTTCTGCAGGTGACGTACGGGAGCAACAAGTGGACATGCGGCGAGACACTCTTTCCAATCGCATATACGACAGCATCGAATATTGCTTCACTCTGACTGGATGTAAGATTCTTGACGTTGCCATCAGGCGAGGGCAGACCACTGTACGAAAGCACCAAGTCGAGCGCCTCACTTGATCCGCCAAGAGACGCGAAGGGCAGATGCTCAATCTTGACTTCCATGCCGGATGATTTCCATTGTTTGCTCTCAAGCACCATTTTCGTGACGCCAGTGTTACCACTTTTTAGAGCCAGTGACATGATGTCAGGGCGACCCGGCTTGGTGCGTACCGATGCACCTCTGGACAAAAGTGAATGTACCACTTCGGTATGAGCTTCGGATACGGCGTATGCAAGGGCTGAGCCATTCTTGTCCTATTCGTCGATATCGACTTTCACCTCGTCGAGTAGGACTTGGACGCACTCTAGCTGGCCTGTGAATGCCGCGCCAGTCAAGGGAGGATGAATCGCAATCATGGGAGTGTTTTCATCTTCCTCCATGTCGCTGACGGAAGCAGATTGCTGCTCTTCATTCGATTGATCATGATGCTGATCCTGAAGAGGTTCGCCCTCGTGTTCAATCCGATCCTGAGTGCGGCTTTGATCATTTTGCTCGTCGCCGCTGCCTTGATTATCCACCTCCATGCTTGTTGCTTCGGTTGACACATCATCGCCAGTGATCTGGCTGTTTTCGCTGTTTTGCGTGACTGGAACGTCCTTCCCAGTTCCATCTTCATGCTCGTCTTCTTTGGGCGCCACGCTCCCAGTCTCACTCTGACTATCGCTGCCTGCATATGCGGGATCGACCTTTGGGTTTGCTCCCAACTCGAACAAGAGACGGATGATGTCGGCACGGCCAGCTTCAGCAGCCACCTCATACAACAAAGGTCCATAGAGTCTGAACTCTTCCACAATACCCTTCAGTCGTCTAGTCCGCTCCTCGCCTGCCTCGAGCTTAAAGATCTCGCGCTGAACTAATGGGTTCCGTCCGCCAGAATCGTACCAGAATGGATCATCGTAGTACTCAGCAGCAGGAGGCATGCATGATATTGACATGCCTTCCACATATGGGATATCGTCAAGATCCAAGTCCGCGGCCCGCGGAAGGGTGATGACAGGAGGTGACATTTTGATGAAATGATGGATGGGCTTGTGATTTGAACACGCTTCCTACCTCCGCGGTATATATCTTTTCCTCACGTCTCCCGGTTCCATTTCGATTGCTGAAGAAGTGGGGCTGAAGCTAGTTTCACCGGTCGAGTTGAGGCTTGCATGATGCACGATGTGCGGAGGATGGAGATCCTCTGCGGCTGAAGTTGGCACCGTTTTTTAGTTTGTGGGGAAAAGAAACACCGTACAATGAATTATTTCACTCAACAAGGTCTCACTACTGACAGCGCACTCATTTGAGCATGATTAGGCACTACCGGCTTGATGGACAGTGTCTTTCGGAACTTCACAGGTTCGTGCTGGTAATTACTCCGGCGCCCCAGGCATCTGCTACTAAGGCGTCAGAGCAGGACGCTGGAAGCATGCAGAAGAAAACAAGTTGATTTATTGTACACTAATCACATCATGACTCATACCCTAGCATGCCCTCACATGCCCAAGCTTTTATATTCTAAACACGGCACTAATTATCACAAACCAGCCGCAAGCGTGTACCCACCGTCAACAGCAAATTTCTGACCATTGAAGTACTGGTTCGTGATCGCAAACAGGACAGCATTGGCCATATCGCGGTCGTTACCAGGACGCTGAGCAGGCACCTTGCCCTCGAACTTGTCCTTCGGAATAGCCGACTTCTGGTTCTCATCAGACTCCTGCGTAGTCATCTCCGAAGGGAACACGCCCGGCGCCAGCGAGTTCACGCGGATCTTAAGGCATTCTCCTGGATCTCATTGGCGAGCATGCGGTTGAGGTGGATGGCTGCTCCCTTGGAAGCGTTGTAGTTGGGGTGGTGCTGCGACGTCTTGACCATTCCTGAGATAGAGGTGATGTTGAGCACCGTGCTGCTCCAACCTTTGGTCTTGTTCGATGCGGCATCGAGAAGAGGTAGGAAGGCGGCGGTCATGAAAAAGATTTGCGAGACGTTGGTTCTGTACACGTCGTCCCAATCGGCGAAGGTGGCAGACTCGTTGTCGAAGAGAGCTTCCTTTAATGCCTGTGCGGAGCCGGCGTCGGTGTTCGTTGAGCCGGTCGAAATGCCGGCGTTGTTGACGAGGATATCGAGGTGTTGCTCGCGCTTGGAGAATTCTGAGTAAAGACTCTTGATAGAGTCTTTATTGCTGATGTCGGCAGTGAGGGGGATGATCTCGCCGGCAATTCCTTTGCTGTGGGACTCGACGACGCGGTCGAGCTTCTCCTTGGTTCGGCCGGTGATGTAGACCTTAGCACCGTTCACTACGAGGGTTGTTAGAGGCAAGTCCGGAGCATGATGTGGAAGTTATTTACCAGCAAGTGCCTGAATGGCCATTAATCCGATACCAGAGCCACCACCAGTGACGAGAGCAACTTTGCCCTTGACATCGAAAAGGTTGTTGAGCTGGAACTGATCGTTGTTGGTAGACATGTTATTCGATAGTTTGGACGAAGTCGTAAAGTGTCTATTGATCTGAGATATTCTGCTGAGTGGTTTGTTGTTTGTACCCCCCGAAGGAACAATATCACGAGCAGAAGTACTTATTGTAGCAGTCTGTATGCGCAAAGCGAGACGTGGTGAGGTCACAATTACATGCGCTGGGTATTGATGCGTGCTAGCTAGGCGCCCCGCCTTGGTGAGAGTATGTAAACGTGATGCCTGCATGGTGGCGAGTTGGGGAAAGGTGGAATTGTGATGCTATAGCTGTTGGCCTTCCGCGGGCGATTATATCGTCTCATAATGTCTTGTTGCCATGGCTTCGTTATGATGGAGCTGAAGCATTTGGATCAATCATCATGGTCGCGTCATGGTTGATCAAACGTTCGACGTCAGTAACGATCAGCGCCATTGCGCGGTCTCAACTCCGTCACCAATACAGTACGTAGTATAAACGAGTATCTCCGGAAAATCGCATGAGCAGTGCAAAAATGCGCGATGGTCTATTGGCATTATTGGAGCACTAAATACAGGGCGCTTGACAAATACCCTACCTTTCATCGACTTATTAAGCAAGAGCGCGTTTGAGTCTTCCTGCAGATAACGAGTGATGAGCTGTTCTTTACACGATCGGCTTCCATGTGTGGCATCATGACCACGACCAGGCCGACTGATAGCTCTTTACATATGATGGGCTCTTGAATTGATGGTATGTCGTGTATGGATGCTTGGTCAAACATGTCCTGGTGAGTAGGAGATGGGCAGACCCACACATCTGCGTCTGACACCCGTCTTACGGCGCCTTGACATTTACGAACGCGATTGCGAAATGATTCTGCTCCAGCGATTGAAAGTTGCCATGTTCCCCGAAAAGACTGGCTTCCTGGTCGTGCTGTCAGATAAGCAGATTACATGTAAGAGTGGATACCGGCCGGGTGGAGTTTTGCATTGCACACATTACGCTATACCTTACAATCTGCGCAGTCGCAGGGGATCGTGCCTTCCTGGCTTGATCAAGCTCAATACATATCCATACAGCCTATCATGTAGCAATCCAGGAACTAGGGTCCTTGCATAATGCTCAGCTGAGTCAGCGACATGCTCTCGTGTCCAGATAAGAAAGGAGGGGCATGGTTGAGCTATGCGTGGCCAAGTTAGGCCGAATGCAAGGTGCCCCGAGTCGGCGACCTCTTATGCAACTCTTGTTCACAAAATGATGATCAATCACGCCGCGAATGATGAGTACAGTCAGCGATCGCTTCTCGCTCGGATGGGATTCGGAGTCGTGATCTTGTATAAGTAAAGGCCTAACGACCGTGCTATTGACCTTGACAACCAACTTGATCAGACAAGCAAACTCTCCCGGTTTGAGCCAATACGCATTTGCTTCCAGAATACTGTTCAACATGGCAGCAGCACAGCTTCCAGATCTCAAAATCCCCCACTCAGAGTCGACTGTGGAGATATCCATCATCGACACAACCGGCCATCTAACCCTTCCCTCATCGATGCTCATCCAACCCGAGCTCCCGAACTTCAACACAGTAACAGCGCCCTGCTACAGCTTCTTAATCAAGCACAACTCAGCGTCAGGAAAACAGAACAAGCACGACACCCTCATCTTCGACCTCGGCATCCGCAAAGACTGGGAAAACAGCCCCACCTCAATCGTCGAGCAAATCACGCCTTTCAAATCCAACCTCTCAATCGAGAAAGACGTCGCGACAATCCTGCGCGAAAACGACCAATCTCTGTCAGAAATCGGCGCCATCATCTGGTCCCACTGGCACCTCGACCACACCGGCGACCCAGCCACCTTCCCATCCTCAACCGACCTTATCGTAGGCCCAGGATTCAAATCCTCCTTCGTGCCAGCCTTTCCAACCGTACCTGACTCACCCGTCGACGAAAAAGCCTGGCAAGCCCGCAACCTCGTGGAAGTAGACTTCTCCTCTCCCTCAGGCTCGCAGACCACGCTCCGAATCGGCCAATTCCGCGCCCTAGACTTCTACGGCGACGGCAGCTTCTACCTCCTCGACACCCCCGGCCACGCAATCGGGCACTTGTGCGCGCTTGCCCGAACGACAGCCTCGCCACCATCCTTCATGTTCCTAGGCGGCGACATCGCGCACCACGCCGGCGAGTTCCGGCCAACGCAATACTTGCCCTTGCCGGAGAGCATCTCGCCCTCGCCTGTGCGACCACCGTTCCAGCCGCAAGCAACGTTCTGTCCCGGCGAGGTGTTCCAAGCGATCCATCCGCGCAAGAGTCGCACAGAGCCGTTTTTCGAGCCTTCAACCGGGGAGCACGCGGTGCATTTGGATGCGGCAGAGGCGAAGCGGAGCGTCGACAAGATGACAGAGTATGATGCGTACGAGAATGTGTTTTCGGTGATTTCCCACGATCGGAGTCTGTTTGATGTTGTGGACTTTTATCCTAGGGGTGCTAATCAGTGGAAAGAGAAAGGGTGGGGAAGAGAAGGAAGGTGGAGGTTTTTGGGCGAGCTTGGCGCTGATGTGGGTAAGGAGGGAGAGAAGTAGTGAGAGTTTTTGAGAGTTTTCCTATGGTGGATATAGGCTATAGAACATCTTCACTCCTGCCTCTCACTTTGGTCCAACCATGCCCTCCTTTCGGCTTGCTCGTGTCATGATGCGTAGCGATGCTCATCACGCTCATAGCTGGATGCCCGCAGCCCAGTGCCTTGTGACCACCAACAAGGACAGCAAGCTCGTCATCGGCCTCCTCCTCAAAGTCGTTGTCGTTCACGACATCCCACTCAGCACCAGTGATCTCAATAAGCAAGTGGTTCCGCAGTTTATCAATCAAGCGATGCGGTTGCGAGAGACGCCACTCCTGCATTAGCGTGAGACCCTCGTGACTCGTTATGCAGTGCCGTAGGTTCCCATGGCTGAAAGAACCGAAGCGCAGAGGTCCTGTTGCCGGCTTCCGGGTTCGAGAAGCACCTTCAGTAGCAGCCCGCTCGCGACGATCCCTGTTACTGCCAGAGTCTTGTTGCGCATGAGAGAGTAGCCATATATTACGCCCAACGTCGCAAACGTCATCGAAGCTGTTGATGGTGGTGATGCCCTGCGAACGACAGAGCCAGGCTAGGTCCCAGGCAAGAAGCATTGTACCTTCAACAAAGAGACCAAAGGCTTTTGGGTCTTGTTTGGCGAGTACTGCCAGAGGACGGTCCAGATGGAGTAGCCGGGGCCGAGGCTGGCTGCGGTGTTCTTGGAGGACTCGAGACGCAGATGGGCTGGAAGACTGATGTGCTAAAGGGGCCGGATATGATATGTCCGTGGCTTTGTAGGAAGATCTCTCAGATAAGATAGCAGGATGTGGGAAGTCGTTGTGCGGTAGGATGATCTCTGCGGGCAGACGGATGGAGAGGTAATGGCACCAGACGCCGAGGAGATGACAGATATTGTCCAGGCAGGCGTTGACATGAGTGTGATATTCGCTACTCAGATCTCGATTCAAGTCACTGGCTTCTTCGGCGGCGGAATTGAATTCCTTCAAGTTTGGAATGGTGAGCCCATTCAATTCGTAGCGACCAATGTGCTTGCCACGATCATCGCGTAGCTGATGCACCTCGTTCAGACTAGATGAATGTCTGCAGATGTATGATCGAGCATCAACGGTCCTGCCATGTATTCTATCGAGTCGCTGAGCGGCCTTCTGCTTTGCAAGTTGTACTGGACCCAGAGCGAGAGGTCTTCTTTTTGCTAGTTCTTGTTGTTCGCTTGAGATCTCCTGGCGGCGAACGCCGTTTTTGCGTTTCAACTCTTCGACATATCTCTTGTGTTCTTCCACTTGGGCTTTCAATATCTCTGATCGTTCGATGATGGTTTCGATGCGGGCCTCTACCCTGGTTTGCTCGGCTTGGGCTCGCTCTGAGCTGTGCTTCTTCACAGCATTTGTGATGGCATCCCAGTCAGCGTCTTGAGGAAGCGCAGCTAGCACACCATCATTTCCGGGCCGCACGATCGCTTCGGTATGGGTGTGGGCATTTTCGCGGTCAAGCAGTGATGTGGCCTGGCGCACGCGAGCTCCGTAAAGAGCGACTTGTGCACAGGTCACGCACAGAGGTTTCCTGGCTCTGCCAAAGTCCCGATCGCAGATACCGCACAGGTTGTACTCGGCCATCTTCAAGTGTCCACCAGTAACGACGTTCGCTTTCGAGATCGAGAGTAATGCGGCTTTATCATGGTGTTTATCGAGACGGTCAGATGGAGAGGTTCATACAGGCTTTCTAGCAGCGGAAGGCCATATGACTACCTTATGAGCTCGCTCGTTCGAGATTTCTGATGCTGAATGTAGATCTGGCCAGACGTGTGATTGGTTCTATTTGTTACAAGCAACGACCACAAGAGGCAGCAAGCGACCAGCGTCATTCGCAATCGGGTATCTTGACATGTGACTTCGTGGGAGCGCACGAGCCACCGGCGCGTGCGTGCCTCGCGCCTGCCTAACCAAGGGAACCCTCAACCCCAGACTTTGTCTTAACTTCAGCCCTACGATATATCCGGACCAACATTCACAACACGCCGCACGCCATGAAGTGAAGTGTAAGGTATGGATCTGATGTCACTTCGCCGACCTATACTTTAGCCCTGTCGTATCTGAAATTACATCAACGACGGTGACAGATGATCATTGCGTCACCGTCAACAACAGATATATTCGTTCCAGCGATGGAGAAGTCCACGAGTCGCGGTGAAGCCGATTCGAGATCTGTGTCCGAAAAAAGTACCTCTGATCAGGATCTCAAGAAGCGGGGCTCCAACAGCGCGACATCTTCAGGATCGAGCCATGGTCAGAACGGCAACAACACACCAACCAACACACCACTTCACGGTGGCCAACAAATGTCCACGACACCCATGGCTCCACCTCCAAAGCCCAACTTCAAAGCAACACCCACTTCAGCCCAGCCTTTGCAAACGGAAGATCAGGAACCAGATCGTAATCTGCCAGCATCGTCGGAAGACACGACTCAAGATGAAACTCGCCAACAAGCTCAGCCCTCCAAACTCCCTGTCAAGAGTACACCACACGCCACCCCACGTAAACGAAGTCATGTGGAAGTCGATCGACAGGAGCCAGCCGACGACGGAGAAGACACAGACGAGGACAGAGAGCCTGCAGACTCGATTGCTCCCTTTGACTGGATGGAGCTCGAGTCGCGTTACCATCAGCAGATGCACCAATACGGCGCCCAAGAACAAGAACTGTATAGCTCCTTCAGCGATCTTTGCAATGTAAGACCCGCTCTGTTCCAGTACGCGATGTGTTGCTGACACATATAGTACTTCTACATCTGGGCAGAGACCGGACACGGCCACGAGGTGGACCGAAGCTTCAAGCGGTAAATCTTCAACAAAAACACTGGTATACACGCCGTCACTGACTCCTTTCCAGAATGAAAACGCAGATCACGCTGGTGCAACATGAAGAGCAGGAGCTCGAGAAGAAACGCCTGCACTGTAAGTCCCATGATCCACGACTCCTTACTGGGTCTGACTGACACTCTCGCAGACGTCAAAGTCGTCGAAGCCTTCAAGAGTGCGCTCCAGCTTCTCTCCAACGATTGAGACTCATAGTCGGTGACACCTCTCACAGTAGTGGCTCGAATGCTTAATGACGCCGAGACAGCAGCTCTTACGCCTCCCTCACGATGCACTCGAACGGCGGATGCCGACGAGTCACGCTCGCATGCGAAAATTATCGAAGCATACGACTGGGACGACGTGCACCCTTCTCGCTGCGTGATTCTCTAAACTCACGCCAGGCTATTTCTAGCTCGCATTACTTTTCACTTTCCAGCGCTTCATTGCGCCACATGATATCCCAACCACCGTCCTGCCTTCTGCTGTACAACTGGAAGAAAAGTCGTTTTCAGAGGTATTACTCTAGCTTCTATAGAGATAATTTCCGCTATGTACACCATGCATGGCTCAAGTGCAGCAAACCATCTTTTTCCAAAAAGAAAAACAAAATCGCGCTCATAAGTCTATAAAGATTTATCCGCTCTAAAGCAGAGGGTTGGACCTGTACTCGGGAACTTCGCCGTCGGCTTCAGGCTTGCCCTTCTTGACCTCGTTGTCGGCTTCAGGACCGTCGGCGCCTTCGTGCTCGGCGAGGAACTTCTCAGCTTCGAGAGCTGCCATGCAGCCAGTGCCTGGAATGTGTTAGTTTCGGATCATCGTAACGTAGTTAATGGGCGAGAGAAAACTCACCGGCAGAAGTGACGGCCTGCCTGTACTTCTTGTCCTGCACATCACCGGCGGCGAAGACACCAGGAACGCTAGTCTCAGCAGTGCCAGGAGTAGTGATAATGTATCCATCCTCGTCCATCTTAAGCTGGTCCTTGAACAGGTAAGTCGCAGGATCGTGACCGACAGCGTAGAACAGGCCGTTGGCAGGAATCTCCTCCGTCTCGCCAGTCTTGTTGTTCTTGATCACCAAGCTCTGCATCAGACCCCTAGGGCCCTCCTCGCCCTTGATCTCCACACCCTGTGTGTTGTAGCGCACCTCGACCTTGGGATTGGTCGTGAGACGGCGCGCGTTGGCCTTGGAGGCGCGCAGGTGGTCTTTGCGGACGAGCACGGTGACCTTGGAGGCCTTCTTGGTGAGGTAGATACTCTCCTCGACTGCTGAGTCGCCGCCGCCGATCACTACGAGAGGCTTCTCGCGGAAAATGGGCAAGCTGCCGTCGCAGACTGCGCAGGCGGACACGCCGTTACCCCAGTACTTCTCCTCGCCGGCAAGATCCAGGCGCCTGGCCTTTGCGCCGGTTGCGATAATGATGCTGTCGGCGGTGTGTGTCTCTTCCTCCAAGTTCTCCTCATCGCCCATAGGGTTGAGCCAGAATTTGAACGGGCGAGCAGACAAGTCGATCTTTCCCACAGTCTGGCTGACAATCTCAGTGCCGCAAGCCTCGCTCTGAGCGCGCATCTGGTCCATAAGAGTCGCGCCCTGGATCTTCGCGAATCCAGGGAAGTTCTCGACCTCGTCGGTGGTGGTGAGCTGGCCGCCGGCGGCGATGCCGAGGGCGAGGAAACCCTCGTACAAGACGGGCTTGAGGTCTGCGCGGGCGGCGTAGATGGCGGCGGTGTGGCCGGCCGGGCCAGAGCCAATGATCACGACCTTGGAGTGCATGTTGCGGGTTTGCTGGAGGACGGAGGTCGCGGTCGTGAGGTTGTTGGCGAGGGCGGGGGTGGAGGGGTTGTAGAAAGTTGAGCCAGCAGCGGCGGTGGCGGCGAAGGGGAGGGCGATGGTGGAGCGGAGGGGACGCAGTGTTCTACTGAAGAAGGAGGCCACTTTTGCGGTTGTCTGGGGTGGTTTATGGGTATGGGAATAAGGACGAACGAGGGCGTGCGGTGATTTGTCAGGTGGATATATAAAGTGCAGTGGATCGTGAATAGCTGGGTGGCTTGAAGGCTGTTATCGATTAAACAATTTGAATTTCTCGGGTGACCCGAGGCTTCCATTTGCTGATTAAAGCAGAGCCTCGCTCGTGGTTTCCTGCTGTGCAACGAGCCAGCACATACGAGATACGAGCATTATTGTCGGTCTGTCATAACAGTGTCTTTTGCAACAACATAGGACACTTGCGACAATTGAAAAAGCACATCAACCAGAGCGTGTATTGCTAACGTTCACCGCCTACAGCGGGTTCTTTGTTGTCCAAGTCATGTAAGGATGTAGGGCTGCGCTTATGACTACCTTGCGTACTTAAGAGGTACGTACGTATGCCGACACCGAGGTTGCATAAAGCTAGATCGCTACAATGCAGATTCGTGATCTCCATGCTCGCTGCCAAATTACCGTATATTCATACTTGGTTCGAAATAGACCTTGCAGCAGATCTTTGATCGTTGCCGAGCCATGTGAACATCACGCTATCGCGACCTCGATCTTTTGAGTCCACATCATGCTCACAAACACCCAAATAGTCCGCTGTCTTTATACTCATAGCAGACGAAGGTTGTGCGTCAGTGTGTTTACGAATGTTCTAGGTGATAGCACCCGACCAATATATCGTCAGCGATCGAGCATCGTTGGCGTGACATGTATTGTCGTTTCTCGGAAGTCCGCGCGTGGCATCTCATCAGCGGCAATTGTTGTTGTTTCATAGTCCAAGGCCGAAGGTAGCACTTCAACACTACCTAAAGGAATTCTGAGTATCCTCCACTATTTCCACGAGATATTTTCATAGGCCTGCACATATTTTCCCCAACACTGGCCTCATGCGACATCGAGGCACGCGGAGATTTGGGATCTAGCACAACTTGCTAAGAATCGGTAGTGCACCGTTGCATGATATTTCCACGAACTCAATCTGAGTAAAATATCATAGACTCCAGGTCTGATCCGAACAGCGTGTTGCAGCGAGATCATGATCGTGCGAATCCGATCCAAGGATCGCTGCTTTCAATAGCAGGCTTGAAGTTCACGCTTAGGCATAGCCTGCCGATCCAGCATGTTCTCAAGCATCTACCGCTCCCGGAAAGATGGTCACAGGGAGAGACATGCAGCTTCCTGATAAACGCCACAAACTCGACAGTATTCGCCCAGGTTACACGTCGTTTCTTAATAATACCGGTGTGAGCTGGAGTCTTCTCATCGCCTGATCGCGCGCAGAGCGACATCTCCGTGTCAATTTATCATCCTTTGCGATATGATCGCTTGCGCCAACATAACGCTCACGACTCAGCCATGAGGGTTACAAAGTTTACATCTGCGACGAAGACAGTATTTGAGAATGGCGTCCTAAGAATGGTATCGAATGCTCGGCGTTGTAGCAAAATGGAGGCTAGCTGGCGCACGCCGCCCGCACCATCGTCGCATCATGCGCCGGGCTTTCGGTTTCATCTATTCCTGACACCCATCGACACATCCTTACGCCTTCGGACCTGCAAAATGTGGACTGCTATGCTCCCCAGGCGCTTAAATTGAGCAAGAATATACAATGGCCAAGCACGAGGGCCAGGATTACTCGCGCGACGAGATTGCTCGGATGGGTCGCGTCTGCTATCTTGATTAATTCTACCTTACTGGCCTCAACCACCAATTACTTACTGCCGCTACAAGGCGACCAGTCCAAGGACTCCGGAGAAATCACCGCCTCGAGACACATTCCAGATATGCGGCAAGTCGTGGTGGTTCAAACGGTCATGCGAAATTGGCCGTGCAGGACTGCAGGCGCTCGAATATGCGTTCCTCATCCACGTTTTCCGCCCTAGTATCAGCGGATGATCGCCCGGATACTGGGGAGATTGTCCTTAAATTTCCTACCGCGCTGCCGTTGTAAAGACTTATACACTTTTCCACATGTAACAGCCGGCTAGTCCCAACGGCCCTGCTAGCTTGTCATATGGCTAGACAACGCTTTGATGCACTCTACGCGAGAGAGCGGCCTGCAGTCGGTCTTGATAAGGTAGGTCATCGCTACTCTCTGCGCGTTCCTTCTGGTCTCCATATTCACAGGTTCTGGTAACCATTCAATTCGAACGCAGGTTCCGTCGCTCGTTACAGTCACTCTTTTTACAGCTGCCGCTCCACTCGTTTAGCGGTTTCGCTCTGGCATAACAATCAATCAAATCAACATGAAGTCTTTCACCACTACTCTGCTGCTGGCCGTTGGCGCTGCCTCGACTGTCTACGCCGAACATGGCACTCACGCACGTCACAAGGACTTGCATGCCAGGCAATTGCCTGCATACATGGCTAAACCTCATCCTCCGCCGTCTGGAGCTTCATCATGTGGTTGCTATTCGTACACCACCACCTGGTACGGAGCGCCTACCTTCATCCCCGATCTTGGAGATTACACCAACACCACCTCTGCTGGCTGGGAGACTGTCGCGCCTGTTGCGACCTCTACCTCAACCACATGCACCGACGAGAAGACTGCCGAGCCCACTCCAACCAGCTCGACGCGTTCCGAGATCAAGGAATGGGGAAAGTATGCCGCATCCTCTGTCAAGGTGAAGAAGGTCTCAACCTCTACTTCCGTCGCCACCTCTTCTCAAGCTCAGGCTAGCTCGTACGCATCGCCCAGCTCAAGCTCAGCCGCAAGTTCGACCACCAGCTCGACCTCATCTAGCGCCAGCGCCTCTGCAACCAACTCCATCCAGCCCAACGGTGACAAGTGGGCTTTCTGCTACACTCCTTACGCCAATGACGGAAACTGCAAGACCGCCGATGCCGTCGCTTCGGACGTCGCCGGCATCAAAGCCAAGGGCTTCACCTCCATCCGTCTCTACGCCACCGACTGCGATGGTCCCCAGAACGTGGGTGCAGCAGCTGCAAAGGAAGGCCTCAAACTCATCCTCGGCATCTGGGTCGACGAATCCGGCATCGGCGCCAACACCGACAAGCAAGTCGAGACCCTCACCGCCTGGGGCAAAGACCAATGGGACCTCGTCGAGATGGTCGTCGCCGGCAACGAAGCCATGTTCTACGGCTACACTTCCGCCGAAGGCCTGGCCGCCTTTGTGAACGACGTGCGCTCCAAGTTCCGCGCCGCAGGCTACAACGGCCCAGTGGGCACCTCCGAAGTCCCAGGAACATTTATCGGCCACGCAGACGTCCTCTGCCCGGCCGTTGACTACGCCGCAGCCAACATCCACCCTTTCTTCGACACCTCTGTCAGTGCCGAGGGCGCGGGTGACTACGTTGTGATGCAGCTCGACAACGTCGCCAAAGCGTGCGGCTACAAGATGGAAGCCTACAACCTCGAGTCAGGCTGGCCGTCGCTCGGATCGCCCAACGGCTTGGCCATTCCTGGTGCTGAGGACCAGAAGGTCGCGATCAAGAGCATTATGGAGAAGGCGGGCGGCAAGACTGCGATTTTCTCGTACGAGAACGACTCGTGGAAGGCACCGGGCGAGTTTGGCGTTGAGCAGCACTGGGGTTGCGCGGACCTGTTCGACTAGATTTGAACGGCCTTTTTGCTCTTTCTTGTTGATGTCCCTTATACCCAAACCCGCGCTTGCGACGAAATTGTTGTTGTTGATGTTGCTTCTTTTTCCTATATCTATTTCGTAGACTTCACTATAGCTTAGCTATTCCAGAATATGCAAGCCACTATCCATCTCGACCAGTCGCTCCTCTCTCCCATTTCATACGCGTCACTGAAAATATCTGTGTTTTGTCTGCCTCTTTTCCTCCGACCCGTGCCGTCTAGCAAATTCGTGTCTCAGATCAAAAGATCGCCCAATCGCGCATACTTCAGGCCGTTTGAACCAGATCCCACCGCACCTTTGAGAACAGCCACCCCGATGTGGTGACCGTTCGGCAAAGATTCCGAAGAAACCAGTCTCGAAACGGAATCGGCAACATCAAACCAATACGGGAAAATAAAAAAGCTGAATCGTAGAGTCCTCCCGCCCACCCAACGAGAGTAACAATTTGCGCTGATACTATAGCATACATATACGCATGCTGCAAAGCAATTGGCTTGCTTTTCTTCTCATTCGGGTAAAAAAGGAAAGCTCTTTCACATCTCACCGCACATCGCAACCGCCACCTCCTGCACAGGCTTCTCGTCGCGCGTGCGCACATTCTCAATTTTGCGCACGACGTCGAGTCCTTCGACGACTTTGCCAAAGACGGCGTGTTTGCCGTTGAGATGGGGCGCGGGCGCGGTCAGGATGAAGAATTGGCAGCCGTTGGTGTTGGGGCCGGAGTTCTGCAGACAAGGAACAAAATGTTAGAAGGATGTTAATTGTAGGTTGCTTAAAGGTTGACCGAACGTAGGAGACGGAAGGAAAAAAGGTGAAATAGAAAGAATCAAACTCACAGCCATGCTCAACACCCCCGCCTCATCGTGCCTCCTCCTCAAGCCCTCTTGCTCGTCCTTGAACTCCCTCGTGCCGTAGATCGTCGCACTGCCCGTTCCATCGCCATTCACGAAGTCGCCTCCTTGGATCATGAAGTCCTTGATGACGCGGTGGAAGCGACAGCCTTTGTACCCTTGCGGCCGGCCCAGGTGATTTTTCGTCTCGCCGGTGCAGAACTGGCGGAAATTCTCTGCGGTGCGTGGGACGGAGTCGGCGTAGAGTTGCATTTTAATGCGGCCTAGCGGTTCGCCACCGAGGGTGATGTCGAAGAAGACGATGGGGTTGGCGCCGTCGGAGGGAGTGGCGGTGGACATTGTGGGTGTGACTGTGGCTGTAGGAGAGGGTGGACGTTTTCTTCTGGATGTACTTTTTTTTCTTCTTAGTCCCTTGGATCAATTGTTTCCAGGGGTGCGTGATGGTGTGGTCTGGTAAAAAAGGAGGTCGAGGTTTGCGAACAGTGGCGACAGAGTACCTTATGGAAAGCGGCGTTGAAGTTGTGAAGTTGTGGTTTAGACTTTCATGGACGAGCTTCACGAGGTACGATCCCACAATATAAGTCGAGTTGACACCAGAACAGATAGACACTTGTTCGGACGAGGAGACTGATGGAGGAGTTCCTGTTGGGTAAATTGTGAACTCTCTTCTTTTTTTGGAGCAGTTTTATACACGTGATTTTACGACTTGAACATGGCATCCTGTAGACTCTCCCAACCGATACAATTCCCCCACCTGCGTAACTTATATGCTTCAATTGTTCAATCTACAGTACTGATTCGCGACAACAAAACAGGGAAATAAATTCAGGTTAGATTTCTTCTTTTGGTTTGATTCTCATAGCTAACGTGAATACGCCCCCATCATGCAAGAATTTTGTTGTGGTCATGAACAGAAACCCCGGAACCTGACGACCGGCGCATACACGCATCATCGTCAAGGCCAGAATTTCTTTCGTTGTCGTAGTGGCGGGAGCGAAAAAGGAGATTACTGTTATCCTTCGCTCGTCAACACTTGTCTGGGCCGCCCAGCAGAGACTGGCAGAATCGTTCCAAAGCGAGTTTGCGCCCGACTTATGCCGTCGCCAACACGCAGCATCCAACGCCATGGGAAGGAAGAAGAGAGGAGCATAGACTCTCCCTCCTCAAATGTCATCAACGTCGATCTCGCCGTCGCTCTCGCTGTCGTCCTCGCCGAAGTCGAAGCCGATGCCGCCCTCCTCCTCGCCGCCGTAGGTGTCGGTCTCGTTGATCTTGGCGGTCTCGGGGAGCTCGCCGTATGCCTTGAGTGAACGGGCCTCGTCGGCGGAGTACTTGAGGATGACGTCGCCCTTCTCGTCCTGGTATTCACGGAGAGACAGCAGGATGATGTCGCCCTGGTTGATCCAGACCTTTTTGCGCAGCTTGCCACGGATGTGTGCGAGACGTTTGCTGCCGTCGAAGCAGGCGGCCTCGAGACGGCCGTTGCCGAGCATCTTCACGACCTGTGCATATTCTGTGAAAGAGATCCGTCAGTGGTGCGCTCGTGGAACGTTGGGAGACGGTCGCGCGGCGGCGACTATGTGGTGGTTGCAAGACGTACCTTGACCCTCCTCCTTGAAGGTGAGCTCGCGCTTCTCGTTGTCGTTCTCGTTCTTTCCCCTTCTGCGGTTCTTACCACCCTGTCGTGGTGTCAGTGTGTGCGGTCTTTGTGGACATGCTGACCAGCGCCAACGGTTGATTGTTCTCTGGGCGTGGCGGGGTACTGGGATGACGCACCTTTCCCTTGTTCTTAGGCATGGCAACGGCGTAGCCTGGTGTGTGGTAGGAGAGATGAAGTGCGGCTTCGTTGCCTGGGTGTGAAAGGGTTTATGGGGTGGTGGGTGTGTGTGGTGTGCAGAGGGCGAATCAGGGAGTGCAAGTCGACGGTCGCTCTTTCCTCGTGCGTGAATGTGTCATAGGCGGGGCTTTGCGCAGCGCAACTTATTACGCGCTGCACGAATTCGAAAAAAGACCGGCACAAAGAAAGCCGGCGAGCATTAGGGTTACACCATAAGTCTGCACTTGTCTGAACATTGTACATGTATTCTGCTTTATTCGCGGCAATATATGTAGGTATAGACCTCGAATCATGTCCAAAGAGATAGCAGGAAAGACTCGAATAGCATTTCCTTACTACTGAAGTCTTACACTCAGTATCTTTCCCTTGTCATAGAAGACTGTTCTTGCTGGAATCCCATGTACATATTTATGAGCGAAGGCTGTACACATGTATTAGGGTATAGAGTTACTCCAAGGTGCTTGAAGTCGGCGGGCACTGGTATTGGTCGAGTGGTCGATACGCAAGGTGATTTGTGATAGCTATGATGTACTCGTCAATGCCTTCACTGTTTTCTTGAGCAAGAACGCGGCGACAAGAGCGCGCTGACAATTGTGAATCGTCGTGGACTAGTCTTGAATGACCCAATCAAAGAAGTGACCTGAGTGGGCTTATCGATGGTCGAACATTTACCACACCAAACACATACATAACTAACAGTGATCACACCAACAAGTTGACCGACAGGAGAGAACACACATAGAGAACAAACCGATTAGTGCAAACGATAGGACAATAATAATAATGTTACAAGAATAGCATACCACAAACAAGCCATTCCTGTCTCTAAACGCCCGCACGCGGTTGGTAGGAGGTAGACGCCGCGGCTTATGACTGACCCCAGCCTGCCATCCGCTGCTATCATAGGCGTAGATCAGCTCAAGGCCCACATGCTCCCCTCGAGGTACCCAAAGCAACCTACAGAGTCTCCGATGAACCCTAGATCCTCCCACGCGCCTTCGTCCTCACCCCTGACCATCGCCTCTCAGCTGACAACCTCGCGCGACATTCTCTGGGACCCCAAATTCACTCGCCAGGAGCCCGTCAAGACCCGCCTGCACCCCACCCACGTCGGCACTCTTGCGGTGGGATCGCTCGCACCTGGCCAGAGGACCGACAGCAACATCAGCGTGCGCTCGCTCGGAGGAGGAAACAGGATCGAAGTCATGGACAAGCGCCACCCGAACAGCTTCCAGCAGCTGGAGAAGCTCGGCGAGGGCACCTATGCGACCGTCTTCAAGGGCCGCAATGGCCAGACAGGCGCCTTTGTCGCCTTGAAGGAGATCCACCTCGACAGCGAGGAGGGCACACCCAGCACCGCCATCCGCGAGATCTCGCTTATGAAGGAGCTCAAGCACGAGAACATCGTCAGCCTCTACGATGTCATCCACACCGAGAACAAGCTCATGCTCGTCTTCGAATACATGGACAAGGACCTCAAGAAATACATGGATTCATACACCAACTCGCAGTCAGGTCAGCGCGGCGCCCTCGAAGCTGCTACAATCAAGAGCTTCATGTGGCAGCTGCTGCGCGGCATCGCCTTCTGCCACGACAACCGCGTGCTGCATCGCGATCTCAAGCCGCAGAACCTGCTCATCAACAACTCCGGCCAGCTCAAGCTCGCCGATTTTGGTCTCGCGCGCGCCTTCGGCATCCCAGTTAACACCTTCTCGAACGAAGTCGTGACCCTGTGGTACCGCGCGCCTGATGTCCTCCTGGGCTCCCGCACCTACAACACCAGCATCGACATCTGGAGCGCCGGCTGCATCATGGCAGAGATGTTCACTGGCCGCCCGCTCTTCCCTGGCACCACCAACGAGGACCAGCTCCTCAAGATCTTCCGCCTCATGGGCACGCCTTCAGAACGCTCCTGGCCTGGCATCAGCGCATTCCCAGAGTACAAGCCAACCTGGCCCGTTTATGCCACACAGGAGCTGCGTGCCATTCTGCCCCAGGTAGACAGCCTTGGCCTGCAACTGCTGGGTCAAATGCTGCAGATGAGGCCCGAGATGCGCTGCTCGGCCCACCAAGCACTGGCACATCCGTGGTTCGCCGAACTCAACGCTCGCAGCGGCGCTTCCTCGCAAGGCTCCTACGGTGCAGCGCCAGTACAGGGCGTGCCTGGCGGACAGCAGCAGAGGGTGTACTAGATTCGACACTGGTCGGGGTGCACCACGGAGGATGATAGCCCTGAGGATGTGCTGAAGACACGATACACCAACATTGAAACGGGCCCTTAAGGTCAGAGATGGAACGCGTTACGAATATTGATCAGAAAGGAATGGAAACGGGGTCGAGCATTGGGAGTTCAAGGCGCAAGTTTAGGAGGGAAAGGGAAACGTCACCTAGCATTTTCGGCATGGAGATGGAGAGCGAGAGAGGAGTGTCTACACGCCATTCAAATCAGTACCCGAGCACGAAGAGAAGAAGAAGCAGATGAAAGGCGACGAGACAACAAAACAATCCAAAGACTTTTCGAGATACCTATGTAGCAGCTTTTGCTCATCGGCGTAAAGAACCTGCCGCTTTCGTGCCACAATTGGCTACCTTGTATCCACAATCTGTCGAACTCGGCGCATGATTTTTATAGTTTAGTGCTTCCACGCCTCAACGACAACCAAATGTGGATTTGTAGTTTATCCTGAGCTTCCATAGGTTGAACTTTTATCTATACTATTGTACTATAGTTATACCGAATGTGTGCTTGGAAAGGACTAGTTATTGAGGCGTTTGTGTTGTGCTTCCATCCCGCGGTGGATCTTCGGGAACCTTCACGTCGACGTTGACGTCTACCTCGGGTTGGGTAGATTCGCTGACACCTCAATGTTATCACCAGCAGTAGTTATTAACTCACGCCTCCGCTTTCCTCATCTTTTCGAAAATCATATACTATCGTATGTTAAAGCCATTGTCTTGACTCAATGCTTGGCTAGATACCGGCCGAAAGTCCACGGCTCTTCTTGTATGATCTTGCTTTGATGCTATGATTCCATAATCCCGCTCCATATCTCGACTTTGGCGGATCGCCGCAGATTTTGGGGCTTGGATCACACTGCGATTAGACCTGCACTGGATGCACGAGTGATCATTCTCGCCAGGGATCGACCATCGGAGGGACCCAAACGTGCTTATGGCGTCTGGCGATGGGAGTGCGGCGCAAGTCTGGTAGCGTAGTCTGATGTACCACCTCTTTTGTTGAAAGTGCTTGCTGACTTTTGGTCAGCGATCGTTGCAGAGTGTAGGTATTGCTGCTTCATGCCCTTCCGTTGCGATTCCAAATTAACTGATTGTATCTCAGTAAGAAGATCGGTTGTGATGGGAATACCCCGTCGGTAAGGTCATACGGACTGTATCAAGTGCCTTGTGTTGTTGCTGAGAACGTGCCAGTGCGGAAAGTGTATGAGTGTTGGCGTCCAATGCACAAGATCCATTTCTCTGCTTCGAAAGACGAAACCGCGCAGGTAAGACACTTCATGGATTAATTCGAGTGGGCCGGCAGCTAAGAGGTTCCAGACACGGGAAGTCAAAAGTGGACGAGGTCGAGCGTCTCAGGAGTGAGATCAGTGAGCTCCGCGGTGTCATCGCGACGCAATCTCGACAACCTTCAAGACCAGGAGTCCTGGGCGCCATTGGCTCTTCATCAGCTCCTAATGCGAACGCTTCGCGTTCACCACTATTTTCGAACGACACGTCCAACATACCTAGAAAGCCTGAGAATAAGAAAGGATCTGTGGTCAAGCACTTGGGAAGACTGGTCGCTGTGCATCCTGGCCAAGATTTCTTCGCCGGATCTACGACTGGAGTGCACTTCGTACGGTCTGTTGAACAAAAATGGCAGCATATGTTTGACTCGAGCTATTCATTCCCGGATCAATTCTTCAGAATGCATTTATTGATTCAGCCAGCAATGCTTTGTCCGTCTTCAGATAGCCTCTGCGTGACTACGCCAAACAGTACGCTTGCGATAAACGGGGATTTCCGCTTGCCCGGAGAGTATCACCTTCGCCGGCTACAGAGGTACCTATCGAGATGGAACAACATTTTCCCAGTATTCTGCCGCAGTCAGGCTACACAAACCTTCAGTGCCTTGCCTGCCAGGATCGAAGCGAACCAGACTTCCAATTCGGATGCTCCGGATCGGTGTTGTCTGTTCCTTGTCCTAGCTATTGATGCATGGGATGCACGCGATCTCGAGCACGGCGAGCACGCTCTACGATACTACAAAGCCGCCATGAATCTTGAGCCAGAAGCTTTGGAGGTCCTGGATCTCCGGACAATCCAGTATCGTATACTGAAAGTCTTGTACTTGCATCTCTCGGGAAAGCACGCATTGATCGCTTGCGAGGTTGGAGCAACGGTGAGAGCGGCACAATGCATAGGTTTACATCGGCAGTCACGACGCTTCAAGCTTTCTGCTGGAGAAGCAGAACATCGCACTCGACTATGGTGGTGTGTTTCTATTCTTGATATGTAAGTCGACTCGTACTAAGACGATCGCCTTGCTAGTCGCTGACCAGACCAGCCTGACTTGCACAGCCTACGGGCTTCCAAAATCCATCAACAGCAGTGACGTTGATGTGTTGTTTCCGACCAATTGCGACTTGGATGATATGCACGCAGTAGAACTGGCAGTTCCATTACCTGGCGAACAGTCCCAGTGTGCGACTTTTATTGCTTTCGTAAAGCTGCATCTTATCCTACAACAAGCTACCCAGCTACTATTCACCACTACCGATAGGGGCGACTGCGAGACTAAGATCAGTCGTCTCGAGCAGCAGCTCTGCGTGTGGAGATATGAAAATCCAAGTTCTCCTCAGCATCGCGATTACTCCGCAGACTTCTTGGATCTAACAAACCATTTCGTCATGCTTCTCATTCATCAACCAGGGTTGACCTTGGACGATGACTGCGAGCAGTTCGACAGAAGTATGGTTGTATCTCTGGAAAGTGCTATTAGTATTTTGCAAGTGCTCTCGAGAGCTAAGCATGATCGCCGATTGCTTTACTTACAGCCCAACGCTACCAGAATGGCGTCCCAAAGCGCACTGATGTGTCTATACTATGCTTGGCACAAGAAGACAACGGACCTCGCTTTCTCTAGTGGCTCTGCGATCGAGACACTTAGCTTGGAATCCGCTATTGGGATAGCCTGCAGCCTCATTAACTTGCATCGGTCTGATCTGGACCCGATCGGAGTCACTTCAGAGCTCACAAAATGCGCGACAGCGCGCCACGATATAGACCACGCACTCGCTACGATACGCAACATGACCGAGCAAACATACTCATCGCTAGGACAAACGTATAGTGCTCGTGCTGAGCCTCTGCTGGACCTGGGAATGGACAGTTCAAACCAAGACACGACAGACAGTTGGCTCGGAGGCTCTTCGCTCTGGGATCTCAATGCTGCTAGCCTTGAGGAGTGGTCGGAAGGCTTACAGTTCGAGACTATCGATTCGTACCTGCCAGATTTCGGTCTCGAATGAGATAGTCACGTGGACCAGGGGTTTCGTGTCAGTCTCACGTGCTGCATTGCACTAGTCCGACCGGCTAAATTCATCCACGATCACTCGCCGACCTCGGATTCCAGAGCCTCTCCTTGGGTTGGGTAGTCGGTAGCATAAAGGATGAGCACCACCTCACGAAATTCTTCGTCAACCTTGAGCTCCTGATTCGATATTCACTGATGTACAACAGTATATGTAATGATCGATGTGTCCAAGTCTACACAAGTCTTCTTAGGCGCGATGGCCATTGGTCAACTTTGTCTGTCCTTCACCACTTCTTAGAACATTGACAACCATCTGCTGCGCACATCCCATGTACCTCATGGGATCGCATAGCTTGGTCAGTTCTTCTGCACTCACTTTCATCGAAATCTGCTCATCGGCCAGCAGCACGTCGAGCAGAGGGCGGCCTGTGTCGATTGAAGTACAGCAAGCTTGGTACACGATGTCGTGTGCTGGTTTCCTTCCAATCGAGGGTCCAAGGGCCATCATGACCGCTTCTGCAACAATGAGGCCTTTAGTCGATGCGAGATTTGTTGCCATTGCGCCCACGTTCACGACCAAACCCCCTAGAGCAAAAATAGCTTGATGAAGTGCTCCGGAGCAATAGATGAAACTCTCGGGCACGCAGACCCATTCGAGATGCCATGGACCAGAAGCTCGCTCGAAGTCGGAGATCATGGCGTCCATCGCTAGACTAGCATTGGATCGTAGCAGTTTTGAAGCAGCCAGGATGACTTCGCTCGATATAGGGTTCCTTTTCTGTGGCATTGTTGACGAGGCACCACGATGTGGAACGAAAGGCTCCGACACCTCTCCTAGCTCATTCGACGACATGATCATTACATCAAGTGCGACTTTACCCAGCGAACCGCCTATGATTGCGAGAGTATTGACAATCTCTGCAACGTTGTCTCGAGCAACATGCCATGTAATCTCGGGGTCTCTGAGACCAAGCTCGCGAGCCAAGTTGGCGCGGACTTCGATTCCAGTACCATCAGACCCGAGAGACGCAAGTGTACCGGCTGCACCACCAAGTTGGACATTCAGGCATCGTTCTTGCAAGGAGTGTAGTCTGTGCAGATTGCGCTGGAAGCTAGAGAGGTAGACAGCACACTTGTAACCGAAGGTCACGGGAAGAGCATGCTGCAGGTGTGTTCTTCCTGCCATTGGGCTGCCACGGCTTAGTTTTGGGACGAAGTTCGAGGGAAGATCGCAACTTACGTATCCTTATGTTCTACTGACAGACGCTCCAGAACCCTGATGAGCTCGCGTACCTGCCTCTCAACAAGAGCGATGCCATCTTTCATCTGAAGCATAGATGTGCAGTCTTGGATGTCTTGCGTCGTGGCTCCCCAGTGGATGTATTTGGCGTGCTCGCTGGGGATCATCTGAGTCATCTGCTCGACCAGAGGGAGGACCGGATAACCAACGATATCCGTATCGTGAGCAAGTTTCTCGAAGCTAGATACTCGTGGTCAGCGAATGATCAAATTTGAAGTCAGTCCGGCTTCGACGACCTACTCGATCTTTCCCAAATTGCAACCTTCTTTGATGACAGCCGCAGCCTCTGTCGGCACAACATTGGCTTTCGCTTGTGCTTGCGCGAGAGCGATCTCGACGTCGATCATGCGTGAGACATATTCCTCGTCGGAAAACAGCTGCCGAGCTTCTTCCGTGCCAAACAGGTTACGAAAGATTCGTGAATCAATTGCAGTGGCGTTCATGGCGACGGTAGAATTGAACAAGTTGTGAGTACTGTTTCTAAAAGTCTACAACTTCTTTGTCTGTAAAATATTTCGAGGCATCATCGGGAGTTGTGGCTATTGGCGAAGTCGGCGATCTAAACATTCGCAATAGTGTCGGTCCTGCTTAAGCCGGGCCGGAATAAGCTATTCCTACAGCGACAGGATTCATTGTCGCGGCAAAAAGCATCCTACCACGCGCGGTAATTTACATGTACCTTAGGAGTGCAGCCGGGATGAGCAAGTCAAGTGGCGGTCCGAGAAAGTTTTCTGGTGTCGACAGACAGCCCGAAGCACCATCTCGGAATAAGCCCTATTCCGAGTTGACAATCAAGGGCGACAGGCAGACTTCGACTGTTTGCGAGCTAGTAGATGGCATTTACCGAACGATTAAGCGTGCGCCAGCGATCTCCATCATGCTGGAGGCTGAATGTTATAAGAGCCCCACGGGGTATGCATTCTCCACTGACTCCAAACAAGTCAGATCGACCTGGCAGCCACCACTTTGACCGAACTGCCACCTGACCATGATGCGAGGCATGAATTTGCAATTGCTCCAGCTTGTGCTGGTAGTCGCACCGGCGTTTGTTCTTTTTGGCTACAATCAGAGTAACATCGGAGGCTATTTGTCAATCCGGGATTGGGCGTTGACATTCCCGGTAATCGATACAGTCACAACGACTGGCGAAGAGAAAGAACACAAACACACCATCCAAGGAATCGTGGTCGCAACATTCACACTGGGTGCGCTCATAGGAGCGCTGTCGTGCTCTTGGGCCGGAGATACGTTTGGTCGACGGAAGACTATCTTCGCCGCTGCGGTACTGACGCTCATCGGCGAGGTCTTGGAATGCTCTGCCTTCCAGTTGGCCCAGTTGGTCGTGGGACGGACAATCCTTGGTTTCGGCGTCGGCAGTCTCAGCGCCATCGTCCCAGTCTGGCAGTCCGAGACCTCAACAAGCTCCAGGCGCGGTAAAAATGTCGTCCTGGGCGGCATGTTTATTGCGCTCGGCTATAGCCTACAAGCCTGGGTCAATCTTGGCTTCTTCCAGATCAAGACTGGCTCGCTGTCCTGGCGACTACCCATTGCACTGCCGAGTGTGGTATCAATCATACTGATGGGCACGGTCTGGTTGTTCCCAGAAAGTCCCCGCTGGCTGGTCGCACAAGGCCGTGTATCTGAAGCACGAGACACCCTCGAAATCATAATGGGTATGTCTGCTGAACACAGCGATTCAGTCAGGGCAGAGTTGGATGCCATCGAACTGTCGCTCGAGGACAACCCTGCGGTTGGCATGAAGCTAAAAGATATGTTCACCATGGGACAAGGCAAATTGCTATATCGCTTCCTACTCTGCATTACCCTTCAATTCTTCCAGCAAATGACTGGCGGCAATCTCATCTCGGTGTACAGCACCATCATCTTCCAGAACGGTCTTTCCCTCGACAGCCAAACATCTCGCATCTTGTCTGGAGGCACCCTGACTTGGAAATTTCTCTCGTGTTTCGTGGCTTTCCTCACCATCGATCGCTTGGGCCGACGACTCGTCTTTATGATCAGCGGTACAGGAATGGCCTTGTGCATGATGGGTCTCGCGATCGCGACGAGCTTTTCAAGTACCAACAAGCCTGCCCAAGTGGTTTCCGTGTGTTTCGTCTTCCTGTTCAACTTCTTCATACCCATCGGATTTCTAGGCGCAAACTTCCTATATTGTACGGAAGTCGCGCCGACACAGCTACGAGCCAAGATGGCCTCCATATCCACTGCGAATCACTGGTTATGGTAAGTACTCGGGCTTGCTGAACACTTGCTTTGAGTCTGACTGACCTGACTTGTTAGGAACTTTGTGGTTACAATGGTCACACCTGTCGCAATCAGCAGCATCGGATACCGCTACTACCTTGTGTACACTTGCATTGGAATATGTGTACCATTCTTAGTATACTTCTACTATCCTGAAAGCATGGGTCGTTCTCTTGAGGAGATGGATTCCTTGTTTAGAGAGAGCAGTTCAGTCCGGGCTGTCGTTCGGGCATCTCTGCACGCTCCTCGACCGAGAAGCGAAGAAGAACCAGAGCCGATGTTAGAGAAAGAAGATTCTCAGGTCCAGTGCATGGAGAACAAGGCATAGAAGATGCTTTCGCGACTGGCACTGGTGATTAAAGCAATTGAGTTGATCGGTCTGGGATTCGGAGACTTTTAGAATGAGAGTCAGTTTGTAAAAGTTACTTAGTTGCCAAACAAACAGCTCGCTCTCAGACACGTGGCAACAATTGCTGTCTTCTCAAAGCCTATTGTACCTAAGACTCTGATGAATTTCAACTCTGCTGGGAGACCCCGAGACCAATATAAGCCAGCCAGATTGAGAGCGCTACGCTCTCAGTCTGGGCTGCATATCTGTCTGACGAGGCTGCAATTATGGCCACGTAAAGTACTCATTGCGAGTCGTGATTGTCCGCCGCCACGCACAACCACAAAGGTGGCAAAGCGCCTCTGGACTCAAGATCAACCGTTGGAGTGGCACACTCGCGGCAGCGATGCTGTTCGCTCAGCGAGGCGTAGAAAGCATACGAGGCCTGCTCCCGTGGCGCAGCTTTTGCTGCTATTGATATCTCTCTTCATAGTTGTCGTAGTCCTGCTCTCAGCAATGACGATTGTAGCTCGTGATCCACATGCCGAGCTCCTCTATCTTGTACAGGATAGCTTGAGGCTCCTTCTCTCCATCGAGTGCTTTACAGATGATTACCTTGCCCTGCTTCTCAAATATCTCCCTCTTTAGGACAACGAAATATCTCTTGTTAATAGCCTTCGGAGGTTTGGGAATCCCACGAACCCACGCACCAGCATCAGATAGGGAATGTCCTATGAAAGGAGACTGCCACGTGGTATCGGCGACCTTGGTGCCATGTATATACTTTGCTCCTTGGAAGTCAGGTAAGCGCTGATACGTGTCTGCTAGCCAGAGATCAGACGAGCCACGAGTAGCCTTGAGGTTGTCGCTGAGCATCTTATTGATACCCTGGAGAGACTCTTAGTTTATACATACAGATACATTGGAAGATCCTTGGTCACCTCAACTGGCATATCATCGATCACAACAAGCGCCACTTTGTCACTCTCATCCTCATCGGGATACCGTACCTTGCCCTGGTAGTTGTTTTTGCGAAAGAATTTGCGCCATTTTTCGTAGAACTCGTCCTCGGTGAGCATGGCTGAGGTACTGCATGGAGGTGTAGTTGGGCTACAAAGTGGTTTACTGGTTGTAGCCAGGTTCTCCTGCTGCTGCAAATTTGAGGTACTCCACAAGCGGTCCGGCATCAGTCTACGATTATAGTCGCTGCTCAAAAGTCTGCGCATGGCGTCATAGTAGCAAGTGTTAGTAGACGTAACCGAAAGCGAAAAGTAGGACTTAACCAACATCAAAGACTTCAGGGAAAATGATGCTGTATTTTCGGATTTCTTGCGCGCGCGGGATCGCGGTCGAGAGGACACCGAATGGCAAAGCGGACTGCCAGATGCTTGCCAACGTGCTCAACTCTGCAACAAAAGGCTTAATAGACTGACTGAGTCTAGGCTTGCTGGCTTTCGTCTCCTTGATCTTCAGTGAGTCTGATCGTGGAGCCCGCGCTGTCGTGGTGATTCTGCCGCTAAGTAGGTTGTCCAGTACTCCACTGAGCCAGTGTGCTGGATATCCGATGTTGCTCAGATGCAGGAGCAGGCGATAGAAGACGGTCAAGTTGAGAGGAGAGTTAATCAGAACCCACGACTGAATCGCTGGTTTATGCGCAGGGATGGTGAGCTTCAAGAAAAGCCGGTACAGCCAAGTCTCCAGCCTCTCACGAGGCATTAGGTCGGCGAAAGTTTGAGTCCGCTCAAGGCGGTGCCAGAAGTGGTAGCCTAGAAGCTTAGTTAGATCTCATTCTTGCCTCAGCGTAGTCATGCTACACTTACTATTCATTACCTGCGACATTCCCAATACGCTGGACGCCATTTTGTCGAGTTCAGGATCGCACGACCCGGAGCTGCGCACTCGGAAGACTTTCGCCAGGTCAGACGGTGCGCTTAGACTGACATACTCGTTGTGAAAGTGTGCTTCGGTTTTGAATCGCGGCGGATTGCGAAGGCAGGTAGATGTGATATAAGAGCCGTCTCCCGCGTGCGTCAAGGGCAGGGCATAGAGGAACCAGGCCAGAGTCCCACCTATGTAGTCAGGAATGTTCGAGAGATGGATCCTGTCGTAGACACGTGGATACTCCTCGCCTTCACTGATCGTTGCGTCATTTCCCTGGGCCGTGTCTGGGTCGCAAGAAGCGTTTGATTGCTGGCGGCGTCCTATAGCACCACATCGTATCTGTTCGAGTACTGTGGTTATGCTACCGAGGCACATCTCAATCTTCATACTGTTCTGGAGTTGGCCAATGCATTCTGCAAGAAAGTTAAACCACATAGCGACCAATTCGTACAAGCCCGCTCCCGACTTCGCAGGTATGAATTCACGCAATGCAGCACCGAACTGCCAGGGGTCATTAGCCACGTCAATATCGTGAGCATCCATGTTATTGAGTGCCTCAACCCAGTCGAGATCTATCATTGTGACATTGCTCGCCCAGTCCGCTTCAACTTTCTTAGCCACAGCATCTTTCCGCTCAATCTTCCGAGCGGAGGAGGCTTCGAATGCTGACCGGATGTCGTCTCCATATGCTGGATCGTGCGGCTTGGGCACTGCGAGCACGCCAGTCTGCTCGTAGAACTGCTTCTCCGTCTTCCACTCCGGCGCCGTCTCGGGCCGAGGCCCCATCGAAGTAGAATGATGGAGGTCCCACTTGACCTTCTCAGAATGTCGCTGCAAGACAATCTCCCGGCGCAATTTCGAGACAGATAGTCTTGCGCTTGCATCATGTTGCCATTGATTGAGCACTCTCAGCACTTGTGGTCGGTAGATGTGCGGGATGTCGAGATATGCTGGAGGCGGCTGTTTATCCTCAAGAATGTCAATGGCACGTTGAACACGTGCTTGGAGCATGGCTGCAAGACGGCCGGGCATGATAGGTGATAGGTAAATGTGTAGTAAAAGCATTGCAGAAGTTATAGACATGACTCCCGAAATACATTCCATATAAACTATAGGGGAAACCATAGCAATTCGTCGGCAGTTGGTGAAGTTTCCCTCCAGCCTTCGTCGATATCATAATGAGACGTTCCGCTTGGACACCATGCGCAGACTTATGGGCAACGATTGTGAGCAGTATTGCGCGCATCGTGGTGTAAAGGACCCCAGGGCTCTAGTTTAAAGATAGGGCAGAGGAACCTGTCGAAGGTCACGGCGCGCTATCAGTCTGCAATTGGCTATCTATGTCCGATTCGTCACTTCATCAGGCCCTGTGGAGGCCGCCTGCCAGTAGACAACTCAAACTGCACACTTGCCTGGGCAGTCAAGTTTTCTAGCCCAGTCAATGGTACTCAGCCACGGTGTATGCGATCATTGACTTGGCGTAGCAAGGGTGTCATAACAGGCCGATAGTTGAGGTCCAAGACGACACCGCCTGTGCTGCTCCGCATCCAAGCCGGAGGTAGAGTGAAGGACGCGCCAGGCTCGTCGCCAACTCGCGAAGCTGGCACACAGGAGACGACTATGGTAGGCTGCGCGAGATCGGAGAACCAACTTTCTTCGCAGGTCTCGATGACACGAATGTCCAGGTCGGCAGGAGTGACGCTGCGATGGCGGCCGCTAGCATGACCACCGAAGCCTGTGGAGATGATAGGGCATAAAGTAGGGCCAGCCTCTACTGTAATGCCACTGAAGTGCTTTGCGATCTTGAGCGCGTTGGCTAATGTCCGGTTGTAGATGACGATGTGCTTCACGTCAAGTTGAAGGAGTGCGTAGATCGCTGCTCTGGCCATAACCCCAGCTCCCACGACTAAGGCCGACGTGTTGGGAGCTATCGCGTTGGCAGGTGACAGACGACCGTGTATACAGCGCGCCATGCCGGTCCAGTCGGTATTTTCGCCGTACACGCCTACGACCTCTCCCTCACGCCCGCGATTGCGCCAGAAAGCATTGGGAGGTGGTCCGACACCGTCGAACGCGCAGCCAGCACGCATTGGAATGAGCGTGTTGATGGCGCCGATATTCTGGGCGTCAGTGCTCATTGCTCTGACATAGGGCAGGATGGTGATTTTGTATCCTTGCGCGATGCTGATGCCGCCTAGATTTGTATCATCCAAAAGAGCTCGATACTCATCCAGCGACCCGATGGACAAGGACTGAAAAGTATGGGGCATGGCGAAGTGTTGGTAGGCTTTGCGATGGATGGCGGGCGAGAGGCTTAGTGAGACGTCCACGCCGATGATGTAGAAGTTCAATGCATCCCATACGGAGAGGGAAAATAAAGCTTTCTGAGCCGTGTTGATAGTAATAGAGTCGTTACTGTGCGTGCTAGGAGGTAACGACTCTGTGCTTACGGGTGTAAGAATCTGGTTTAGACAGACAGACGGCCGGCCTTCGAGGCCTGTATTGTAAGCAATGAGAAATGGTCGTCGTGCAGATAAAGCGGCTACCTTCGCCCTAAGGCCAAGTATAGCCGGGTTGTCGTCGAAGACTCGAACGGGCTGTGTCAAACGCAAGCCATCCATTCCAAGCGAGTGCGCTGCTTCGTATACTTCCCAACGACGCTGCGTGTGCCATGCGTGCTCGCCGGCCTTATTATCGTGAAATGTGCCAATGATGAGCGTTCGACTTGCCGTACTGGACATGAGCCAAGACAGTTGATCTTTGGAAAGAGTCATGTCCAGTGTGATATAGCAAGCACCAGTTCGAATGGCATGATTGAGAAGCGCTCAATAACGATCGAGATCTTCCTGCCGCTGAGTGAATGCGACGTGATATACCACTGGACCATTGAAGTATCGTATAAGCATGGCCATTGCCCGGCTGATTTTGTTTATCAGGTTGGCATCACAAGCCTTGCTAGCATCCCCGCCGTGACTAATCTCGAGCTGGCATGCATCAGCACCACAATTTAACTTTCGACGCATGTCAGGACTGTCCAGCTCTTCCAGAGGTACTGAGAGCAGGTAGGTATATTGGGACCGTGTCGGTGAGAGGAAAAGGCCATCTTCGCGTTGCGAGCCATCATCCCTGGTGTTCCGGACGGTGGAGTTCACAAAATGCACAAATGCGAGTTCAAGGTTCTTCAGCATAAGAGTGCGAGGAGAGAGGGTGGGATCTTTACCATGTTGTTCGATCGCAGATGACCTAGTGGGCAGCGTCGATTCGGGTATTTGCTCGTCAAGGTTATGAAACTTCAAATTCGAGCATGTCCTGTAAATTTTGTCGATCCTGTCGAGCAGGGATTGGACAGTCGAAGCGTCGACGGTCTTGAAATATTTCCGTAACCCTTCTGCAGCACGGGTGACATGGATCACTGGATGCGTCTTCGAGTAGCTCTTGAGGAGCAGAAGGCCAGGTTCGTCCAGGAATCGTGCTGGCCAAACGATAACGCACTCGTCTTTATGTTGCTGTAGGACATGCTCGACCGCGGAGAGGGGAAAGCCATGCTCCTGGCGGGCCAAGGAAGCTATGTCGACAACGCGCAGTCCAAAGCATTTTTGAGCGATGACGGCCAGAGTGGACTTCCCAGTCCCAAGTGCTCCAACGAGGATGATGGAGACATTTTCGCCGAAACGAGGCGAAAAGTGCTGAGGAGGAAAGCGTGGCAAGTCCGACATTAATGTCCGTGGTCACATACCGTATTGAGGGAAATCTGCAGCGCGGAAGATACGCTTACAAACAAGGCTTGTGAGAGCATCATCTCGCCAGAATGCACAAGTATGTCAGGAAGGATGATGGAGCGGATGGAGGCAGCATGTCGGATCAATACTCTGACACTGTTCCCTTGTGCTTTGATGTTGTGCGGGTGTTGGATGAGCCGCAGATGGAAGTGAAGTCATGTAGCAGCCGCCCAGAAAGCGCCGTCGAGTCCACGCCGGCAATGACGCCCTGAATAGTAATGACAACACCAGCATCAGTAACCGCCGTTCACTACCAAAAAGCGCACATCTCATGCGTGCGACCGTTGTCGCTCGCGTAGAGCGAAGTGCGATGGCGAACAGCCCACCTGCGCAACTTGCGCCACTGCCAACGTTGCCTGCACCTACGGCACACACACCAAGAAGCGTGGTTTGCCCACCGGCTATGTCCGCCTACTGGAACTTCTCTGGGCTTTGGTGTTCGACAAGGTTCCAGGTGCAGAAGATGCAACAATGGAAGCGCTTCGTTCCGCCAGCGTGGTCGTTGGCGATGCTGGCGTAACCCTGCTCTCCAATGCCCAGGGCCAGACGCCTCACAGCAATTACCTGCTGCTGAATGACCTCTGGGCAAGGAGAGTTGAATAAGCGACCCTAGGTCGGGATACATTCGTAGTTGGGTGGTCTATCTAAGTGCTAGCTACAGTACGCAGAATAAGTATCTGCGTGGAGTGGTCCGTGCCTGACTTGCTTGGCATACCAATGTAAGTGAATAGATACCCGGTCTGGGGCTTCACTTCCAATAAGGAGCAGGGTACGAGAGGCGATCGATGCCCGCGTCATAGCGATTGATGCTGGCGTTGATGAGGGTGGCATGGTGAGCTTCGGCTCGCCGCACTTCAACACGACGACGCAAGCGATCGAGTTCAACTTTGCCGACCATGCAGCCGGAGAGGCGGCTCTGGCATTCATCTTCTTGTTCCAATTCTTCTTCGGTGCCCTCAGCAGTTCCATCCCCTGGACTTACCAAAGCGAGATCTTTCCGCTTGCAGCTCGTGCCAGAGGAACGTCGCTCTCCACCTCGATGAATTACATGACCAATTTCTGGCTTGGTCTTTATATGCCAGAGGCTCTGAACGCGGCATCTTGGAAGGTTTACTTTATTTTCGGCAGCATAAATTTTTGTTGCGCAGCCGCTGGGTATCTATTTTACCCAGAGACGTCTGGAAGAACGTTCGAAGAATTGGATTTGCTGTTCACACCACAGCGTAAGACCTTGGTGTTCCTGGACAAGGACACCTCAAAGTGGCGGCGTTTTACAAAGCAGGGGATCTTGAGCAACTATCCTGTCGAAGCGGCTGAGATACTGCAGGGGACATTGGTCCTCGATCAGAAGTCACATCTCAGCGCAGAGCATTTGGAAGGGCATGGTGTATGTCATTATGATGAGAGCAAACTTGGATAGGAGTGGAGATCAGTGTTCGAACAATGATGAGCTGGTGTTGTTGAGATTGATCCCTATGCAAAGCTTCGAATCACAAACTTTGTTTCTATCAATAACGGTGTGCCGAGCCCATATCTAGTTGTCAAAGTCATGGCTGAGGAAGCTTGTGATTACGCGATGACCGTCTCATTTACAATGGCGTAAATTGGCGCGTTCACAGTCTTGAATGCAGAAGATGCAGTGCATTTATTTTGGTTGTCGCAGCTGCTGTAGTTGGGGTCGAGAGTAGAGGCGGTCAGGTTAGCGTAAGCCAGATTATCCTGGCATTGAACCTCGTTGCAGATATGTTGCTTGATGCCCAAGTTGAACGTCTGGTAGTCCGTGTATGCTTCGACGCGGAAAGACCATTCTCCTGGAATGTAGCTTATGTCTGGGCAACGATACCAGTCCTCTGGCTGAGCTGACTGTGCTGTCGAATCCCACGAAGGACCATCGCATTTGATGCGCCAGCCATTCTGGGCGTTAGTCAACAAATCGAAGCCGATGATGCTTGCAATTGAAGAAGACGTGTCCGTAGGGGATTTTGGGCCAGTAGAGTGGTACCTGATTGGCCAGTTGGATGGCGTGGGCAGAGGAACTGGTGGACACTGGCTAGGAAAGGTTGTGGATGGTGGACCGTTCTTCTGGAAATCGTACACAATCGCTTGCCCTTGGCCGCCCTATAAACGTGTAAGTGGCTTGCCTAAATGTGATATAAAATGAGCGGGAACGAACATTTTGGTAATGTGCGCCGCATCCCTTCGCCCAACAACCATAGCCGTTCAGATCGCTCGGAGTGGCATTGTAAGATGCAAGGACCGTCTCGCTGAAGGAACCCTGAACAAAAGTTTGATTGATGATGAGACTGAAAGTGCTGTTGTCCGTGTACGAGGTCAATATGTATGAGATGGTAGGGTCACTGCATGTCAAATAGTCCGAGGGGAAGGGTTGGTTTGTTGAATTCCAGCGGAAGTCAGTGCATGATATCGCTCTCTGGTTTTGGTTCGTTGGATCCGCAATGTCGAGTCGGACTTGCTCGACGTTATTGACGTCTGAATCATAGGGGTCGTATGGTTGATAGGTGGTGATTTGTAGCAGGAACTCTTTTCGAATGGTAGCGTTGAAGCAAGGCCCGTCACTATTGCCGTTGTTGCCACTATCCTTTTTGACCAATGGGCTGGCGACAGCACATACGGCCAAGAAAGCAGCTGCTAACAGGATCGGATTAACCATTGTCGTCTGTGGTGTGAATGTCTTGAGCGTACAAGAATGGGATGAAAAGAAAAATAGACAGATGTAGGCGTGAACTGGATCAATATATAAGTACGTGCCGCACAGATTATAAGTGATGAGGCATGCCCAATATTGCCTGCGTGCTCTGGCTCCTTCTCTAGAACTGAAGACCCACCCTGTAGCGCTTTCTGCTCGTGATGGACCAGATGGAGATGGGCGAAAACCAGAAGCGGTAGTATAACCTTCGTACAATAGATTAGGTTACATCCGGAAGGGACTTGGCGAGCACTGCATTTTAGCCTCTGCACCTGATTTCTAATTTGGACCACAAGTCGACATTCGACCCAAGAAGGACGACACATTGAGCCATCGCTACGTGTAGTGGAAGGCCAAGGATTACGAGAAGCGGATGGGACCAGCAGCACAAGACGAATTGCGCTATTTCCTGTGTCGAGGTGGGGAATTAGGCAACAATAGATCCGATTGCCGTCCCGCTTTTCAAATGGTCGGGTGCATAGCTCTAAACAACCACTTGAAGAAACTGAACCAAACCACTCATAAAAGGTTATTCCTACTTCCCTTTTACACGCATTTGGTAAGCGCTTCAGCTAATATATGGACAATAGAGGCTAGTAGAGAGAGCTACTTGAACTGCCAGGAAGGCAACATCAATTGAATGGGCTGGGCTAAGCGACGTAGCTCTCGCTAAAGCCTGTATGTTGTGACCAATCTTGCTCTCCGCTAAAAATATCTCCAACTTCAACGTGCTTTGCCAGCTGAGGTCTGCATACTGATGGCACATCACCACGTTCCAGATTCCTGCAGACCAGGGGATTACTATACCTTTTGCAATCTTGGCAAAGTTCTTCATCCAGCATCATATCGCTGCAGATGCAAAACTCTCCTGCTATGAGACACCTTGATTTCTGCCTCGGCTACAGTGATGGCGAGTAACATAGGAATGTCTGCACCTACATCTGGAGGTCCTCATGGACAAAAGCTTTCACCCATACACACTTTCTTGCCAGAAGGGCGCATCAGGCTGTTTGAGCTCGACTTGCGACCCGGAAAAGATGTTGCCGGCACCCTCCATACGGTAAAGATAGGGTCAGGCGGAGCGCCTTACTTTGCTCTATCGTATGTCTGCGGCACTGGGGCCAACAACCGCAAGATTTCCGTAGACGGTGAGACCTTCAAGGTCAAGTCGAACCTCTACGATGCACTCACAACACTTCGCACATTCTTCCAAGGCGAGAAGACGTCCAAGGCTCTGTTGTGGATTGATGCAATCTGCATTGACCAAAGTGACGAGCAAGAAAAAGCCAGGCAAATTAGAAACATGCATGATGTCTTCTCTGGAGCCCAGGAGGTACTTGTGTGCCTCGGAAATGTGTCTGATGACGTGAACTTGTTTTTGCATGTCCTGGCCTGGGACGAGCTTTTCGCAGATCTCAAAACCAGGCTTGCGCCAGAGCATCTGAAAAGGCTTCAGGATTCTATGGGTACGCAGGGTGAAGACATGCCATCGTCGGAAAGAGTGAAACGCTGGACGGCGCGGCGTCTTGCTTGGCTGATAAACCCGTCGACACTCTTAGCCGGGCTCGAGCAACATCACCGGTCTGCTGAAAAAGATCTTTGGTCGAACTATGTAAACCAAGAGACAGCAGAACGTATCGCTCTGATTCTTGGTGTCAGTATGTGGCTTCGGAACTATCATGGGGTAGCATATCAGAATCTATACGCCATGCATGTCTTCTTGGAGAAACTGGATGCTGCCAACATAGCCAGTCTCTACACGAAAAAGGAGGAGCTTCAAACTATAGTGGAGGCTATTCTAACTACACATGGTCTGCGAGACGATCTTTTCCGCCTGGACCACAGGTTCTGGAGTGCCATCCATGCTTTCATCCGCCACGAATGGTTCCAGAGAGTGTGGACTTTCCAGGAAGCATTACTCGCCAAGAAGGCCCAATTCTTCGCCGGAGAAGTACGTGTCACCTGGAGAAACATCGTACGCCACACTCTGAGCCTTCTGACAGTGGTTACTGCAGATAATCTGCTCAAGACTCTTGACTCGACTGTTCAGGGAATCCAAGCTGTTGAACAGCCCATTGAAACAGCTGGACATGTCGTAACATGGATGCTATACGCACAAGACGAGATTCACGTGAGCCTGACCTATTTGTTCATGGTCACATCAAATCGTAGGGCCACAGTAGTCAAGGACAATGTATACGCCCTGCTCGCACTGCTGGACAGTGGCGAGAGCGATCTAATCACAATCGATTACTCCAAGTCGGACGCCGAGGTGCTAGCCAGTGCCATCAAAGTTGCTTTGCTCTTCACATCTTCTAATGCTAGCAGCAATGGTGATATGTCAATTGCCTATTTCTGGGAATATGCTGGACTATGGGAGTCATCCACAGAAACACAGCCACCCGTGGAAAACCTTCCGTCGTGGTGTCCTGAGCTACGCGGAAACGTGGATCTTGTTCCGCTGACGATCGGTGGAGAAGGAATGGTGGTATGGGAGCCCTTTCCGCTCGATGTTACCAAGAAGTCAGCACCCTACGCTCGCTACGACCACAGGTCGGGATTCGACACTATCGGCCTGACGGTGTTGAAGCTGGACAAGATTAAGCAGTGTATGAACACCGTATGTCCTCTCTCGATCCACGATTGGTATCAAACCTCCATGCGAAAGTCCGAGAAAAAGACGTACGCAAAACGGGTGCCTGCTCAAATAAAGTGGTTGCGCGATCTACAAAGTACGTTCCCACCAAAATTTGGGGATTCAGGAAGCGTGTCACGCCTGCTGGAAGAATACCTTTACGGCACAAAGAAACACAAGCTCCAAACCATCGGACTAATCGATGACTTCTCGGCATCTTTGACGATTTTGCTGGGTGTAGCTACAGGAGCACGAAGTGCAAGTGAGGAGGAGATGCTAATTATAGGCGAAGTCTTTGTAATTTTGATATCGCAGCGACACCGATACCTGTTTGAGACAGCGACAGGGCGAATCGGGTATTGCGCAAGACCACCAGAGCTGGGAAGCCAGCTCATAGTTGTGCCACGTGCTTCTCTGTTGCACATGCTCTCGGCCGACAGCAACAAGTACGTTGGCTGCGCGGCTATCTCTGGCATGATGAATGATACTATGCTAGATGTATTGGATGAGCGAAAGAGCGACTGGGGGATGGTATATCTGAAATGAAAGAGCATGGTCAACTTACGGAGATCAGATAGCGTAAGCCAACAGTGTGCGACCGTCAGATCTTCCCAAACCACTCTCAACGGCATTCAAAGTGTTTCAGCCTCGCGTGCCGCGGTGCTGGCGGGCTGGAAGCACAGTCCCAATTCGCAGAAGCTCGCATTTCAACTCCATTGGACTGGTGTGTGACGAGAACGTTTCGTCCATACATCTTGCCATCTCCAAGCCGCAACAAGCCACAATCTGTTCAACAGGAGCGTACCACGTCGCATTGGATTTCAATCCTTTGCCGTCAATTCAGAAACACCGAATCGAACAATTGCCACGGAAGCATGGTGCGACATTACCACAACATATGTCGATGTCATGGCTAAGTGCGAAGATGTGACCAATTGCACGGCCATCGCTGTTTGCAAGTCGTTATCGTCACCTTGGTCAGAAACTGCAACGGCACTCGATGGCATAACTTTCATGAACGCTTCTGCACTGGCAGGTGATGAGCTGTGGACCGCATTCTATGACGGACCAGTAGTCCTGACACAAACGGCAGCGAAGTTTTTCTTCTCCGTCTTCATGTCAGCTGCTGCGACCCGTAGCAATGGCTACACTGCCATGGAACAGTTCTTCCTAAAACCTGACGTTCCTTTCGAGCTTGTTGCTTCGGATTTCCAGACCGACGGCGTACCTGTCTACGAGGTAACGCCAATCGCGGACATTGGTGCAGTGTTATTCTCTCGCCGCCTCGCCCAGTTGTTGAATACTTTTTGGATAGCGTCCTACGCACCCTTAGCGATTATGACTGGATCAACGTCGTCCGATAACATGGTCTATAACCTCTCGCAGGAGAATGATGGTGCTCACTTTGCTGATCGCAGCGGCTCTAACGTCACCACTGCCGATGTTATTGCCACTGAAGTCGTGCTTAAAGTCAACAAGGCATGGGCTGCAGGGCTCACCATCATATCCTCCCTCCTCATCCTTGCTGGAATCTCTGGGTTCCTGTTAGATGTTTGGCAAAAGTCGCCATCGGTCATCGACTTCTTCGTCAGCAATCTCAGACAGAACCCCTATGCCGACATCGGGGAACACAAGTCCACTGAGGACGGAGCTGATATGGCTCGGAGGCTGAAGCACACGATGGTTCAGATTGGAGATGTCAGGCCAGGTGAAGATATCGGAATGATTGCAATTGCCACTCCAACAGTCTCGACCCGTGCAAGAGGTACGAAGGCGGAGGAAGTATAGTTGACGTGTCGGGCGTGCTTCTCACACGAGACTTGTCATCTATATTGTCAATCATTAGGGTAGCTTACTAGTATATCAGCCATTGTCGTTAGATTTGATCACCTATGGAGTCTCTAGAATTCAAACTGGGCACGAAAGAGGACTTCATTTGTGCTTTCTAACAGCCAACACCCAGTCTCTCTAGCCTGTGCCGCCAACAGATTCTTCGCCATCATTCAGACAATCCACAATGACAGCACTCACTAGCTTTCAGAAGTTCTTCAAGACGAAGGGCAAGAAAGCTCAGTAAAATAGAACGCCGACCCAACATTGGGATCATCCACCGAATTAGCATCAAAGTTATCAACCAGCGAAGTATAGTAAAAGCACCCCGTAGGTCGGTGAGTGACAAAATTGTCAACAATCGCATACGCAGTGCAACCCGTTTGAGAGCGGCAGACCGCCGAGCACAGCTCAGGAGTCGTATTGCCAGCATCGTAAGGACTAGGACGCGGGTTTCCGCGGTCGTAGCCCTGCACGTTACAGATAGGGTTGGAGTGCGGGAGCGGTGGCGAGGAAGATGTGACGGTGCAGCTGATGTCATAGAAGTAGTATGGGCTGCGGGTGGGGGAGAAACTATTGGAGGTGTCGTCGGGAGTGAAGTTGTTGGTGGTTGAGGCGGCGTAGAGGTAGCAGGTGCCCTTTCCTATGGCGAAGGATTTGCACTTGGTGTCTTTCTTGCACAAGGCGGCGCACAGTTGAGGGGTGTTGGCTTTTGTGTCGACTTTGTAGGCTGGCTTGGTGGCAGAGCTATGGCCGGAATTGTCGTAGCCAGAGATTCCGCATACTTGCGCTGTGGCGGAGCCAGCGGCGAGAAGGATTGTTGCGATGGCGAAGGACTTCATTGTGGGTTGAAAGTGGATGATGGATTTGTTGCTTTAAAAGACTTCAAAAGGCCACCAGATAGCGATGTGTGATAACCAGTGTGATGAAACGAACTGAAGGAAGTAGGTGAGAGCCCATCTCTTCATGCCATGTGGCTTTCGCGTTGCGTCTTATACAGGATTCTATGTGGAGAATACGAGCAGGAAGGTGGCCTGAACCATTAGTGTGAGGTACCACCCGCATTGTTGGGTTTCGCCGATGTAACCAGATCTACCGAGCCAATCGTCGTGTAAATCTAGGTAGCTCATAGGGCCCGAATAGGACCAGAATCGAATTATGGTTTTGATCGTTTGGAATTCCAAAGTTTAGAAGCCGGCGTGAGCCGTGTGTACCGTTGGATCTGAGGCTTTACGGCACTAGATCTTCCGTGAAAGTTGTTGACGTTTCGTCACAGTACGTTGTATGCACAGGAAGCATTCGATTCACTCAAACGTGAGTATACAAAGTTGAAATTTCAATTGCTCGACGCATGGAGATTCTATATGTGGAATGATAGGTGGTAGCATTGATGTTGGAGACTTCCGTGGCTCATCGGATCTAATGGCCGACGTCACGCACGCGGCAATCTGGTCCGGACTTGTGCGTATGTGGCGCGATGTTTCTACCCAGTGGTTTGATAGATTATGAATAGGGTATAGCTCCAGGTACTCGTCTTCTTCAGCCTCACCGTGGCCAACAAGGCAGCAACGCTCTTTCTTGAACTACCGCATTTTCCGCGGTCACGACGCGCCACATGTCGCTGCTGATATATTCAGCACCAATCAATAAGCACACGAAGACAGCATCAGTAAGTCACAATCGGCTTCTTCCATAACGGCATCGACATGTTGAAAATCGAGCAAGAGCAAACCGCTCAGACTTTTGCCTCAGGCGGTAATTACTCGGCCTCTCCAGCTCTTCTAGCGATTGACTAGAAGTCTTCACGTTCGACTCGCTGTTTCTTCGTCGCTGTGGATGAACTGTACAGCCTGCACGGGCGATGTTGTAAGAGTTTAATTTCGACTCTTGGCGGAAGAATCAGCCTGCACGCGAAGCGTAGGATACTTTGCATGCTTCGATCACACACGCGATTCAACTAGAAACGAACCGATCAAGCTCAATTGCAATTCTTGTTTTGATGTTTTCATTCAGCATTGATCGCGTCTATACATATCTCAAGATCTTCCAAAAGCCCGACCAGGGCAGAGCGGGCCTAGCCATTCTATTCCCCTAAGATCCCAACCTACAAAATCCTCTCCTTGACATACAAGTCCACATACTCGTCTACAGGCATCTTGTAAAGCTCAGAAGGGTTGTTGCCCAAATCGGTCAACTTCTTGACGTGTGCCTCGCTGAAGTGCGGGCCCAAGTGGCGCACGTACTTCTTCATGATCTCAGGCTTGGCCTCCTCGCGACGCAGCCTGTGTCCAAGAGGAGCCTCGACGACTTCCTCCTCAAGAACAGTGCCGTCCTTGAGAGTGACGGTGAGAGCGTTGGCGATGGTGCGCTTCTCGGGGTCGTGGTAGTCCTTGGTGAACTGCGGGTCTTCGACACAGGAGATGTTCTTGCGCAGGCTCTCGACGAGCGGGGAGGTGGCGGCCTCGGAGCCGTCGGTGTAGTCTTCTGCCGTCAGGCGGTTAAAGGCGAACATGGTGGCGACCATGTATTGGACGCAGTGGTCGCGGTCGGCGAAGTTGTCCATGGGCTTGAGCTGCTTGTCGATGATGCGGATGCAGGCCTCGTGTGTGCGGTTGACGACGTTGGCGATGTCGGCGGCGCTCTTGCCCATGGCCGCCAGCTTCTTGTTGAGCTTCTCGGCGGCCTCGACGGCGGTCTGCGAGTGGAATTCGGCAGGGTACGAGACCTTGAAAAGCACGTTCTCCATCACGTAGGAGCCATAGGGGCGCTGGAAGTCGAACTTCTTGCCGTGGAAGTTGACGTCGTAGAAGCCCCAGGTGGGAGCGGAGAGAACAGTAGCCATACCACCCTCACCGGCCATAACCTTAAGACAGACGTTGACGGCGCGCTCGCAAGCGTCACCGGCGGCCCAAGACTTACGGGACATGGTGTTGGGGCTGTGGCGGTAGGTACGCATGGACTGGCCGTCAACCCATGCCTGGGAGATGGCATCGCGAGTCTGAGCCTCGGACAGGCCGAGCATTTGCGAGACGACAGCAGCAGAAGCAACCTTGACGTTGACAACGTGGTCAAGACCGACCTTGTTGAAGCTGTTCTCGAGCGCCAAGCAGCCCTGAATTTCGTGGGCCTTGACCATGGCCTCCAGAACGTCCTTGACAGTGAAAGTAGCGCCATTGGCGACCTTCTTTCCGCCAGCCTTGTTGGAGCGGTTCATCCAGTCTGCAACAGCAAGAATGGCACCCAAGTTGTCGGAGGGGTGACCCCACTCAGCTGCCAGCCAGCAGTCGTTGAAGTCCAACCAGCGGATCATGGCACCGATGTTGAATGCACCACGGACGGGATCGAGCTGGTAGGGTGTACCGGGGACCTTGGTGCCATTGGGCACGGTAGTACCTTCAACGACTGGGCCGAGGAGCTTGGTGCAGTGGGGGAATTCGAGGGCCTTGAGACCACAGCCGAGAGTGTCAAGGAAGACAAAGCGGGCAGTGTCAATCTGCAGTCATGTGTTAGCAATTGTCTATACTCTTTCAAATCGTTCCATCCCAGCTTACAGCCAAATCCGAATCAATCTTGTAGTTGTGGATGTACGAGGCCATGTCCACGATCTCTTGGTCATACTCGGCGGCGGGAGCAGGAGACGCAAAGGCGTCACCGGCGGAAGCTTGCACCATGGTTGTTGAGAATGTGCGGGCGGCGTTGTGTCGTGCAGATGGGAGGAAGGAGAAGGAAGATTTCGTAGCTTGTTGGGCTACTAATCTAGTAGAGCTGCGGAGTGGAGCTCTGACGATGCTGGTGCTGCGTGCGGCGGCCCTGGCGAAGCTGCGGCTGGCGATAGCGCTCATAGCTGGCGGTATGGGAAGTGGCAGAGGAGACGAGACAACAATTGCACTTCAACGACCTCCCAATGGCTAGCGAGGAAAGAATTGGAAGTGATGGGAGAGAGGGAGCTGCTTAAGCCGACGAGGTCCCAAGTCGGCTCTGTCTGGGGCCCCACTGAATGTTTGGGGTTGGCCCGAGGCTCATGGGACAGCTCGGATCACCTTGTTGTCAAGCCTCTTATCTGATGTCAGGAACCCCGATGCTGCCCATTTGTGCGGTGGGCTGTCTTGTGCGGCTGTTTAAAGCCGAGGAACATGGTATTCCCAGAACCCAATTCCATACATTATCATGTAACAGCAGTACAGCCATGCCATTCGACCCTCCAACATTGAAGAGACAGATCTGTAGGCGACCATGAATCTTGCCAAACACGTATCGTGAATCGGTGCATAGGCAGCTCAGGTGAATCCGAGCCCACAACTTCTTCATTGAATACAGGCCACGCAAGTTACACATTATCTTCAGGGACTCACCACCCCTGTTCATCCATCATAACCTCCCAATTGTCCTCATCAAAAGCCACATGGAACCCACTAATCGCATCAGCCTGGTACTCGGAATACTGCACCTCCGTCCTCCCAACAGCCTCATTCGGCGTCTTGCATATCAGCACTTCGCAATCTCTCTGGCTTTGACCTGGGTCTTTCTTCTTCAAGACAGCGAAATAATTCCTGCTGACAGCTTTCGTGGCAATATCAACACTCTTGACGAAACTCGCCACCTCGTCGAGCGATTTTCCGATGAAAGGGGAGCGCCACTCCGCGGCGACTTCGGTGTGGCCCCCGACTCGTTTGCCCGTGTAGGCGGGCAGGTTGTCGTAGGTGTCTATAAGCCATAGGTATGGGTATCCTAGACTCTTGCAATTGGCATCGAGAAATCGGGCCACGGCCTTGACATATCCAGTCAGCAGGTAATCAAATCGGCACATTGATAGCGAGGGATAAGGAAGCCGATACACACTTCATTCGGGACATCTTCTATCACAGCCACCAGCATCATGTCCCAACTCCGCTCTTCGTCGTCGAGAACAAACTGTCTCTCAGCCGCCGCATCGATAGCCGCATTCTCCTCGTCCGAATTCGCGAAGGCTTGTTCTTCGTGTATTGAGGTGTATTATCGTGGTTGGAGGTGCATTCCGTCCGTCCGATGCAAGGCAGAAGCAGAAGAGACACCGACACGAGACTCTTTGGAAAACGAGCGTCACGACAGCAAAACACCAAGTCATGCTAGCTTAACGCGTGAAACACACAATTTCGTCTCAAACGTAGCTCGAAATCCTTCGACAAGTCTGCTTTCTGTGGTGGCACAAAGTCGGCGACATCGAGATCTAAGGCGATTCATAACACGAGAACCGACTACCGCAGCGATTCTACACCCGTTCGGCTTGCCCTTCAGCACCCATGACCCAAGACTACGACTGTGGTTTCTCTGCAAACACGTCTCAACATCTCTTTGAGAGAGGATGCAGCAGATTGGAATGGAGAGAGACGTCTTTCAAACTCAACGTTATCTATATCAGATACTAAACACACAGAATAGCTAAACAGCCTCCTCCCACCTGTCCTCTCCTTCATCATTCCTCCATTTTCCCCAATCCACCACAATCAGAAATGAAGAGAGATAAAAAAGTTTGTTCGTTCTCTGGTATCACAGCAATAATAAAAAAGCAAAATTTTTCGGATCACTCACTAGCAAGCAGGAAACACTCCTACTGCTCCGAGCTTCTAGTGCTCCTCTTGTTGACCTCCGCCTTGGCCTTCTCAGTGCCGCTAGCGACAGCCTCGGCAACCTGCTCCTTAGTCTGGTTGGCCTTAGCCTTAGCCTGCTGAGCGTTGGCCTTGACTTGCTCCTTAGAAGGAGCAGCAGCGGCGCCACCGGTGAAGAGACCGAGGAGGACGAGGAAGAGAGTGACGACACCGATGGCGATACCGGCGGCGACCTCGGGAACGAACTTGATGGCCTCGATGGGGTCACGCGCGGCGATCACGGTGAAGAGGTTGATCTTCTCCTTGGTGTAGGCGACGGGGTCGTCCATGAAGGTCATGTCGGAGGGGGACTTGGGGGAGTCGGACTCGTCTTTCTTGGGCTTCTCAGCCTCCTCCTGGGCCTTCTCGACGGCCTTCTTGACGTCGAAGGTTTCCTGGGCGAGCTTCTCGGCGTCGGAGACGGAGTGGCCGATGTAGATGTTGTCGAAGAGGATGTCGTTCTGCATGGTCCAGATTTCGAAGCCGATCTAAAATTTTTGTTAGTCTCTAGCGCCGATTTTTAGAAGGAATGCTTTCACTTACTCCGCCCATGGGCTCAAGGTTGGCCGGGGTCTTGTCCTCGAAGTAGTCAGGGTTGGCAATCTTGGCAGGAGCCCAGACGCCCTTGTAGAGAGGGTTGTCGATGAGAGGGGCGGTCCACTTGCCCTTGAAAGCAGGGTTGGGCTTCATGGGCTTGGTCCAGGGACCGCAGCCAGAGACTTCGTCGCAGTTGGGGTTGCGGACGAGAGGAGCGTCCCAGTCACCATCCTCCTCATCATCCCAGTCCTCGGGCTTCTCGGCCTCGGGGTCGGGGATCATCTCAGGCTCTTCCTCGAGCCAGTCAGCGGGCTTCTCGGCGGCCTCGTCGACAATCTCGTAAGGCGCGTCCTCATCCCAGTCCTCGGGCTTAGTTGCCTCAGGGTCAGCGACCTTGGCCTCCTCGACCCAGTCGGCAGGCTTGGTGTCGTTGGGGTCGTCGATCTCCTCAGCCGGGTTGACAGCGGGGAGGAAGTCCTCGAGGAGAGAGCCCTCGCGGACCTGCTCGCCATCAACCTTGATCTGGTAGGTCTGGTCGGGCTTGATGATAAGAGTGTAGAGAGCAGACTGCTTGGTGATGCGAGCCATGGGGGAGTTCTTGAGGTGCTTCTCCTCGTACTCGCCAGTCTTGGGGTTCTTGTGGCGGAAAATGAAGTGGACCTTGTTGGTGGAGCCGCACTTGTCGGGACCGAACATGATGATGTAGGGAGAGGCGTTGGAGAACTCCTCGGCGTGGAGGGCCTTGTTGTCCTGGAGGAGCTTCATGTAGGCACCACCGCACTCGAGGCCAGCCTGGAGCTTGACTTCGTACTGAACGACAAGGGTGTCATCCTTGTTGGTGATGGGCTTGTCGAACTTGCTGGAGATGGCGTGGTGGGCGGCCTTGTCCTTGAGAACAAGACCCTTGTCGCCGTCAATGCCGCGGAGGACAGAGGGCTCCTCGACGGACCACTTGCCGTTGTATGTCCACTCCTCCTCGGTGCCCTCCTTCTTAGCGTGTGAGACCTTCCACCTGGATTCCCAGTCGTCGGTGAACTGCTCGAGGAAGGGAGCTTTAAGTGTGGTAGGCTGGCGAGAAATATTAGCATTGGCTCGGTGGCAATGTCTCCAATGGCCGGAGCTCCAATGGCAGCACTTACGGTGAAGGTGGGCTTCTCGACAGCGGACGAGGTCACGGACTCGACGGCCGAGGCGACAGAGCTAGAGGCCTCCTGGGCAGACTCCTCAATGTCCTCGAGGACGTCCTTAGCAGACGCGACTGCGGCGTAGCAGCCGAGCGCGAGGATGGAAGCAGCGCGCATGGTGGGCTGTTATGTGAGGTTGACGGGCTTGGACGTCTGTGTGAGGCGCACGGTGAGAGGAGACAGCGAGATCAAGCTCGAGCTGCGGAAGTGTATAGAGGAGAGGTGAGGTTGGGGAGAGGAGGTGATGTGGTGGAGTGGTTGAAGGCGGCTTTCTAAGCTGTCCTTTAATAGCAGCCGGATCAGAACAGCTGGCGTTGCTCCAACGTTGTGCCGCTAGAAACCCTGAGCTGCGGGGAATCGAGCTTCACAGCAGCCGTGCGCCTTCGGCTGTGCCATTGACTTGTACTTGGCCGCAGTCTTCACGGGTTTTGTATTACTCTGGCCCGTTACAATTAAGTGCTTGGTGGACAGTGCTCGCGACTATCTGTGAAGGCAGTAAAGTGACTCGAAAATGTATGTTCACCTAAGTAACTATCGATGTTAATGTCATTTCAATTGATTATCTATCTACATGCCATATCATCAAGCATGAATATCCGCCCAGAAAGAATGCCAGCGCCAATGCAAATGCATGCGACTCATCCAAAAGCGCGTCGCGAATGTATCATACAATTATAGCTCCAACACAAGTCGCGCTCATCTCAGCCCAATCATCATGACACCTCGAGCCCAGCCTCAGTCAAGCCCTTCTTGAACTGATCCTTCAAATCTCCACCTTCCTCTTTCGCCTCCTTCTTCGTCTCCTTCAAGCTCTCCAAGAACATCTTCTCAACAGCCTTCTCGCCCTCCTTCTCAGCCGCCTTGTCTTCCCCAGCCGTAGCGCCCTCGCCAGCAACACGCTCATCAAGGGCAAGCTTGCTCTCGCCGAGCGCGTGGATTTGCTCTTCTATGGTGTGCTTCGTGACGAGGCGCACGACGTCGACATCTCTAGTCTGGCCGACGCGGTGAGCGCGGTTCTCAGCTTGAATGTCGTCCTGCGGGTTGAAGCCGGAGTCAAAGATGATGACTTTGTTGGCGGCGGCAAGGTTAATACCGGCGCCACCGGCTTTGGTCGAAAGCATGAAGACGGTGATGTCCTGCTCGGTGGAGAACTTGTCGATCATGTCCTGGCGAACATCCATGCGCGTGCTGCCGTCCAGGCGCATAAATCGGACTCCCAAGGTCTCGAGGACGGTTTCGAGGATATCCATGAGAGTGGTGAATTGCGAGAAGACGAGGGCTCGGTCGCCGTTGGCTTTGTAGCCCAGGACGAGCTCCTTGAACTTTTCCACTTTGCCGCAGTCCATCCATTCCTGCTTTCTGAGCGCGAATTTTGACAGGCATGGACGCTCTGCGCAGAACCGGTGCAGGCCAAAGTCACCGCCCTTGATGGTCTGAGGTCCTTCGCCAGTGAGATACTTCCACACTCGGTCCGGAGGATTACCAGCAAATTCAGCATCTTTGAGGAGTGCGTTCTGGATTTTGGTGAGCTTTTTCTCGTCGTAGATGCGACGGGAGAGGAGAGGATGGATTGCTGCTTTGCGCAGGTTCATCAGGACATTGCTACTAGCTTTGGCGGTGGTCTTCTTGCCCTTCGCCTTGTCCTCGAACACCTGCCGAGCATCGTCCATCTCGTTTTGGTACATGTTGGCTTGCGAGTCGGTCATCTCACAGAACTCGACACGACTGTGCTTGGCCGGCAGCCAAAGCACCTGCTGCTTCTTGCGTCGAAGGATGAAGGGTGTCATCATTGACCGCGCACGGGCAATACGCTGGGCGGAAAGTAGCGCGGCGTGGTCGGCATCCTTTGTGGTAGCCTTGTGCTGGAAGATGTAGTTCAGATGTTCTTCTTTGGACTGGAAGAGACCAGGCATGATGAAAGCAAGAATTGCGATAAGCTCTTGGAGATTGTTCTGCAAAGGCGTTCCTGTAAGGAGGACCTTGAAGTCGGCAGGAATGCGCATGAGCTGTCTGTAACGATCAGACTTCGGATTCCTCAGGGCATGTGCTTCGTCATAAACACAGACAGAAGGACCCAGGTTGCGAAGGAATTTGTTGTCATCTGGCTTAGTAGTCATGTCGTATGTAGTGACAATCACATCGATTTCGCCAAAGTCAGCCTCGATTTGTTCTTGCAACATGGGCCGTTCTGTTTGCGATCCGTAGTAAGGCACTACGTTCAGCTCCGGAGAGAAGTTCTGGAACTCGCGCAGCCAGTTCTCCAACGTGGATCCTGGTACGATGACCAGGTGGACACCGTCAACTTTCTCAATCTGTAGTTGAGACAAGAAGCTGATGACTTGACAAGTCTTGCCCAAACCCATGTCGTCGGCCAGAATGCACGAGATTTTCTTATCCCACAGAAGATGCAGCCAGTTCAAACCAACAAGCTGGTAGTCCTTCATTGTGATATCGGAACTCATGTTTCCTGGTTGCCCGAGGAATCTACCCTTCTTGCCACCCTTAGTAGTAGAAAGGTCATCTGTAGAGCTCACAGGAGTGCCAATACCAGAGTCGTGTGCCTCGTCCAAGTTCATCAATTGCAACTCGCCACCAGAGCCTTCTCCAACGCCCCAGGCTTTGAGAGATTCCTGAATTGGCTTAGCAATTTGTTCACACTCGGTCACTAGGTCGTCAACGGCATCATATCCGAGAAGCATCTCGCTACATGCGTCGACGATCTTGTCACCGATAGGCTTCGTCCTGGATTTCTTGCCCGACTTAGTAAATTCAGGAGCATTGGTGATGATTCTGATTTCGTCGAGATTGTTGAAGGGTCGCTTGTCCATCACTGTTTGAACTTCAGACTCGGGCGACGCGCAAAGGTCGGCAATCTGAGGGAGGCTAGCCTCGTTGAAGAATTTCAAGAGTTTGATATCATGCGAGCTTTCTCCCACAATTTCAACCTCGTCGTCCGAATCGTTGCCTGACTCCTGTGCGTCAGACTCGTCCGAATCGATAGTGATGTGAGCTTTCTTCGCCGGCTTGACTTGTGGTTTTGGCGGTGGTGCCTCTGGACTTGGTGAGCGTGCGACTGGACGGCTGCGCTGTATGAGGCGCCCTCTGGGACGAGGCGCAACGTCTTCTTCCTCTTCGTCGTCATCACCAATCTCGATTGCAGGCGTCGTGGGCTTGGCAGGTACCGCGGGCTGCGCTTGAGATGCCTTCCTTGCTGCCGCCTGCTTTTCAGCATATCTCTCTGCAATGGTTTTTGCCTGGACTTTGACTTGTGCTTTTGCTGTTGATCGTGAAGGGAGAGCTTGTGACGGTTGACTGCTCGAGTGGGCCACGCTCCGCGCAACACCCTTAGGGCCTGACCTTGCTGGCGTAGGCGCAAGTTCATCAAGATCGGAGCCCTCGTTTTCTGCCAGCCAATCCATAGCGTCTTGCTCATTGCCACGCTTGTGTAGCAAAGCTGTCATACACTCTTGCACGCTACTGCTGAGCACAGCAGTCATCCGCCCCACGGATTTTCGCATTGAGTAATCCGGGATATCGTTCAGGGTCTTGTAAGTGACAGCGTTCTGCACAGGAGCAGGCGCACTCGGCCTTGGAGCCGGCCTAGGGCCACGCGAGGAACCCCCGTAAGCGCTCGCCATATCGTCTGCTTGTCTTTTAGGTTTCGTTGGCTGTTCTTGGTGTCCGAAATCAGCCATTAGAGACAGGAACCCGTTATGATGTCCCGCCTTTACAGGCTTGGGTGATTCTTTAACCACTGCACGTTCTGTGCTTGCTGAGCGCCGGTTCGGGCTCGAGTCCAGACCTCGTCCACCCTTGGTAAAGTTCGTCGGCCGGATGTTAGATCTCAATCCCTGTGTCTCTTCATCCGAGCTGTGGTGTACTTCGGGGTCCTCGTCACTGTCATCCACAGGAATCGCAGGTGGTCTAGATTGGACGCCTTGTGGTCTTCGGAAAGAGGTACCAGGTGGAGCCATTGCGCTTGCTAGGAAACTTCTGGGCTTTGCGAAAGAGGTCTTGATAGGTTGTGGCTGCGCAGCCGGAGGCGGCGACGAACGCTGAACCTGAACATCGTCGGGTGCTGCGCTTGAGCGCTTCAATGGTTGTGTAGGCTGAGTGACGAATGTGCTGTTCGCTTGCGAAAGTGGCTGGGTGGGTTGGGTGACATTTGTTGTAAGTGTGTTCAAGTCGTTGTGGAACTGTTTAGACGAGTATCCGAGAGTATGCGGCGCAGTGACGGGGAGGGTTGCGACAGTCTCGTGCTCCTCGAACAAGTCGTCTCCACTGTCGTCATTCTCGTCCCAGACCTTCGAAGGATGATCAATCTTTCTTCTCTTGGCCGGGGTATGATCGGAGATGGGGTCGCTGTCGGCCATGTTGTCGAGTCGCAATGCGTGCGCAAGCCGAGGGCGCACAAGCGTGAAGCGACGGGTAAAGTGAGATTGGCTGTCGCTGGGTGAGCACGGCGAAGAAAGCCGACGATGATCGAGTATGTAAGACGAGTATACAGACGCAAGACGAAGCAGCAAGACACAAGCGCAATGTGAAGTCACCAACACCCTCCCAAGCGTCGCCTTTGGTGGTAGACGGAAAAGTAGCGTAGGGTCCAGCAAAGTTGAACGCGGGCTTTGACGCGCTCTCACGTCCATTCATTTGCGGGCGCGGCTCTGCATTATGCATGGTGGCCCGAGCGCAGCGTCGAGTACCTTACCTTTCGAGTATCAAACACCTATTTCCAAGTGGCCAACAAACACAATCCCGAGGAGCGAACATAGCAACGTTGTACTTGGCTTTCATCATGGCTACTCAACGCCGTACCAACGCCGCCAGCAAGACCCAAGATGAGCCCAACTTCGAGCCAAAGTCCAACATTACTCCTGCTGTGCCATCGTAGGTTGTCCCTAGGCCACACATATCAGGCAACTGGTAGCTAGAGTAAAGGCCAATGGCTGACAATTGTGTCTGCCACAGGAACATCATCTACAAGCTCCTCGCCTTTACATTCGCCATGATCACTTTCCCCATCGGCTCTTACTTCCTGACGGTGAACGCGATCTTTGGAGGCACGTCTCATCTTCCATCTAGCACACTATCACTATGCAACTGCCATGCTGCCCTGTAGACCCCTTTAGTAGCATCACAAACAGTGATCACTGCCTCTCACTCGTCACCACCTCCCGAATCTCCAAGCCCAGCACTAACCTCGCACTCCCAGGCAACTCAACCTACGCCGGCGCCACCGCCGCCATAGTCGCCAACATCGTCCTGCTCTCATACGTAGTCGTCGCTTTTCAAGACGACAAATCCGAACGGGAAGCCGACATCGCTTCTGGGCTCATTCAGCCCAGCGAAGGCCGAAAAGACAGATAGATAGAACGAACCAGACAGAAAATCATAGTCCAATCAAACGCGAAACAATACAGTGTCTTCGGCACGGATCCCTCTTGTCATCTAGTCTCAATTTCGACAGTTTTCAAATCGCCGAGTCGACACGACACTACATGACGATACCGTAGCATGCTGATCTGGAGCAATGGTAGGCATCGCAACATCTCCTCTTTGGTCCTTGGTCTTAGACCAAACGATCCACACTGCCTGAACCATCTCAGCGTGCATCAGGACTTTGGAGTCATATCCAAAAGCAGACAGACGGCCAGGATGAGATTTGAAGCGCCCGACTGCAGCACAGTGGCGCAAAAGCTGTTGGCAAGCAAGCAGAAACCACGAAGCAGGGCGGCCTTGCGGTCTTTTATGGGGAGTCAAGAAACTCCGAACACGAGACAGCTTATGCTCATTGAAACATGCCCAAGGATCCTGCACGGGAATCAAAAATGAATTTGACAGCAAAGGGCGAGAAAAGCATATAATTTTTTTGAAATAAAAGAAGGACAATTCAGTCAAAACAATCGCCTCTCCCCAGTTTCAGTGTCCTATCCCAAAAATAATCAATCCGAATTCCCCTCGTAAGTTCGCCAGAAGCAGAAACAAGTCAACACCCTGGCGTGAGTTTCCGTCATCAATAACCCACCCCGTTGCTCCAGATCGTCAAAAGTCATTAGAATTATGGTTTTGGGTTTCCCTTCCCCTTTCCTCCTCACACTCCCATGCCGAGCGAAAGAGACGGACAAGGAAAAAAAGCTTCCCGGACCACCCTTGTTCCTGGCATTTCCAAGGGCATCCGCGCGGTCTTCTTGCACAATTCTAGTGTCCTGTTTTATCCATCATGAAAATTCATTCAACACCGGGGGAGTTTACTCCTTTTTGCTAAAACGCCTCTTCAGCCAGCCCTTCTTCTTCTCCGGCTCTGGACGAGCGGTCGTAGGGAGGTTGCCGCGAGGTGCCGCGGCGTAAGCGGCATCGCCACCGCCACCGCCGCCTAGAGGAATGGGCTTCCTCTGCCCGCCGGGCGGCTGTACTGGACCGCCGTGCTGCTGCTGGGGGTTGTACTGGCCATCCTCGGGGATCGGACGCGGGTAGCCGCCGTAGCCATTTTGTCCTCCGTACATGCTGTCTTGCTGCGGGTTGGTTGCGTTAACGCGGTCGAGAGAGCTATTCTCGCTGCTAGGATCGGTGCCGTTGGCCCAAGGGCCGGTGGAGTCGGAGCCGTATGTTTGGCCGGAGGTCACGGTGTCGTGGGATTGGTGGTAGCCGTGTTGTGGGTAGACGCCATTGCCGCCACCGTTGTAGTTGTTGTAGCTGCCGCCGCGAGGGCCGTGGCGCATGCGCTGTTGCGGACTATCGTTGTAGGAGTCGGAGCGGCGATTGTTGTTGTAGTAGCCGTTGCCACCTTGGGAGTAACGGTTGGATTCGTAGCCTGACGACAGTCTGTTGGCAACTGAAGGACGCGCCCGATGGGTGAAAGGAGCACTGGAATACTCACCACTGCCACCAGCATTGAAAGAGCTGTTCCGCCTGTTCTGGTATTGCTGATTTTGCTCGTAGGATTCTATTTGAAATTCGTTAAATTTTGTAACTATGGCGTAAAATACTATCGACGAGTGGACGTACCACCACGCATCATGGAGCTTCGTCGCTTATAGCCGCTGTCGATAGCTTTCTCGAAGGACCTGATGGTGTCTAGTGGCCGCTCCATGCGCGGCCGAGTGGGGTTGGAGAGATCTGGATCGGCTAGAGAGAGGTTAGCATATGTCGTTCGAGGAGAATGCCGCGAAACTTACTGATGGGGTTGCCATTGACGTCGAGGTGCTGCGTGCTACGCAAAGATCCAATGGTAGTCTGTTCAAGCAGCTGGGCATCTGAAGGTTGGACAACCGGGTCAGCAAGTCCTTCCGCGTTGACGCCGTCTAATTTGGGAGGCATAATGCGATGATGACGATGTGGTAGAGACAGTGTATAGCGCTGGGTAGTGTGAAGGAGGAGACTTGGGAGAGAGACGGGTCACGACACAGGGTAGCTCACTCACCACCCGGCTGAGCTTCGGTGATAGCGGCATTAGGATTGGCCTTGCTGGAGCCCTTGTACAATGAATCACGTCGGCGCTTGTCCTCGGGCGACTCTGTGAGGTGCTCTGCCTTGGAGCGCGAGCCGCTACTACGGTCGCTCTTGAAGCTGAAACCTCGCGAGCGCTCGCTCGGTCGGGCTGCGTTCACGGCGTTATCCATGTTGCTACTGGTGATGGCAGGCGCAGGTCTCGGTCCCCCTCTTGGCTCTCCGCGACTAGTGGTGACGGCGGTGCGTGTGTTGCAGGGAGTGGGTGCGCGGGCGGAGTGGTGGCCGGTGGGCGGGTTTTCAGTGGAGCGGACGTTGAGGATCAAACGAGCGTTAGCGTTGCAGGCGTATCTCTGCGCGATAAGACAGCGTAGCGATAGAGGGCGAGCAGGAGGAGTTTGATGGAAGAAGAATGTGATGGCAAAAGGACAGCAGGTATGCAGCAATGGATAAGTTGGGCGGCGGGCGGGCGTGTGTGTCGTGGTTGCGTGGCGCTCGTAGTTGTCCGCGCAAGCCGGTAAACCCTGCTGCCAGTGGGAGCTTGACTACTGGTGGGCCGCAGTGGCTGGCTCCGGCTGGGGAGCGCTAGTCCGATGGATGTGCGTGGATGTGTCGTCTAGTGCAGATGCAAATAGATACAAGAGCTGCACTGCTCTCCGTGCTGCAGATCCGGCGGGTGTGGTGACGGCGTTGTCTTGCGTGCGCAGAGGAAGTGCCAGATGTTGACGGAAGGCTCGATGTGGCAGTACACTGTCATTGCCCATTTATCTCTCTATCTCACTATTCAATGTTGGCCACGGCGGGTAAAATTGCGTGCGGCTGTTGTGGCGTGGGCGGGCAAAAGTCAATCAAGACATGATTGACTAATAAACCAAGGCAACGATGCTCCCTCGTTCCAAGGAAACTCGCCTACCAGTCGCAGACCGCCTGCACAACGCACCAAACACCATTACACAAAGCCCGGCGAACGCCTGCACCGTGCGAGCCTTGTGTCAACCATCTGATACATTCCGCATCCTCGCAAATCTCCAAACCTGCCAGCGTCTGCGTTTGACACGCGTTGTGCAACGCAACGCTTGCTTGCCACGTGCGACTACGCCGTCATTCCGACCCATCTCTCCTGTCAATCATGTCGCCAGCCTTGCTATACACGTGCGACGTCTCATACATTGATAGCCATCTCTCTGTCTGTCAATGCATGTCTATAGTGCTATGCACACGCCGAATATCTCCGTTGGCTGTATCTCTCACGCACAACTTTGTGCGCACTGTCTCCGGAGCCTGCCCTGTCAGCTTCCAGCCATGACGCCTGCATGTCCGAGCGTATGCCAGTCTCGGTAGTTTGATCGATCGTAACCTTGTTTGATGTTTGGCTGTTTGATCGTCAAACGCAGCAATATACTCATGATCAAAGCTTCATGACGACCTGTCTGGCAATTTCCTGCGATCACTTCTGAGTGTCGCCCATCCCATCCATGAAACTTGTCATGTAAGGTTCACATCTGCTGTAAGATTGCAGCCATGTCCCTGTCGTAGCTGCGATAGCACGCCGGTGAGCTTCGAATGTACCTCTGTACTCTACCTACATTTCGATTCTTATATTGCGCCCGGTGGTTGGCTAGAACCCGCCACAGACTGCTGAATGCCAGGCCCCAAACCTTGTCACCGTGGGTGAGTGTAGATACACGGGCTCCCCGATGGCAGAGACGAACACTGTTCACCTCATGTCATTCGCAAGTCGGACATGATTCTACGCGCTCGAAGAAAGTGTCTTTAGACTTCGTATCAGTGCCAAACGAGCAGTACAGGCAGACGCCAGAAGACCTCCGACTTTCAGCTTCAAGCTCGAGACTCAGCACACGATCACATCGGGCCGTGACGCTGCTGCCCGATCCGTCAGGCCGTGAACCCTGAGCCTCTGCCTACGTCACAATACACTCTTCGAATCCACAAACGGTCGCGTGGGGCTAACATGAGCTTCAGCGTGAAGAAGACCCAAAATTGCCATGCGCCAGAGTCACATGCTTGCTTGAGTGAGCAGCAAGACACGCTCGAGCAGTGAAACCAACAACGACTTGTTGCTCGCAGCTTCCACCGCCGCATCACGCAATCCAACACACTGCTACCCGTAAACAAGCGTGCTGGGCTCGACACCGCTTCACATGCTCTGAAGCCAAACACTGTTTACAAAAGTTGCTCGCTCAAGCTGACCTTTGCGCGAACAACTTTACGCTATGCCTCGATACTTCAAGAATGATGCGCCTTTGGCGAGCAGAGGTGAGCGTCCTACACATGGCATTCGAAACACTAACAACGGCGCCGCTGACATTTAGCATGTAGATCCATACAAACAACTCAAAGCTTCCTTAACCCGCCTTGTAAATGAACACCCACCTTCGAGCATCCCGCCCACAGGCGGTCTCTTCAAGGGACCCGTCAGCGTCGCCTACACATTTTTGATTCTCCAGCAAATGTACAGCGACCTCGAGATCGAAGGACAACTCTTAGGAACATGGTCAGCAGCATACCTCAAGCAAGCGCAGGACACAATAACAGAATACCCCGGGCCAAAGCCAGGCAAGTGCGGAATCACAGACGATATCCTGGCGCTACTGGCCATTGGCGCCGCGACGAGCAAAGATGTGGACATGGTCAGCAACCTGTGCGACTACTCTATGGAAGTGCTGGACCCGGATACGGAGAATGAATTCTTGTATGGCCGAGCCGGTTACTTGTACCTCCTGCGCCTTGTCAAAGCATCTTTCATTGACGACGCCAAAACCCTTCAGCTAATTACAGACACCCAAGACGACGTCGTCGACGCCATCCTCGACTCACCCCGGCCCTGGAAATGGCACGGCAAAACCTACGTCGGCGCAATCCACGGCGCCATTGGCATCATCACACAAGTCGTCATGACCGATCCCAAGAAATATGCATCAAAGGTCGAAGCAGACCTTGCAGTCTTGCTGACCTACCAATACGAAACCGGCAACTGGCCCAGCAGCATTCCGCCCGAAAAAGACCGCCTGGTGCAAGTCTGCCACGGCGCCGCAGGAGTGGTAAATAGTCTCGTTAGCATCAAGAAGCACTTCCCCAACCTCGAAGAGAAAATCACGCGAGCCATCGCCAAGGGCCGCGAATGTGTCCTGGAGCGCGGACTCCTGACCAAAGAGCCTTGTCTCTGCCATGGTATGTTTCATTCCGTCCACTGATTCATTTCACGCCGCCACTGACACTCACTCCTCACAGGCATCACGGGCAACGCCCTCGCTCTCGAAGACAAAGACTTCGAGCACTTCCTCACCTACACCACCGGCCACGAGATGAAGTCCATGGAGAAAGACGGCATGCTGGAGAAGTCATCGTGCCCCGAGAGCTTATTCGGCGGCGAGGCTGGCCGCGCTTGGTCGTGGGCTGTGGCCGATAAAGGCCTTGATAAGCGCATCTTGGGCTATAATGATCTGTGAGTGGGCGACCATGTCTTTGGTGTGAGCGTTGAGCACAAAGCGATGATTGAATGAGTGAACGGCGCGACTGGATTGCACGATGACTGTAACGAATTGAACGAGACGCATGGGTCCATTCATAATGCATGGGATTGCGGAGTAGGGAGACTGTCGTGCTTTAACACCTGTCACTTACGCCAAAGCAGCGAAGAAATATACATAGCGAAGTGTCGAGCCTCACTTTCAA